>OZ022420.1:24836429-25467572 GCA_963989365.1 Rhimphoctona megacephalus
AGAGAGAGAGAGAGAGAGAGAGGAGAGAGAGGAGAGAGAGAGGAGAGAGAGGAGAGAGAGAGAGAGAGAGAGAGAGAGAGAGAGAGAGAGAGAGAGAGAGAGAGACGAGAGAGAGACGAAGAGAAGGCGAGAGAGAGAGAGAGAGAGAGAGAGAGAGAGAGAGAGAGGAGAGAGATAATAGGCGAATTAAAGATTCAATATGGCGTCGTCAAGTCCTACACGGAGATTGACGATCGCGAAGATCGGTAAAAAACGATTTTTTTCCCTCTTTTTACACTATTACGTTTATTATTATGTACAGCGCTACGGAGAGAAGAAAAAGAGATGAAAGATGCTGTAACACGCGACGAATGAATTCGTCCCCGAGTGAAAGAGAGCTCGCGAAACTGAAGAAAGAGAGAAGAAGAGAGAGGCAGAGTTAGAGGAGGACCGGATTAAGGAGAAAGACCATAGGATTGCGTCACAGTTGCGCGCACATGCACATACCAACGAGTCACGTTTAAAAATAGATTCTCAGATATTAAAGACCCCCATACACACATATATATGTGCACACGCGGATACCCGAGTCACTTATCCGTTGGCGCTTATGCGCTATACTTCGCCGCGATAGAGTTGCATCTTTGAGCTCCGTTTTTCCTTTTTTTTTATGCACCAGTTTCAAGTATACTCTCTGGCTCTCGCGCTCTAACAACATTAAGATTTTTTCATCAACTCCCTTGATTCAGGACAACATTCATTTTTTATTATCAACACACACAGAAAAAAGTTCTATTTAGATCTATTAGGATCGTTTATTCCAATTTCTTTAATTTTAATCAACAAAATTTCTATTCGTTTCAGCTAAAAAACTGTATTTAAATCAAATAGATAATGCTATTTGGGTCCGTTTGTTCGAGTACCCACGTTAAAGCTTCTTGCTCCGGTCACCACGTGGCGCAGAGCGTCGAGGCATTTCTCACATACGAATTCCGCTCCAGATGTGCATAAATAGCGAGAACCAAAGTAGCATTATTATTCTCACTGACTATGTCTTTGAAGACGAACGTGAATTTTTGACGAATCCATGAAAATATTATTAAATAATATCAATTGATTATGGTACAATTAATATTGTAAATAATTATATAAATATTATTTTTATTTCAACTTGATATTCGTTTAATTTTTAAGATAAAAATATGTCCGATTTTAATACATATGTTAAATTGGTGATTATATCGAAGTGGGACTCCAGAGCCAGAGGGGTGGAACAATTTTTTTACTGCGTAAATTTGTTAAAGGGGAGTTCAAATAGTAATATTAGCTCGGGGAAGCCAACTGTAAGCTATAAAAAACTATTTTTTAACGTTTTTAAGAATTTTGAATTTTCGAAGTTCCGTATTTTTCCGGAGTTATGTTGTGAAACGCGAGATGAAGATCGTCGTGTTTACATTTTATAATATGTACAAGCAGGTATCTATCCTTCCTTATACGTCATTAAATAAATAAATATAAGAGATCAGAGAATAAAGGAAAATAACAATGATATACTATCAAAATTGTTCTCAGTTTCGAATCGACTTTCAACAGAATGGCTTGTGAAATTTGCGAAATAAATTTAACGAGTGCTATACAATTATTTTCCGCAAGAGAAAAAAGTTTTGAATTTTTGAAAAAACATAATGTCATATTACAACAGCAAGTGATGAATTTTTATTTCGTCAAACAGTTTTTATTTCGTCGCCAATTCGTTGATCACAGATTGGGCCTTCATAATTTTTTCAAAACTGTTTCTAAATATTATTCCGATTGTTTATCATAGTTTCAATTGTTTTTTTTTTTTTTCATTCAATTATTTTGATAAAATTTATACTTATTTTGTAATTGTAATATCGCAGAAAAGCCGTAATCTTTGTAAAGCCATACTTTATTTCCAAAAATAAAAAAAAAATGTTAAATTGCGGAAAAAAATTATTTACTGCGTATATTGAGCTTCCCCCACTTTATTATTACTTTTTTAACCATCCTTTATCATTTACAAGTCATGAAAAAATTCCCCCACCCCTCTGGCTCTGGAGCCCCACTTCTATATAATTACTTCGATATAATTCGATATAATTAATTTCATTAATCAAGAATATAAAAATATTGTGATAAAAAAAAAATATAATTTCTTACAGTTAAGGAAGTTTATGCGAATCTAATGATAATTCGAAAATTTCAATTTTGAGGGTTGAAATTTGAAAATATTATGAAAAAATATACCGTACGTCTATCACCGGAATTATTTTTGGATCCACCGTCCAGTTGTCAAGAAAACAATTTATGAAAATCACATAAGAGCCTACGTATAAGAATTCAAAATCAAAATGTGAATTCCACAAATTGTTTTCTTGACAACTAGACGGTGGATCCAAAAATAATTCCGGTGATAGATGTACGGTATATTTTTCTATGATATTTCCAAATTTCAACCCTCAAAGTTGAAATTTTCGAATTATCATTAGATTCCCATGAACTTCCTTAAATAGACTTCTATTTGGCTGTGAGACAGGGAAAAACATTTATTTTATTTAACTGGATCCTAGTTAAATCGACTAGATGTTTATTGTGGATGCATACATTCCGGCACTCCTGAAAAATGCTCATTTCAACCCTCAATTTACTCACCGCACGAATAAATAAGAAAAAAAGACATTTAAATAATAAAAAAACTTGATCGAAATATTTCGAACGTAAGTGAACAATTATAAAACTGGAGTTGCTTAAATTCCGTTAAAATCGAACGATTGTCCTCAATTTTCGATAACTTTGAATACCAGCGCCGATTTTGCCTCCAACGTAAAACTTTCACAGTTCAAAGAATGAAACAATGTAGGAATTTCGTAACAAGAGTAAATCGACGATATTAGAACCAAGCCCATTTTTCATGAAGGGCTTCGAAGCTGTTTCTTCCTTAATCGATAAGTATACCGTGACAGAAAAATCCGAAGAATAAACATGTAGTATATTTAGAGATACTGTTCGATAACGTTCGCGGCTTTTTTCGGTCCAAAAGTCCGGCAATTTATGCGTAAAGCGTAATTTTGTGTTACACGCACGCCAAACGACGTATTCGACCTTAAAATTGCCAGGGACGCGTTTTTTTTTCCTTCGCGATGCGTGTAGGGCGACACAAAAAACATTTTACATAAGACACACACAGTAACACACAAATATTTGAATGTAGAGGCACATTTGTGTGGGAGGGCATTTGTATAATAGGGAAATATTTTTTTTTTGTTCGTACATTATACACAAAGCGTTTAATACAAACACATATATGTTATGAACACACGATACGTGTAGGCAGGTAAGCCGCGTGGCCCGAGTTCAAACGCATAGTGAGTGATTCACTCATCGTACGAAAGAGGCGAAAATGAAGTTTCCTTCGAAACGTAAGCGGGTGTCTACATTTATTTATATATCGGTGTGTATTTATGCGTGTACACGAATATGCGAGGTGTGGATGCTCGCCGACCCCGACATCCATTTCTACTGTGCCGCGCACGTTTGCTCTCCTCTGCCATGTACATACATACTTGGCAAACAGGAGAACACACTCGGGAAATAAGTTTTGGGCCCCGATCTCGTTACAACGTGGTATTCGATATCTTTCAAATATTTCAATCCCGAATTGATTTTTTTCCACTTCTCAGCGAAGTTTACGAGTAATTAAACTTTTGGTGAAATCCAATCGAATATGTGTGTACATTGGTTCTGTTTTAAATGATTTTTTCGTTATTTTGGAATAGGATTTTTCTTGAAAGGTCGATAAAACTCATTCGCCTTTTTAATCTGATCAAATTTGGATTCGTCATTATTACAAATTTTACGATTAAATAAAATGGGTTTCTTCCTTATTCATTTAAACGTGTGGACGTTTAGGAAATTACAAAGAGCAATTGATCAAAATAAATCTAATTAAATAAAATCTGTGTTTTTTATTCAATTGCGAATGTTCTATTGCTCTTGGACGTCCCTCGACTTTTGTTTAATATTGTGAAAAAGAAAAAATAAACGTAAGCGACAATTAAATTTGTGGAGACGAGTGTGCTGAATCCTTGAAGATAAATACCGCAAAAATTCAATGATTATCCATGAGCGTGAGAAAGAACGTCGAGCAGGCTTTGACGAAGCTCGCGTTCGTGGATAAAAATTGCATTTGGAGGTTCGAACACGCGGTTTGTCCCTGCTTTACTAATCTCGTAGGCAGGAGCTCGGACCAGGTATAGAAGTTACGATATATACGTATATTAAACACGGTATAAGTTGGCATAAGTGTAAATAAATATGTATATGTATAAAAAGTATATATATGTAATAATATAGATATATAAAGGGGGGATCATGGCGGCGCGGACGTTGGATACCATATCGGGCACCTCGTTGACCTCGCCTGGCTTGTCTCTGTCTTGTATTCTCACTTGCTCAAACGCACGCCCAGCTTCGATCTCTCTTTCGCTTTCGTTCTCTCTCTCTCGCTCAATCTTTCATTACTACCTGTCCTCTGCCGCACCACACGCTCTTTTCCCGGCCCGTTTGACAATAAAGGGATTTTCTACATCGCAACATCACCAATTTCAGAACTCGTTATACTATAAGACACGAGGCACCGAGAGTTTCTGTGTGACGATGTGCGTATATTGCACATCATCCGGTTTCATCAATCTTCTCGTATCTACCACACAATTCATCGTACATGATATATGTA
The DNA here is from genome assembly GCA_963989365.1 of Rhimphoctona megacephalus. Classification (NCBI taxonomy): domain Eukaryota; kingdom Metazoa; phylum Arthropoda; class Insecta; order Hymenoptera; family Ichneumonidae; genus Rhimphoctona; species Rhimphoctona megacephalus. The sequence continues at coordinate 24,841,165 of OZ022420.1, forward strand.
CAGGGTGTCCTGACAAAGATTTTCATCCCCGTGAACTTGAGTTTCGAAACAAGCTTCGGATCGAAAAAAATTGTAGTTTTTTCATCAAAATCGATTTTCGAAGTTTAATTACTTAAGTTGAGGACACTGCGCTGTTTTGACGCGAATAGTGAGAAAACGGCTGGAGATAGAGCAAAATTACATAGGACCTCATATGTAGAGCATACAATTTTCTATAAAAAAGTTCCTGACGACTATTTTGTATTTTTGGTTGTTTGATCCTGAGAATGACCCAAAAAACGACCTGATTTTCGAGGGTTGCGCCGAAATTAAGCAGTTTTGCGTCCGCTTTTAAGGCTAAATGGTTAGATATAGAAAAATTTTGTTAAGAACTATATTATAGAAAATTTTCTGCTCTACAAGATTGGTTCTATGCACTTTTACTCTATCTTCAGCCGTTTTGACAACGTGAGCATCGAAAGACCGCGGCTCCGTAAATTTCATCAATCATCAACTCGTAACTCATAATTCGTTTCTGAACTTGATTTTACGGAGATTATCAATGGTGGGACACCCTGTATATATGAGTGTACATAAAATCGAGACTTAATACCTGTTACACCTTCATGTGCATCATGTTTTTATATTAACCACCAAGAATTAATTACGATTAGCCCGAAGCTTTGCCAAGTTTGCCTAACGCGAACTGAATCATCCGCGGGTGCTCCGGCAATATCTCGGTCGTTTCTATTGGAAAAATTGGCTATCTTCCCAGAATAAACGACGCATAAACATAAACATTGGGTGCTTCGAAACGATTTTTTTTTTAAATAATCAACTCGTTAGTAATCCCAATGCACAATTTGCGTGATTGAGTTGTCTCATTAAGCGCATATAATTTTTATGTACTCGATAAGTTATCAAGTACATAAAAATTCTTCGTTATCAATGATAACGAAAAAATGCGTCTAATTGTGCATTGCTTCATTTGGGGGGTCTCGCGGAGATTTCAACGCGTGTACAGTAAAGAAGAATGAATCTGAGTGTGCAACGAATACTCGTCATCGTTAACAAACAAAAATCATTTTGTATATCATATTAAGTTTTCCATAATTCATAATTCAAGCTCAATTTCTTCGTTGTATGTTTCATTCCTTCGATGCTGCTTTGGAATGTAAAAAAAATAAAAAAGTGACACTCGGCGTTTAACTGCGATCTTATTCGGAGTAAATTTGAGGGTCGTAAATGTCGGAAATCCGTGAATTGAATGATTAACCAACAATTGGATGATCTTAATGGATCGAGCGAGCGTAATAATTGAGGTAGATCAGTTACACAGCGTGTGTAACTGCTACAAAGAGAGAAAGACAAGCTTTAAGTTGTTTAATTCCCTTTCTTGCGAGTAGGATCTTTAGTACATTCGTGCCTCGTCGTCGTTCACTACAGCAGCACTGTGACGACGCTTTTCTTTCTCTCTTTCTATAAATATATGTATATTGGTGTGTATACATGTGAACTGTTTTGTCATACAACTCCATCGTCCCACGTGTTCGCTCCTCTCGATCATAATGCCGCAACACGCACGGTTTACTAACTATTTATTACGTGAATATGCCACATAACGCGTTTCTTTTGCCGGTCAAACAAATCACAGAATCCTCGCGCGAATAGCAGCTGCTCCATAACCAAAAAAACTGTCATAATCACACACACTCTACTGTAGTCCGTGCGAAATAAATAAATGTAAACAGCTGTGAGTTTGGTACATACGGTGAAAGCGAATTTTATCGCAACTTTAATACACGTTTACGAGCAACGAATAAATTTACTTAGTGCGTTTAGCTTGTCGTTAAAATAACTTGTACTATATAATTTTAACGTAGTACAGAATAATTGGTACTCTTTTCAATTCCCGAAAAATGTTGTTAAATTATCGAATAATTCGAAATTTAGGTTATTTAGATTTCGTTAATTAAGTTGATCCATTATTTTGATCGTCTGAATTCATTGATAAACAAATACATTTCAACAACAATTTCCAATGGCGTCATTTGTTTCTCATAATTTCACACGATTTCCGAATAAAACAGCACATTTTTTTCTGGGAAATTTGGAACAATTTACATCGATCTACAAGAGCGAATAGATCAAAAATTGTATAGTTTCCGAGATAAAAAGATTAGTAATTTTTAATAACCTGCTAGAAAAGCCAGAAACTTAAAAATTCCATAATTCTCGTTTGTTTATTACAGTCCCATGTAAATAATGTTTTCAAAGTTCGAATAGTTGGAACAGTAATAAATTCATCAATTTCTAATAATTTTCGAAGTTGTTGAAATTTTTGTTGCACGTTAAGTTATTGCGACTTCTAAAAAAAACTGATGTCCATAGACGAAAACAGTACGTAAATATTCTGGATTACAGTAAGAAAAAAACAAAAATTTCGTTGCGTTCAAACGATGGAAAATGCAGCACGAATGAATTTTGAATAACAATTAAAACACAATGTTGAAAGCGAGAATGAAAAGGACGTTCTTGTAACCCTAATACATATATTAAATATATGTAAATAAATGTACACAGAAGCACTAGCACACATAAATATCGATATATTTATATATACGTGTATATATGAGGGTTAATATTTTTCGCATTGCGGAGAGACTTAAAAACGACTCGCGGTATAACGAAGTTGCGGTACGCGGGTCCTTATTGCCTCGTTACCTTGTCGCAACGTGGTCATGGCCCCGTCGGAGAGCGCTGGTGGTCAGGAGCGACAGACACACACAAACGTATACGTAATTCCCCCTCCCGCCCCTTAATCTCACTTTTACTTCTCACCCGCGCTCAATTACGATGGGAAAACTGCAACAACAGATTTTTCAAATCCCCACCGCGGCGGGACTTTTAAACGCGAACTGAGAGAGAGAATAAAGATTTTTCCGTAATTAAATCGCATCGTCAAGGATGTTTCTTCAAATCTCCGTTGAATACATCGAAAACATTCGTGAGTTTAGGCGCCACGATAGATTTCCCGAATTAGGTGACTCGGGCACCGTCGGGGCGGGAAGGAAAGAAAAAAGGAGAAAAAATTAAGAAAACATTAACCTAATTGTGCCGCCGCTTTGTACCGGTATCAAAATCGTGGCCGCTCCTCCCAAGGTCACGTGTGACAAACCCGAGGAAAAAAAAACATTGGACTTTCTATAAAAAGGGATTTACGGATCATGTAGGGGCCTACCACTCATTTATTACGGCGATATATTGCGTAAAAGAAATTTGTCAATCGTGTGTTCGACGAAAACGAGAAGTTTTATTTTCGTTTTCGAAGTTATAAAGAGATTAAATTTATTTAATGGGAAAATGTATATAAAAAATATTTATAAAATAATTTCTAAATGCTGATCGAACGGATTTACGTTTTGATATTAAAAAAATTGAAAATTCACTGTTTTTTTCAATATTTTCTATTTTTTATTCCCCTTTTCCTCTTTCGTGTGATCTCCGTTTTGATATAAATATGATAATAACAAGTTTTACATGTGTATATTGTAAAGCTAACATTTAAAGAGAAAGGGAACCCCGCGTGAATGAATGGAATTTTCATATCGGCAGTAAAGATCGTATTTCCAACCGTTTATATTAATACTTTTCTATATAAAGTAAAACGAGATAAACAAAAAAATCAAAACAATAATTGTTCAACCTTACAATGGGTCGGAGAAAATCCTGATTCGTAGCTTCGATAATCCTTTATCGATTAAGAAAAAAATCGTTTAAACGAGATTGCATTTTGGTGATTTGTACAATTCACTGCGCAAGGATCGGTTACGGATCAAAGTCCAAAAACAACAATGTTATTGTAAAAAGCATTTTTGTTTTAAATTTGTTCGCACGAAAATTGAGTTAAATAGCGATGTATTTTTGAAATTCTGCAAATTCCTGTCTCACCTTGTCTCGTTAATAAAAAAACAAAAAAAAAACAATTTATTTCATTCACAGCGCGATTCTTGACACTCGAATTTTGTTCAAGTCGTTACCCCGACATTCGCACACCCGAGAGAAAGAGCGCACGTTTTTTCGTCTAGCACCGATTCGCGGAAACTGCGTTTCAGGAGCTCGAACAACGGCACGAAAAGCTGGATAAACCGATGAGAAGACCGGAGAACATTTATTCGGTTTATTATGCGCAAGCGCGATCCTCCCACTTCCTCTTTTTCATCGCAAGACACCACGAGAGGTTCGATCTTACTCTGCCCCACTGCCTTTTTCCCTCTTCCTCGACTTCTCGTAACACACGAGCTCTGTGCCTTTTTTTTTATTCTCTTTTCTTCGTGTTGCCTTTTTTTTATCCTTTTATTCTTCTTTTTTTCGCAGTGTACGTAATGCCCGTTGGGACTTATGAGATGACGAGTTTTGTGCGTGAGATCCAGACATTAAAATCATACCTCCGATACACTTTTATTGTTATCTCCATTATTACCCTCTTCTCATCGTGTATCCTTAATGAAGACAGAACAAGACTTTAAAACCACTTAGAGTCATTTACATTTCTCTTCAATTTCAATTTTTTCCCCCATTTTTTTTCAACGGTTAATCATTTGATAAAAACGACTTGACGATTTGTTGAAATCGTAAAGGAAATCGTCGTCGCTAAAATGTTTGAGATTTTGATAAATTCGGTTTTGATGGTTCATTTGTTTTTTCCATTTTTTGTCTCGATTGAAAAATAATTGGGTTACCCTTTTTCGGTTATGTAAGTGTGTTTACCGATAAAGTATGTATGAATTTAATTAATATTCTTTTTTCAATTAGAACAAAACTGAAGTTTCTTTGATCCAGAGTGCGGTAGCGACTCGAGACAAGTACATTTTTAAAGAGAGTTCGCTCCAAGTTCGTTTTTGAAAACTTTCAAAAATTGTTTCCGTAATATTTAGTTAGATTTTCTAAGAATGTAAAGTCAAAACAGTGTCAATAATTTGCCTTGTAGAAGCTTTCCAAAAAGAATTATAATGGATAATCATTTTTTAATTTGTAAGAATATTCTAGATTCGTCTTATTTTTCGAGACAATGCTTTTCTTCGGCTTTTACTTTAAATCGAAGAAAATACTCAAGAATAATTCGTAAATTATCAAATCAAAAATTGTTTAAGAATGATAATTTTATTTCAGGATGTTAAGTGAAAAAAAACTCAAGTAATAAAAAAAAATCCTTATCCCTACTAATATTATAAATGCGAAAGTGTGTGTCGGTTTGTCCTTCTTTCACGCAGCAACGGAGCAACGGATCGACGTGATTTTTTGCATAGCGATAGTTTATGCGCCGGAAAGTGACATAGACTATTTTTTTTATCCCGAAAAAATTCACGGTTCCTGTGGGAGAGATCTGAAGCGTAATTCTGTAATTACCTCGTCATGCTAAAACGGCTGAACGGAATTTGATGAAATTTGGTATGAAGGTGTCTTAGGTCTTGGAATAACACACAGGATACTTTTTATCCCGGTAAAATGCACGATTCCTGTGGGATAGTAATTATAATTAACTCTGTAATTGGTAAACCGATCTGAATAAAATTTGGTTTGTGGATTAGTTTAATGTTGAAATGACCCCTAAGATGCTTTTTGTCCCGTCAAAATGCATAATTCCAGTGGGATTAAAACTTAGCCCAAATTTGTAACACTTGAACGAATTTTAACCAAATTCCGTGTTTGGGTGTATGTGTGTACTATATCTGTAGATAGGTATGTATAAAATGATGACATCATACATGCTACATATTAATACTAAGCTCCGTAAGGGTTATCGGATTTGGATGAAATTTGGTTTATAAATTAGTTTTAACATGGATCAACACACATAATACTTTTTTTATCCCGGAAACATGTACGTTTCCGGTGTACTATTCAACACTTATTATTCTTAGTTAATACAATGGCCTAAGCTATACTAAGCCGCGAACGAAGCCGCGGTTAAAAGCTAGTCCATTAATAAATACGTATAGTGAAAAAAATTACCTACTGATGTAAATGAATTTTTTTGTTTCTAAAAATACTTCGGATTTATTTTTTCCATTCGATTCAAACGAAAAAATACTTTGAGAATCATATTTTATTTCCGGAGTAAAAAAACTTTCTTCCTCTCTCTCTCTAGAATAAAAATGTTACTGCCTATAGAGCCGAATGATTGTCTCATGACGTTCTTCATTTGTATGCACGACTGATCCCTCACTCATCGCAGCACGTGTGCAGTGAATCCACCATCATGGGACAATGGAGAGACACACGCAGAGAATACATGTAAGTTCGTTCGTTGACGCACTTTTATAGAATCTCCTTAAATGGTAGATTATTTATGTACATTTTATGGCTCTACATCCGTTGATTAAATTATTCGATAAAGTGATTTCAAATATAAACAATTGTTTATATTTGAGCTTTGAAAAAATCACTTTATCGAATAATTTAATCAACGGATGTAGATCGTCAAATTTGACGATGTTTTTTTTGTCGAATAACAATAAAAATTGGTTGGAAAAGTGAGGCAAGAGAATTTTTTTTTTCAGATTTTGCAATCTTTTTTCAAAGTGTCAAATCTCACGTTTAACGTGTAACAAAAAAACAAATATTTATATTGAGAAAAAAGATTTGTTGTTTGAACAAAAATTTTGTTGAAATCGTTCAACACGTTGATTATTTGTTTGTTCCAACCACTTAAATTGCTGGCTCAAATAAATATACGCTTACTGCAGCTTATATTTATTTGAGCCAGCAATTTAAGTGGTTGGAACAAACAAATCAACGTGTTGAACGATTTCAACAAAATTTTTGTTCAAACAACAAATCTTTTTTCTCAGTGTACTAAAAAATGCGTATTACAAAATATTTTTTTTTACTAAGTTCTATTAAAAAGCTTTTTCAAGTTATGACTTCCATAAAAAGATATACTTTATTTATATTTATGATATAAATTTTTTGAAGTTTCTTTATTTTCATCAAGTAGAACACTCAATTTGCAGAACTGTGTCAATTCGACGGGTTTTGAATTTAAAAACTAATGCTTAGCAAAAAGTGCAGCAATCTAGTGTTAATTATCGGAGAGTTTATCATTTTGTTATTTGGGCCAATTTTTATTTATAATTCAATGGTGAAAAAATGCATTGTATAATATTGATTCGTACCAAAAATCACCAAAATTTTATCAATTTTATTTAAAGAGAAAGTGATGGAAAATAGCAATTAGCGAAATTTTAGAAAACAATAAAATTATCAAAATTTACTTAGCTGGTAAAATTGATGGGCGTCACTGAACGATATTCGCTTTCGTCCGCACAAAGTTAATCCTCCAAATCGAATATTGCATTATTGACAATTTTCGTTATCGATTGAGAAATATGATTTTTTAGGTTTTAATTTATAAAGCTGCGACCGTCGAATTCTCAAATTTAAAAACCTTCCCGATTTTTCGACAGTCCTCAAATTTCAGAATAAATATCTTTACTTAAAAATGTCACTTAAAAAATATGCATTATTTTGGTATAAAAAGATTTTTTTTTAATTTTTGAGCTAAGATAATTTTTTGTACATTTGTCAGTTGATTTTTTGAATGATAACTCTTCTTCATATGTTCTAGAGTATTCTAAGTATGTCTCATTATTTTTGGGTCGTGCTTCAATGGATATTTTTGTAAGGGCAAATCTAACCTGAACGCCCCCACCAAAGGGTCTCGAAAACAACTCCAATTTCTTTAGTAAAAAACCATTTTTGCATTTTTTCGAAACTTCTTTTGATTTTATGAGGGTTTTTATCATTAAATGTACGCCAAATGCTTTATCATACACCATTCTCTTCGTTATCCAAAAACGAAGAGAATGGTATATAATTAAACCTTATTGTCGCATACGAGGAACATTTTATGTTAAAGAGAATATTGGGGTCATTTTCAACTCCGTTGTAGGGTTTACGTTCGGAAAAATTGAGTTATGTTAATTTTATTAGACCTGATGTAACTTTTTTGAGATTTTTAAGAAGTTTGGCTACAAAGAATTAAAGCAAAATTCAGGATTTATAAAAATACCGTGTAACGTTGCTAATAAATGGTTGAAAAATTGAAAAAAAATCGAGGTTTAGAAAAAAAAGCTTTTTTTTTCTTTTAACAGAATAATAACTCATGGAAATATTATAAATAAACGTGTATTATAGTAATCGAATGAATATACAGAGGTCGTTCTCAACATCTTTTGGTCGATGTACAAAATGATGGATAATACCGACAAAAATTGATGAATATTACGGATGTAAATGGAAATCGTTTGGTGTATTGAAAGTTGACGTTTTACTGGAACCGTTGATGAAAGTTTGCTGGTTGAGTTGGTTGAGCAGTCGAATAAACCATGCCCTGTGGTTGTTGATGAGTCATCGCGTGGCTCTGGTGCTGATGAAATTCGGGAGCACCGTGTGGACCGTTGAGTCTTACTCTTTTAGGATTTTGTCCATGATTGTGCTCGCTATTTCCTTGCTGCGGTTGATTCTGTTGCTAATTTACAATACAAATCAACCATTTTATTGATTGAAAACCCACAAATACATATGAACAGAAAGGGGAATAAAATCCACTTATCACTTAATGTTAAAAAAATGTATTAAGGTCTCGTCAAAGCGTTTTTCTGTTGAATTTTTCAAAATTTAAAGGAAATTAGGATTCGAGATTTTTCCCATTAAAAATTCCGCAGTATTACATGCGCTTGTTAAGAAGAGCAAAAAGGTAAAATTTTACAAAAAAACTAAGCTTTCGCCCGTTTAATTTCGGAGATATAGCGATAGAAAGTAAAAATGAATATCGGGAGATTTGGGGATCGTTTTTATTTCTAAAATTCTAAACTTTGTATTAGGCTTTTTTCCATTATTTTACAAGTTTTTTACATTAGGAAATTCCAAACTTTTCAACGTGACTGTAGTGAGCGAAGTACCTTGAATTCTTTTAATATATTTAAACATAAATTATGTGAAACTGAGTAAAAGATTTTACTAAAAAACTTTGCTTGATAAATTTCCTGCGATTTACTGCAAAACAAAAAAGAAACTACAATAGTTACCGTTTGTTGCTGATTTTGGCGAGCTTTGTTTTCAGTCTTTTCTTCAGTATCGTCGTCCGTCAAGAACTCTCTTTTCGGATACGGTATTGGACACCCGGCAAAGATGCTGAAAAAAATTAAATACAATATTATTAATTTTATTCAGTACTTTGTAATGGTCTTAATAAAATTTTCTCATTAAATCGTACTCCTGTGTTGGAAGTGGTTCTTCTTGGAAATATGCGTCTTGCATCGAGTGTTCCGAAGTTATACGTTTATTCGGATCCATCATGAGTAATTTTTGCAACTGTAATTAAAACGAAAGTAAAATATATAAAAAAATGGACAGTTTGAAATTTAAAATCATCAATTTGGGATACTTACTAAATTAAATGCCTTGCTGTCGGGTTTTATTTTATGGCGTTCCATGTATTTTGTTAGCGAACAATTGGCGTAACTGGTGAAAAAAGAATGATAAATATAGAATATTCTGGCGTAGTTTTTTTTTTTTAATAATATCATTGACAACTCACTTTGATCTTTTGAAGTCTTTTTGAAGAGTCGGGTGTTCGGGCATTTTTTTAATATCCTCCCAATCTTTCTCCAGTGGAAAACCCATGACATTGAATATTCTGAACAGATGCGTTATTTATTTGATAGTGAATTAAATTCATGTAAATTTAAGATGCAAATAAATAGTCGTTTTCATTACCGATCCAATTGATCGTGATGGTAAGGATTGCTAGTTTTTATGTCTTCTTGTCTACAATGAAATATTGGCTCGGAGGTGAGTAGCTCAGCGAAAATACAGCCAATGGCCCATATGTCTAAAAATCGACAAAAATGTATTAAAAAATTGGGAAACATTGTATTAAAGGATTTACATTAGTTCAGATTTTTCTAAAAAAACCATTTTTTTTCTTTGCTCATTGTCTTTTGAGTCTTTAAGATAAAAAAAATTTTCTTTCCAAAGTTTCACCCAGCGACAAAGTGATAACGCTAAATGTGACCGCTAGTCGAAACTACTTTTTGCGGCACAGTCAGCAGCACGATAACTCAAAGAGTTTTTAATATTTTTTGATCACTTTTTTAAATTTCGAAATCTTTTTCTTGAGAAAGATTAAGAAATTATTGATAAATAATGTAATAACGTACCGATGGCTTTCGTGTAATGTCTTGCACCTAAAAGTAATTCTGGTGCTCTGTACCAAAAAGTAACGACTACAGGATCCAGATCGGCCAAAGGTTTCAGTGGAGCATTGAATAAACGCGCAAAACCCATATCAGCTATTTTTACACGCCCTCTCTCATTTCCTTCACCCATCACTAATATATTGGCTGGTTTCTGGAAGAAAAGAATTTTTTTTATGGATATATTCTCTTTTTAATTGGTAGTTCCAAATTACGAGTATTTTTATTTACCAAATCCCTGTGGAGAACCCAGTTGGAATGTAAATAATGAATGCCATCGAGGATTTGGTATAGCAAGGATTTTACCATGCCTTTAGGAACCATAACTGGCTTTTTATTCGCTTTCGCAGATCTATGAAACTTGATTATGTGCTGTTAAGAACAAAAAAGTATGATCTAACCATTATTAGTTGTATCATTAATTTAGTACGTTGAAAAAAACTCACAATATGTCGAATAACTTAATACAAAATTTCAATTTTTAATAAATTTTTTAATTAACATAACAGAACATGAGATTTTGTAAAAGAATTATTTTTTTCAGGTCCATTTTCAAGATTTCAAAGTGAATTTAAATTATTAGCAATTTAATAGCAATTTAATTATTAATTAAATTGAATTATTTTTAATTATTAATTAAATTGAATTTAAATTATTAGCAAATTAATAGCAATTTAAACAAAAATTGTTTATTCGTCGAATTTCGCGGTAGTGAAATAATCAATACTGAAATTGAAATGAAAAATTTGAACGAATTTTATGCAAATTGATGTTTCACTACTGAATTTTTTTTTTTGATATTATAAAAAAAATGTTTTTCATACCCAAAGATCGTGTTCGGCGAAATCAAAGAGTAGCCACACTTTTCGGTCGTTGTGAGAGAGAAAAACTCTAATGAGAGTGATAACGTTAATATGCTTCAGTTCCCTAAGTAACTGTAAATCAGAGAGTATTAACCCTTAAAATATAAACTTTCTCGTTGTAACATAAAGGCTATATTAGATTCAGATTGCCTGAGGGTCTTTGAATTGTTGCCTGGTTAAAAGTAGTGAATATTCAAGCTTGAAAGAATTTATGTATCATTGTCAAGTGCTTCTGAAAAAGACAAAACAGTTTCTTAATGGAAAAAAAAAGATTACCATATTAGAAACGATGGTCAATTTTCATAAGACCAGTTATTCAATTATTCCAGACTCCAAGTATACTTTAAAAATTAAGTACACTTCGAGGTATTCAAAAAAAATAAGCAAATTTAAGAGACAAGGCAATTGTCAAAATTAGTCATTTTTTGAAATAAATATCCAAATTCATATTAATTTGAAAAAATTAAAATTTATTTAAATATCAAATTTTTTTATTGAATAACAAATACAATTATTGATTAAATCCTAAAATAACACTTTTTAAAACTCTGCGACTTACTGCAATTTCCCTGCAAGCCGACATGGAAAGCCCGGTTCCTTCGATCTGTTTAAGCCCAAAGTCTTTTGTGTCAGGACGTGATTTTAATTCACTGTCAGGCACTCTATAAACCAACAACGATAATCCCAATATTTTAATAATTTTTATATGTCGATTGAATATTACATAGATCAATTTGTATTTTTGATTTATTGGATTTAAATACAAAATTTTTATTTTCCACTCAACGAGATTTCACAATAATAATAATTGATAAATGATATTTAATTTCATTTATAAAAGAAAGATTGCAAAAACCTTCAACAACTAACCCCTCTTTTCGTCTAGCTTTGTAGACGTGTCCATAAGTACCTCTCCCAACTTTACATCCTTCAAATTCAAAGAGATCCTCGACCTTGGTCCGATCCTTCTGGGTCTTCATTTTAAATTCGTAATCCATCATGTTTAATGTTTAGTAATTATTATTATCAACTGTAAAGAAACATATTAGAGGTTCGAATGTCAGGTTCAATCGAGGATCCACCATCAGAAACCTAACCTACCGGAATACTTGGGGGTAAACTTTGATAACACACACGAGAATTTAAGTAAATTACCGATTCACCTCTTTTTATTGTTGGCTAAATAACCGAGAACTTTAGCGGCGGTATATTAATCAGTCACATAAATAAGTAATCAGGCTCATTTTTTCTAAAATTATTGTTTAATTTTATCTCGATTGAAACATGAAACAATGCGATGCTAATTTTTAACCATTTTCATTATTTAATGTTTAATAATTATTTGTCCTTGAAATTTTTTCCCCAGCTGTGGTTACTTGACTGGTAATTTAACTACGACAATCTGGTTACTTTACCAATGACACAAAATCTGCGATCTTTGTATATTGATATTCTGTCTTTAATTTGCAAAAAATACTCATCATGTAGATTTAGAATAACGCAAAACTAATGAGTTACACGAGAATTAGCTACAAAACTCAATTTGGATAAAACGATAATTAAGAAAAAACATTTATTAGGTTAATGAATTTTCGATATACTCGCGCGACTTGCGACTATAAAACGTCGTTATGCGCGCATCGCTCTCATATTTTTTTTCGTGAAAGTTTATATTATTTTTTGTACGTTTGTGTACTAAATGTTACTTCGTACGATAACAGTGTAATCAAAGCTTTAACCTTACGATAAATTATCGAATCATAAATAAAACAATTCTTCGTGGAAATGGTCGAAATCTTCGAAGATTTATAATAATAATAATAATAATAATAATAATATATTTTACTCGCAATTATTATTAAGTACTCGTGAGATCTCACTTTGTTTTTTACTTCTTCATTCTATCTGTAAATATGTTTTCCATACTCGCCGATTACACGAAAACGATTGAGAATATCATGGGTAAATATATTATTTTAACGTTGTTTGTGTTGATTCATGTATACATGATAATTTTTAGGTCAGTCCATAGTAACCTTGGCTAATGTCAAATCTAACGTATCGTGATTACAATTACATAGTTTATTAATTTTAAAAAACAGTTTATTCCAATACATCGAGAAATCTCCAAACATTCCATTGTTTTAATAAAATTTTATTTTTCCGTAATATTTACTGAAAGAAATACAAATTAATAATCATATGAAAATAATTGATTTAAAATATTTAAAAAAAATTGATCAAGTGCAGGAATCTTAGGTGTCAAAAATTCATTGATTTTGAGTCTATAATTCCTGTTTGGATTTGTTACATTTGGGCTGAGTTACAATACATTTGTCAAAAATTTGAAAAATCAATGTGCGATCGAATTATTGACTCATCAAATTTTTTTTGATAAATCTGAAAAACATTTTTAAATATCATTGTGATTTTGTAATTGGTAAAAAATATAAAAAGGTACAAAAAAACTAAAACTATCTTTTTTGAGGAAAAAGTTCAAATCCATTCTATATTTTAATTTCACTAATAATATTGAATGATTTTTACATTGAATTGAAAAAATCATGAATGACAGTATTCCTGATAGACAGTTCGTGGCACGGTGATGGCACGGTGACAGCACAGTGACTGCATATCACAGTACTCTTAATACCGACTACGAATTTCTGTCTGGGATGTTTTCATCACTGTATAAATTTAACATACTTAATTTTGTTTGCTGACGTTTTTTGAATTAATTTCAGTGGATTACATCGACGTAGACTTTACCCTTTGGCTATCATGGCTATTGATGCCGCTCCTAGTCACATTTCTACTTCCTCTGGTTATAGTTGTACTTTTATATGTTACCGTATTGATTTTGTATATCTACAAATTACATAGGTTTGTAAAATCTTTGATTCAAGCGCCAATGAAATATTATTGTGAAATTAATTAAAAGATATATTCAGTCTAATAATTCAAGATTCAAATTTTTCAAGGAATCATTTGTATTTGCAAAAATATTACAGCATTTGAATAAAAACATTTTTCAATGATTTTCCCTTTTGCAATATTACCCAGTAAAGCAATTATTGAATTATTGTTCTTAGAGCTAAACTGAGACGAGCTTATGGAACAGATTGGAAAAATGCAGCGCGAAGTCTAGTCGCTGCAGTCTGGGATGCTCACGGCTGGATATTTCATAGTATGAAAAAGTCTCTGCTTGCGAGCAATGTATTTGTAAAGTTAGTAAATGTCCTGTAAATGTTTTTTTCATATTATCAACAGGTTACGAAATTTCGGGGCTGGAAAACATTCCTGAGAATCAAGCAGTTTTGTTTGTCTACTATCATGGCGCGATTCCCATCGATCTTTATTACTTCATATCAAAAGTATTTCTCACCACTAACAGACTCGTACACTCTGTGGCCGATCGTTTTCTTTTCAAAGTTCCTGGATGGGCTATTATATCCAATGTACTCAAAGTCATACCTGGCACAGTGCAAACCTGTTCAATTATATTGAAAGAGGGCAATATGCTTGCCATCTCACCAGGCGGTGTATACGAAGCGCAATTCGGAGATTGTTACTATAGACTCATGTGGAAAAAGAGATTGGGCTTTGCCAAAGTAGCGCAGGATGCTAAAGTGGTTTGTGGCGTTTGATCATTTTTCATTCATAACTTTTCAATTATCTCTTGATCCAATTTTTCACAAACAATATTTTTACGAATATTTCAATTTTTTATTTTTAGAAAACTAAAATTACAAACAATAATAATGAATGGAATTATCCCTTCAAATATACATTTTCCTATAGTTACCTAAAGGCTATTTGGGGTCCAGATTTTGCCGTCTTTAAATTGTTACCAAGTTAAAAGTAGTGAATATTAAGACTAACAAATTTGTGTATCATTTTCAAGTATTCCTTGGTAAGATCATAATAGTTTGTTTATAGAAAACAAAAATTGAAGCGTTAGAAAAATTACGAATTTTCATAGACCAGGTAATCAAATTTGGGCTTAACAAACTTTGCCTGGGGTATTCTAAATTCATTTCATTTTTAGTGTTGAAGAATATTGCTCAAAAACGGTCAAATTCAACATCTTTTCCTAGATCGTTATATGGTCTTATCAGGAAATTGTCTTTTTTCTCCATTTCCTGATAAATCAGAGTTAATTAATGAAAATAAAAAATAGAAACGTTTTGAAAGTCAGCAAATATTGTCAAATTGTCATTTTTTTAAATACTTTTGGAAATATTTAATAATGAAATCTTTGAAGTGTCTATCGTATGTAACTTATTCAGCATAAGCCTGTTTGAATTAAGCCTGTTTTGATGAGTTTAACTAATTTTTTAATAATATTTCGCTAATTTACATTTGCATTACAGTGTATAATTCCAATATTCACAAAAAATTTGAGAGAAGCATTTAGAACAGTAAGTTGGGGAAGAAGAATATGGCTGAGGTTGTACGCAGCAACGAGATTTCCTCTTGTTCCCGTATATGGAGGTTTTCCAGTGAAACTCAAAACTTATGTTGGCAAACCAATACCTTACGATGGTGCTCTTACCCCTGAGCAATTGCAGATAAAGGTATAAAATTGAATTTTCTTCGATTGATCTACTTGAGATGGAAATTAATCGATTTTGATTAATAAATTATACTCGCGATGACTCCATCAACTTTTTTTTTACCATAGGTAGCTTCAGCTCTTGAAGATCTGATAAAAGAGCACCAGACAATACCTGGAAGCATAACTCGGGCTCTACTCGAGAGAATTTATGAACCAACTGACTCCAAACGTGTTTAGTTCCAATAATTTATTCCTTTGTGGATTATTAAACAGCAGAGAATCCACCAAATACTCGAATATTGAAAAATAGATTTTTTTCGTTCTAATATTCGTGCTTTTGAGAAAAAAACTGCAGTTCATGGCATAATCAATGTAACTATTTATTGGTACGTTGTGATCGGGAATTTATATGGGCCCGAAAGGTGACTACAGTCAAGTATAATGATGATACTTGAAAACTCCTTTTTTGTTTTGTTTTTCTTTTGTTCGTTAATGTAGTACATACAGAAAGTGAACATTCCTTGGTAGGATATGTGAAATATTTATGGGTTGCAAAGGGCTCAAGTGCAAAAAAAGAAATCATGGATACATTCCAACGGAGCATTTTTTTATATGGGGTTCGAAACGCCTTTCTTTTTGAGATTACGTTACTTATTTAAATGATTATATTTATTTATACGAAAATGTGTACCTGGGGAAATTTAACAATGATAATTTTCACGAAAAAATCATTTTTTTCGATTTTTTTTATTTACTCTTTTTCTAAAGTGATATTACCTCCATGAGGAACGTAATTTACATAAAAAAATCGGGATTGTAGTTACTCAGTCAGGTACCGACTCGCGAAATATGAGATATACAAAAATAATAAAAACGATCTGAAATTACTCGATTTTATTCCATTCTGAAATATGTCTTTCAATATATCAAAATGTACCTTCATTTTTTTCGTACCTGCTGTGCAAAAAAGTCACTAATGAAACCAGTACTTAGATCTAATTGTTTTTATATCCATGTTTTTAGAGGAAATAAAGATCTGTTGTTTTAAAAATGTATTTTGAATCTACAATGCAAAACTCCCAAGGTTCCCAATCCTCATTGATGGATCGGAATAAAAACAAAAATTACTTCCATTTTTCTGGCATACTGCAGAATGTTTTACTCGAATTTTATTCGATCAGTTTTTCCACT
Source organism: Rhimphoctona megacephalus (assembly GCA_963989365.1). Classification (NCBI taxonomy): domain Eukaryota; kingdom Metazoa; phylum Arthropoda; class Insecta; order Hymenoptera; family Ichneumonidae; genus Rhimphoctona; species Rhimphoctona megacephalus. Next base: position 24,858,018 of record OZ022420.1, read on the forward strand.
TGAATAACAATTGATTAATAACTGTTTGGAAAATTGGTATTCACATGTCAAATATTGGTTGAATACTTATGAGAATTTTCACGAATCGCTGAAAGTACACAGAGAGACAATTGTATAAAAAAATATTCATTGTTTATTATTTCTTGATGATAAAAAGGCATGAAAAAATTTCAACTGTTCATTATTGAATATAATGATCAATCATTATATTTACGATTTTTCTAAGAGTTTGAAGGAAGCGTTCTTAAATACCGCCTCTAGAAAAATTCAAAAAGAGGAATTAAAGAAAAAAAAAATTTTAAGAAGTTTACAAAATTATCAAGTTCATTTCATACGACGGAATTTCTTTTTAAACAATTTTCTATTCATTTTATCATGGTATACAAATGTTCATAACGTCTTAAAGATGGCTGCATTTTTTCAGATTTTTACGAACCGCGAAGTACTCAAATTTAATGGAATACAATTATTGGTATGAAGTCGTCGTTATTCATCAATTTTATAATAATGAGAGACCGTAAAAGTCTCATAATTTTGACTCTGTATAGTAGCTTTGGTCTATATTTGTGCGAAACTAATAAATAGTTATACATTTTATTAATACACATGTGAATAAATAAACAGGATTTATAACAGAAAGATTCAAATATTTAAGGAAGTTCTGTTACTTTGAGGGACGCGTGGGGCGCCAGCAGTCCCTATATATGCCATAAAAATTATAATATGGTATTCACATGTGTGGGTTTCATCATATAGTTAAATTTCTATATGTTGTATGGAGTCTAGAGGGTAGGGTATCATTTGCACTAAATACGAACTTCAGGTTGTAGGAAAAGTAATCAGCGTAACAACCGCAGCCATACGTGAGCGAACGTTGAGAACGTCGATAATTCGACGATTACAGATTTGGTGACAGATTCTCTATCAAATTGAGTTACCTGAATACGATACTTGTTTTTAATAATGTGAGCAGGATTATTCCTTCCAAAATGATTATTTCAAAAGGCCTTTTCGTATTTTCTTTGAATAAAGGGGTTAAACTTAGCAATAAATAAATAAAAGAAGTTGGCTTACTTTGATAAAATCTAATATTGATAAATAAACTTAGGAAATAAAGTAATAATTAATAACAGGAACAACAACAATGATAATAATATTAATAATAATAGTAATAAATCATTATAATTTACAATTAAATTTATTTGATAATAATAATTAATAATTAGTTGTTATAAATGTTTTATTTATTTATTAATAAAATTTACTTTAATTTTTTTGTCCCTGCGTATATCTTTTCGTGTTATCGCATTTGTTATATTTTATTATTAGCTATCTAGAGACGCGGCAGCATCTTGACGCCAAGTATTAAAAAGATAGTGTTGAACGTCTAAGGCAAGACAGGCCGAGTATCGTTACTCGAGATGGGGTGAATTTCCGTTATTTTTTTAAATAACGGGGAGATACTATTATCAAAGCCTGACAAGGGCATACAGGAAGCAATAAACACACACACACACACACACACACGCACGCACGCACGCACGCACGCGCGCACGCGCGCGCACACACACACACACACACACACACACACACAGGCTTTGCCTCAAAGGCGATATTTGCACATGATTCCTCATAGATAATAATAGTTTTTTCAAGTTTAATTAAGAATTAATTAATGTTTTCAAAATCATTTAAATCATATAGAACTACATAATTGAAACATTCGAAATTGTTCTATTAAAAGCATTTCATCATACAATAATGCAATTATAAATTATAATACAGATAATCATTGGTTTCAAAATTACAATGAGTTTTGAATCGTCATTGTTGTTGTTATTATTATGATCAACAACAAAAAATGTTGGCTATTAATATAATTATAATGTTTGTCTTTATATTTTCCACATTATTGAGGTCTCAATATTATTTTGATGGATATAGATTCTCGGCATTTTTTCATTTTGTAAGATGTAATATTATATTACATATAATATATATGTAATAATATTGATTAAAATTGATAGAAATTGCCGGCAAAAAGTCGCTTGTGTTTACAAAATTACGTTAGATTTGATTTTAAGGTTATGTTATCAGGGGGCGAAACCCCAGCGCCACGTGCCAATTTTTGATGAAATTTTTCATTGGTAAGAGCACACCCCCACCACGCAAATTCTGGCAGAGTTTCCAGACCTGTATGTGAGACCGTGTTTAGGACTCTCTCGCCGCGCGGTCCTTGCCGATTAGGATCTATAGGAGTACGCGTTCCAGTATATATAGCTTATAGTTCAGTTCAGGGAGAGTAAAGGGAATGGAGTCTAGAGTACAGGAGGGTTTACTCTGTGCAAATTGCATAGGACAGGGTGAAGCCGAAATCGTAATTCAAGACGGGATTTTGAGGACGCCGTTACTACTTATATATTTTCCTATGCTGTGTCCACTCCACCTCTGTGAATTTGGCCGACTGATTTTGGATTTCTGAATTTTTGTTTATGTCAATCCTTTGTCGGGTTCTTGTCGGTAATTGTCGGATCAAAATCGACGTTTGTCGGAAATTAGTTAAATAGAAAAATTAAAAATAAAAATCCATGTGAAGTTAGCCGATTTTTTTTCAATTTTGAGATATAAATTTTCAAACACCTAATCAAAGCGCAATCGTTTGTCGGACACGAGTTTCGTAATTAAAAAGTTTGTTGGATGTTTGTTCATTAGAAAAATATAAAAAAAATATTTTATGTGAAGTCAGCCGATTTTTCTCAAATTGTAAGATATTACACATTTTCCAAAGCCTAATCGAAGCATGATCGTTTGTCGGATACTAATTTTACAATTAAAAAGTTTGTCGGATGTTTGTTTATTATAAAAATATTTAAAAAAACATTTTATGTGAAGTCAGCACATTTTTTTCAAATTGTAAGATATTACACATTTTCCAAAGCCTAATCGAAGCGTGATCGTTTGTCGGATACTAATTTTATAATTAAAAAGTTTGTCGGATGTTTTATTACATAAATTACATACAGGTCTTGCAACGAATGTGGTGGGGGTGGTTCGCTTAATGTCGGCACCAAGTTTTAGCTTGCAACCACAAGAGCGGCGCTACGAACTTGTCATAGCGACTAGAGCGCATGCGTCGAAATTATAACCCGTTTTATGATAGAAATATACATGTAGGAACGTTTCCGACGAAAAAATATGAATATTGAATATTAAAAAAAATAATATTAATGAATATTAAAAAAAAAATTGAACTGCAGTTTTCTATACCCTAAAGCATTATTATCTCAAGCAGCCCTGATAAGCATGTATCATTTATTTTTAATGGCTGTAAAGAAGCACGTTTAGCTGAAGCGGTTAACGCTGAGCCTCGGTGTTGAGGGTACCGGGTTGAAGACAAAACCCGCCTTCAGGACTTGATTTTTTTTTGAGATTGCTGACACAAAAAATGTATTTTTTTTCAGAATAAATATGTGGTTAATTAATAAATCAAATTAATTTTATAATTTTCATTCATTTCAATATTTTTAATATATTCACGGACATCAATAAATTTTTATTCCAACGTACGGGGAGATGTGGGGCATCAGTTTTGTTATATCAAATTGCATTCAGAATTTATATTTAAGGAATTTTTGTAAAGTAATGGCAGGTGTGGATAAAAATTTTTTCGGAAAACGAAATATTGTGTGAACAATTAATATCACCAGGATTTCAAATAGCGTCGCAAAATCACAAAATAACACGTGGTGTTCTTTATAATCACATTTAATGTAAGACCGTGTTTATAGGTTATATCATATAGGTCTTCCGCTCTGTTGCCGCTATGACTTGATCAAAGCGACGCGTAGCAGCGGCCGGGGCCACTAATGGGCCGACAGTAAAGCGACCACCCCCACCACCAAAATTTGACTCAGTTGCAAGACCTGTATGTAAGACCGTGCTCTTGTCTCCCTGGAGTGGACACAGCATAGAAAAATAAGTAGTAACGGCGTCTTCAAAATCCCGTCTTGAATTAGTTCTTAGCTCTGCCGACAGGTGTAAAGATCCTACACGTATAGTAATAAAATTAATCCACACAGTGAAAGTGACCGTTCCGCGTTTACACAATAGAAAAAAGCCTCTAATCCAAATCCTAGTAAATTGGACAGGATATTGGAGATTAAAAAGATTATTTATTGTCTTCAGTGCGTGGTTTCGTGTCGTGTGTGAAAAGGTTAAATTTTGCAACATTTCATTTCCTTCCAAGATCGAAGCACAGTACATTAATAAAAAAAAATTTTTGTACACGTAAACTCCCTGATGTAACCATACACTGCACGTATTGTGAAAAATCGAGGTTTGGAAATAAGTAGTAATAACAGTATGTCTGATCTAATAGGATCTTTATCGATACAGCGCCGCCGCTTCAGGCTGAGATTTCGTGTACATTTTAGAAGCACGCTGTGTCTACTCCTCTCTAGTCTCCCTGGTTCAGTGGTTACACTGTATTTTTTTTAACCGGAAGTCCGCAGCGCTTGTATCGGAATTCAAATTTTTCGGGTCAACAAACATAACCCAGTTCTCTCAGTACTTTAAGTGACAGAAAAATTGTTTTATTTTTTTTTGAGAAATAAAATCAACATTGAAAATAGACAATCAAATAATGATACTATTTTCATAAAAAAAATGGCTGGTTACGATCATGTTGTTTATAAAAACAATCCAGTTTTATTTAAAAATTACGTAAACAAACGTTGCGCTGTGACAGCAACGGATAATAGTGTTCACACCGGCATTATTTATACAGTCGATCCGGTAACAGAGAGGTTAGTTTTTCTTTATTTTTACAATCAATGTTACTGCTAAATAATAAAATAGTGTAACTTTTGTGTACTTGATTTTGTCCTTGACGTCAAAACTACTTTACAGTTGACTTTAAAGTTAGAGACTGTTAGAATGAAATATTTCGAAATATATATATATATATATATATTTTAATTTTGAAGTATAAAGACCAAAAAGATTATTCCAAAATTAAATACTGAAAATTCTTATATCAAAAAATAAATACATGACGAATTAATGTTCAAAATATCGAAATTATTTACTATTTAGGATGCTAGCAATTGATGTAGAAATTATAAGGCATTTTCTGTCACTTTCGTATGCCATATCCCAACCCTTTAGGGATTCGATACGAACACACAGAAACATAGCAATACAGAAAATCCTATAGAGAACGCAGTGAACTAAGCCTCCAATGACGTACAAAATCTGTATGATATTAGTACATAACAGTACAGTGTGCTCTAATTAGAGTAGTATTCTAAAAGTACTTGGTTGGCTGGGAAAAAAATAAGGAGACACACTTTTTCTGAATTTTTCACTTTGGCCATTTTTTTTATTACCACAGTCGACTTGTTGATTTTAGCTCTTCACCTCTTTGGATTTATGCTGCGATAATTCGGCAACAATGGATGCTACAACAAAAATGTTTTAGCAATTTTATTTAATTTTTAATGTACCGTTCAAGTTTCAAAAAATTGTTTGTATTTTTTTGTTTTTTATCAACAATATGAATCTTTATTTCAAAAAGCCTGTTTCCTTTTTTTTTTCATTTTTTTCAGATTTTTTATTCTCGAAGTTGTTATTATTCTTCAATTTGAAGTCACGCTTCAAAGTTATGCTATTTTATCTAATTTTTGCAGATAGTAAAAACAAAAAAACATACAAGGTTTTTTAAGGATATTCGGTTATTTTTTTAAGCTCCTTAAAAATAGATAACATTTTTATAGAGTATGCTCTATTTGTTTTTCTAAAAATATATCAACTGATTTATCCCTAGAACTCCACAATCTATTTTTTCCAACGTAAATCTCACACTGGGATAAATAATTACCCCAATTTTCTCTTTAGCATAAAATATCATTGGTAGGCGATGATAAGGGTTATTTGTATATCATTCTCTTCATTTTTTGATGACGAAGAAAATGTTGTGTGATAAAGTCGCATTTTGTAAATATCCAATAGTGAAAACTATAAAACAGAATGGCTTAAAAAAATTGGTTCGGGAAGGAATTTTGACATTTTCGTGGGGTAACTAATTACCCCAGTGCAGGGTTCTAGGGTTATTGTTAACAAAAACATAAAAAATTCACATGTACTCAAAGGGGTGAGGGTTTTGCAATTGTCAAGTGATGTGAAATGCTTCATATGTATTTGAATATTTGAACATTCCCATGTAAAACCTGTTTAAAATCAACTTAAAAGATATAATTTTTCAGTATGCGAAACATACTGCCATTCAGTATTTATAAAGATACATCAAAATCAAATTCATCAACAAATTCGCATCATCTGAAAAAACCCAAAGTGTCATCCACCGGCTGCTTCTCAAATCTGTGCATTATTGTTGAACACATCACGTTTGAGGCAAATGAGTTGCTAAATTTCACAAAATATAAAGCGGAATAATGAGAAAGAAGAAGAAAGAGAAAACAGAAAGGGGTCATAATAAAAATAAGAAGAAAATAATAATATAATTGAAACAGAAAGATTTTCTACTAAATATGGTATTGAATCAATTAGCCCATTATTTTCAAATACATTAATTATAAGAGCTTGATTAAAAATTATAGAAATTTAAAGCATAACATGGTATGTTATGCCTTATAACATATGGTATACCGTAAATTAAGGTGATAAGGCTTTTTTATACCAAGTAATCTTTTTTTGAATAACTATATGTTGAAAATGAAGAAATTCTTTTCTTACCACAAAAAGTAAGGCTCACGCACCCTTTTGAAAATTTATATTATAAAATCGAATTAATTCAAGTATTCAATATATTACGTTTTTAGTATCGTTCTTATAGAAGAGGCGAACACACCCGAACAGCGTTTAAAATTCGTTATTGGCCATGCTGTACAAAAAGTTGATGTATTGTCCGACGACGTTGAAGATACGCCTCTGTTATTTCAACAACACACATCTGGAATTTCCAAAGCCGCCATGACAGAAAGAAAAAAGGCTGTAATGAATATTTTACGTGAAAATCGTTTACCCATACGAGAAAACGAAGACATCATCGAAATGGAAAATGTATTTATTATAAAACCTCCTTATGCTCCGGAAGATTGCATTTCCACGCAACCCGTCGTTTTATCCAGTCTCCACAAAATTCTCGCGCAAATGACATAACGCACAACAATCGTCGCATATTGTATTTTCGCAGTTTTCATCGTTGAACTTGACTATTTTTATTTTTTTCCGTACGCCCATATTTTTCTGCAGATTCAACTAAGAAAACAGGTCGATATTTTCTTTTGTTGCTGTTTAAGAACCTATAGAAAACTGGCATAAGAGGTTTGACGATTTTTTTAAATAAAATATAAAAATAAAAAAAACAAGTTTTTTTCGTTATGTCGCAATGATGCAAACTTCGGTATAATAAAAAATCAGAGACTTGAAATACAGAGAATGGGATTGAGAGGTAGAGAGGGAGGATTGTGGAGCCCTTGAAATAAAAATCATTCGATATTCTCATACTGACAATAGTAATAATATTTGTTTACATTTTAAACTCTTTTCTTAAAATGTAATTTATTATAAAAATAAACCTGTGATTATGAGGAATGTGTAGATGTATCGAATTATAATGTAAGGCCGAGATTTAAAGATATGTGCGTTTTTTTCTTGTTTTAAGAGTAAGGAACTGATGCAACTGTTGAAACGTCTGCGATGTGGAACATGCGTTTGTTTAGCCATTTTTCTATTGTACTAAAGAATATTTAGATTAATCGAAAGAGTCCCATTGAGAGTGGACTTGTCATGTTATGATATCGAAAAAATATTGTACTTGCAAGACATTCATTTTGTAGCTTTTTCCTAAACAAGCTACATTATTTATTCTTTATTCAACAAAATAATCGCAATATGTACAATTATCTGCTAATTAATGCTAAAAAAAATAGACCATTTTCTATATTCAGCTATTTACCTTTTTTTGCTACTTACACATTTATAACCCCAATGAAAGAATAATAAATGTAGCTTGCTCGCAAAAAATAGTTTCTTCAATTTTCAATATTTCTCAAACATGATTGAATGGCGATTTAAAAATAATGAGTTCCCATTTCTGCACTGGTCGTTTTTGGATACACAAGAAAAATATTTCCCAGTTTGAAATAGTCGTTAATTTATCTGTATCTTTATCGAGTTCTTACAATATAGTATTTTATATAACAAATGGGGAAAATGACGAATTACTGCGCGCGTGAAGTTTAGGCATGAGCTTACGATGAATATTCGCATGAGTACGAGTACGAATATGCATCATAAGTCAAGGCGAATGCGGCGTACGCACGATTAAATTCGTTGTTTTCCGCACTTGTTACATACACTATTTTTTGTGATATCTGCTTCGAAAGCTTGATTTGAGATTAGGAAAACAATTGCAGTTGTGTTCAATTGACGTTTTGTCTCGCGTGAAGATTGTTACGAACGAAAAACTATCAAACGTGAGAAAGAAGACTTTTTCGGTAATTAGTGCGGTAAGACAAAAGACGAATCGTTGAGAAATAAACCACTTTCCGCGCGCTATACATGAATCGGGAATCAAATTTTCGAGGCAGTAGGTATCACCAAAAAATGTTCCATTTCCCAAATACGAATATAATTCGGACGACGTAGTTTTTTTTCTTAACCAGTTATTCGCTGTTGCACCATTTACGGTTTCAGACAAATATGCAAGAACAATCTCTTCGACTTTGGAATCGTCTACATAACGAGTTTTTCTAATTAGATGCAACAATCTCCAACAGAACAGTTTTATTATTATTTAACTAACAGAGATACATATTTGTACTAAAATTCTCTCTTCATATTTGTCTTTGCTCTATCTATGTCTCTTATTTGTTCTGTGCGTTTTTTAAATTGTGCTTGTATATTCGATTTGAAGATTTTCTGTACACTTATAAATTACTAAATCGTACTGAAGTATAATGGCTGGATACACATTATAATTTCGATGTATCTTATTCGGAGTTGCAATCCTTTCATTTCATTTAAAAACACTAATCAATTCGATAATGATTTTTTATTATTTTATTTCCGATGATTTTACTATGGCTCATTAGTGACAAAATGGTAAAAAGAAAATTTTCTGCAAAAATCGACGCACAAAAGCAATGGAAAATACAGTAATGAGCAAGTAATACATCACTTTTTCGCTGATATCTTATAAATTCGCATAAACACCATATTTTCTTTGTATTTCGATAAAATGGGCGGAAACGTAGGACGATGTCGGCAAATAATATAAATGAAAAAAATATATTGCTGAAAAGTGAGATCAGAAGAAACGAAAGGATTACAATACTGACTTCATTGAGCGTGGATGTCATTTTTTTTACGCACAGGATAGACTCATTGAATATCGTTTGTTCAAGATCTTCTCGAATCAATGCGATTGGCATAATTATTAGAAATTGAAAGCTAATTTCTCGATATCTGCGTCTTGTCGTCTCTATTTTTTCACTGCTAGGATTGCGATTCCCAAGTACTGTTTTAATGTATCACACATTCATTTTTATCAGGCAGTATTTTTCCGACGCGGTAAGCATTTGTTTGAATAGTTAACTCGAATGGTTCTATCGAACATACGCTTTAAGGCAATACTCAACTTGGCGCTAAGTGTAAAAAGGAGATAAAAAGTTGTGCTTATCGCCGTCGTTAAGCGAACTCAATTTGCGTTCGAGCTCTTTTTTCTACTACGAAAAAAAAGACATTCAAAATTAGGCGACTGTGCTGCGTGTTGACGATTGAAACGCTCTTAATCTTGACTTTGTTTTTTTTTTCTTTCATTCGAACATTCCAAAATGCTAATTACTCACTTAAATTATTTCTCGTGTAAAATGCCCTTATGAATATTACATTGCAGCGATAAAATAATCGAGGGAAAATGTTTGATAAGCTCTTTACTAATAATAAGTGTCGAGTTTATCTTCGGAACTGGCTGTTCGTCGTTATATATTCTTTTCCTCTTTGATCCGCGTCCCCCATTGGTCTTTCAACGAAGGGTATCTTGCTATTTGTCTTCGCTGTTTCGTTTTTTTGCACTCCCTTTCGAACGTATTTGCAAAATTCACACGTCCTCGTTTTAAACGATCGTTTCGCGGAATTAAATTGTTTCTTAAGCTGTAATCGTTGTGAAAGGTCAATCCGTCTCGCTGTCTGAATAATACTCGATGGGATTCGGATCACGCACTTTTCTCGAGTATCTCATTCCAATGAGATCGGCCATTTCTTCGATGTTCGAGAGTACCTGAAACACAACGGGTCAACTTAGAAAACATTTTCAGATTATAAGGTTGGAAAACCTGCTAATGTTTTAAATAGGAATTTCTTTTTTTTTAATTGTACAAAAAATTTGTGGAGTAAGGGGTTTTTGGGTGATGAGATCTCTGCTGGTAATTTTGGTACTTTTCAATCTAATAAACGTGCTATCTGTTTAGCCATAAAAACACGGAAATTAAAGCAAATCAATAGTAAATTGACCTCTGGAGACAATTTTGAGACTTTAATTGGAATTTTCCAAGGTCGTTCATGAAATATTTTTATTGCAATTTCATTTTGTGGAGTTTTAAGCGGTGGTGGTAAGTGGAAATAGGAAATAGGAAAGAGGAAATAGGAGAAAGTCCAGGAGCGATGTACACAGTTTCCTTGTGGACTAGCGAAAACACATAAAAAGAAACAATACCCACACGGTACGGAATATTGTAGCAATGTTGCTAGAATTTTGTAATATTGTATGTTTCCAGAAAATATTGCTCCAAAATTGCAACATAATTATTGCCATTGAATATTTCAAGAATCTTTTCGTAAAATATTGCAGAAATATTACCGAAGAAATATTGCGGAAATATTGCCATTGAAAAATTGGTTCAAAATATAAATTATTTATATAACATATTAGGAAAAATTATGAATTTTCAAATGACCAAGTGTTAAAATGCCTGAGCTATTCTAGAAAACAAGGGTATTCGAGGGTCAATAGCAGTTACACTCAAATTTCAAAGAACTCAGAAAAAAGAATGAACGAAGCTTGCAAAAAAATTTGTGTATTTTTTTCACTTTTCTTCCAAACATATTGAATTTCTTTAACAAGGCTAATTTTTTATTTTTCGTTCTCATTTTGTCCAAAAAGTACATGAAATTCTAAGATATTTAAGCGTTAATTCAGACCTGAGAAGAGCTATTTAGATGCTTTGATTGAGACTGATAAAATTTGAATATCTGTAATATTTACCGAATATAAGACCCACTTCGAACTTGTGCTTACAAACTTTGTAAATTCACGTACTTTCTGACAATAATTAAAATAAAAATGGAAATAAACCTTCACGAACTCGAATACTTTACAAGTAGCAGATTTCGTTGTACAAAAAAGTAAAAATACATCTCATTTCACTGGAAAAATATCGAGCCAAGTTACCGAACTTTCAGAAAAGAATTATAACTTTGAAAATCGTGTAATTTATATGCGACTTTATAGAGACGACCTGCTACTCACATTTCTATTTAATAATTTATATATCGAATAATGACAAATGTTTGATATAAACTGTCCTATGGTTACATCAAATTTTAAAGATTCCGTAGCAACGATAAAAACTGAGTCATCGGACGTTTAAAAAAAATATTCACGAACAGAACTTGAAAGCGTGTGGTCAGCAGACGATTTTTCGTAGCCATGACGTTCAAGAGGTTATGTTATCTTCGGCATGTTTTATAACATTTTTAACGCTATTCTTGTTTTTGTCCGTTACAAATTGGCTCACATTTTTATCAACGTCACTGCGTACTTCAAAAATTTTCACTATTTTTTTTAACCAAATACAATAAGTCCAGCTTCTCCCTTTCAGAATGCGGTTGTTGACATTTGCAGCTCTCCAAAAAATATTAAAAAGTTTCATAATATACACAATTGAGCTGAAATTTTCGATTTTTGTTTAGAGTTGGGACTAATAAAATTGGTTATAACTTTTTTTTAATAAAAAACCAGCCTATTTTATGAACAAATGTGGGGCGCCCTGCTTATGCGCCCAAAAAATACAGCCCTCCACGAAAGGAATATCTTAAGGAAAACTTCGATGAAAACGTGAAAAAAATATCTTTTAGAGATTTGATCCACGTACTTTTTTTAAAATAATGTCCTTTGTTCTAAAAGTTCGTTAACAACTGCGTAAACGATTGAAACGCATATGTTTTCTGAGTTCCATGATAAGTCGATATTAAAGTTCACGCTTGGTAACAAAAAAAAATACATGCGAATAGACCGCAGGCATAGTTAGCGTTGAATAAAATATAACGAAAAGGAAATAGGAATAGGAAATATAGTTATTTATCTTGTGGGCTTGAAATAATTTCCTATCTATGTAAACTTGACTACTAAGCCCTTTGAGATAATGTATCAATGTTGATAGACAAAAAGGTAGTGTTATGAGTTTTTTATTGAAAATAAATGGGGAAAAAAATAATCTTGCTTACAACGAGTGAGTGAAAAATTATTATTTGATCAAATGGAATGCACTGTGATCGTTAAAGTAGGAGTCTCGCCACAGTCACGTTCAAAAGTTAACTCTCCGGTCAAAATTCGAAAATTTGGATATAACCTGCGAAATAACCTAAGAATGACAATTGTCAAGTGATACGGGAGTCTAAAAAAATAAAAATTTTCGGGAACAATGTTTAATACAAAATTCAGAGTTTCCGGAATACCCGCGTTTCCCTATGCAATACACGTAACATATAGTTCATATCATTATATCTCCGAAACTAAGTAGTCAGAATTGTTGTAATTTTTCGAAAAACTTCGTCATATACACCAGTGTAAATGACAATTAAAAAAAAAAAAAAAATCTGTAGAAAAGTTTCGAAGTAATTGCGTAAAATGTGAAATTTTCTACCTTTGCCCATAAGAACACACGTAAAACTATACAATTTTTGATTTTCGATATCTCGAATATGGAATGGTCAATCCTATTTAAATTTTGCACGTTATTACATAATGGTGTTCTGAATAAGTTCTCGAAATATAAAAAAATTCTGTAGAAAAACGCTTTGGCGAGACTCCTGCCTCAATAACAAATCACGGATAATTTCCTTCGTTGCGACAAAAAAGACTTTTTTTTACTACTAATTGCGGTGCTTTACGCAAATATAGTTTTACAGAAAATATTGCAAAGCAATATTATATGAATATAGTTCGGAAATATTGTAGCAACATTACTTCGAAATAATTCAAAAAGCGAACATTCAGACATTGCCGAAACATTGCTGAAATATTTCACAACATTTTTACAATATTTCAATGTTGCACGGACATATTGGAGAATCATTTCAGCAATATTTCGGTGCCGTGTGGGTAATATTGTTTGTTGCATGAATAGTGTCGGAATTAATTTTAAAAATCCTTTTTTATCCAATGCAGAAGACAGACTCTGTAAATTACCATGTGATTACATGTTAAATTTTAAAAGAGATTCACCCTTCCAGATTGGAGATCTTTCCTATCAAAGATTCTGCAGTTTTCAATGCGCTTGTTAAGGCGAGCAATAGAAATGTTCACATTTCTCGCGATACCTCAAAAACTTTTTTACGAATTTTACTTCAAAACATTTTCAATTATGGAATTGATTAAATTGTGGAAAGAATCAAATCAAAGTTTGTCAAAAAAAAAAAAAAAAAACTACGATTTTACCGTTTAGTTTCTGAGATATAGTGATAGACGTTATGCAATGTGCATTGAAAGATGTGGGGAACGTTGTTATTTTTGAATCTTGAAACTTCGTATCAGGCACTTTTGCCATTATTTACCAATTTTTACAGTTCTATGGGATGTCAGAACTAACATATTATTAGGATATGCCGTAGGTTATATCCAAGCTTTCGTACATTCATTGGAGAATCAATTTTTCAACGTGACTGTAGCGAGACTGAAGGTGCCTTTTTACTTACAAGGAAACCTTCCCAGGTGTACCCCGCCGATTTTGTTCCGCTTGGAGTATGTTATTATACATTAAAATCTAAGAGATACCTATTTTTTTTTTTTGCGGAAACTCATATTTAAGGGGTGAAACACACCCCTAAAGTTGAGGTCTCCTAGGGGAGGTTGTTCAGTTCCATATATATGCAGACAAGGGGGCAAAATCAAACCAATTGCATTCAATACTTCATAAAAAGTTATGACTACTCGATTTTTTTCAGCCCTGAGGGGGTGAATAAGCCGAAGTTATAGGGGATGAAAATTAAAAAAACGTTATAACAAACAGAATATGCTCGATATGGAAGTGAAAAAAATTGCATAATTAACAGTTTCAAAAGTTAAGAGATACATGTTTTTGCATTTTTTGAAAAAATGCATCCTTAAGGGTGTACTACCCTTACATCCGAATACCTTTAATTTCTGTAGATACGTATTTTTTTAAGTATCTATCTGCAAGAAAATATTCTTTTCGATATAGAACATATCGTGAAATTGTTTAAAAAGATTGTTATCAACATAAAAAAAAAATCCCTTGAAAAAATTTTTTTTAATAAAAAAATTGCGATTTCGTCTTCGTTATATATAATAATCGTTACAACATATGATTCAGGCATCGCAGATAATGAAAATTCTTTTCAATCACATTGTTACCATATTAATATTTCTAATTATTGTATCATTGTTTTTATTATATTTTATATGCTGTATTTTGTACAGATGTATTTTTGATTGACAAATTAAATTATTCATTATATTCTTTACAATAGTGGAAATCGTCAAAAAAGTGTTGGAAACATAATGATTTTTTACACCATGAACACCTAACAACAGCAATATTTTGACATCCGTGTACATCACAATGCGCTTTGCAAGTTTTAAAACTAATATCTACAGGATTTTCAAAATTCTCCGGTCGCCATTCATTATAACCGCTTTTAAACCATGAATACCTAAATAAGTTTACATATCGTGGAGATGATAATTGGTTGTGAACAAGTGACTGAAGCTTAATTATATTATTTCGTAAATGCAAATTTAAATCATAATCCATTAATATGACATTGTCAGAAAAATGTTTCACATAATTTTTCCATATGCTGAAGCCAAAAACATCCAAAGGTTGAATCTTTCCCGTTGTACCCTGCGGTATTTTTCTTAATTTTATATTTTTATCCCGAGGTTTCGCTTCGTCAACAGCTCGAGGGCAATGTCCAGTCCAGGAGTCAATTAATAAAATACTGTTTAAACCAACTTGGGGGAAGAAGACATTTTGTAGCCAGGTTTTAAAATGTTCTGAAAGTATGAATTAATTTTTCAATTTGCTTCGTTGCAAGAAATAAACAGTATCTTATGTGTCAATATAAGGAATTCTCTAAAAAAATCATTTTTATTGTTGCCTGAAGTGAGTTTTCCAGATTTCGATACTTCTATGTAAACGTTTTCTGGTCTGAATAGTGACGATTCCACTATTGGACCAAATTTACCACTTGGTTCTTTCAAAACCAGGAATAGCGGAGAAAGAAGCCTTCCGTCACCTGCTATAGTGGGCTGAATCGTATAACTATGTGTTGTAGAAGCAATTGATTGTACAAGGCATTCAACTTGTTTCTCTCCTTCAACCGCTAATGTTCTTCCAGAATGCATTTCTAATTGGAAACCACTTTGGTCCGAATTGTAGACGTTCGATAACCACACATTCTTCTATATCGATCTTCACTTCAGAAACAAATTGTTCAGCAAGCTTTCGCAGATTGTCTGCATTTTCAATACTTTTTTTTGTGATAAATTTACTAATTTTTCTGGAAACAATCCTATGAGCTTTCTCAAATGAGTGTACCCACTTGTCTGACGCCTTAAAACGGACATCTTCATGACCGATTTCTTTTTGTGCTTGCATTGCCCATTTTTTTAAGTCGATGTCATGTACCATGAGACCAGCATCAACGGCAGCTTTAAAATTGGCTAAAGTGTACTCGCAAATTCTAGCTATTTTTTCTTTATAAGTTCCACCTTTATTTAAATATTTAGCCCATCTTTTTAATTGAGTCACTGATTGTACTTTTCTAAATTTTTGTTTAACGCTTGATAGGCTCAAATTTTTAGTTTTGCCACTTCTCCAATAGTTGACTGCCCTCGATTTATACTCGTACGAAACAGATTCATCATCAGTAGTACAAACATCCGGAGGTAGTACCGGATCATTGATTGCCGATCCCCATTCTTCGTCTTCTACTATTTTTATATCCCAATCTTTGTAAGGTTCTTGGAAATATAATGAATCTTCTACGATTGTTTCGACGCCCATGTAATCTTGCATAGCATTCGTTAATATATTTTCAATGCTTTCTTTTAATTGCATTTCATCATTATTTATAGGGCTTTCAGGTATATTTAGGGCTTGAAAATGTGCCAAAACTAATCGTATCACATTAAGCGGATTCACTTTCATTTTTGATAATAAATACACTTGATTTCTTAACTTATGGAACTTTTAACAACTTTTGATTGCAAACAAAACACAGAGCTATACATGCCTTTGATTGTTGATATTATTTTATCACGAGATAAATTCCTTCTAACTCGCACTTATCGAATTGAAGCAATTTCTGAAGAACGCGACTTATAAGCGTAGTACAGGCCATCATATGTCAAATAAGAGAGGCAGATAACAGTTATATATTTCTTATCAACGTATTTTGAAACTTCTTTCAATGATAGGTGAATTAGAATATCAACTCGGAGAATCAGATAGCTAATAAGCAAGGCTAACGAACATATACAAAGTAAGGTTCGAAATGATAAAAGATATCAGTTCATTTACTGCTACGTGATTGTAACAACAAACATCACGTGTATAACAAACTTCTTTTTCTCTAACAAAACGAGAACGAATTTAGCCGATTTTTTCAACAGTTTTTTTATAATAAAAAATAAAGAAATAAAAATAAAAATAAACCCTCCATAGCAAAATAGTGACACACATGCAAATTAATAATCTTTTTAAAATTTTATTTCAGACAATAATTACGGCTAGAATCGTGCACATCATTTTTTTATAGGACATTTTCAATGATAGAAATTTCAATGAGAGAAAAAAAAAACAGTGTACAAAATGAAAATAACGTTAAGAGTTCATCCTCTATTCTTTAAGAGTGATTTAATGAAACATCAAAAACTCGGTTGAAACAAAATCGCGAAAAAAGCTACTTTTCGATTTCTCAAGAAAAGAATTTTCATTATCTGTAATGCCAGAATCATATGTTCTATCGATTATTATAATCTATCGATTATTTTCAAGGAATTTTTTTTTATGTTGATAACAATCTTTTTAAACAATTTCATGATATGTTCTATATCCAAAAGAATATTTTCTAGCAGATAGATACTTAAAAAAATACATATCTACAGAAATTAAAGGTATTCGGATGTAAGGGTAGTACACCCTTAAGGATGCATTTTTTCAAAAAATGCAAAAACATGTATGTCTTAACTTTTGAAACTGTTAATTATGCAATTTTTTTCACTTCCATATCAAGCATATTCTATTTGTTATAACGTTTTTTTAATTTTCAACCCCTATAACTTCGGCTTATTCACCCCCTCAGGGCTGAAAAAAATCGAGTAGTCATAACTTTTTATGAAGCATTGAATGCAATTGGTTTGATTTTGCCCCCTTGTCTGCATATATATGGAACTGAACAACCTCCCCTGGGAAACCTCAACTTTAGGAGTGTGTTTCACCCCTTAAATATGAGTTTCCGCAAAAAAAAAAAATAGGTATCTCTTAGATTTCAATGTAGAATAACATACCCCGAGCGGAACAAAATCGGCGGGGTACACCTGGGAAGGTTTCCTTGTTAGACGCCGGTTACGTGACTTCCCCTTCCAAAAATCGAGCGTCAAAACTGGTCGCGTGACTCGTTTGACGCTCGACGCTGGCTTCAAACATCAACACGCTCGATTTCAGCATCGAACTTCAAACTGGTCACGTGACTAGTTTTGATGCTCGTTTTCTGGAGGGGGAAATAGTGTTGAATTAGCGGGGTCCAATCTAACCAGCGTATTGTTTCCGTCCGACGCTGGTGCACCAATCGAAATACCGATAGGAGGGGGAGCTGCAGCGTCAAGCGTACAAGCTAAAACGTGTTTAGCTTTCACGGTTGACGCTCGATTTCTGGAGGGGGAAATCACGTGACCAGCTTGACGCTCGAATCCCAGCGTCTAGCGTCTAAGTGAAAAGGCACCTTGATACCTCAATGCCTAACATAACCAAATTTCATTTCTCCGGTACTTTTTTCATAGTGTTATGGAATAAAATATGTGAATAATTGGCTAAACAGACGATTTTTTCATAATGGTAAACGAAATTTTTAAATGTGATTTATAAAAAACAAAGCTTTTTATTCGTTAGGAATTTCTATAAAAATTTGAATTAATTTTATTTATTGAATAAAATGAATTGTATACTTTTTTCACCATTTTCACCTAACGCACCGATATCCTCAAAAATATGATCGTATATTTTAGGTAAACGCTTCAAGCTTTCAATCTGATTTGGTTATGTTCATTTATTTACACCGATGGCTAGGTTCTAATTTGCTACCCTATGAATGAGACACAATCTCACGCATGGTCCCTTCGCATGAATTGAAAAATATTTGCTTTGTTCTAACTAAGCTTCGTTTACAGCTTTCCTCGAGGCCAAGCTCAGAAAGAAAGCTTGAAACAAGAATGAAATAATTCAGAGTGTGAAAACGTGTGAAAAAAGAACGTTGGTTGGAAAAAGTAATGAAGCTCTATTCTATTTTTAAAACCATACTGAGAACATTTTTCCGCAGTATGCCCTTGATGAAGCGGTTGACATTTGCTGTAAGTAGAAAACCAATGAGAAACAGCGCCCTTCTGGATTGCCAACTCCAGATTGCTAAAGTCCATTATCCATATAAAGCTAAATTTTATTAAGGGGGTAATAGAATAAAAGTTTCTCAGAATGTATATTTTGAACCACGAAAAAATGATAATTATGTTGAATCACAGCTCCAGCTCAAAACTGCTCCAACGTAATGTTTGTAACGTTTTTTATCATTAAAAAATTGTATTCGATGTAATATTAAGGGGGGAAAGCCTTCAAATGTGAAAAAATAAATAAAAAAACGGTAATATTTAGTACAGATATAGGTATAATTACCGTATTTTCCGATAAAAAGATCTTTGATTAATTTTTCATTTATTTATATATTACGAGAAATGCTTGTTGCTAAAATGTCAATCTACAATTGATCATAATAAGTTTGAATAAAAAATAAGTATTTGTACTTACATAATCCAATTGTTCTTTCGTGTGGGCGGCTGATAGACAAAAACGAATTCTACCTGCCATTAGAGGAGTCGCTGGAAAAGCAACTCCAACTGTCGCAATATTTCGCTTTGTCAAAGTACGAATTACGAAACTGTGAAAATAAAAAAACATATCATATAAATTAAAAATTCATACAACGTAGATTTTTTTTTATAATTTTGATTCAAAAAATTAGCAATCAATTTGATTCATTGTAAAAATGTAATTGTGTTTTTGATTGAATGTATTATTTGGTGCGAGATGAAGCCGTGTAATTATGTAGAGTTTGCAAGAAATCTATAATATTTACCCTATGTTTGAAAATAAATAAACTAGCATAGGCACGACCGGAGAATCTTCATGACCGTATATTATAACGCCAAGTTGATGTAGCCTTCGCCTGAAATACCGCGTATTTTGCGCCAATTGTTTGGTCCTCGTTCTTCCTGCATCCGTTCCATCTTCTCCCATAATTATTCTCATCGATGTGATTATTTGTTGAGCTATCGGTGGTGACATGGCAACAGCGTATGTATGAGCATGGCTGTACATTCTCAAATGATTGATTAAGGCCTAAAAACGTAAAACATTAAAAAGATTTTTGAGAGAAAATTAAATCTTAAATTTATGATATTATTAAGAATCAGAATAAAATATTAATTCGAAGAAACATTCTATAATTAGTAAAAATAACATTGAGATATGAAGAACGAGAATTAAAATTATGAATGTACAAAGAACTTTGGGAAATTATAATTAAAAATTAATGGGTGAATGATGATAAAATTGAGGAGTAGAAATTGGAATCAATGCAGAATGAAGATGAGAGCTTGGTTAAAATTAGTTTTGAAAATCGATTTTGTACCTTTGAACCTGCTATGTAACCACCAGCTGAGCCAAAACTTTTTGTGAACGTGCCCATTAGAATATCTACTTCGCGTGGATCGATTCCGTAATAGTCACAAACCCCTCTCCCTTGTTTACCCATTGCACCAGTGCTATGAGCTTCGTCCAGATACAGATAAGCCTGACCAAGAAACAAAAAAAAAAATAGAATTATGCAGCTTGCTTTGAGGCGAGTTATATGTTCAGTGGAAAAAATTGTTTTTTCAAACTACTGACCTTATATTTATTTTTTAAAGCTATTACTTGTGGCAAGTGGACAATTGAACCTTCCATCGAATAAATCCCTTCGACAACAATAAATATTTTTTTCCATGGCACTCCGCTTTTTGGCTGACCGGAAGCGATTGCTTCACGTAATTTTTTTTCCAAATCCTTCAAGTCTGCGAAAGTAAAATTTTATTTAGCTTCTTTCAATTAATTTGGCAATATTTCTAAATTATTTCGATCTATTTAATTATTAATAATTATAGTAATTTCCATTTTGTTAATTGGTGTCAAGTTTCGGGTGGGAGTAAGATTTTCGAATGATTAAAACTTCGAACGGCTAAAACTGCGAATTTTTAAATTGAAGAATAGTAGTATATAGACAGATTAATTCCACTATAGCCTTTATGCTGGAAATAAAAAAAAATGAGCAATTAAAGAGTTCGAAGTACATTTACGTCAAAAACAAAATATAACAGTAGCCCAAATGACGAAGGCTGGAATAGCGATTTTACAAAAGTTCGACTATTACGCATTCGAGTAGTGAAATACTGAAATCGGCAATATTATGAATATTCACAATTTTAAATATATTTTAACGAAAGACAAAATATTAATGTGGTCAAAATAGCGAAACACCAGAAAGTCGAACGGTCGAAATAGCGAGAGCCTCTGGGGGGGTGGGGGTTAATATGTAGAATAACCAAATTGTAGAACGGTTAATATTTCGAAATTTTAGTATTCATAACATTCGATTAACGAAAAATAAGAAATTCGAAGTTTATATTTTCGATAGTATATTAAGTTGAATGCGTATTTGATGTAATATTTTTTCTTTGATCGCGCATTTATTCGAAAATATATATTCAGACTGTCTATACTTCAAATGCAGATAATATAGATTGTTCTAATGTAAGAAGTTTATATTTTCTAAATTCGAAATGGAGAGCAATTCTTTTATTAAGAGACCAAAATATATAGTATGAATAATTCGGAAGTAAATTTTTCGAATGACTAAAGATTAGAACTACAGAATAGCGAACGTTGTGAAGCACGAAGAATGACAAGCAATACTTTACAGCCCAGAGCACTGAAAACCGAATTTTGTTGAAATATTTTGTTGAACGTATTCAACAAAATTATTTCGTCCAGGCAACAAAATTTTTGTCGTTTCAATAAAGTTTTTTTTCAGTGTAACGAAGTTTTGTTGTAACATTTGAAATTTTGTTGCCTGGACGAAATAATTTTGTTGAATACGTCCAACAAAATATTTCAATATTTCAACAAAATTCGGTTTTCAGTGAGGCTCTCGCTATTTCGACCGTTCGACTTTCTGGTGTTTCGCTATTTTGACCACATTAATATTTTGTCTTTCGTTAAAATATATTTGAAATTGTGAATATTCATAATATTGCCGATTTCAATATTTGACGACTCGAATGCATAATAGTTGAACATTTGTAAAATCGCTATTCCAGCCTTCGTCATTTGAGCTACTGTTATATTTTGTTTTTGACGTAAATGTACTTCGAACTCTTTAATTTCTCATTTTTTTATTTCCAGCATAAAGGCTATAGTGGAATTAATCTGTCTATATACTACTATTCTTCAAATTAAAAATTCGCAGTTATAGCCGTTCGAAGTTTTAATCATTCGAAAATCTTACTCCCACTCCAAGTTTCGAATCACTTTTAACGTTGAATTTTAACAGCTTTTGAAATGTTTGCAGTTTTTCTTGTTATGACATTTTCTGCAGTTGGAAATATTAAAAAAAAAATAAAATTAAATAGTACAATTTTGCTTTACGACTTGAACAAAAAATTAACTAACATTTTTTATCTTGATCCAAAATTTTCCGTTAGTATAGTTTTTTTCGCAAAATACTAAAAAAATTATAGTCAAACGTAGAAAATTGAAAAATATTGGACAGATTATCCGTAAGCAGAATTTGATTACTTCAAACTCACTGTTATGTCTAAAGACCCTGGTAACAACTCCGGAAAGTCTCAATCCAAGAATCAATGATGCATGATTTTTTTCGTCACTGAGAACCAAACAGCCTGGAGTAAGCAACGACGGTAAATTCAAAGCGTTCGTTGCGAAACCCATTCCAAATACAATGGCATCTTCGACTCTCAAAAATCTTGCTGTCAATTTTTCCAACTCGTCGTGGATCGGCATACTTCCTAAGTTTCAAATTATGCTTCCATATACGTAAAAGCCAATCTTTTCAAGTTAAACAAAAAACTAACATCGATGAGTTTTGTTGTAATTTTATTTACCGAGTTCCATACGAGGACTGCAACTCGAACAGCCCAATTTTTTCAGAGTTTCGATACTCTGTTCAGCACATGATCCCGACGCTTCAGCAAAACCCAAATAATTATAGGAACCCAAATTTATACACGGAGTTTCAGTCCCCGTGAATCTAAATAATAAAAATATATATATATATATATATATATATTTTAAAAATAATCGCTTTATTTATCTGTTCAGTCACGTTTTTTATTGAAAATATTTTGTTCGATAGAGTTTTTTGCGATTTTCATGCAAATTTTATTACATTTTTGATAACAGTTCGATAAGTTTTTTAACAATTCCTTGCAGTGAACGTATGTATTTTTTATTCGTAATAAAAATGAAGTGTGCCAGTATTAAAAACACTGATTGATAATACCTACTCAAAAGTCCATCCATGGTCTCGGGTTATTCTGTCTTTCAAAGTGACCATAGCACCTGGCACTGAGCATATTGGACGGTTCCAACAATCTCTTATCCTTCGATATACGTATCGAAGATAAAATGTTTCAAAGTTGTCATAGAGAGCTGCATATCCCTTCAGGAACATATGAAGAGAAGAGAACGAATTAGAGAATTTTTTAGTCGTAAGAAGACGAAATTTTAATAAGAAAAATGTATCACTTTCCACAATTCGAGTAAGAGTAGTGTCTTAATATCTGGCAGTGATTTTATGAATACTAAAATTGATCCTCCTTCTCGTTAAATATTTCATCTAGATACCTGTCTGTTTTGTTCACGAGCTACTTTTGGCGTGAAGAACAATTGATTTATAAATCCCAGAAACATTAGTATGTAGAATCCAAAATGTGTCAGGGCGGCTGTCACGAACGTTGGTTGCTCGAAAGATTCTTTTTTTTCCGGCTCCATTGTTTTGTACTTTCGTTTTCTTTTCCTAATCTGTAAATAGGATTATTAAATCGTTCATTATTCCATTAATTTCGAGCAAATGAATTTCCGAATATATTTCAAATCATGCTCAATGAAAGAAGATTGTATGGAATGAAATCGTGTTGTTTCATATCAAGTATTACGTATACCATTATAGTTCATTCTCGAAGGCTATAAATTAATTCGGATTTGACCCGAATTAAGCTTTGAAATCGTCCAAGGGACGTTCCGACGTCGAGCTCTTTCCAACGCAATGCGTTGGCAGAAATATTTGCGGTTTAATATCTCGTTGTATTGTATTTTATATTCCTACGTGAAAAAGACAGTCGATAATTGTTTAGAATAAAAGTCCAAGACTTTGTTGAAAACGTTGCAAATTATTTATAAATTTAATTTTTATTAATCAAAATTCTGCTTATCCTTTTTTCGGATAAGGATCGAACAAAATTTTCTAATTTTTCAATTAATGATTCACGTTATTCTTTTCGAACTTGAAAGGTTCCAACTTTATCGAAAAGGATTTGTATAGACAAGTACAAGGGTAGTTTTTTGCTTTAAATTCAGTATTTCAATAAAGAAACTATCCCAATAAACCACATATTATAAAATTTATTTCCATTATGGTAAACAAAAATCAAAATCTACGAACAGGGAAAAGAACTGATATTTTTATAAAATTTTAAGTTGTGCAAATATAATTAGGCAGCCTCGTTTTAATGAGATATTGAATCGGTTCTATTGAAGGCTGAAACTCGAGTCCTCATATTAAAAGAGATGTTTTTTGAGTCGTCCTAAAGAAAGTTTTTTCATATTACTGTTTTTTCATAAGGGTCTAATAAGATTTTTTTAATATACAACAATTAAAAAAGTTCTTTTCAAACAATCGGAATTTTTCTCGCTCGTGCCTGTAGCGAGAACATAAATATTTTCGATTTTTAAGGAGATTGTATCGTTTCTCATGTAAAAATTATTTTCCAACTATACACAATACAATTTTGTAAATAGAAAGCTTAAGACAGTATTAAACTTCTGGCGGAATATGCCGATGATTCATCGTCTCAAAATTGAGATATTTATTGTTGAAGTTCGCAATTTTTTGAAAGCTTCCATAAGAGCCCATGTTAAACTTGTCATTTTCAACAATGAATATCTCGATTACCAGGCGGTGAAACCTCTCCAAATTTTTTACACATAATTAAATGCTGTTCAAGAAGATTCACGCCAAATTTCAATACATTAACTTGGAATAATCAAATATAATGTATTTTTCGTATGATGTCATATAAATATCGATACAACCTTCTTAAACAGCGCAAATTCGATACGATCAAATGTCAAAATGGGAAATCTGCAAATTTCGATAAAATAACTTCATTGAAAAGAAACATCGAATCGAATGACGTTAATGATGTTGAAGTTTCCATCGTTGGAATACAACGAAATCCCTCCTTTTTATAGAGCGCAAAGTTTATTCGGAGTTCTACGATAATTCGTTAATATTTATTCGAAATTTAAAAACTACATCTGCGAAAAAAAATAGAACCATTTGAAAAATTGTATAAATAATGAATGGAAAAAATATTTTTCGTTGCGTTCCAACGATGCAAACTTCAATATCATTGACGTTATGCACGAAACTCGTTTCTTTTTTGAGGCTACCACAGGAGGTGAGCCATATATAGTGAGCTCCTTTCTTTTTTTTAATGCACCAAAACGACGGTAGTCCTTTACAGGTTTGCCTGAGTGCAGCTGTACTCGGGAAACTCGTTCGCGCTCCGTAGTACGCCTGTACTGTAGTACGCAAGGCAAAGTGCACACGCACTTTGCAGCACGGCACTGCCCCACATTTCTGGTGCCAATAAAGCCGGTTGCATGGCGAAATGTCAATCGAAAATTATCACCACGGCCATTTAACAATTTTATTACATACTTAGTAACATAGTATTATGAAATAGGAGGCAAAACAATATCAAATTTCCAAAAAGGCGAGATACCGATATAGATAATATTTATGTATCGCGATGAGCTGGTTACGAGCATTATACTTAAAACTGCGCCTTTTGATTATCGTTACACCCTTACTCCTCTATATCTAATCGTTACTTTTGGCACTCGCGGCATGTACACAAAATTTTAATCAAATTTTAACTCTTTATTAATTCGTGTCGTCGCGAATTAAAGTTCTATTCGATCAATCATCAGCGCGAATGTTTTATTTTTGTTGTTCGAGTTAAAATAGCATTTAGGATTAATCAATGGGGATTGACTGACCTGAAGGTGCCCATTGCTTCGAGGATTCTTGGGTCCATTTATATTTCCATTCATGATTGTACCGTTCAGCGAATTATTTCCCATGGATAGCCTCTTGTCGTCATGTTCACTCGATGTAGACACAGCTATGGGTATTCTCGTTGTAGCCATGTTAATGATTTGTGAGATTCTTTGAAATTAATTAACGAAAAAAAATGTTGAATAATTATAAACTAAGAGAATACAGAAGAACGGAGATCGTCGATGTCCGTCGATCAAACAACGAAGCTCTTTTGGTTCATTCTTTGATCTTTGGAAACGAAACACCAACGCCCCGATCCCTGCCGGACACTGATCTATGGACACTGTTCGCTCCCGCTCTTTCTCCTACTCGTTCCCTTTCTTTCTTTCTCTCGCTCTCTCCTTTTCCCTTTGAATTTTTCCTACTATAGTTTTGCCGCGGAGGATCGAATTTTTTTTCTCACTCAGTGCGGCTGCGATACAGAGCCATCGTTTTTCGAATAACGGGCATCCATACCTGAACACCGCTCGCAGCTTACTGAAATACTAGCCGTACGTTTCTATGAGCCAATACAAGACCTCGCCGAGCTCGCGTGTCTCAGGGCTGAAGTACTTTAGTAGAAGGCCCCTGGGTATACAAATCTCACTCATCCTTCTTTCCTTTGGTACTAGATCAGTTTTTACAATTTCTAGAAATAGTAAATTATTATCATTTTTTTTTTAATTTCCCAATGTCGAGTATCCCAAATATGAAATTAAAGCTATTATTTTTGTAAATTGAAGTACCTTGAACATATCATGTGTATTATATATTGTACTGTACTGATCCTTATCTATGGTTAGAAAAACGATAAGATTAGCCGATTTGTCCTAGAAAAACGATCATCTTGCGCAAAAAAAAGACCACAAACACTTTTTGTTCTTACGATCGTGGCAAAGAAAATGCAAGGACACAATGCATGATTATTTCTAAAAATCGATTCGGACACGTTTAAGTGGCAAAAAATATTTTTATATGAAAATTTTTAACCGACTAGATTTGAAAAAAATCATTATTCCTAAAGAAGGTTAAACATTTTTCAAAATTAATATCAGCTTGTAGTTTCTTTGTGAAACTTGACCTAAAATAAAATAATTAATTTTTTTGGCAATGGCGTTCCCTTGCGGCCGGAAAAATTTCTGCTTTTATTCTATCTATAGATTTGCATGTTTGATGATCTCACGAACGTGAGGCTAATCGAGATACGAAAAGTTTTTATAGAAAATTCGAATGTTCGGATTATTACAAGATAAGTGTACACATACATAATTAATTATAATATTCATTTGTAGTAAATATTGATACTAATTAAAATATAATTCGCGTTATTCCCGCGTATTACTATATTCAATTATTTCTAATAAATATTGAATAAAAAAGATTCATCATTTGAACATTTTATATACGCATCACTGAAGAAAATATCAAATTTGTTTTACATATTTTTTTTCTAATCTAAATTCAATAAAACCTTTTCATAATTTTATAGTTATGGAATAATGATTAGGAAAATATTATGTTCTTTGTCATGAAATCGAAGTACGTTTTCAATTATTTTTGGATAAGAATAAAACAAAAAATAATAAATCCCTTTATCATCGACACGTGCATCAGAAAGAAATAAAAAAAAAATAAAAAAAAAAACAATATTATGTATATCACTATCATTTGCTAATCCTATCCTAAATTCATCCTACCTATCGTTATCAATCCGAAAGCTGCTTTGTTTGTTATTTTGAAACTCTACAAACATATCAAGAAATCATTACCGAATTTTGCATGCTTATATTTCGTATGACGAAGTAAGACATAGGATAAAAAATTATAATCATATCAATTTCGTTTTGTTAATGTTTTTTTTAATTAAAAAATAAAATATCATTAACATTCCGAAAGACTCAATTTTTAATGATTTTATTATAGTTACTCCTAACCTTAACCATGCGAACGAAGCCGCGGGTAACAGCTAGTCGATAAATATTTCGAATTTTCTAAACGTGACCAGGATATCATTTGGATTAGTTACAAAAATATTTGTGGATTCATCTCTGGACATGTATATCATATAATTTGTGTGGTTTGCGACTGCGCCCTACGATTCTCCTTCCCCATTTACCCCGATCATTGTCGTTCTGCTTTCTACCTTGCCCTCTCGGATCGGCTCTCGGATTCTCTATATATCTAACGAGCTCACCATCAAACCAGTACAGTCTCCTCTCTTGGAAAGTCTTGTTCACGGTTCTGCGTGCTTCCTGATTTGCTCAAACGCGTGCAGGCGTTCTCTACACTGACATTTGACAGCTGAGTGTGTGATAATATAAAGCAAAGTATCTCTCTCCCCGAGAGAGAGAGAGAGTGAGAGTGAGTGAGTGATAGAGAGATAGAAAAATAGCAGATGAAAAAAGATTAAATAAAGTGAGAGAGTGTGTATAAAAAAAAAGGTTAAATTTAGTTTAACTGGTGAAATCGAAGCGTTAAATTTTTCAGTCTTCTACAAACCGGCTTGGCCATTCGACAGCCGAAATTTTGTGCCATTCGTTCCCACAGAGACATCTGCCAAAGGTTCTCAACCAAAAGTGGACAAAAATTCATTCGAATTTAATACGTAAAAAATAAAAGCCCCTCTAACAATACGTGGCGGTCTGGTGAAAAAGTTGTGGGGATAAAAGTGAGTGAGGATAAAAAAATAGCCGGTAAAATAAAAGTTACTTGTCAAGTACTTCCGGCTCCTCGTGGGAGCTCCATCTGCCTCGAAAAATGGAAAATAATTCGATTTTCCATCCGCAGTATGAACAAAAATCAATCGGTGAGGGTTTGTTGATCGAATCAAAAGAAAATTTATCATCTCCATCAAATGAGTCGAGTTTAACGAGTGGAAAAACGATAAAACGTGAGAACGATTCGATGGACGATTTTGAACATTTGGAGCACGAAATATCACCGAGTGACGAGTCACGAGCTGATATTAAAAATGTTCTTGACGTAACGTCAATGCAATTAATAGATTTGCCACATCCTTCGAAGAGTGAAAAAACATCTGACGATCGTGTAGAAGATTTAACAAATTTAGCGAGTAAACTCGAGCGTAATATACTCGACACTAGTATACCGGCTGACGAAAGAATTCTACAGCCTGTGCCCGCGACCCCGCCACCTTCAGCGAATTACGAAAAGCACGAGAAGCCCAAACGAGAGAGATACGAGGACGAGGGCGATACAGCGAGCCAAGTGTTGGTCGAGAGTGCGCAGACGTTGAGCGGTATTGTCGGGCAGGACTGTGATCCGAAGGATCAACACTATCCTGACGATTATTATAATCAGTTAAAAAGTCATACAATTCAACGGGATAATAACATAACCGGTGCGATGGATTCGAAAGCTGCGACAATGGCTTTTATGGAGACGGAGAAAGCGAGCACCGATTATCATCAATCGGAGCCATTAAATATTCATACGAAGATGGAAAACGAAGTGAAACCCCCGATAGGATTGGAAAATCGTGAAGAACACATTTTCATCGATGAGAAGTCACAAATTGAAGAATTTCGTGATAATTTTGGTGCTGAAAGTGAGGATAACGCAAGCAGTTTGACAGCTCGTTTGGCACCGGCCAAATTCGACGATAAATGGGCGATGGATTTGGGCATCGATGATGCCAGTGTCAATACAACAAAGGATAGATCGGTTTCACCAAAGAAAACAAATTTCGACGATAATGACAGTGAGCAAGATGATAAACACGACGAGGCTCTTTCCTTTCAGAAGAATAACGATTTTTTGAGCAATATCGAGTCTTCCATCCTGCCGATACCGGAAAAATCTCCCGAATACGATTTTATCGCTGGCGAGACATCACCAAATGTCGAGATTAAAAAAATAACAAACGAAACGAAAAATCTCATGGAGGACGATACGTGGAACGTAGTGGAGCGTCCGGAAACTAAGAATTCTGCCTCTTTTGCTAAAAAAGAGATCGAGAGCAGTGAGGACATGTTTAAAGCTCAGAGAGATTATTACGATGAAGCACCAACTAAACCCTTACCGCCCTTGCCAAAGAACGACAACGACGACGAGGACAATGAAAATTTTGCCATACGGAACGAATACGAGAGAGAACGCTTGCACGATGAAACTTTCGAAATGTCCAATGATTTCATAAGCTCCGCTGCCGGCAAATCTAAAGGGCAACAACAGCACAGTGGTGCAGAAACCGGAGATTCCGAGTTTGAATCAGCGCCAGAACAATCACCTGCTAAAACATCCGCGAGATCAATCATCAATGAGCCAAGCACTTATTATACAGGGAGAAAAGTCAATGCCGATGATATCGCGCCAAAGGCAATATTCACCGACATGGGTCTTGGTAAGTACGATGATTCATACACAAAGTCTTATTCAGCGTTTAAATATCTTTCTTAGCTTTCTAGCGGACAATTTGTACTACGATATACTTCCTGAAACATAAAGTGATAAATTATTATTGATTATAATAATTGTTTGCTCCGCGCAATTTTTTTTCTACACAAATATTAAATACGATATTAGAAATATTTTTCATCGTGAAATTTCGGAACAATCTTTCGATCTTATTGAAGTGTAGTAATTGTTCGAAAAGATTTTTCCGCGGTTTCATATAATATTTTGAAGGCTTTTGAAGTCTTCGCGTAATAATGGAAAGAAATTTTCAAGCAATTTTCCACTGTTGCGAATAATTGGGAGTAATTCTTCACTGTGGAGCAAATTCTGCACCAAATATCGAATAATCGTGACCTATACAATTAGTGAAAACTTCATTTGAGGGAATTTTTCATGATGTAATTTTTGCTGAAATATATTCAAGTAAATTGGAGGTATTTAAAACACAAATATCCGAACGCGACCCAGTTTTCATTGTATACGATGTAATGAGCAAAACTTTTGAGTAATTTATCATCGTAAAACAGTAAAAAAATATTTTGGAGTCATTTTTTAAATGAACTTGTGCCAGTATCGCAATAAAATTAAATCCATAGGGATTAAAAACTGGAATTAAATGCCTACAATAAATTCGTAATAAAACTATGAAAAGCAACATATTTGTATGATGTTGAAGTTTCCATCGTTGGAATACAACGAAATCCCTCCTTTTTATAGAGCGCAAAGTTTATTCGGAGTTCTACGATAATTCGTTAATATTTATTCGAAATTTAAAAACTACATCTGCGAAAAAAAATAGAACCATTTGAAAAATTGTATAAATAATGAATGGAAAAAATATTTTTCGTTGCGTTCCAACGATGCAAACTTCAATATCATATATTTGTATTAACTCTAGCCAATTATAACGAAGCACAAAATATTTCTATTATTTTTTTTTTGCCGTGCACAATTGATTTTTTATAATATTCATAAGAATTACGCAGGAATCTGTCAACACGTTGGAAAACATTGGAAAACTTGTTGCTCATCCAGCAGCTATTTTAGCGCTGAGATATTTGACGTCACAAATCGATTGTCGTTATGCATATAGGGAATCGAGTTTAATAGGGTTTTTTTCTAGGATCGAATGCTCCTCGGTTTACTGGCAGTAGATAGAATGTTTGAGAGTACTCGAAAATAAATATATATGCCACACACAGTTGAACACGATCTTATATGACCGGAAGTACGTGACATTGACACCGAAATTAAAAAAAAAGACTTTTACCACCTTAAAACGACGAGCATCGTCATTTTCGATGGTCAAAAACTCGCCAATTTTATTTACAGCGCACCTGTACATTGTGTGTATCTTGTTTGCGCGTGTGTGCGTTACCAAAGGTTTATGAGTCACGAACGAATTCTCTGCCACTCGAATCGTCGTTCGTTCACGTATAGTTACGTTCATTTCTAATAATAGAAATCCCAATCCATTAACGATATACGAACTAAAAATTCGTGTTTATTACATTTAACCTTCATTAAAAATCTTAAATAATTTTCGTCATTGTTTACAACTTATTTTATTTTAGTCAATATTTTTCATTTTTTGCTCAACTTTTTAAGTGTGTCTTTCCTTTTTTAGAAAATCATATTTTTAGTACAATAAAAGTTCCTCAAAAGTTATTTATAGCTTTTGAGCAATCATTTTGTGAGACGTTCAATTATCAACGTGCGACAAGTTCAAGAATTTAATCGTCATTAAATTTTGCCACGTCTCTTCTAATGAGTGAACATTTTTACATCCAGTCTTTAACGGTACATACGCTAATCACTTAACCACCAACACGGCCGATCGCTCTTCCGGTATGTACCAGTTTGAGGCAGTGAGTAACTTCCGCCTGGTTACAATATCGTACAGTCTCACAAGCCTCTTTCTCTAGACAAAAGTTCAACCATGCAGATCTGTGCAGTTTTGTTCGAGAATTTGTACCTTGCATATCGTCCTAACGTTCCTGTATCCTAACACTCAGCGCTAACAGACTGTCTGTGCAAAAAAGGCTATTTATTATCTATACAATAGACAACGTTGAGCCTATTTGCACGTGACAAACAAAAAAAGCATTCAGATTCCTGCTCCTTCATTTCTTCACGAATTTATCAGTATAAATAGTCATTTCATGTTCAATTGAATTGAAACAATAATTGAATAGGAAGCTCAAGTTTCTTTACCAGTTAACTAAAATCCTGGTTTTCGTAAGATTTTTCAGTTAATCAGAAGGTTACAAATGTTTACAGATGGTACGATTTATGATACGAAAATATTTTTGAAATTACAACCAATATAATAAATGGGAATTCTTCTCGTTAGGAAAAAATTTCCTTTACCTCAATTTACCATTTTATTGAAATCCAACTGAAATGGAATAATAAAGTTTCTTTTATTACGCAATAAAACTTCGATTTTTTTAATCGCGGGAAGTGTATATAACTTTTTTTTAAATCGTCATTTGTTTACAAGTGTTTAGAAAAAATGTTGAAATTTTCTTACACAATTTTACCGCTTTGTCAGTGAGAATTCTATAAAAAGCGTTAACACTAAAAATTACGTGGACTAAAATAGCGCAACATTTCTCCGATTGTTTTCGAGTGAAAAATTTCCGTCGTCAGTATATATGTACTTATCTGTGATCTGGATTGGAAAGACTCTTTTGTTCGTTTTCAGTAGGGTACAGCGAGAAGATCTAAGGCTATGAGTCATCGCTTGAGTTTCGCTTCTTGCTCGCGAGGTTTCTTTTTCTGCTCTATCTCCCCCTTCCCCTCTCCCGCTCTTTTTGTGCGTTCACCGATAACTGAAGTAATTCACTCTTTTGCCACAAGCCAATCGCCCGTTTATTTCGCTCGATCGAATATTTTCGACAATGCGAATAATTATAATCACGAATCGGATGACAGAAATAAAATTACTGCGTAAATTTGCTCACCTAATTAAAAACATTATAAATGATTAATTTCCCAGTAATTCCAAATGGAATATAAATTTTCGTGTGACAAAAAAATGCGAAATTTCTTTACTTTCGAAAATATTTCTCGATCCAAAAAACTTAAATATATGCTAGCATTTTATTAACAACGATGTTTGCTAAATATGCAATTATTTGCGAATTTCTATGATCTTGATGATGTTTGTGTAAAATTTACTCATTCTGAGTACGTTTCACACAAAAAAGATAAAAATCTCGACACTGATTTTGTCAATAAAAAAAGAGTTGTTAACAACTAATTCAACACGATATGAATTTTCATTCAACAGAAAAAAATGTAAAATTCTGTTGGTCTAGAAACCATGCCTAATTTAAGAGGAGAAAAAAATTGTCGACATCGGAGCTTGAATTTTGAAGTATCTTTGTCGTTGCTGTAAATAATTATGAATTTGCAAGGCTTTCAAGAATTAAAATGGTAAAAAAAAAACATTCGGTGAGATCGTATCGCGACGTGACAAGCACCAAAAGTATGTACCCTGTATCTCGAGTCTCACCCTGGCTTCGCCACTGGCTTCATTAATGGGAGTACTTTTAGCACGGGGTAAAAACACGTAATAAGTATATGTATACGTATATATTGACAGTTCTCCGTAAGCTATGACACGATATGGGGTCGGTGAGGACACGTAGGGTTGTGCGACCATGCATACGCGGTGCTATATATGGGACTTGATATAAACACGATATACATATACGTATATATTGTTGAAGTAATGCGAGGGTTATAGGAGAGTCACCCCTACATTCCCTGCGTCGTATTATATCGATCCGTCCGAGACACGTACCAGCAGCTCCTCTCAGTACATTATTTTCCGTCTTTCTCTCTGCTCGCGATCCCCGACTCTCCTGCAACCCCCACTTTGCTCCTTCATCCTCGTGGCAACCTTTTTTTCAAACGTCAAACAGGCAAAAAACGAAAAGAAAAAAAAAACATTGCTGCGAAATTGATCTGAGATCCAATTTGCTAGTGGAATTTCGATAACCTGGTCAATCTAATAATTGATGTATTGATATTGATCTATTGATAATTTCACCATTGGAGCATTGTGCTCTTGACAGCGTTTATTGAAAATCTCTTTTTCTCTTGTTGGAATTCTTCCACATTTAGGACGACAGAGAAATTGACACAATTTAAAATGAGATTCATACATTTACAGTAATTGTCAGGAACATTGTCTGTCTGGTACAAGATTGATTGATTCAATAAATTAGAAAATTTTGAAAATTGTACATTGAGAAAACAAATATTTTTTATTGAAATAAAAATAAATTGAAATATTGAGAAAACAAATATTTTTTATTGAAATAAAAAATATTCAACCACTACAATAATAATCTGTTGAAATATCATCAAGGGCAGCAACATAATTTTTTTTTTTCGAAATTACATGTCTTTTTCCATGTATTTGCATTGTTATTTTAGTAACATATTCTATATATTATATTTACAGATTCAAAACCCGGTACATTTATTAAGAACTCAATATTTCATGGCCTCAATTGCATACATATTCTTTGATTAACAATGTCTCTTTAATTGAATTAAAAAATATTTCAACGTGTTGTTAAACCAATCAACACCATTTTTCTTTAACACGTTTGAAAAAAAAAAAAAAAAAAAAAAAACAAATTAAAGTACAGAGAAAAATGAAAATTTGTATATAATTCCTGCTGAATCGAATTAAATTGCCGGTGTGTTTCGACCAAATTAAAAATTTAATTGAACATTATACAAAAATTGTAGACATTATATAACTAATTAAAAAGTAATTGAAAGGATTTAATTTTGACCGTCAGCTCATGATGCGTTGAAATTGAAAAATGCATAAATTCTCAAACGCGGATCTTCGACTAAAAATAATATTTTCCGGCAAATCCCGTTGGCAACCGGTAATGGCAGGGATATCTGTTGACTGTGCGGCCTCGTTTTTCCATGCAACAAATTCGAGACGCCGGAAGCGTGGGACGACGAAGACTGTCTCGGTGATAAAAAAAAAAAAAATAAAAAAATACTTTCACCCATACAGTCTTTCATTTTTTTACGCACGTCATCGAACACTCTCGAGTTAATTTTGGATCTGGAAATTCCTGCCGTTCTTTCACACTCCTAAAATTACCCATACTAAAAATAAATCGTACATAATTTTTAATTATTGAAACTAATCATTGTAATGGAGATTCACTACAAATTATAACGTAAGTCTTTTCACACCAGTTTTTTAAAAAACTATTTTTATTGTAATAAAAAGGCGATCGATTTATCGCGACTCGATAAACTTCGTATCTATGATACATCAAGACTCCCCTATTAGACACTTTGGTGTGCCAAATCGATTTACAATTATCGGAAAAGTCCTATAGAGCAATATACAATTTTATCCTCGTTTCTATCGAGTAGTCTATTTTCAATGAGTTCTCTAATAATATAATAATAAGTGTTTAACTAACAGCAATAGACGTTCCTTCAAAATAGCCCATTTAATATGAGAAATATGCAGAAAATGAATAACGGCTATTGTTTAGATTATCCCACACGTATTGGTAAAATTTCAATTATATTGACCATCCAGTTATCGAGATATTTGCTTTTGAAATTACCATTTTTAACACGCGTTTCATAAGGCAAACCCTGTAATATATCACATTTCTATTAATATAAAAAAACGGGGAGACAGAAAGCAATGAAAAAGTGTGCAATCATAAATAGGCATTGTACGATTACGGTCAAAACAAATTATCACTTTTTATTATAAACTTTCCGAGTTGTGAGGATTTAAAGTACGAAATGCCTGACAACATTTGTTCGGCTGAGTCCGTCTGACAATGCATAACCTGTCAATGACGTGAAAAAGTAAGGTTAGGAGGATGCGAGTAGGGCAGGTCTCGCTAAAAGTTTTCGACCGCAGGAAACTGGACTACTCAAAAAAATGATGCTACTTTATTTACAGTGTTAAATTTGGAATTTTAAATGGTTAAATATTTTATGGATGTAAATCGAGAACAGGTAATTTCCTCACTTTTTTAAAATTATTGCCCATTATCAAATCTGAAAGTAGATTTACTTTTGAATGGGACTGTCTCGACTGTTCTACCTTAATGATTGAATCGGAGAAAAATATTCAAAAAACGTTTTATTGTTGACAGTGAGATTTCTGAATCAATATCATTATGCAACGTGGTGGTACTCCTAAACCTCGTAAATTAAAATAATGACCGAACTATCATTTGAATGATCATTGAATGATCGAATTTTTTAAATTGATGAATATATTCATTTTGTATTGTTTTCAAAACAATATCTTGATTTAGTGAGTTTTCTTAAGAGTATGGGTCAGTCGGTATCTCACAACCGTGAGTGCGAGAGAGATAACTGCAAATTTCGAAAGTGAAATTTTTCGACACGGTTTGACCGATTAGAAAAAGGCCCTGTCAGCGGATTTTTGCCATCGTCCCGCGTCCGCCGACAGAGCTTTTTTGTATTCGGTCAAACCGTGTCGAAGCATTTCAATTTCGAAAATTCGAGGTGAGGTTAGGTGACTGATCCATTCTCTTAAACCTCGCGTGAATAAATCAGTTAACTGGTAAACCTCTGAACCCTCTTCCGTATAAAACTGGTAAGGATGAGAATGTTTCGATAATCGTCACAATCCTTTTGGATAGCGCCCCACCACTTTCAGGCGTCATATAAATTAAATGATAACGGATTTGTAGTCACTGAGCTCGTATTCAAATTCACCGAACCAAAAAACTCAGGGATCTACCAACTTTTACACAGATCCATCAGTATTTAGAGGAATTTTTCAATGTGCGCATATAAGCATCATTGCCATGCAGTAAACTGCTTAATAATAATATAATTTCCATTTAACACTTAAGGTAATAGTCTTTAGGTGACTGCTTCACACTAGTCGAATAAATACTACATTTTCACAATACATTTGTAAGTTCGGCTCGTACTTTGAGGGACGCGTAGGGCGGGCGCCGGGGATCCCTATGCTTATACTACACAGGCTAGCCGCATTGCTGCCAACCTAATTTTTCCATCTTTCTCTTTCTTCTTTCTGTCTCTCTTTTCTGCTTTGCGAAGTTGCCGCTCCAAAGGCTTTTGCGGCCATATTCCAAGGAATTCGACAAATTTTCATAAGTTAATTCGTTATATCTCATGACATGCTTGGTAAATAAGGTCCATTTTTTTATGTCACTGTAATATATAAGTCTGTACTTGATCCAATTTTCAATGAGCCATCACCTTTTTAACTGCATTTAAAATGCAGTTAAAAAGGTGGTGCATATTAAATAATATATTAAATCATTTCTCACGTCAAAACATTACGTGCCATAAGGCTCTGTGCAATTTGGAGGTAACTTTACGATTTTTTATCTCAAAAAGTAGGTGGTGAATCTTGTTTGAATTTTGCAGGTACACGCGGAATATGTTTCCAAAAGTGCTATTAAAATTTCAAATACTCACCATCTTTTTGAGACTCGATTTAATTAAACGAATCCCTTAATTAAACGAATTGAAGGTTCTTTTGTATTACAGTATGTCCTATTAACCTAGAAAAATATTAATAACGATAGATTCGTGAAACCATCAACTGATAACTGCAAAATTCCACGATGTCATATTTTCATTGAGATTTTTAGAAGAATAATTTGTATTTTTTAACGCCTTACATACGTCCAGCAGCGCCTAAAACGCGCTAAAAGAAAAACTGTTTTTAGAAGAGATAGCAATAGAAATTAATAAAAATAATGTTTACACATTGTTTATTAGTATTTAAACTTTATAAAAAAATTTATTTCATTTTTTTTTTCAAAAATTACAACATAAAAAATCACGTTTCCCGAAGCACTGTGAAAAAAAAGTTGCTCCGCGGTCTGCATCATTTCTTCTTGAAATGCTGATGGATCTGCAAAACGTAAAAAAATTCTTGTAAAATAAAGTTGTAGTTATAGTCTGTCGAGCCGGATTTTTGAAATTCGAAAAATTTTGGTAATTTGCGGCAGTTTAAAAGAAAGTGTGCATTTTGTGTCTTAAATGTCACACTTTAATTATGTTTATAAAATTTTTTAATCACAGCATCAAAAATCCGACTCGACAGACTATAGAGAAAACAATTTCGAATATTTAAAAAAAAAAAGCATCAAAAAATATTAAAAACTGTATGAGTTATCATGCAGACCGTGCCAGAAAAAGTAGTTTTGAGAAAAATTCATTTAAAGTTTCAAGTGCGTTTCGCTCGAGACATCTACCTGCGCGCATCAGACTCTCGTTGGCAGTCACGTTTTCTATAATAACTTTCGATCTATGGGGAATTTGTACAATCGACTTACACAGAAATACGCCTAAAACTATAGAGAATAATAATCTGTAAAAAAAATCGATTTTTTGAAAATTCTGGACGTATGTAAGGCCTTAAGCGATTTCAATGCACCACCATGCCTTTTTTTGGTCCTCAAAAGATCCTCTACGAATTCACCGCGTGTATTTTTTCTGGGTTACATCGTTTCACCGTTGCAGCCAATTGTTTAATTGGCAAAAAAATATTT
Organism: Rhimphoctona megacephalus; assembly: GCA_963989365.1. NCBI lineage: Eukaryota > Metazoa > Arthropoda > Insecta > Hymenoptera > Ichneumonidae > Rhimphoctona > Rhimphoctona megacephalus. The sequence continues at coordinate 24,896,990 of OZ022420.1, forward strand.
CATAAACAAATAGCTGTAATTTTCAAATTAACAAGTTTAGAAACAAAACTTACGCGATGAAGTAGTTATATTACCTTGACGACCACACTTTTCTCTGGTAACATAAAGGCTGTAAGGCATGGAGGTCACCCCAGCGTCTTCAAACTATTGCCAAACTAAAAGTATAGAATAATAAGGCTTGAATACGTGTATCATTTTCAAAGTGTCCTTGAAAAGAAAAAATAATTTATTTGTAGTGAAAAATGCATTAAAGTGTTAGAAAAAATTATTTTGAAAAATCGCCAAAGAATAATTTTTTACCAAAAATGAAAAATTGCGTTTATTGTTTTAATATTTCGAGCTAGAATTCGAATAGCATCCTCATAAAATATACTTTTTTTAAAATAAAAACGCTTCTTGATTGTGAACGCTCCAAAAAGTATGTTGATTTTAACATATGAAGTGGGACATTTTTCGAAAAGTGAAAAGTTCACGAGCGCGCTAATCGTTTTTGTCCAATGTCATCATATGAAAAGGAAGTTTGAAATCATAGCTAGATATCGCTATACAAGTTCAATAATTAAATGGCCAGTTGTTCAAATATGGGCTTTAACTTTGTCTGGAGTGACCTGCACCCCAAGTGGCCATTAAGGGTTAAGAAATCCAAATCCAATGAGCACGATTCTTGTTGTTTTCGGAAGTTATATTTGAACAAACAATTAAGAAGTGAAATTCATTTATATAAATCAATAAAATCACAGACAGAGACCTGATTCTCATAAATAAATAATAAATTAATAACTATTTGAGAAAACGAACTACACGAAATTTGCTACTTTCCAAAGTTATGTTGGAAATAACATTAGGGAAATAGAATCATATAGGACATAGACGATTTCGCTGATATTCGTAAATGAATGGATTAACTACCGTTTAGAAAATTGGATTATCAAGAATTTAGTTATTTTCGAAAGATATATTTTAATTAACAAGGGATAAATAGAATTTATTTTATTTTTAAATCAATATTATAATCGTAAACGGTACTCTCGATCCCTCCGATCTGCGTCCATTGATAATAAGATAAACGGACCATGGAAAGTTAGATTGGACGAGTGGATGCGGCTATGCGGTACAGAATCGCGTTGCAACTATCGCAGTGGGAGTTTCCGCAGTAAGAAAGGGAGAAGTGCTGCATCATCAGTGAATCCTCAGTCAATTTTGGCAATTCTCCAGCGACAGCTTCGTTCGTTCGATTAAAAACAAAGGATAAACAAAAAAAAAATAATCCAAAATAAGAGATTCTAGAATGAATAATTTGTGCAGCGTCATTTGAACGTGACGGTTTTTTTTGTGGGGTTGAGCAAAAAAGGAAAAACCCCTTGGGAACCCCTCAGTTCCGACAGGTATTGATCGTTGGTTTTGTTCTCGGTATCTCGCAATATGTTTGCAACGCATCGTTTCAGGCTGTCGAACATTTTGACTTGAATTTTTCCGTTCTATTTTTCACTTCGTTCATTTATTCTCTTAGTTCGAAATAATTTTATATGACGAATTGTCCCAGTTAAGTTTTTTTCTTCACAAAATTGTAAATAAAATTAACTTTTGAAAATAATTCTAGCCTTGATTATTTTACTGTACCATCTGATGACAAGAAAGCGATATCACCGCGAGAAGTCCTGCAATACCGGTAAACAGTCGGCAACTCGTTGCACGTCGGGCATGCAGGAAGTGGCATGCACAATTGTCGATTACGACTATCGAAAGTTATTGTCCACGTATCCGGTTTGTTCGGGTCTATTTAGATTATGTTATGAGAATTCAGCTCCGACTTTTTATTTTTATATTTCGAAAGGAACGCCTAAATAAATCGTTGAAAATGTGCCACTATTTATAAAATATTAATACCACGTTTCATTTTTTCGATCAACCGGCAGAGTAAAACAAATATAATGGTTTTTGTTTATAAAAAAATCTTTTTAACAAACGTCAATTTTCTAATTCACATAGCAGTTTTCCCATACCGTTTGAAAGCACAAATCAATTATCAAACCAAAGAAAAAAAATCATTGAAGAAACGGAGTGTTTTTTATATAAATTAAAGCGAGCAACCACTTTAGGGGACCAAAAATTAGACGATTTTTTGGATTTTTTTTTATTGTTAAAAAAAAACGGAAATTTCCGCAACTCTGACAGTAATTTATTCATATTTTCATACGTCTCTGTTAATTTTTTCAAGTACATTTTTTCATACATTAATTAAGGTGTAATCCGCTATGTCCGTATCGTCGTTGTCGATTTGCGGGAATTGTGCAGCTCGCAATTCGCATCTGAAATAGTCCAACAAATTTTTATACATTCTTGAGATCTTTTTTAAGAACATGAACCTAAATTTTGAAAAAAAAATCGAGAATTGAATGTTGGAACGTGTTTGAAAAAAAATGATCGATTTTTAGCATTTTATTCTCGGCATTTTGCAATAATAAATATATTTTAAACAATCTAATCTTTCCAACTTTATCTTCATGTTTTAATAAATCATATTATGTAAACGTCTTCCAAATTTGAAGATGATCCATCAATTAGTTTTTGAGTTATGATTCCCGCAAATTGAAAAAATGTCGTTTCGAGAAAATCACGTTTAAAGTTTGAGCGCGCCTGGAAGTCGAGCGGAGGGTCTTTATCGTTTATATACATACCGTTAGAAGGAATTCGAATATCATTTTCAAATTTTCAGGGTGTATTCTTAAGGATGTTTAGGATATATATTGAAAATAGTACAAAGTTAATGAAATTTTGACAGATCGCTTGTATAATTGTCCTGAAGCTGGTAAAAAAAATTCAAGAGGTTTCACTTAGCCGTTTAAGAGTTATAACGATTTTAATTTTTGATCAATTTACACGTAATTAAATGAGAAAGGGTTTTCAAAAGGGCATTGAAATAGAAAAACACATTAAAAAGATGGTACCAATTTTTAAAAAATTTGATAGATTAAGGATGTATATAAGGTCAAATCCGCAGTACATCTATTGATTTTTTAAGGTTAATCTTTATGTCCAAATGTCAAGTGCCGAATCATTCCTTTTGTTTTTTATGATGTCTAATGAAAAAATTATGTCATTTTGTATAATAATTTACGATTTTTATTGAAATTGATATGCAACTTGATATATGTGGCCGAGTACAAATTGAGCCAATCAGATAATTTCATTTCTGTCCCGAGAAAATGTGGCAACAATGCTACACCCAGCCATGACAGTCAACTACAGCTGATCATTCCGAGACCGGCAGTTGAAGCGTGCTGCGTTGCCGCATCTACGTGTCCGATATGGTGGACGTATTAAATTGAACAACAGTTTACAGAACGCTAACGAAACGTCAAAAGTTAACCATGAATATCTTCACAACGACATCGGGAACAGTAGTTTTTTTTTTCGTGAAAAAATTGAAAAATGTATGAAGTTTCTGAAAATTCTTTTTTTGGCCAAACATTGACTACAATACATATACTTTTTTATCATTTTAGTTTCATTTTGTCAACTTCCGGTACAAATAACACGGAGTTAAATGAGGCTTTAATTCTTAAGTATTTGTTTCAAATCATCGGCTAAGTGCCTTTTTCTTTTTTCCGAACGATGCAGCGTGATAAACTCTATCATATTAGTCATTTTTATGGAAAGTTAGACGACTTGATATATTTTACATACATCCTTAAATATTAGAGAATCCATTCACAAAAGCATATTGGACACTTTCGACATCATTAAGGAGTAAATAAATAAAGTTGGATAAAAATGATGAGAGGATTCGAGTTGGTGACTCACTCACCGTGGAAATCTGACAACGTTGAAAACAGCTGATATATACAAGGAACGCTAGCGACCGCAGAATCAGTACCTAACCTCGAATTTGCTATAGGATATATTCCCGCCTTTCATTCAAACGGGATTGGTATATTTTTATGTATCTTTTTTTTACATCACCTAATTTCTATATGCAGGAAGGAATAAATAAATTATTTAAAGGCATTATTACCTATATAATATCAAAGCAAAAGGCGTCTTTCATTGTCAATAAATTGAAGTGACAACGTTTCTTTGCAGAAAACACACCATAATTGTTCACCGATAAATTTCAGATTCACAATACGTCGTCCTTCCCCTGGTTCGGCTTGTTCTTCAGAATTTTTCGAGTTCTCAACTTCGTTTTTTTTTCCACATTCCGGCACTATTGACACTTTTTTTTCTCTATTTTCCAGCTTTTTGTTGAGCAAGTCTTTTCAAATAAATTTGTTTACTCACTATTTTATCTTTCCATCGATATGATTGTACTTTCGGCATTGTAGTAAGTAAAAACAGCTTCAAAAACACGCGAACCTAACCTCATTGAAAATGAACCGTACGACGCTATGGACGCTAGAACCCAACTTTACCCATAAAACGTGCAGGCAGCCAACATGACGATAAATGCAGTATTCGTCGAGTTTTACTCGTCTCAAGCAATAAGTGCTTTGTTACAATTAATAATTAAATAAACAAATTTCACATGGTTCAAGAATATAATTAGATTTTTCAGTTATTTTTGGACAATAACCATATTTTTTAAAATTTTGTTTCGAATAATTATTAGGGTAAAATTTTTGTGTTTCACAGTTGAATTCACCGCAATTTCACTCTCAAAAGTTTTGGTGTTACATTTGATAAAATCTAAAAAATTGGCATAAAAAGACTAAAAACTGAAGAAAAAAACTTTTGCAATAACAATTGAACGATAAAACTCCCTTAAGGATCAATTTTTTTCAGTGCAGGTCCATTAAATAACGTAATATCAGTGACATAAGAATTCTGGACACTTTTGTCTAAGATTGTATCTCCTGATCATCCTTAACATATTTTGCTAACGATTTATGAAATTAAAAAAAAATGATTTTTTGAAGCATCTAAAGTGGTTGCTCGCCTTAATGGACAGTATTATTTTGCGGTTTAGCATATAGGAAAAATGATTTTCGTAGTATTGTTCGGTACATGAAATGTAACGTGCTTCTTAAAATCATTGAAAAAAATTTTTGTGCACTAAGTTAATCCCTATTATTGTTCAAATTGATGAACTACATATTTTTCGTTATAACATAAAAAGTAATCTATTTATTAATTAACAACATAAAAAAGTCTGTGTTGTTGGATTACTCATATTGATTCAAATTCACGAACGATTTATTTTTTTTTTTTTTGTTACGCCAAGTTGAATTTTTGTTAGCAAGAACAACGAGCAAAGATACACTCGCACTGTATAGCGAATAATAGGGTTGTCTGGTTCACACGAGGGTAGTGTAGGCGGCGACAAAGGGTCTCCCCTGTTTAACGGTTGCATGGGCGCCACCAAGTCTACTCGTTTTCTTCATCCTTTATTCGAGCATGCTATTTAGTAGCTCGCATATAATCTATCCGATTTTTTATTTATAAAAGGAAAAACATGCGTAGGGGCTAATTCTTTATCCTGTGAAAAATGGCACTGCATCAATATTGAATTTTCAAAGAAAAACGTTGACTCAGATTTGAGAAAGCGCGTAGAGCTTGAGTTTATCTTGGCACACTTTTTCTGCGACGAGAGATGAGCTGTGAACTACCTGCTTTCATTTGGAGAATTTGTCTCATGTCAGTTAATTATATTATTTTAATGTATTTGCATTACAAATTTATTTCTCGTAAAGAAATCGAAAATATACAACAGTTTTCCGTCGCATAAAAAATCAATCAAATATACTGTAATGTATCTGAGATGCAAGATTGAAGTGAAAGCTATATAATGAAAACTCGTTGATGCAAAACGTCTAAAATAACGTTCGTATCCAGTTTCGGTCGTCACACTCCAATATGTATGAGAGACGTTATTGGGACGAATGAATATATGCGATACCCTTTTAGATTACGAAACAAAACACGGAAACAAGTTTTGCATATCGAGTTACAAAGGATTTTGTTATTCTTCCAAATTTGAACTCAGACTTGAACTTTGAATCCCTGATAACGAGCGATTCGTAACCTCAGGTAGGAATATTTTTTTCCATGATTCATGATTTCTTCGCGAGATGTATTTTGGAGCTTTTGTATTTGTATCGAGAGCGTGAAGCAGAATTTTATTGCGAAAAATTCGGTCCGCTTTAGCTAGAAATTTTTTGCTGTGAGCAGCATGATTTGTATGAGCGTGATTTTAGCCGATTTCCGTTACGTCATCATATTAACCCAGATCAGATCTGGAAGTGGGGGAAAGACGCGTCCGTAAGAGAAAACCGCATAGATGTTATTATACTTTGTAATCCTGGGAAAAGAACACCCATTATGATATATATGTTTTACGTATAACAAATTTAATAAAAGTTCTCGTAACACGACTCAAAATTATGTGGAAATGAATTTAATTCGTATATATAAATTATTACATTTGTCTGGTCTCGTTAACAATCTGAAATTCTCGATTAAAAAAGAAAAACAACATTTACACGTACTTCTCTCGTACGGGCATGACTTTTTTTTAAATTAAATAGATCCTATAACAGATTTATTCAGCGATGATTGATCGCGTTTCATAATATATCAGATTTATCAGATTATATACTAGATGATAAATCTATTACTCACGACTGCATCCATCCATAAAATAACTAATCACTGACGTGTATCAATCAGTCATAAAGTTAATCCTCGAACACCACGTCAACCCGAAACGTGTACTTGACATTTTTTACGTTGCATCAACGACATGAAGTGACGCAGCATTTATTAAACTCGGCAAACGGCACAATTTCTACTATCATTTATTATGACGAAGCCAATCTGAAAATAGAACTGAAGAGTTACCTTCGGAGCAGTTGCAAAAATCCAAATGTTTTTGAAGACTGGAAAATAAAATATTCGCACTATTCGAAAAACATATTCCAAACAGATTTTTGAATGTTTTCAGTGATCTGAAGGTCAGTAATCTTGTTCTAAGATTCGTAATGATACGAAAAATGTTTACACTATTGGTCAAAATCATCTGTGATGACTAAAAGCGATTAATATTGACAGAAAATTACCAAGAGATGAGAAAAAATGAGAAATGCTCCAAAATATTTGCCAAAACTATATTCATCGTGAAGAAATAAAGTAGTCAAAATTTATTAGGATGTCACGAAGAGATGATTCATACGCGAAGAACTTTCAATGAATTTTCAAACATGCACACAAATGCGTCAGCTAAGAACCTTTCCAAGCCTAAATAATTTTTCGAATGGCGTCAATAAATAGATGACTGATTCCAAATACTGCTGAAAACTTATCTGTACAACTTCAAATTTATATCTGATCTACCCTATGACTGTTATTTTTTTGTATGAAGCAACTTTTCTAATTAGAATACGAATCCATTGAAAAGTATACTTTACTTGCACATCGTTTTTTTTAACGTTATTTTATTTGCTAAAAAGATTTGTTCTTCGTTCGAGTAAAAATCCCCGGGACTCTAATGGTAATAGTTTCGAATGCGAAAAATAATATTTATGTTGTGAAAACACGTCCCAATCAAAACAAAAATTTTCAAAAGATAATATTTTGGTGGTGCAAATTCGCACTAGTGTGGTTACTCTGGGTTAAATAAAAATCTTAATAAAACCCCAATAAAGGGATTAGATTTTTCATAGGTGCCTGAATGTTTTCCAAAAAATTTGCTGGAACCAAAGATTTTTTTCTTCCACTTGTTCACTTATCCGAGGATCCTACCTTAAAATGTTGTTATCAACCCCGCAAAACGATCGCCAATGGATCATAATATTGGGTAAATGCTGAAAAAACAGTACGCATGTGTGCTGTAAAAAAGTTGCAACAAGTAAATTTTCGTAGTCCTCAAAAAAAAAAAAATAATAATAATCGCATTTATTTGATTCACTCCAAAGTGTTCAGCCTGCAAAAAGTTCCAAACAAATGCAATCCTTTCAAAAATTATGAAGCCCTCTAAAAATTTCGAAACCTCTGAACAAAATTATTAAGTAAATTTGAATTGAGCAACAAAACGACGATTCAATCTTCGCAATAAATGAAGTTCAAACTTTACAAAAAGTTACTAAATAAATAGAGATCTACTACAGCGTATATGGCTAAGTACGTAGAGCTTTGTAATATTTTATAAAAGTTCCAAAAAATGTTGAAATACATTCCAATCGTCTAGGTAACGTCTTATAACATGACAAATTATCCCACGATTGTGTAGTATAGTATAATTGGATTGGTAACAATTTAAGGTAGTTCCCCTGCGACAACCTCAATCAAAAGTTACATACCGTGTGTGCGTTACATATGTGCGTAAAGGGTTGATAATTCGTAGTAAATAAATTTAGAAAAACACAATATTGACTCGGTACCAATAGATAATACGACAGATATCATCTACTGTCGTAAAATTTATTCTATAAGTGTTATTGATCTGACATTGCGAGTAAACTTTTTGCCGGAACTATCCGGGCTATGCCCCAATGCACAAAAAAGGTTACATCTTAATGTTTTTTCATCTTTTACATCTTAATGTTTGTTTTTTCATTTTATTTTAAATTTTTAATTTGTTTTTTTAGTTTATTTTTTCATCATTTTACATCTTAATGTTTGTAAATCATCTTAAGGTAGATCGGTGAATTTAAGCCATCCAAGATGAAGGGCTGACAATTTTTGTAGTTACACATAAATATGGGATGAATTGATATTTGCAACTTGAACGCTATTTGCCATCTAGTTTGGTAGTAATTAATTCGTAAACATCGATTATTTCCAGACACTTATCCCTACGAGCATAGAAAAATCGTATGCACGCCAAGACTTATTGAATTTTTACATTCGGTATTTCCAAGATTTCGTAATTAAAAATTCATCACTGTATTCCGCGAATATTTCCGAATATGAAAATGCTTAGATTTTTGGACGTTACCGTTAAAAATCGACTGAAAAATGAAAAAGTATTCGTTGTAAAATTATTGAGATTTGCACAGGAATGACACGGGAAAGAGCGCGAAAATGTTTAGCAACTCTGTATTCGTCGTCTGCTAGCACATGCCTTCAGACGTGACAGTTTGCCAATTTGACTGCGTTTTTCTTTCCTATTCTCGAATGTTTTTACCCTATTTGATAAATATCGATAGAATTAATGGTGATAGGTAAACTGGCAAAATCTCTGCCGTTGCGTAATTCCTTTGTGTAAATACACTATATAGGTTGTAAACAAGACTGACAGTTTCGGCAGATGACAGTAACGGCCATGACACATTTTACAATCCACTACGTTCGTTAAATTTCAATTATTAATCATTTTTTGAACAATAAAATCATATAAAAATATCCATTCTCCGCTGTTTATATTTCGACAAATAATAAAATCATAATTTTAAAGTCAGTTTTGCGTTTGCAAACTTTGGTCTACAATAGATACTACAAAGATCACGTAGCCGTCACCGATCTACCTTAATGTTTTTTCACAATAATCGTGACATTCTGCTCTTGCTCCTCCTCGTTTTTCATCAACTTCTTGATTTTAGTTCTGACGGTAGAATTAATAACGTACTATTTGTCCACGCATTGCCCATATGTTACGTGTTAATCGAGCCAACTTCAAGTATAAATATCTCGGGTTCGGGATGGTAAAACTTGTTAAAATTGCACAGATTTTTGAATAACGTATCAAATAACACGTATGCCAAATTTCAACCATTTCTTAATTCAACGATCCTGTGGGAGAACTACTTTAATAAAAGTTTACCATCATATGTTGAGCGGGTACGCGCAGAGTTCCTTAGATCGTGATCCGGTATCAAATTTGGTCTCGACCCGCTATTTATTTCTTTATTTATTATTCTGGGAGTGTCGGTTTCTTGAACGGTGGTATGGCAACGGCTTTAAAAAATACGTCTTCTCTCGTCGATAGCCAAAACGCGAGTCCTCAAGAATACTCGGGAAGAGCGTCTCAGCGACTACGGGTCCTAACCCCCTACCCCTTGCCTACTCACGGTAATCAATAATTATGATTACGATTTGGGGTCGATCGATGTGTCGATTATAGATCCGGTCGCAGGCGTAAATGAAATTGTCCCTGTAAATCTTCGGTGATAATCGGGATCTACCGAATTTTATCAATTTTCCCGAGTGTCGAGATCGACATCCTTTGATCCAGAGATATGTTGGAGAGACCGTAAAATCGATAGTTCGGGATGGGGGCGTCGAATTAGGAACCCGTTGCTGATCGCTTGAATTTTCGCGCTATCGTATCGAGAGCGACGACGACGACGGTGATGAGTTGGGGGATGTTGAAGCCGTTCTCCCCTTTCCCTGATTACTTCGATGGTAACGATGTCGATCGGCAAGAGTCGTCGGTTGCTCGCGCGAAATATCAAATAAATAATTCAAATGAAATTAATAATTTAATCCTAATGCCTAAATATTTGCTTTGTTGGATCGTTCGAGAGGAATTTCAAGACGATACGAGGCGTATCTCGCCGCACCGTGTCAATTTTCGATAAATTTTGTGACGTGCAAAAGAAAGGTCACAATATATACACTGTAAAAAATTTCCGTATAAAAATTAATACACATGTATAGGAAGCTTTTATGCAGATACCGTATATGAAAATTCAGATACGCTGAGGAAAATTGAGAGACGCGGTATTTTAATGGTACGAGCACTGTTCAGTAAAATTAATATACTTGTGTATTTGAAAAATCATATACATGTAAGAAATGTTGACCTTGTGCATATTAAAAACACGAAACATCTACTAATATTACTATACAGGTATATTAAAGTTCATGTTACCAGCATAGTAATTTTAAGATTCAAGATTACTAAATTTCAGGCACCGTATAACGTTTTCGCATTACATATGTCTACGATATTTCTAGAGATGTATAATAAAATTTGGTGATCCTTTTTGAATATTAATATACGAATGAATATTAAATAAATTCATCTATTATGAGTTTTTAAGGGGAATACATTAACGGGACAGACCTAGTTAGAATTTTCGAAAAAACGATTTTTTTTTATTTCATTTTCAAAAAGTAGAATCTCTTACGAACATTTTCCGCCCAGGTAAATGTAAATCGGACCATTATTCGCCGAAATACAAGACTTTGTAGCACGTCGTGTCTGAGCCATAGGTAAGCAGGTAGCGGACTTGAAGTGCGTTTTTCTCGAAACCATGTTTTTGAAGTCGGTGATCACTGTAGCTCGAGAACGGCTTTACCGATCGGGTTGAAATTTATATCACTTCTTCTATACATGGTAGTCCTCCATATGAACGAAGGATTTTTTTTTTGGATAATTATTTTTATTTTTAATAGCAAAAAATGGAACTGATATTTTGGTCAAAAAAACACTTTTGACTTTTAACGGCCGCCATTTTGTGAAAAATGGAAATTTTTCAAAACCCTTCGTTCAACTGGAGCATTATATCATTAACTAAAAATCCCCTCCGTTTTTTTTGGTTCAGATGAGCCGTTGCAGCGTGAGCTTGATCACCGCAAACCGTGTTTTTTTTTGCAGCGTCCTCGGCAATTGACGGTCACCAGCTTATTTCGATATGTATTGCGTTGAAAAAATTGCAACATATACATTGCATATGTATCTTTTAAACGGAAGAACTTTTGTTGTGAATTATTTTATCGTTTGACCAAAAAAAAATCGGAAAAAAGGCCTTTTTTTTGACGTTCCAACCAGGTCTGTCCCGTTAATTGGCGTACTATTGTGTTCAATTTTTTAAAGTTGAAGGTCAAAATCATGCAGACATCTCAAGAAATTAGTTAGAGTGACTTATCACCACTTGATGCCGTGGCAATCAAGTCGAGCAATTGTCGCCGTAAAATTTTTTATTATAATCTCAACATCTTGTGTCAAGTTTGGTGTTTACCATTTTCATGTTTTACACAATTTTCTTAGATTCGAGCGACTTGTATATATCCTCGTCCGAAGCACGTGCCTCCTATGAGAAAGTCGACGCTCTGCGCCACGCGGTGGCCAGAGCGCGAAGCACGGTGCCCACAGAGCGTTACGAATTTCCTACACTTGTGTATTAATTTTAATATTGAGATTCTTATAATTAATACATAGGCAAATGAATTTTACTACACGGATTTTTTTTTTTTTTTACACTGCAGGGTATATTATTTTTCATTCCCATTTTTATACCGTATTTTTAAGAGATAGAGTTATGATGGGAGATAACATGTATCGTATTATTAACATTCATGTGTATCTTATTTTTCAGTCAACTGTCAAGAAAAGTGAAAATCATACTGTAATTTTAATACATTATTGATAGTAGATGAATTCATATACATTTGTGTTAATTATCAATCACACATATGATTTATTTCAATGCATGTCCACAAAATTTTCAGATTTCATATGAATATTCAATGTTATGTATCTTAAATTCCACATCAGTAACCAAAATTTATGTTCATATTTCAATTTTGGCATACGAGTGTAATAATTTTCATTTCATACACCCGGTTTGTCAATTTCATTTACCGTTGTATTGTAAAAGTATTGTAAATTTCTTATATTTTTTAACAGTATGTATATATATATTATACATGGGGCATTCCACATCAAGTCGGCGACGTTTGAAATTGGAATTTTTTATTGTCTTGATTTTTTTTCTTTCAGCGAATTTTTGAAGAATTTCCGATTTTTTTTCTTTAAATATCAATAATTTCCTTAAAAATCGAGCCACCCGCATGGATGAATAGATTAAAAATATGCATAAAATATTTGAAATTACATAAATCAATTTTTTGAATTCTAAGCAAGAAATGTTTTTTTCCACGGTGTTAGCCTCCTTCGATTTTGCTGTTAAATTTTTATAAGAAACTATCATATTTTTAATTACTTTAAAGCCTACTTTGTTGATGGGGAAATCGTTCGTTCTATTTTTATATAATTAAAATGTGGATTTATAAAAAATTAATTATCTATAACTCCCTGAGAAATCAAACAAATCGAATGGATGAAGAGATCAATGTTTTTGTTCTAAAAAGTACTCTTGTTTAAAAATATGTGAAAACTTATTCAAAGTTTACTTTACTTACAAGGAAAGGTACTTTGGTGTCCCCCTCCGATTTTGATAATTTTTATATATGTTATAGTCCATCGAAAATTAAGAGACACGTAATTTTTTTTATCGGCTTAAAGTTATTTTTAAGGGGTGAAATCGACCCCCAAAGTTGAGCATGTTTTGCATCTGGTAGAGTGTTTCATATAGAAGCACTTAACCGATCGTAACGAAACCAATTGCAAAACGTTTTTCACGTCAAATAACCTGTATATAATGTTCAACTTCTTATGCACCCCTATTACATGGGGATGATTCACCCCCGAATATCCAGAATTCTTTTGTATAAAAAAAACTTGCAATCCGATTTCAATAAAACAAACGCCATTTTGCAGAGCAAAAAAAATAAAATTGACGTATTTTTGGGTTTTTCTCAGATTAAAAAAATTAAGGGGGTAAAACACCCTTAAAATGTCAAATTTCATTTTGAGCACTGTCCCCTTCCGATTTCAATATTTTTTTTATAAAATGTAGCTTATCGAAAAATAAGACCACCTATTATTTTTATTGGCTCAAAATTATTTTTAAGGCGTGAAATCAACCCCCAAAGTTGGGCATGTTTTGGATCTGGTAGAGTGTTTCATATAGAAGCACTCAACCGATCGTAACGAAACCAATTGCAAAACGTTTTTCACGTCAAATAACCTGTATATAATGTTCAACTTCTTATGCACCCTTACTTACTGCAGGGGGCTGAACCACCCCCTGACATTCATAATTTTTTGTATAAAAGAAAAATTGTCATTCGATTTCAATGGAAAAACCAACATTTTGAAAAGCAAAAAAAAATTATAGTGAATGTGTCTAGATTTTTCGAATAAAAAAAATTAAGGGGGTAAAACACCCCTAAAATCTCAAATGTCATTTTGCGCACTTAAATGATAAAATTCAATTCAATTGGTCTCATTATCATTGCGTATCGACTTATATGCTAAATAATATTTATTTCGCATGTACATCCGCTGCCCTTCTGACATGCTTCACGTTTATAAAGAAGTGTTGGTATCCGTTCTATTTATATAAGTTTCTATTTTGAACGATTTACGAAAATAAAAAAAAAACTCAAATATCAAAAGAGTCGCATCAGCAATTCACCGCCCAGAATGTAAACAAAGCTGGCTCATGCCTTGCCATATTCTTATTCATATCAAGAACCGCTATAGTGGCTCGACCCCAAGTATTCTTGAAAAAGCCAGTTCGCTCAGGCTAATGTTTGAGGTATATCCGAAAACCAAATAAAAATGCTGTTTTCGTGGTGATGTCAGATCAAACCGCCCACTCAAGATGAAAAAGGTAAAACTGACTTTATATTATTCCAGAAGTTAAGTTGCTGTTCGACTGTTGATCAGTCATTATCGTGTCCGCTATCGTGAATACCGTATTGTTATTAACATGTCCATCAATCCAATGAACGTAATAAGACTGTTGTTTCTTACATTCGAGGTAATGAACATTCCTGACAGTCCTGTTAACAATAATGAAGTGGAATTGAAAGAGAGTTTCGCGGAAATTCTGAAGGCCTCTATGGCAGAGTTCAATCAGTTAGAAATCGTCGAAGATACGACATTAGATTTTCAAGAACCGTTTAGAGATGTCATAGTAGAACCTGTCGAAGATAATGACATCGAATGGGGTCTTGGAGAATCTCCATTAAGCCCTGAAACGTGTACTGACGATGAAGAAGATTTGAGCTACGACTACAAACAAAGAGCTGTTGAGTACTGGAGAAGTGCAAAAACGAAACAAAATAGGAAAATAGAAACAGTCCAAAACCGATTTAAACTCGTTAAATCTGTGCGCCAATTAAGGCGCTGGGCTCAACAAATTAATAAAGGCGGAACTTACAAGGAAAAATTGTCGCGCATTTCTGAATATACAATCGATAATTTAAAAAGCGCCATAGAAGCAGGTCTCATTGTACACGATATCGATCTTCGGAGATGGGCATTACAAGCCCAAAAATTGATTGGGCATGAGAATTTGCGTTTCAGGGCTTCGCCAACATGGATAAAAAAGTTTAAAAAAGTTCATCGAATAACAAGTAGAAAAATAAATAAATTCGTGACAAGAAAGACTCTCGAATCAAAGGACATATTACAAAACGATGCTAATAAATTTGTCTCCGCAGTTCAATTGAAAATTGAGGAATATGGCTTGGAAAATATTTATAATTCTGATCAAAGTGGTTTCCAATTAGAAGTCCATTCAGGGCGAACGTTAACAGAAGAAGGTACAAAACAAGTAGAATGCCTTGTACAATCCGTTTCAGCGACAACCCATAGCTACACCATCCAGCCGACAATATCAGCAGCAGGAAAATTGTTGTCACCTCTTCTGATAATTTTAAAAGAGCCATCCGGGCGGTTGGGGCCAATCGTAGAACGAACCATTTTTCGACCTCCCAATGTTTTTATAAGTGTTTCAAAATCTGGCAAGGCTACATCAGGTACGTTGGTATGTAATATTCAAATATAAAAAATAGATGTGCTATTAATTTTTACATATTGATTTATAGAACATTTCAAAGTATGGCTTCAAGAAGTGTTCTTCCCAAATGTCGGTGAGAAAAGTGTGCTTTTAATAGACTCATGGAGTGGACATTGCCCTAGTGTTGTCACGGAAGTTACACCACATAACAAAGAAATTGTTACAATGATCATACCGAAAGGAACAACAGGGAATATCCAGCCACTTGATGTCTTCGGATTTAGAATTTGGAAAAATTATGTCAGACATTTTTCAGACAGTGTCATGTTACTTGATTATGATTTAAGTCTACATTTACGAAATAATATAATCAAGCTGCAATCTCTAGTACATAATCAATTATCATCTCCGAGGTACGAAAATTTATTTCGATATGCCTGGTTCAAAAGTGGGTACATAGAAGAACGACCTGAGCATTTCGAAAATCCCGTTGAATTCGCTTTTGGTATGTCATCTCAAACACAATGTGAAATTGAAGGCTGCACAAATGTGGCTGTAGTAAGATGTTCATGGTGTAAAAAGTCACTTTGTTTCAAACATTTCTTCGAAGAACATCATTACTGTGCAAAATATAATCATTAAGTTCAGGAATGATAATTGAAACGAAAATTTGAATTGGAATCTATTTTTACTACATGAAAGATTTTAGCGCCTATGTATAACCTATATATATATATTTGTGTACAGACCATGTGTATACAAAAATAAAAAATCGTGAAGCTCACGACCACCGAAGATGTAGGAGTACTCAATTTTTCATATAATTAAAAAGCCGATGTACATGCGAAATAAATATTATTTAGCATATAAGTCGATACGCAATGATAATGAGACCAATTGAATTGAATTTTATCATTTAAGTGCGTAAAATGAAATTTGAGATTTTAGGGGTGTTTTACCCGCTTAATTTTTTTTATTGGAAAAATCTAGACACATTCACTATAATTTTTTTTTGCTTTTCAAAATGTTGGTTTTTCCATTGAAATCGAATGACAATTTTTCTTTTATACAAAAAATTATGAATGTCAGGGGGTGGTTCACCCCCCTGCAGTAAGTAAGGGTGCATAAGAAGTTGAACATTATATACAGGTTATTTGACGTGAAAAACGTTTTGCAATTGGTTTCGTTACGATCGGTTGAGTGCTTCTATATGAAACACTCTACCAGATGCAAAACATGCCCAACTTTGGGGGTTGATTTCACGCCTTAAAAATAATTTTGAGCCAATAAAAATAATAGGTGGTCTTATTTTTCGATAAGCTACATTTTATAAAAAAAATATTGAAATCGGAAGGGGACAGTGCTCAAAATGAAATTTGACATTTTAAGGGTGTTTTACCCCCTTAATTTTTTTAATCTGAGAAAAACCCAAAAATACGTCAATTTTATTTTTTTTGCTCTGCAAAATGGCGTTTGTTTTATTGAAATCGGATTGCAAGTTTTTTTTATACAAAAGAATTCTGGATATTCGGGGGTGAATCATCCCCATGTAATAGGGGTGCATAAGAAGTTGAACATTATATACAGGTTATTTGACGTGAAAAACGTTTTGCAATTGGTTTCGTTACGATCGGTTAAGTGCTTCTATATGAAACACTCTACCAGATGCAAAACATGCTCAACTTTGGGGGTCGATTTCACCCCTTAAAAATAACTTTAAGCCGATAAAAAAAATTACGTGTCTCTTAATTTTCGATGGACTATAACATATATAAAAATTATCAAAATCGGAGGGGGACACCAAAGTACCTTTCCTTGTTAGTTTTTTCAATTCTAAGCAAAAAAAAACCTTTTTGCTTAGACCATGAGTAATAGGTACATTATGTGAATTAAGCAAAAAAACTCGCCAAGTACTTCGGCCGAAAATTCTTTTTCAATCAATTTTTTATCGTTTGTAATTTTTTTTGTATCGGAATTTTTTATTCTTGTTCTTGTTGTGTAGAGCAACTGTACTATAGAACAACTATACTTTCAATTAATTGAAGGATTTTTTATTAAAAGTTAATAAGTTTTAATGTATTTGACTATTAATGCTTTTATAGTTTTAATTTATTTAATGACTTTTTGTGAAGTTTAGACTTATTTTTTGATCAGGTTTCAATTGGCATCTTTTGTGAGATTACGATTTGATTGGTAAATTTTTGTGAG
This sequence comes from Rhimphoctona megacephalus, assembly GCA_963989365.1. Lineage (NCBI taxonomy): Eukaryota > Metazoa > Arthropoda > Insecta > Hymenoptera > Ichneumonidae > Rhimphoctona > Rhimphoctona megacephalus. The sequence goes on from OZ022420.1 coordinate 24,914,731, forward strand.
ACTCTTTTATAACTTTTTGTGAGTTTCTAATTTATTGAGAACATTTTTGTGGAATTCTCCTGTAATTTTTTAAGAAATTTGATGTGAAAGAGAATTTTTAAAAGGTTGGTTTTTTCTGCCGGTAATCTCTTTTATAACTTTTTGTCGGAGTTTTATGCTGAGAAAGCAATTTTTTACCGGAATTATAATTTGGAGTATTTGTCTCGAGTCGCTACCGCGACTCTAGATAGTACATTTTGTTACATGATTTTCCATAATTTGTGATGTATCGAATATTCCACAAAAAAAAATAATTTCCCACAGAGGAATTGAAAACTATGTAGTCTTTAATCCAAAAAATCAATTATTATCTCAATATTATCTCAAAAATGAAGGTAGCCATATTGAATCCAAGCCAGAAGGGGAATTCGAAAGATCCATCACGACGTTTTCATTTTGCAAATAACAAAACAGTTTTCCAGAAAAACAACTATTAACCGAGTAGAAATAAATGTTACCAAAAATTCATTTACCAGTGTTAGAGATCGTATTGGTAAAAAAAAGAGCATTCGAATAGTATTATAAAAGTTGTAGCGAAAAATAGTGAAAGTCGACAATTTGAGTTCGTTTATGAAAAATTAGGCGATATATTATCCAGGTACGAGGTTTCAATCATGCGCATTTGCTCAATGCGTATTTATGAGGAAAGGAGTAGACGAGCCAAGAGTGAGGACTGTACTATTAGGTGGAATGAGACTATGGTTTGAAAAAGTATCAAAGCATGCATGCGCAGCAAATATTAGAGTGGAAACTGTAGCAGAAGAGGGACAGTAGGAGGTCGTAGGAGAGAAGGCAGGAATGAGAGGAGAAGAGGGGGTTGTGACAGTAGAAACGACGCTATAAGTATACATGTGTGAAGTAAAGATATCTGGGAGGCAGAAGGTCATAAGGACTACGATTTGGGAGAGAAAACAATGAGTTATACGCCCTTTTCTTAGTTGGTTCTCGATATATAAATCTATATGTATATAGAACGATTATGTAGAGTGAGAGGAGGAGGAAGAGGACGAGGAGAGGGAACGAGAGAGGACGTGGAAAAGCCCTCTCTGTAACTCGGGCTCGCGGTAGCGATCGATAAGAGCCTCAGTCCTCACTTCGACGTGAACCAGTCACGGTCCACCTTTATTCGTCTACAAAAAGAAGGCAAAATCCAACCGGATCGTTGTTAAAACTCCATTTCGCAGTAACGAATTTGATCAATTATTAAACTTCCTGTATATACGAAATACGTATATAGCCTACATGAAATATTGCGTTTTGACTATATACAAGCTAAGAGAGTGTATATAGTCACTCAAATACAGGGACACACTCTGCTCCATCTCTCTTTTATCACAGAAAGTTGAGTTTCTACGTCGTGCTTACAAAACTCAACTTACGACGCACTTTGTTGGCTAGTAGGAATCTCCCTTCTTTCTCGCACGGTCTATCAACCTTTACATTTTTTCCTATCTCCCAGCATTCTCTCTCTCTCTCTCTCTCTCTCTCTCTCTCTCCCTCCCTCTCCCTCTCTCTCTCTCTTTACGTTACGGAGCTCACGCGCAAGTCCGATATCTCGAACAACCCCTGCTTGTTTCTCGAACATTTTATTATTTCGTGGTTGCTGCTAATACGTGTTTGTATGTGTGCGAGCTCAGTAACCGTGCGTAACTCGAACGAAAAAGCGAACTAGAACAACACCACGCTGGGACCTTGAGTGCGTCAAATTATTGTTGATCATATACGAGAATTAGTGGGGGGGAAAAAAGCGAGTGATATTATCACGAAGGTTTGTGTTATCGAGGTGTCTCCGAGTCTCGTGTTTAACTGTGCGTGTGTTTGTGTCTCTCAGAATCGATTGGCACGAAAATCTGCCAAGTTTGAAAAGCTCGAGCGAGGCATAAATTGCCTCAGTAGCGCGAAGGGCTCGTGGCCAGAGGGTGCAAAGTAAAAAAAGTGCGGTTTACTGTGAAAAATCTGGGGCAAGGCTCATTTCCTTTTTTTTTAAGATTTAGCTTCAGTGTGAAAAACAAAAATTCCTCAGCGTTTCGGAATTCCGTCGAAGAAGAAAATAAAATCGAAGAGAAATAATACGTAAATAAAATGGAAGCGGAAGGTACGCCACCGGTATGCAGTTTGCCAAGGAAGGAGTCGCAATCGAACGGTGCCGAGGCCGATAGTTGCAAGAGGACATCAGCCAATTCTACTGCCGACTCGGACACTCCCTGTTTCTGGAATATCCTTGATCCTCGTAAGGATTCTTACTTTTTTTCTCTACAGCGTCATTTTCTCATTATCGAGGGACTATGTATGGAATCATGAAAAGTGCTAATTCATTCACATCGTCTTGGTGTTAAACGGGATCTGTCACTAAATTCTCGACTAATCCGGAGTCAAAAAGTACGCGAATTCATCCATCATAAAAACGAATTGCCAGGGAAAATGAAGATTTTTTGAGTCTCTAGGATAGATACGTTTCTGGGTATAATAATGAAATGAAACCCAGTTGGCAGTTGGAGACGACCGAAAAGCTCACTTGGTCAAGAGTTTCGGTTCTATCTTTGTCTTCCAGGGCAAATCAAGACTTTTTGGCTCTTGGCATATGCGTGACAAGACCCAGAAAGAGTATAAGAATGAGGGAGAGTGAGAAAGAGGTATGCGAGGTTGTCTTTGTCGTTTTTTGAATACATTCAACACATTGAGAACCATCCGTTTTAGTATTTAAAAGCACATGCGCACGACGTACTCTTTGGATCAAATATTGTAGGACTATTATAGACCCCAAGAGAATAGGGTCGAAGCTACATAACTCTCTCATTCTCTATCTTTCTTTTTCTCGATAGATTTATCTGTACGACCTCATTGGTTCTCAAAACTGTTATTATAAGTTAATCCATTAATTACCTTCATTAATTTTTGATGAGTCATACATTGGGATTGTTTAAGGCAAGATTCTGAGCTTCGGAATCTGGACAAAGTAATCAGATCGATGGTTCGTACAGTGGATAATCAAAAGTCAAAGACTTCTAAACAGTGATATCAAAAACATTGACAGGTTGTGTAATCACAGCTGCTGGCATAGATTGAAATCCTTATAAAATGGTCAAGTACTTAAATTTACTTCTTGGAAACTCATTTTTTAGGTTATTTTATAATTCTCCAAACTACTTTCAAAATGAATGAATTTTAATAAAATTTAATCGCCTTAAAATAGCCTTCAACCGATCACACATATTTTTATTTAAAAACGTATGGATATCATTTTAAAAATAATAGATTCGTTGTAAAAATGAACTCTTCGATTTAGCTAAAAATACGATTAAATTATACGAAAGAACGTAAAAAAAGTCGTTTCATAGACAGGAAAGATTGGATGTTGGTTAGTTCTCATGTGATCATGCTACATCGTACACCTGAGTTACGTGACTATGGGTGTAATCGAAGTTCATGGACTTTGTCACGTATGGAAAGAAGAGGGGGGATGGAGAGAAGGAGAAAACATGAGAAACTGTGGAGAGACAAGTGAATTTTCACTGTGATTATACGGAGTGTCTCAAGAGTCGTGTGGAACGTTTTCGCGGGCAATACGTCGCGGAATTTGGAACAGAAAACTTTTTTATTATTATTATTATTTTTTTTTTTTCGATGCATCCTTGATTTGATATAAATTGATTAGTTGTAGCCAATCCGGTGCGATGCGATGAAAAGCGTTAAGTCGCGGAGGCATGTCTGCATCAATTTAGCTCAGCGAATAGGCTCGAGCGTGCTTCGGCGTACCGGATTGACTCTTACATAATTAATTAATTTATTGTCATTGATAAATCGTAGTAAAAAATGGATAAGCACTTTTCTTGTTGGAATTTTGAGATCCAACTATCTCTATAATTGTGACACTAATTTCGAGTCAGCTTGACCGGCTCATGAATAACAATCACAACACATGTGCGCTTGGATTAAAAAAGAAAGAAACTCTGCAAGTGAAGTCTGGCTTGATAACGGAGTATATACAAAGTCTATGAAAAGGGTGCTACTTGCTCTCTGTGGTGATGTTGTACGTTCATTGAGGTCGTGTGGTTCAGCTACTAAGCACATTACACTTGTCCATCGTCCTGTCCCAACTGTCTGGGGCCAATGGATCATTATGATGCTCCCGCATATGCGTCATAATAAATTGTTCAATTCTGTTCAATCGTCGGACATTTTATTTCAATAAAAAAAGGAGATAAAAATTTATGAACAAAAATAATACACGTTTCATGAAGGTGATTACAAATCTGCGACTGGATGAGTCGAGATAAAACGTTGTTATGTAATGTCAATGCAGTTGCCGAGTCGAATTCGACAACGGTCTTTGTTCACGACTAGTTCTCGCATGTGGTCTCTGGCAGCTTGCCTGCTAAATCTGCTTCGTACGGCTGTATTATTTCATCGTGAGAGCTATGACACTGAGCCATAGTGGCATCTTTTGACCAGAACTCTATTTGTACATATCTATGGATTGAGGATGTTCCACATCGAGTAAAATCCCTAGGACTTTTATTCAACGTGATTAAACTTTTCTAATCGTAAAATTTTCTCGTGAAAACTCTCACTTAATAATTGGTAAATCAAATGTTAACTGCACAAAAATGTTGCATAACTTCTAACTGCCTGAAAAATTGATCAAAATCTTATGTCAGATGAATATATTTTTACTGTTCCCGAGTGAAACCATTTACTATATTGTTTTCGAAAAGGACTGGTTGATAAAAAAAGTTTTATTTAGATTGGATTATGAAGAGCTTAAATTAAGTAGGTACGAAGCGGAAAAATCAATTTCTCTGGCTACCAAAGCACTTGGGAGTATAAGATAACAGAGTCGAGATATGTAGTTGAATGTGGTATATATATAAACATTTATTGATTAACTTTATTTCTCTTCAGTCGAGAGAAGCACCCTAGAGAAATTTTTCTCAAGTGTGCCATGACTAAGCAAGAACGTGACGTATTTTTATGCTTCGATGAATTGCCATCGATTCAAAAGACTTCCGAAAATCTTCAGTTTTTAGAAATTACAACCATGAAATATTCTCTAAAATGACTGTTATAAAATATTCTTTAGGAGTGTTAGATATCACTTTTAATGCATTTATTCACGAATTTGGGTATAGTCAAAATTTTCACACTTATATTATACAGTGGCGTGCAAAAGTTTCGGGCCACCCTATTTTTTATGCACATTGAACAGAAATATGGTGGTGGGAGAAAAACAAACGAGTAATGATAACACGTAATCACTTATATTTGGAAACAATAGATTGTATACATTAATATCGATCTTAAATCATTAATTGTTCAACAATTTTGTATGACTGGCTGTGCAAAAGTATTGGGCCGCGTACTTTTGGGTATGAAAAAAATAACAAAAAACTTGAAAAATAAGAAAGCATGTCTCGGTCTTCTCCACTCGACTCAATACTTTGTTGCCATGCCCTTAACAGCGATGACTGCAGCGCATCGACGAGGCACAGACCCAATTAGTTGTTTGATTCGTTCTTGTGGCAATTTTTCCCATTCACTTCGCAAATGGTTCCAGAATTCCGTTTTGTTGGAATAATTTTTCGTTCCAACACGATGCTTGAGGTCTTGCCACAGGTGTTCAATAGGATTTAAATCCGGTGACTGCGATGGCCAGTCAAGAAGGCGGACTTTCCGGCTTTGAAGAAAATTTTTAACAAGACGCGAAGCGTGTTTCGGATCATTATCGTGTTGAAAAACCCAACCACGCGGCAAATTTTTCGTCACAAATGGGAGCATATGATCTTGTAGTATGTCCCTGTACATTGCAACGTCCATATTGTCATGAATTTCCACCAGCGGACCAACGCCATCATCAGAAAATGCTCCCCAAACTTTAATGTTTCCGCCACCATGCTTTACGGTGGGAATTTGGTACCTTACATTATATCTGGTACCTGCTGGACGTCTTACGTACTTCCGACCATCACTTCCGAATAATTGAAATTTCGATTTATCGGAAAAAAGTACTTTCCGCCAATCTGATACCGTCCAGCGCTGATATTTTTTCGCAAAGTCCAATCTAGCCTTCTTATTCTTTTTGCTAATCAATGGTTTTTTTACACCAACACGTCCAATCAGTTCCGCAGCTTTGAGATGTCGAAATACCGTACTGCGACTAACATCAGCTAGAGTTTCACTTCGCAATTCCCGGGAAACATCTGCAGCACTTTTTCGTGGATCTACAATGCACTTCCTTTTTATAATTTTGTTGACGCGATTCAAAGTTTTTCGCGGTCTACCGCTCCGATTTTTGTCACACAGTGAATTTGTTAATTTATATTTAGTAATAATACGATTAACGGTACTTTTGCCAATAGATAAAGTCTCCGCAACATCACGAGAACTTTTTCTTTCTGACGAACGTTTTAACACGATTTCACGAAGCTGAATATTCGTGTGTTTCGGCATTGTGGCAGAAAGGAGACTGACTTTCCATTGTAGGACATGTTTTGAAACTAACGAGGAAAAAAATGTAAACAAACCGTGCGTACGAAGCCGCGGCGATATAGTGGCCCGATACTTTTGCACACCGACCAAGGTCATTCCACGTAGTACACGAAAAATACGCCATAATTAAATATAATATACGACGTTGTTACCTTCATTCTAACTCTCTTGAATATTTTGAACAATGAACGAGTGGAGAAATAAAATATTTTATCAATTAACTGGAAAAATTAGGGTGGCCCAAAACTTTTGCACGCCACTGTATATACAGAATGAAAACCGTTAAAACGTACTGAGTATATTGATATAGCGATATAAAGTAATTAATTACGGGAATAAGGCGGCTGCAGCCGATTTATTCCTGACTATATCGCATTTGCCGAGGGCGAAGGAAAACTGCAGAAAACCTTGCCGATACAGCCGGTATCTGACTAATCTTCTCGGGTGGCAATGCAAGCACGCTCAAGCACGGCCACCAGAGGCGCTCAGGCAGGCACCTCCACAGCTGTGATGCAGTGAGAGTCAGCCAGTGCACGGCTAGAGGGCGACCATTCGCACGATGAGAACCGTCCACGGAAGGCCACCAAATTCGTACACCGACCGCTCATGCATCACAGAGAGATGTTTTTGGCCATGGATTTATGAAGGTGGAATCCCCGATCCACTCGGGATTGCAACAGAAACACTTGAAAAAAATTTCAAATTTTCATTGGTATTTTGGCCGGGATTCGAACCCGGGACCCACGGCGGGCAAGCCCGAGCCCTTGTCCACCGGACCAACCGCTCTCCCCGTACTGAGAATGTCTTTTTTGCAACTTGTCGTCGTATGCGTATGGTGTTTTTAGTACATCTATACGACTTTGATGTTGTATGGAGAGACTATGCAGAAAAAAAATTGAAAACTAAAGAGACTTCAAGTTAAATGTAGAACCTGTTGGGTTACGTGAAATTCTAGATACGCAACGAGTACTTTATCGATACTCCACTTTTATCTCACCCGGCGACGTTGAATAATACATTTTTCCACGATGGCGAGCGATTATCACTTGGAAATCTACATAAAGTTCTGCAGGCATTTAACCCACGAAACAATATAATTCGTCGCCTTTTTTTAAATAGATGTATTTATGCTCATTCTTTTGCGAGTATACACAGATTTATGAGGATAAACAATGTAAAAATTATTGATTGTTGAAAAAATTGTTTACTGGAAGTCCGAAGTTAATATTATTACGACGTAAATACGCTCTATCGAATTCCCAAAAATACACAATAGTTAAGGTATACACTAATAAAGAAGAATTTATTTGAGAGATGAAATTAATTGCACAATCTTAAATGGACAAAATTTTGCTGATTTCATCGCAAAATTTTTTCTTTTTCGATTGAATCTTTTATTGAATCATTTATTTGAGAGATTATATTAATTACATAATACATACATAATTTTATCCATTTCCATTTATACAAATAAAAATGAAAATAGGTACAATGGAAGTTTTTTAAATAAAATTTTAGAAACTTTGTAAATCATCGTTGTATTAAAAAATTTGTCAACGTTTTTTTTGTCATTCGTCATTTTTTTTCACTTCGTCATTTCCATTTCGTCATTGTTTTTTTTTTTTTTCACGTGGATATCGTTGACTATACCCTATTAAAAATCACCATGACTCACAATTCTTTGTGTTCAGCGGCATTTAAAAATATCGTTTTTAAAGGTTACGACATATCGCCGTTTAACATCAGAAGGACACAAAGTTGATAAGTCCTTCAAATTTCAAGGCATCAATATTCAATTTCAAAGAGGATATATTTGAAATACCGCAAACGAAAATGATTGCGCGATAATGGGTAACGTCCATATTTACTGATAGAACCATATTTTCTTTCTATAGCACTGTTCAAAAGTTGGTGTTTTTTTTTTAATTGTTATATCGTCGATTTTATTTAACGTAGGCGTGCAGCGCGCACCGTGTAGAGTGTCTATAATTTATATACGATGCACCGTGACTCGTAGTTCCTCTTATGGCTCAACTAATAATAGCCGCTGATACAAGAACAATAATCATCGTTTCTCGTGCGAGACTCATTCACGGTTCACGACGCAATTTACTTCGCCACCTCCGTTCTTCGATACAATTAATCCGATATTACTATATCGCAGGACAGGATCGAAAAAGAACCATTGAAATTCATTTTTAATGAATTAAAAATACGATTGAAAAATGTTCAGCCTCTGTAACAAAGTTTGCTTGTATTTTTCCAAGTGTATTATAATATTTTTCTATCTTGTCTATATGTAAATAAATCACCGAAATTAACACTTATGCTAATTAATTAACCAATCAATAATGCAGATAAAATAATTTCTTGTATTCACATTGCATGTTATTCATTTCTAAACAAATTACTTCATATTTAATATTCCGTTTTTTCAATAGTCTTTATTAAAAATAAATCCTTGCACCAAATCGAGGTCGTTTTCATAAACGTTTTTAAAGACAATAACTTTATTCGAAATCGACTATAATCATAGATTTATAGATTAACGAAAATGCGGAAATAGTCGAGTCGTCTATTAAACTGTCGAAGCTCAAGACTTTGACGGACAAGCTACTTTCATTAACATCTCGATGCTAATTGATCAAGAGCTAAGTTTAAAACGTCTTTTGAGGTGCTCGAAGCCAAATTATTTCGCAGGCTCATACTCTTTGTATTCATTGTCTAGCTTTTTCGTACATCTGTAGTTATAAGTTTCAAGACGCAATTGCTTAATCGGCGTGACCTCTTGAAAATCTTATACATTCCTAACGGGTGTTAATCGAACATCGGAATGATGGGATGCAACGTCAATCAAACGTCAGAAACATGCCATTCATAATTATTGTAGCGGAATTTATCGACTGGAAGTTTTTCTCATTCAATAAATTTGCATAACAATATGTTAATAAAAAATGCTCAAAATTGAAAGATAAAAATAATTCTTTGGGAATTCTGTCTGAAGTGCAATTTCAGTAGATGATTAAAAATTCCAGGTCATTAAGATTTCGCGTAATAATCTCTACCGCAGGGAGATTTTGAACTGACCTATTTCTACAAGTTCTCATTTCATACTATGCTATTTCACGAGGCTTAAAAAGACGAGAAATAAAGTAACCATTTTTTCCTAAGAATCATTTCAATTCTTCTTATTTTTCTAATACATCAATAAAAAGTAAAATTAAGCTCGTAGTTTCGAAAAATTTGGGGCTTTATTTCTCGTCGCCAATCTATTTTTCTACAAAACTGAGGCTTTTATGGTGATGGATTGTAGATATTAACTTTCTACGTTGTATTGTTCACAGACGCATGGTTTAACCCGGAAAGACTGAACCCGAAAGGTAAGATAAAAATACGGTGTTATTTTTTGGGCACTTATGTAGAGCGCTTCCGTAGTATGCGTTAGTAAATAGCGTTAATAAACAACTGTATCTATAGCTATAATGTATGGTAGTGAGAAAGGTCATAAAGTGAATGAACTCCAAAGTGTTTATTGGTTAAGAAGACTTGATAACAAATTGTGTATTATTACAATGCTACGAAGGCAAGGTCCGTTAATGTGACTCACACAGATGAGGTTATTGACCATGCCTCTTAGTTATTTGCCATCTGGAGATATTAAATAGTTTCATACAGATTGCTAAAATTTTCCATTCTCGTCTTTTCGTGTGATGTTCGATTTTTTATTTTTTTTTTTTTTACTACAACCGACCAGATATTCGTATTTTAAAAGTTATTGCCTCCAAAACTGCTTCCTGTAGCATTTAATTTTGGTCAATTCCTGAATGATAATCGCCGTCTCAACATTTTTTACGAAATAAACTGCAGTACCAAATATATTTTATTGTTGCTGATAAACAAGCGAACGACCCGTTTTTTTATCGGCAGTACAACAACTCTTCTCTTTACGGCTCTACTCCTATCAACTCCGCTCTTAAATATTTCTACTCTTATAATTATATCATCTGCACAATACAATATGTCTACTCTTGTGTCGTCTTCAATCTTAAGGTCGTTCTCCCACAGGATCGTTGAATTAAGAAATGGTTGAAATTTGGCATACGTGTTATTTAAGGTATTACTATCACAAAACGACTTCATTTAGGGTCCTTGCAAAATTTTGCATAAACGTTCTTGGCACCAAAACTAACGGTTTTCTCCTATGAAGGAAAATTTTCTGACGTTTAGAATTTGAGATATTTAATTTGCAATTTTTTATTTTCTCCATCTAAACGCGTGTAAATTAAAGTCGCATTTCATTAAAAAGTTGCAAAAATCGAGTTGCAAAAAAAAATGTATTTAAGATTTTTCTTGCAGATAGCCAGAAAGGCCATGAGCCGAAATTTTTAAAGAAAAATCCTAAACACATTTTTTTGCAACTCATAGACGATACGCGACTTGAATTTACACGCGTTTAGATGGGAAAAGTTAAAAATTGGAAATTGAATATCTCAAATTCTTGACGTCAGCAAATTTTTCTTCATGGGAGAAAATTGTTAGTTTTGGTGTCAAGAATATTCATACAAAATTATTAAAGAATCATAAATAAAGTAACTTTGTGATAGTAATACGTTAATACGTTATTCAAAAATCTATGCAATTTTAACAAGTTTTACCATCCCGAACCCGAGATATTTATACTTGAAGTTGGCTCGATTAACACGTAACATGTGGGCCATGCATGGGCAAACAGTATGTTATTAATTCTACCGTCAGAACTAAAATCAAGAAGTTGATGAAAAACGAGGAGGAGCAAGAGCAGAATGTCACGAATATTGTGAAAAAACATCAAGATGATTTACCATCAAGTTTAAAATATACAACCTCGAGAAGTACTACGGTTTTGGCCTTATACGACATATTCTACAGGGTGGGGGTTAATATGTAGAATAACCAAATTGTTGAACGGTTAATATTTCGAAATTTTAGTATTCATAACATTCGATTAACGAAAAATAATAAATTCGAAGTTTATATTTTCGATAGTATATTAAGTTGAATGCGTATTTGATTTAATATTTTTTCTTTGATCGCGCATTTATTCGAAAATATATATTCAGACTGTCTATACTTCAAATGCAGATAATATATATTGTCCTAATGTAAAAACTTTATATTTTCTAAAATTCGAAATGGAGAGGAATTTTTTTATTGAGAGACCAAAATATATAGTATGAATAATTCGAAAGTGAATTTTTCGAATGACCAAAAATTAGAAGTACAGAATAACGAACGTTGTGAAGCACGAAGAATGACAAGCAATACTTTGCAGCCCAGAGGCTCTCGCTATTTCGACCGTTCGACTTTCTGGTGTTTCGCTATTTTGACCACATTGATATTTTGTCTTTCGTTGAAATATATTTGAAATTGTGAATATTCATAATATTGCCGATTTCAGTATTTGACGATTCGAATGCGTAATAGTCGAACTTTTGTAAAATCGCTATTCCAGCCTTCGTCATTTGGGCTACTGCTATATTTTCTTTTTCACGTAAATGTACTTCGAACTCTTTAATCTCTCATTTTTTTATTTCCAGCATAAAGGCTATAGTAGAATTAATCTCTCTACATACTACTATTCTTCAATTTAAAAATTCGCAGTTTTAGCCGTTCGAAGTTTTAATCATTCGAAAATCTTACTCCCTCCCATTCTACAAACAAACGAGCGCGAGCGCGAGAGATGTAACCTTTTTGTGTATTGGGGCATAGCCCGGACAGTTCCGGCAAAAAGTTTACTCGCAATGTCAGATCAAAAACACTTATAGAATAAATTTTACGACAGTGGATGATATCTGTCATATTGTCTATTGGTACCGAGTCAATATTGTGTGTTTTTAAATTTATTTACTACGAATTATCAACCCTTTACACACATATGTAACGCACACACGGTATGTAACTTTTGATTGAGGTTGTCGCAGGGGAACTACCTTAAATATTAGATTAGACATGTTAGAGAGCAGAGAGGTTAAATGAATATAGCATAGAGATGTTCAGAGCGGAGTTGTTACCGAGAAAAGGTGCAATAGTAGAGTTTTTACATTGCAACAAAGTAACATCACAGCTCTTATCTATAATAACACAGCTCGTAGAGCATCTATACAGAGCGGAGTTGTTATCGAGTTGATCCGTGAAGAGTAGAATTATTACATTGTTGCAATGTAACAATTCTATTCTTGCAGCTCTTCTCGATAACAATTCCGCTCTTAAAATCTCTAGATTCGAATGCATTACGTATCTCCTCCTTAACGTGTCTACTCCTGTCATCTTCAATCTTCAATATCTCTGCTCGTCGTAAGGTATGCTCCAAAATATTACTACACTACAACCTCGATTTATCGAATCTTGATTCATGCAATGTTTCCCACTATGCGACGCGTATCGATCGGTCTGCGTTTGGTAGGGGAAACGCCTGGTCCAATCCGGCCATTCGTCTAGTACGTACAAACGGAATTACGAAGTGTGCGCAACGTTCTATATTTATAAGTGCGATGCGGAGTCGATCCCGCCGCTGTTCGAAGAATCAAGGTTGTAGTGTACTCCGATATATGCCTACTCCAAAATATCATTACTCTATATCAAGAGACGCGGTAGCGACTCGACGCCAAGTTTTAAAAAAAAGCCTGCGCGAGCCCTGCCGCACTCTTATATACTCGGATATCACGGTTTTTGGACTTTTCTTTTTTTTCAAACCGCTCTCACGGAGGAATGGGTTGAGTAAGAGTCTGATTGTAGATGTTCCATATGCTGTGGAAGATAGGCTTCACAATAATACTCATGAAGAACTTTTTCTTACTGATTAAAACAAATAAAGAATAATATTTATTGGAAAAGAAATAATAAAACATAAAGGTCACACAGATATACATGCTTCTCGCTGAGCGTGACGAACGCAACTGACTCCCCAAACAAAGGCTCTCGGAAGCGTAGAGTTGGGGAACAAAACAAAATAAAAGGGGGGGAGGCGGTAGTAAACATAGGTTCGAAACTTCGCCGAGAAAAAAATATAAGAAATTAAAATATAGCGCGGCAAGTAAAAATACGAAATAATCTGCGCGAACAGTAGAGGACCCATTTTTTATTGATTTTTCCCTTTCCATTGATCCTTGTCGCAAGTCAATCCGTCCACCCAATTCTAAGATATCATAATTTTGTCGATTAAAATCGAATGTTTCGGGATATTTTGTTTCTTGGAGTCAGAAATGCGTAAGTCGCGCTTGTTTACTTTGGACATACACTACCGACGAAAAGTTTCCGGACAAAAATTCGAAAAAGTTTCGGTGCTGTTTTTAATGCCGTTTCGCCGGCAGGGAACATGAACAAATTTAATAAACGGCATTTTGAAGGGGAGGAATTCAGCTTTATTTCGTTTTTTTTTTCACGATTTGTACGTTATTTTGAAATTGATCATTTTTCGCCTTTTTTCTTTTCCTTTACTGTTGGACCGCGATTTCAGACGAAATTTTTTAAACAAGTTTCTTTAACCGGAATCGTAAAGGGGACAGCTGAAGCTTCAATTTTGTTTTTTAAATAGTTTTGTGCAAATTTTTTTTCACAAAGGTATTTCGATTTTTGTGAAAAAAGAAAAAATTTGGAAAATGCCACGTAACATGAAAACTATTAGGTTAAAAAGAAAATCTCAAGAGAATAAGAAGTTGCATCGGGTTTTGCTAAGTTTACTAGAATTTTATCAGATTTTTTTTCCGAAAACTTCGTTTTGCTTATTTAAAAATGTCTTCTTAAAACGTGGTCCAACTGTAAAGGAAAAGAAAAAAGGCGAAAAATGATCATTTTCAAAATAACGTGTTAGTCGTGAAAAAAATCGTAGAGAATTTTTGAAAAAAGCATAATGAAGCTGAATTCCTCTCCTTCAAAATGCTATTTATTAAATTTGTTTATGTTCACTCCCGGCGAAATGACATCAAACATAGTCCCGAAACTTTTTTGAACTTTTGTCCGGAAACTTTTCGTCGGTAGTGTACGTCCTTTGTATATTATAGAGTAGTGATATCGTGGAGTAGACATATTTCTGAGTAGTAATATTTTGGAGCGTACTTTACGATGAGTAGAGATATTGAAGATTAGAGATTTTATAAGAGTAAATTTAGAGATGTTATGAATTTTAAGAGTTGAGATGTTCTAGAGCACAGTTGATTGGAATAGAGTCGTAAAGAGAAGAGTTGTACTGTCGTTTTGATCTACCTACAGTTGCTACTTTTGCCATTTAAATTGTATTGAGGTATAATTCTATTGAGTAAGAACCAATGCTGTATGATACACCCGACTGTAATATGCAATACACCTATAGCAATATTTAGATATAAACCAGAATTGAATAGTATCGAAGTATACAATGCTTTAATTGGTTTTTTAATGTCCTTATTTTTACAATTGCCAATATCTTTTTATTCTTTTTATCCCTAAATTTTTAAAAGTAAGTAAACAAAGATTTAGACTAATTTTCGTGATGCAAATTTGCATCACGAAAAAGGCAAATTTGGCATCACTTAAAAAGGAACTTCGTTGTATCTCAACGATGCATACTCTAACATGAATGTAATTGGCCCGTATGAGTTTCGAACTTTTGAATCATTTAAATTGAGTGTCGTTAAAAGGCTTTTGTATGACAATGAAAAAAATAATATTTTATGGGAAAAAAGTTGAATGGGTTTTTCATTTTTCGAAGTAACGAGAGTCGGAAGTCCCTGAATTAGTATAGATTTCTCCGGGCCCGAAAACAGCAAACCCTCGATATATATATGAATATATATGGGGTCTCAAGTTCCAGATCGAATTAGGTCTCATTTTCCTAGGGTCTGCCATCCCTTCTCCATGAATTCTACTTGTGAGTGATCGATAAAGTGGGAAACCCCAGTCCCTTGCTTCGTAAAAGATTCAAGGCCTTATATCTTCTCAGACGTTCGATGGTATAACAGAGGTAAAGTGAGGGATAATGTGTTCAGAGACGTACTAGGATTCAACCTTACGGTTATTTTTCCCATTGGCGTCAGTACCGTGTAAGAAAAGCAACAAAATTACCATTTTGACGACATTGGGTTCGGCGGGGGCGTCCAACGACACTCGGGTCAGCGTTGTATCTTGGCCGAGCCGGGGAAACGCGGATACCTTTGCAAAGAGAACAACGAAGAGGAGGCAAAGAAAGAAACAAGAGAGAGAGAGAGAGCGAGAGTGAGAGAGAGAGCGAAAAGAAAACGAGAGATCGGTCGGTAGCTCAGATAAACTAAATATAACGCCGAGCCAGGTTGGTTTAGCTGGTTGGCTGCCAACGTCTCGGGATTTTCGGTTTCGTGTCGGGCCAGTTCCTTCTCGGCCAAGTGGCCCTCAAGAACCGCGTCTTCTCTATTCTACTTGTTTCGGACCGAGCTCCGTGCACTTAGAACGAGACGCGAATCGAAAGAAATCAAAATTACATTCGTGACAGTTTTTCTCACCATTATTCTCTCTGTGACGTTGTAATTTTTGAAAATTTTCTCGAATTAACGTACGCCTCAGAGCCTCCACTTTTTGTTCCCGTTGTGTCAGTTATTGTGAAGTTTTGCTTTGTTCCTCCACACTTGGAGATCTTCGTGAGAGAAAACGAACGAAGGAAATTTCTTTACCACGTTCAACAAGGAAATTAACATTAAAAATGGCCATTACCAGAGATGAATGTAAGTACATGCTTCACTCCATGTACCGATGCGTCACTATATTTATATTTACAAAAAACATGGTAGGGATGAAATAAGGGGGGAGAGACTGTTGCCACTGGATCGAACAAACACTTCGCAGCGATACTCGATTGACGCACCACTCACAAGATGGTAGACTTTCGTGCGTGACCCACGAGAGGACAATCCAATAAATAGCCTCGACATCTCTTCGATTTTATACAATTTCAGTCTATTGAAACTCACTAATCTGCGCTCCGTTTATTTTTGGGGGGAGCGAAAGGCGGGTTAACGATTACGTAAAATGCTCACGAGCTCTTCTCGTCATCGTTATACCTTTATCTCTTCTCGCATACTTTGGCTCCATTCATTCTCGTTTTTTATTTATTATTTTATTACTATGTCGTATACTGTATTTTGATATTTAACCAACTCAATTTTTCTAAATGAATATATTTATCCAGAGAGCATTTAAACAAATTGCCAAATATCTTAAATCAAATCAAAAGCCATTTAATTAATCTAATTAATTAATAAATTTTATTATTTAATAAATGACCGTTATATTTCAAATATCTCTAATGAATTTTTCTCAATTAAAATGAGGGTTTTCTTGTTTCTAGTCATGTAAAACATAATGTTTTTTTATCTTTTCATCAATCAATTAAATCGATTATTACTTACGGCAGTTAGATTTTTTTTAATAGTTAAGAGAGTATTGAAATTTTTTTGTACAATCTTTTCATTCATGCACGAAATTGTGAGATTTGAGAAGAGTTCAAAAAAATGATCCAAAAATAATAATAAGAATACACTTTCCAATTAAACGAGATGGTCAGACTGTCCTCGACTATACCGAGGGAAAAAATCGTTGGATCAACTACATATCTCATTGCGGGGTGCCAATGACATTATATAATCATCACAATATTATAAAGTATTAAACCAATACTCTAGTTTTTGATTAAACCGCACATTTATTCTGATCGTGAACACTGGTTGAATCAACGAAATCTTCCAATAAAATCAAATGCTATTGAATCGACGATTTTTTTTTCTGCGTGTATATCTGTGGATATAATTAATTACCAGTGCCGCAATAATATTATAAATAGATATACGTGCGAAAAATATTTGTGGTTGAATCGATCTCGTTTCTAGCCATATCCATTTCTTCCTGTAAATTCATAACCGAGTTTTGTGGCTAAAGATAGAGTACTGTTCTATCACGCTATGATATATTTTCGCAATTGTACAGTATTATAGGCTCGGACGATGCGACAGACAATAGAAAATCGTCTACGAATCCGCACTGCAGGTTCAACGAATCAAAAAGCCCCATAAATCGTGTCTATATATTGCGAATACAACCTTTTGGCTATAAGGCATGAAATACGTAATACAGTTGCTGTAAACGAATGAATAAACCTCTAAGTACGAAAAAGATGTAAACGACGTTATTTTCAATGGAAATTCATATCACTTGTGCTCTTTTTCATTCACAAAAGTCCAGATAACTTATATGGTCGCCTGTGATTATGACGTTCGATACTGGAAGAGGGAGCGGTTCTCACATCCCTCGCTGTCCACCACCACTAACCAATCAATAAAACTTCCAGCTATATCAAGTGCATACTGCAAGCTTGCTTAGAAAAAAAGTAATCCGCAAGTTTTTTTTCTCCTCTTTTGCGTGTGCAATATTTTTTTTGTGTGAAATAGCCGTTCACGTGCTCCTGTAGCATCGATTAATTATTTTGAATAGAAAATAGGCAAGGCAGAAACAATAAAAGCAGTTGTTACTGTCTTATAAATAAAACAGATGCAACTTTTTATATTTAATTATTTCCGCCAACTGTGAAAAATATGACGGTGTAAAATATGGTAACCTCATTTTCAGTTCGAATTGTTTTTTTTTTTTAAATACAGTTTCCGAAATAGTTTCCGAATTACACGAGGGCTGTATAAAATTTTCTCGCTTGCTAGAATTTTGAAATTTTGATTGCGAATGAAATGAATTGTCAAGGAAATTTTATACATCAGAAAAAACAAAATAAATGTATTAAAAATATTTACCATGGTTATAAAAAGCTTGGGAACGTTTTTATCATCGGGGCAGCAAACTTACCCGCGATCGTTAAGATCGAGAGCGTGCTTATAAAGGTGTTAATATCAATCTTGAACACTCGACTGATCACTGTAGTTGAAAGTTGCTTCGAAATCACTGTTTCAACAAGAATCGCTCGAAAATATTAGTTAAAAATGTATCTTTATGAATGCAAACACATGGAATCAATACCAGCTGTGCTCGCTTTTTTTTGGTCGCAGGATGAATGAAGGAAATTTTTTTTTAATCGAGCTCCGGTAAAATGCAGTGGTCTACGTGTTTTCTGTCGGTCACGTGACCTCGGCGTGGAACTCTCGCATACGCGTGGCGCCAACTCGGCTGACGATTTACATAGCTGCTACCTCTACCGTCGTTTAGCTTCAAGTTGCAATCATTTATTGGCCACGCTGTTACATTTTGTATGTCCTCACTGTTCCCTCAATACCAATTAATCTTGTAAATATTTCATACTTAAACGAATTTTTGTTTTCCCTGTATTCCCAATTTTTTGAAATAAAGCTCGACTGACCCAAAATTTAAATTACATTTAAAACTATTTTAAGAAGTTTGGATAATTTCGAAAAACTTGTGTTTAAAGAAAAAATAAAGAAAAATTTATTTATTGTAAAGGATTATTATTGATTATACAATTTTTTTCAACATTTTTTAACTTTCACGTTTTAATTTACAAATTTTAGTTCTGTGCATATATAAATATCTGTGTATATATAATATTTTTAACAATTTTTTTCTCTCACGTGTTAATTTACAAATTTAAGTTCCGTGTATAATATTATTAAAAAGATTATTTACAACATTTTCCGCTCGTAGGCAAAACATTTTTTATGAAAGAAACATCGTAGTAATTCATACAAATTAATTAATGAAATATATTTCACATTTATTTGCGCAGTTTTTGATTCGTATACAAATCAAAGCAATAGAATTCATGAACAGGTGCTCATCGAATTTTATACAAAGCCGTAACAAGTATGAATGAAATTTTTTTTAGTTATAAAGAAATAATAGTGATTGTGCAGCAAACAAATCATTTTTAGGGTTTCGTACGTCCAAATGAAAAAAAAAAAAAAAAAAAAACGGTACCCTTATAGGATCACTCTTGTCTGTCTGTCTGTCCGTCTGTCACAGCCAATTTGCTCCGAACCTACTGGACCGATTAAGTTGAAATTTGGTATACATATGAATTTCTGTTACCCAAATACAGACGTGTAACGTAAATAAATGAATTTTGAATATGGTGGTCACTTTTGGGGGGCAAATTAGAAAATAAAAAAAAAAGTTTTGCAAACTGTACCGTATGATATATCAAATGAAAGGGCTTGTTATGAGGGTCTCAAATATATTTTTTTTATAATTTTAAAATAAATAGTTTTAAAGTTATTTAAGAAAATAGATGAAAATTGACCATTCCTCCCCCCCCCCCCCCCCCCTCTTATCTCCGAAACTACTGAGCCTAAAATTTTGAAAAAAATACAGAAAATAGTTATTTACTTATAGATTATAGGAAAACCTATAAGAAGTTTATGGTCTTAAAATTTTTAGTTACCACAAACAAATTTGGGTCAGATTTAAAAAAACATGCTAGATAACATATTCATCGTACGGAACCCTCTCCACGCGAGTTAAACTCGCACTTGTCCGCTTTTTTATAACAAAAGTAGTTAGTCATAGTAATCATACATTGATGAACGTTTGGGAACATCGGATTTTTATATTTTGTCTCGAAATTCTAACGACAGTTTTGTTTGTTTACTTTGTACTAAAATTGATACTGCTTGCATTCCCTTAAGGTAGTTCCCTCACAGGATCGTTAAATTAAGAAATGGTTGAAATTTGGCATACGTGTTATTTAATACGTTATTCAAAAATCTGTGCAATTTTAACAAGTTTTACCATCCCGAACCCGAGATATTTATACTTGAAGTTGGCTCGATTAACACGTAACATATGGGCAATGCATGGACAAATGGTACGTTATTAATTCTACCGTCAGAACTAAAATCAAGAAGTTGATGAAAAACGAGAAGGAGCAAGAGCAGGATGTCACAAATATTGTAAAAAAAACATCAACATGATTTACCATCTAGTTTAAAAGATATAACCTGGAGAAGTACTACGATTTTGGCCTTATACGACATATTCTATAAACAAACGAGCGCGAGCGCGAGATGTAACCTTTTTTGTGTATTGGGGCATAGCCCGGACAGTTCCGGCAAAAAGTTTACTCGCAATGTCAGATCAAAAACACTTATTGGCTGGGTGCACGTACATATACTACTTTAAAAATAAGTGTGTATTGCGTATACGTTAAGCCTGAAAAAATGCGGAGCATGATTTTAGGTGGCGCTGACAGTATGCATGAATATGTAACACACTGATAATTGAATAGTATTAGTATTTTCGTGCACCCTGCCAATAGAATACCTCGCGGAGGGGTGTGGGTTAATATGTAGAATAACCAAATTATAGAACGGTTAATATTTCGAAATTTTAGTATTCATAACATTCGATTAACGAAAAATAATAAATTCGAAGTTTATATTTTCGATAGTATATTAAGTTGAATGCGTATTTGATGTAATATTTTTTTTTTGATCGCGCATTTATTCGAAAATAATATATTCAGACTGTCTATACCTCAAATGCAGATAATATAGATTGTCCTAATGTAAGAAGTTTATATTTTCTAAATTCGAAATGGAGAGGAATTCTTTTATTGAGAGACCAAAATATATAGTGTGAATAATTCGAAAGTGAATTTTTCGAATGACTAAAAATTAGAAGTACAGAATAGCGAACGTTGTGAAGCACGAAGAATGACAAGCAACACTTTACAGCCCAGAGGCTCTCGCTATTTCGACTATTCGACTTTCTGGTGTTTCGCTATTTTCACCACATTAATATTTTGTCTTTCGTTAAAATATTTTTGAAATTGTGAATATTCATAATATTGCCGATTTCAGTATTTGACGACTCGAATGCGTAATAGTCGAACTTTTGTAAAATCGCTATTCCAGCCTTCGTCATTTGGGCTACTGTTATATTTTGTTTTTGACGTAAATGTACTTTGAACTCTTTAATTTCTCATTTTTTTTTATTTCCAGCATAGAGGCTATAGTAGAATTAATCTGTCTACATACTACTATTCTTCAAATTAAAAATTCGCAGTTTTAGCCGTTCGAAGTTTTAATCATTCGAAAATTTTACTCCCACCTCCTTTTTTGTGTATTGGGGCATAGCCCGGACAGTTCCGGCAAAAAGTTTACTCGCAATGTCAGATCAATAACACTTATAGAATAAATTTTACGACAGTAGCTGATATCTGTCGTATTATCTATTGGTACCGAGTCCATATTGTGTGTTTAAAATTTATTTACTACGAATTATCAACCCTTTACACACATATGTAACGGACACGCGGTATGTAACTTTTGATTGAGGTTGTTGCAGGGGAACTACCTTAAAATGGCAAAAAAAAAAGAGGAAAACAAAGATTATGTGGCGTCTTTGCTTTTGGCGTCTGGACACACTATGCGACAACATCGTCACACTGCCATTGGCCTCCACTATGCTACATAGAATTTTCTCAGTCTCTCAAAGCCTCGCCGGTCTTTCAGGTTTTCCTCCTCCCTCTTCCTCATTCTCTTTTAAACCGTCTCGTTCGCATCGTCTCTCTACGTACACCAACTCGTGGTTCCACCGGTATCGTGCGCATGACACACACACGCACGCGTGAACAAACACATACGTGCACGAAAGTTCGCGGCTCTTTCTCTCTCTGGGCACCGTGCCTCGCTTCTTGAAGATTTAGTCGCGCTCATAGCGTCACCCTCGTCGGTACGATTTTTCGATCAGTCATCCGAATTCACGATACAACCAGAGAAAATTTCAAATCAACCAGTTTCATAGATTAAAAGAGAGAAAAAGTTAAAACATGGTGCGTAAAAATTCAAACAGACGGACGGTCGAAGATGAACTTCCTGAAAGAGGACCCGGTGAGTTTTCTCATCATTTCAGCATTAATTTTCTTTTTTATTTTCTTTTTTCTCCCTTTATTCATCGTTGACTCGATTCTTCGCTGGGGCTACTCCCGGTCGTAAGCATCGTGTGTCAACCACGCTCTAACCGACTCGAACATATGGTTGCCCTGCATCGACCAATCCACACGTGGGTTTCACCAACTCGTCGAATTTGCCACTTTTATTTATGTTTGTTTGTTCCGATGATTCTAATTTTTTTGGAACAATTTAAAAAATTAGCGTATAACAATCCGGGTCAATTGTTCGTATTTCATACGATCTCAGTTTTCTGTAAAATTCTCGGTTATATTCGTACTGAATAGTCAGTTCCAACGTGCAATTTGTGAGCTTTTCTTTTTAGTAAATAACTAAAGGCTTTTTAATTGTTAAAATAAATGCGTTCATTTCTTGGCTGTAACATTCTGAAAATAAACGTTCATTTTCTATCACATGTTGTGCGTGCAGAAGAAAAAAAAATGACACATCGGGATTAACATGTGCTTATCTATATGGATTTACGGTTTATGAACTCAAATATTTTTTTGTTTTTGCACTAGTATTTTTGATCGTAAATTTCTTCAAAACTTCGTACAACTATTTTTTTTATCATTTTATCGACGCTCTAATGACTTGGGAAAATAAGGTGCCATTTTTAAATCCATATTTTCGAAATGAAGTAATGAATTTCGTTGATGAATTCATGAAAATTTGGTTATTGATTTATTTCGGGGTAGAGCAGTTTTTTGTTGACAAAATTTGTCTTTGTCTCAGTTCGAAGATAATTTCTTTCATAATGTAAACATTTTTGAAAAATTAATATTTCTCGTAGCTGACAATTCGTTCATGGACAGCCGGCATCCTTGCCACGCCATCGTTTCGTTGGATAAGATGCTCCACAAGTGCTGCGACCGTCATCCATCTCTCTTTCTCTTTCCGTCTTTTTTCTCATTTATTCGTGCCACCTAACGCTCCCACTCGTTGTTTTCTTTTTACGCATTTATACATATATGAGGCCCTCATACTCTCTCCCATCTTTCACTCTTCGATCCTCTTAACTCTCGAATGAAAGGCATGCAAGCAGCATGAATACATTATTTTAACTTTTGATCCAACTTTCATTTTTCACTTCGAACGATAGTCTTTTAAAGAAATCATTAAACTTTGAATAGAAAATAAGACTACCCTTGACCTCTTTCGAGAATTCACTTGACACAAGTGTCCTTTTTTTTGTATACCTAATGAAATCTTATAACAAAATTTCGATTCTTTAAAAATGTCATAGATCGTCAAGTTTTTTAATTTCGAAATTATAAAAAAAAAACGATGATAATTTTCGGATGATTTTCTAAGCTTAGTGAACCTAACTATAACGCAGCAGCGAAAAATTGTACTAAAAATGCGATTATTGGCAATCTTTCAGGAAATAGGATGACGAATTCTCAGCCCCGAATCCAAAACTTTATGAAAAGGCATATATTTTTTGGAAATAAAGAAAGCATTAAAAAGACCCACGATTCGGGCTTCGATAAGTATTTGAGACAGAAGAGACACATTTTTACATCGATCCAAATATTTTTTTTAACGATCGAAAGAGCATTTCGAAGACGATGTTCCAGCGGTTATTTTATCCCAAAATTATTTAAAAAAGAAAAGAAATAAAAAGAAAAAGGTATTTTGACAAGCGACACGAAGTTTTTGATCGCATGAAAATGCAATCATAATAGCATTTCACCTGAATGAACATGAAAAATTAAAAACTTGATAATCTTCGTACGAACATGAGCAATTTCTTACAATTATTGTTATTGTTGTTATTAAAAACATCTGTTAATAATAATAAAAACAAACAATTTTGGCGTGGGGCATGCTTTTTTGCGAAGCGCAATTTGTACGCTCAGCTGTTCGAGTTTCGTACGTGTAAATACGTAGCTTGTGTGCACATATTGACACAGAATATCAATATCGACGAGAGGCTCAAGTCTTTATAGGAACCGAACATTTCCGGATACGATTGCTAGGGTTCAAATAACGGAGTATTTCAATAAACCGTTATGTGTTTTAGTCGCTTTGTATTGGAATCAACCCTAGCTACACACTACGAGGTCCAATGGACCGACAGCGACACTACATTTTCACTTTTTTTCGCCACACACCTTTTTATAAACGTTATAACTTTTTATCAAACGACTTTTTGCCTTTACTGATGGTTTCACCGGATTGGTCGGAGTCTGGCGTTTCGATTTCACTACAATTAAACATCAATAGACGCGTCTGTTACAATGTTATAGAGCAATAAAAGTCGTCGGTCCAGTAGACCGATAGTGTGTAAGTAAGGTACTAAAAGTTACAGTGCGTAGCTAGGGCTAAGCATATATGACTAAAATATCGAACAGTATGAAAACATTTAATTAATTTTCAATTCAATTAACATTAGTTAAAATGTGTTTTATATAAGTTTAAGAAAATAAATGATGATATTTGTTTTATCGATGTTAAATTTTGTTGTATTTTAATTCGGAATTACATTTGTACTAACGAGTTAATTAATTGGTTACAGTGGCTGCGTTAATCTATTGGCGTCAACCGGAAAAGACTGGAGTTGTCTTTGGTGCGGTGCTCGGTGTACTTTTGTCGCTGGCCTATTTCAGTCTGATCAGCGTTTTCGCGTATCTGTCGCTTCTCACGTTATGTGGAACTGTTGGCTTCCGCGTGTACAAGACTTTCATGCAAGCCGTTCAAAAAACGTCTGACGGACATCCATTCAAGTGTGTATTTTTTTTAATTAATCACTTTTTTCTCGTACTCCGATTTGTCAGAGGATTCGTTGAATTTAAGGTAATCCTATCGCCAGGCCTCAGTCCATAACATTTTCATATTTTTTTTTATGTTGTACTTAATATATTAATAAACGTCACTGTAAAATTTCAGGGGGAAAAAATATTAAAATTGGTTGGTTTTCGTGAGGAAATCCGAGACGACATACAAAAACCCAATTTCTGGTCGCATACAAAAGTGTATATATTAGTAGAAATCCATAAGATTCTTAAAAAAAATCCGATTCACATACTTAATATTTGTAGCAATCCAATGCTCAGAGAAGAAATTACACTTATCGCCCTAATTTTTATGTAATATTAAGTTTAATTTGAGCTTCCGGCATTGGATTTACTACCACTTGCTACGGTGTGAGACGTGGCAGCAAGGCAGCAGCTGACTGTAGTCCTAACCTCATTTCACTCATTCAAATTTCACATATTTCATTTTTAACCCTACTTTTGAACTTTTTATTGACTGTATTTCATTATTAGTTTTGTGTTAATTGTTAATATCAAAGGAAAGTGAAGTTCATGAATTAAAGATTCATTTTATTCTTTAAACCTCGAGAGATACGTTGGCTCGAATTTGGTCGACAAAAATTCACGAAATCAGACGAAATTTTCCACGTTTGGTGCCAGTCGTGGCCCGAATACAATGTTTTATTTTTTTACACGCTTTATATTAGCTTCACTTGTATGTTTGTTTGTTTGTCTGTCAGTTTGTCAGTTTGTCTGTAACTCTCCTTTTTTAACCCTTTGTTTCTTTTTTCTTTTATTTCTTTTAGTCCAATCGACTTGAAATTTGGTACTCGGGGGTTTTCGGGGCCGCTGATTACGATTCCACCCTCAAAATTTCAAAATTCAAAATGGCGGATCCAATATGGCGTACCGAAAATGCAAAAATTCATTCAAACCGCATGATATTTGGTACTCGGGGGTTTTCGGGGTCGCTGATTACGATTCCACCCTCAACATTTTGAAATTCAAAATGGCGGATCCAATATGGCGGACCAAAAATGCAAAAATTCATTCGAATCGCTTGATATTTGGCACTCGGGGGTTTCCGGGGTCGCTGATTACGATTCCACCCTCAAAATTTTTAAATTCAAAATGGCGGATCCAATATGGCGGACCAAAAATGCAAAAATTCATTTAATCGCTTGATATTTGGCACCCGGGGGTTTCCGGGGTCGCTGATTACGATTCCACCCTCAAAATTCCAAAATTCAAAATGGCGGATGCAATATGGCGGCCAAAAATGCAAAAATTCATTCAAACCGCATGATCTTTGGTACTCGGGGGTTTTCGGGGTCGCTGATTACGATTCCATCCTCAAAATTTTCAAATTCAAAATGGCGGATCTAATATGGCGGACCAAAAATGCAAAAGTTCATTCGAATTGCTTGATATTTAGTACTCAGGGGATTCCGAGGTCGCTGATGAAACACATTCGAGTTCATAACGATGAGTCATACCATATATTGGCCATATATTACATACTGTGATACTTCGTTCGAAAACGTACATACTGTAGATAGCTACAGCTACTATTTATTAAAAATATAGTTTAAAAAAACTAAAAAAACACGCTTTTAAAGAATGTTGAACTAAAAAGTTAAAAATAAATATAGTTTAAAAAAACTAAAAAAACACGCTTTTAAAAAATATCGAACTAAAAAGTTTAAAATAATTTTAAAAATAAAATTATGACAATAGTACATAAAAAATACTAGTATAATTGAGGGAAAAGCGTGGGGCGCTTGATATACGATAATTATAGCACAAAGCGCCCCACGCTTTTCCCTCAATTATACTAGTATTTTTTATGTACTATTGTCATAATTTTATTTTTAAAATTATTTTAAACTTTTTAGTTCGATATTTTTTAAAAGCGTGTTTTTTTAGTTTTTTTAAACTATATTTTTCGCAACTGACATTGACATATCGAGGGAAAAGAGGTGAAACCCGCGTGGTCGAGTAAAAAGAGACGGAGATAGAACCGATGTTGCCAAATATCAACCTAGAAATATTGCGCGAATCGTTGGAATAACTATTTTTTCCATTTTTCTAATTCAATGCAAACATTCATTAAAAGTTTACACATGAAAAATTTCAGTTATTAGAAATTATGTTTTTCACATATGTCAAAAATAGTATAAGTCTCAAATATGAGCAGTGGTATGACAAGCTGAAGCGATAGGATTACCTTAATAGTAATTTTTTTGAGTACCTGAATTCTTTATACGCTAATGAATTTTCTCATTCTAGCGACAAATGGAAGCACATCACATCATCTATTAATTTACAAAATTTGCTGTGAATGTGAATATCAATCAACCGTACATTCAACTGCAATATAGACAAATGAAAATTATATGAAAATCTAAATTCAAGCTTTTTAACCGAATCAAAAATTTACCATAAAAAAATGTAATATACGTGTGATATGTAGTGAGCAGAGAAAAAGGAATATAAAAAACGAACGTGATCTAAATTATGAACAGAAAGACATGAACAGAAAGACAAATTTAAGTCAAATTAAAAAGAAGGTAATAAAAGATAACTTTTCTTGTGATTTCGTTACGAATCCGGAAGAAATGACAAAAAAACTTTGCCACTTAAGAAACGGAGAAAATTATGAATTAAAACAAATTTGCTCGCTGCTTTTCAAAAATTCGAAATTTTATATCATCAACCACCTCGATGCTGTGCTTATAAAGAAGGAAAAATTGAATGTTCTTCTTCATATTTTCAGAGACATTCTTGAGGTAGACCTGACGCTACCGGCTGAGAAGGTGCACGAAGTTGCTGACGTTGCTGTCGCGCACGCTAATGCAGCTGTTGCTGAATTACGTCGACTCTTCCTCGTCGAAGATTTTATCGATTCACTCAAATTCGGTGTCCTTCTGTGGACCTTCACTTATCTCGGTTCTTGGTTCAATGGAATGACCCTCATAATCATTGGTGAGTAGAGTATTCTTCAATTATCATGCGTTTTACGATTACTGTGGAATTTCAAAAATATCAAACATTTTTGTTTCAGGAGTGGTCGCGCTTTTCACGCTCCCTAAAGTTTACGAGACGAACAAGGCGCAAATTGACCAGAACTTTGCCCTTGTGCATGGAAAAATCAACGAGCTTACAGCCAAGTAAGTTATCAGAACATTTACTCGATTTAAAAAAAAATCATTTTTTGAATTTTTGCGCTTCGAAAATATTTCGAGGCTTTAATGCTGTGCTAAAAATATTGTTTACAATTCTTCGTCAGTTTTCATCGGTTTGAAATAAAAATAATAAGTATTTAAATAACGTAAAACGAGTCGAGCAATTATCAAAAAATCGATGGGTTTGTCGTCTATTAATTTGAAAAATTTGCAAAACCTTTTTTGCAGCTAAGAAAATTTTGACCGATCCAATTATTACGCACAACTACGGTAGAATTTCTATTACCCAATTAATTCATTATTGAAACTCAAAGTCATTTAAGAATTTGTTAAATTTGTTTATGAATATATTTCATTTTAAACTTACAATCGATCGAATAAAATATAACGAGGTTGTTTTTTGTTTGCAGAGTCAAGGCAGCCATTCCTCTCGGCAAAAAGTCCGAACCCACGAAGGAGGAGTAAGATTAATTTAAGATTGAGCGATAATTTTTCGATTGTAATTGAAAAGAGGGAGGGAGGGAGGGAGAGAAAGGATTGATTATAACGAGACGAATGTAGCGAAGAATGAAGAAAGATCGTACGAAATAAATAAATTTCTGTATGATCCTTTGAGTCAAAAAAAAAAACAATAAAGAGATAAACGGAATCGAGAAAAGTTTAGAAGTCGATAGAGAATGCTGGAGCGTCATTTTTCCGAACGAATCTGGTATGTCGAGGGAATAAAACACCTCGCTGGATGGATGGACGAAACGAAATGAAGAAAAAAATAAATAATAAGAAGGACCGATGAAATAACGAAAAAATTATTCAAGAGCAGGAGTTCAGCATCATTCGGACATAAAATAATCTGAATAGGCTCTCAAAAAAAAAACTCGAAACAACAAAAAAAGAGGGGGAAAAAAACGATAATTTTTAGAGATTAATTAATTGTTCGGTATCTACGAAGGTGTAATATTTACGGTGCAATGGGGAAGCTCGTTTCCGGGGTAGCACTTGCGAATTTTTTTTTCTTCGAAAATTCGTCAAGATTTACGTTGAGAAAGAATTAACAGAATATACAAGAGAACGCTCATAAAAAAAAGCTCCCCATGAGAGTTTTCCTCACCCACCAATTTGTCCGCTCCTCCACCAACTCCGCTAAAATTCGTCGAATACCCGTCCTTCGAGAGATAAAATTAAAAAGCGAGAAAGTAACGAAACAAGAAAAAAAACAACCTTAAGGAGAGAGAAATAACAAATACAAAACTTGAATATCCATAAGTATTAGAGTTATAATCACTCGACTCGCCGCATTGTCATACGA
This sequence comes from Rhimphoctona megacephalus, assembly GCA_963989365.1. NCBI lineage: Eukaryota > Metazoa > Arthropoda > Insecta > Hymenoptera > Ichneumonidae > Rhimphoctona > Rhimphoctona megacephalus. Next base: position 24,944,396 of record OZ022420.1, read on the forward strand.
CGACCACTCGAGGCATCATACAAAAAAAAAGAATATTAAGAAAAAAACGAACATTTACGTTTGTGTGTATCGTATGAAATGAGGGAAATTCACAATTTTTCTATGCAGCGGAGGTAAGCTTTCGTTATGTTCGTTGTTGTGGGTTTGCACGTAATGTCCAAAAAAGAAAATAAAGAAAACCAGAGACAAAAGAAATTATTGGCGAAGTTGATGAAAATAAAAAGTCGTAGAAAAGACGAAAGCTTGAGCGTGCGAAGAGTATAACATTATATATGTGCTGTGTTGAGCCGTAAGAGAACCTATAATTAAAAACCATCTAATAATGCGCTTGACGATATTATTTCTTTTTTATCTTTAGTTTTTTAAGATATTAATATAGCATAAACATGCAGCGATCATCGGCGTGTTTTTTTCGTTGTTGACGCGATTAAAGATTAAATGAGTAAAAAAAAGTTAATTAAAAAAAAAAAATAAAGCGAATATACGAACGAAGATATTGTATCGGACACTTAATCATGTTGAGAATTGCGAAATATCATCTCTACTATTATATTATTGTAATTATACACGTAATATATTGTAAAACAAACGTCTGAATTATATTTAAAAAAAAGAACACACACATACACTCACGAGAATAATCGAAAGAAAAAAAAAGAGGAAAGAATTAATTAACCTAAATGGTAAAATGGTTGGCGAAACCATGTTAGAAAGGCTATTTGATGAAGATGCAACTTTATATTATATCACGATATCTATATCTATATTAATTATTATCGAACCACGTGTTTTTGTCAAGATGATGGCAAAAACGTGTTGAGAATGAGAATTGTAATACTACGCGTACCCGCTTATCGACGTTTTCATTATTGCATCTGCATCCGCACGATTAATTTATAAATAAAAAAACAAAAGAAAACCACCTACGTGATATTCGAGATTTCAAGGTTTGTAGAAATTAATCAAATGTTTTTTTCTCCTCCAATCAACGAGTCTCGCGTGCGACTTTTTATCACTCACTATGACAAACCGGCATTTAAACAATCCAACTCTTTAGTTCTCTACTCCTAAACGACTCCCTTCTTCTTAGATATCTCTAACATCATTTTTTTACTATAACATTTCTGCAGTTACATGTTTCCTCTGTCAGATCTAATCTTAAATGTCACTACTTATCATTGGACATGCTTCAAAACATTAATGCTCCAGAATATCAATACTCTGTACACAAATATTATGGAGTAATAATATTTCGGAGTATACTAATGCTTTTGAGATGTCTCATATTCATTATTATTCCGAAATATGATTACCCCAACATATCAAGAGCCGCGGTGGCGGCTCGACGCTAAGTATAAAAAAAAAAATGCCAGTGCGAGCCTTGCCCCACTCTTATATACTCGAATATGACGGTTTTCGGGCTTTCCAAACTCTATACATTAAAATAGCGATATAATAAAGAGCGTTATAGATTAGGGATATTTTAGAGTATGGAAATTCCGGAGTAGTAATGTTTTGTAGTATATGTTATGCTCGTTGTTACTCCGAAATATGCCAATCTCAAAATATCAATACTCTACACTGTAAAAAAAATTGATTTGATCCAACTAATCGTATCCAAATATTTCGTATTTACTGAAGGCAAATGAATTTTTCTTCGTAAATAATAAAAACGAACATTGCACCAAATAAATCAATTTTGAGCCAAATAAATTTATTTCCATCTAAGAGCATTCGTTTCATCCGAATACCGAATTACTGGATCATTCACAATTTATCGATTTACTTGTATCAAATACATTTTTTTTATAGTGAACGCACATGTCGTATTCTGGAAACGGAATCTTCTAAAATAGTGTTTTGGAGACTGCCTTATGATGAGTAGAGATATTTGAGAACAGTTATTTAGGAGTAAAGAAATATAAAGAGTAAAATTGTTGTATTGCCTGACAAACCTCTTCTAATGCTGTAGTTATCAATCCCAATGATTTTTTTGTGATTATTTTGTCATTTGATTTATGATATGAAGAGTGAGTTAATTGGGAAATGTTGGAGTAAGTAATTGGCCGTCGATGAACCTTGAATTTCGAGGTTAATTGATTTTTTTGTCACAATAGACAAATTGTTGTAGAAACTAGAAATTTTCGAACAAAACGGTTTTTCGAACAATAATTTGAACGTGGGAATCCAAATTTTGGATAAAGTGTGATTTTTTTACTTAATATCTATAAGTTAAGAAACTTGAAGAGATTTTTATGCACATCACGATTCATAATTTAGAGAAAGATTTTTATTCTAAAAAAAGAACTAATTGTTGTCAATTATTTTTAAAGGTAAATATAATTAACTATTAAAATAAAGAGACGTAAGTATCGATTTAGATCGTTAACTTCTGAACTTTAAAAATTGAACGATCGGTAAATACAGTTGTATTTTAATTGGTCATAATGTGCTCTGTGGATAAAGATTTTTCGTAAACCAAACAGATAATCAAAAATGTTTATTAATTAAGAATGGTAATTAAATGTCTATCGTATTGAAATATTTCCATGTTAAAATGTTTTTCACCAGAATAAAAATCTTTCAAAATATCATATGCTCTACGTAGACTAAAGAATTGCCAGTAACAAAAAAATTGGCAATGAAAAAACCTCGTTTAACATTGACCCCTGAAAAAATCGCCACAATGTCTCAGATCTCAGATCTCAGAGCGAACTAATAGTTATTTATGGTCACGGTTTCAAAAGAGGATTCATTAGTCTAGACAATGAATAAACGATGTTGCTGGTTCAAGAAATAACAGCTTAAGGTGATCTATCAGTTGCATGAGTGGGGGGTCGATAACTGAAAAGTAGTTACACGTTTTTCTCGGGCACGCTTGATATTTCGAGAAAACGAAGAGTTACACGTTGTTCTCTGATAAGAAGAAAATAACATGTAACTCTCCGTTTTCTCGAAATATCAAGCGTGTCCGAGGAAAATGTGTATCTACTTTTCAGTTATCGACCCCCCACTCATGCAACTGATAGATCACTTTAAGGCTCTCTATCGGTCGTTCTGTCGGTAAAAATTTTGCAACGCATTTTTTTCCGACACAGTTGAATTTTCAAAAGAAATAAAGGTACACGTTGTTCTTCTTTCATCAGAAAATAAGGTGTAACTTTTCTTTTTTTCGAAATATCAAGCGTCTCCAAGAAAAATGTGAATCTACTTTTCAGCTGTTTCTCTGGCACTCACGAAAGTGAGAGAGCGCTTTAAGAAATTGAACTAGCCATTTTGGGACTCTGATGTACGCGAAGTACAGTTCCAACAATAAATTTTTTCACCTGGATTAGATGTGAAACGTTAAAAGAAATGATTCTATGGTTATGAGCACCGATGAGTGGGCGTGAGCCGAAAATTCTTCTTACCTATGTTCTATAGTTAAGATTAAACATCGAGAGAAAGAACAAGAGGATTTGGTGATTCGTTGATTGGTCGAATGGGGATTTTTTTTGCTCGACCATTTGATGAAGAGAAACGATGAAGGAAGCGCATGCGCAACCTTGGGACAAGGTGATCGTCGTATCGTTCATCGTAAGTTGGGATACATTTCGCGGCTTGTCGACAACGTTGCATCCAGCTCTGCGCCAGTCGTACTCTCGAACTTCCAGCGTCAACTGTTGTGTAACTCGAGCGGTAAAATTAGATTGAAATTCACAAAAGTAGGCAGGGGAACGGAGTAAAATCGCACATCGAAGAAGAGAGATTTGAAGTGCAAAAAGAAGTGCAGCATGTCTTCGAAAGATGTCGATTCTGAAAAGAGAAAGCAGATCTCGGTACGCGGTATCGTTGACGTTGCAAACGTATCGAATTTCAAAAAAACCTTCAATCGACATCTTCATTATACCCTCGTGAAAGATCGTAACGTTGCCACCAGCAGAGATTATTATTTCGCTCTGGCACACAGCGTCAAAGACAGTCTTGTTTCGAGATGGATTCGTACCCAGCAATATTATTACGAAAAAGATCCCAAGGTGAGTTTAATTATTAATTTAATTGAAATTTTCAAAAATAAAAATAAAAATATGAAGTCTGATCCCTCATTGTCTATCGTGAAACCTAAAATAAAATCGAGAGTTAAAAAAACAACGCCCTCGTCGAACTTCACACCCCTTTTTCGTAAGGGTAGGCAATGACCTTGGCCCGCATACTTCAAAGACACGAAAAGCCTAAAAGATTATACGCACACAACTCTCCTACGTGACACAACCACTATTTGCTTTGATTCAACTCGTTTTCATTGATAAATAATACAAATAAATACTGGAAGATGAATGACTTTTTCCGCGTGTTGCCGGTAAACCGGTAAACCAATCGTGTTGTTTTTCCTTCCATTTCTTAATGTCCTCGTATCAACTGGCTTTTAATAGAACAGAGAGAATATATCGCGGCATTGCGTCGATTTTTAATCCATAACATTAAATATTTTTATGTATCATTATGACGTTTCATTAGTATAATGAAACGTAGAGATTGATCCCCGTTGACTTTTTTAGATGCATAATCGAATAAATGATTGAAGAAATATTAAATATCTTGAAAAATATATGACAATTGATATTAAATTTTTATAATAAACGAATTATTTGCTTATTTGTTTAATAAAATTCAAGAAATTCTTTGCTTTTTTGTTAAATAAAAATAATTTCATTTGTTCGTATAAATTAAGTACGACGACGAGTTAATTGCCGAAGATATAAATAAACGAATTGAACTTTTTGGTGTATTATCGTTGAAAACAAGTATCTATAGGACCATTGAAAGATTAAATGGCTCACGAATTCAATCCCTTGACCATTCTTTCGAGGTCAAATATCACATGGCTGCTGTATTTTAATTACATTATCACCAAATTGATATAACACTCGCGACGAAAATTTCTTAACTAATAACTTGCTGCCCAAATACCCGGGTCATAACAACAAGTGCTGATTGTGAGATAATAAACATACGGAGACTAAACTAATTGTCTTTCAGTGCTCGTATAACACTTTGGGAGTAATTTCATTATCAGAGAATCCAAAGCACTGATCTCGACGCAACTGATACTCTTCTATTTCAAGAACAACTCAAATGATCCGTGTAGCTACCTCGGGTTGGCCCATTACATCGCATCATTACTGTTATGATATAACATTAACTTTCAACACGAATTTTCGAGCGGCTATATAATATCTCGTCCGTTAAAACGTAATTTCTGAGCTGCAATATACGCCATCACTTGGAAGATATTTTGAGCTCCATACCCTCTTCGAAAACGCCTGGTAATAGCTTTTTGTTATATCTTGCTTCTGATTTCTTTCGAGGAGCAAAAGAACTTGAACAAGATTCATTTTTAAAGCATTTATTTCGCTTAAAGTCATACAAATAAAATCTACTTTCAACGTCATCGATCTGATTTTTGTGATCGATTTTAGGAAGACTCTTTCACACTAAATGAATTTTTTATTTATTTATAAATCATAATTTAATGATTGTGGAAATAACGAGAAAAAAAAAACGAGTTGCAGAAAATTTGTATTTCCTCATATTCTCCTCTTCGTCAAGCGATTATTTTTGGAGAGTTTGCCAAAGTTTTTGAAAATTTTGGCTCGTACATACGGAACGAAAAAGTCTGACGGCACGTTCTTTCGTAAAATCGTAATTTCGTCGTTTTCCGAGCCAAGAAAACCGTTGCACGAGTGAGAGATTCTGTTGTCGAGGAAAACAAATGCAAAATTCCGAGATAAATTCCGAGATAAATTTTTCCGGGGGTAATAACCCACAGGGGTGAAAACAAACGCAAAGAACGTGGCGTTTATGCAATAACTGTTACATTATTTTGCACGGACTATTTATTAACTGCTGTAACAGGCCGACAAAGATCCATATAGATAATTTTTTTTTTTAACTTAATGAAATGTCGAAGAATTGTGAGTTTGGTATATTCAGCTAAATTTTCTTTTAAAAAATACAATACTTGCTTAGGTGTTACGTAGAACGTGAAAGTCCCAGTGAAACATTTTTAACAATTAAACTAAAACAGTATCGCTGGCATTGAGTGTAGCCGTTTTTCTTGCGAGTGTGAGTACAAAGTACGACTGTGATTTCCGAAATTAAAAAAAAAAAATCCATTAAAGATGAACGAGGCAAATAATCAACGTTAAGCACTTTCGTAACGAAAATTTACGTAAAAATGTTTTCTCTATCGAACAATTAGCGTGCAAATTAGCATGCGCGCCAAGATGAAAAAACTTGTTTTGAGAAAAACACGATTGAAACGAAAATTCTTGAGTACAACAGACCCAATTCCAACGCCCAGCAGATCCAATATTTTTAGGAGGGCCTATGCATTTTCATTGTTACAACCTGAAGAGCATTTTTAACGACTACAGAACGGCTAGGAGTAGACTTTGCAGCAAGTTGCCATATTGATGGATTAAGGACTTAGATACACTTAGAGAGGTCAAAAAAATCGATTTGTCAAACATATTTTTATTCCATAGTGTCACCCTTGGTGCATAAATTATAAAAAAATGTTCAGGGATCGCTCACATCTTACAAGTACGAGAAAAAAATCCCATCTCAATTTAAAAGGCGCTTAAACTTTACAATGCCTTTTTTTCAAAATGGAGTTTTTGAAAATGATAACGAAAAATTGGTACAGAGGATCTTTACACAATTATCTAGTCTTTGTCGAGGGTTTTTTTAAACTTTTTTCATACGTAAAAAAAGGAAAAAAAATTAGCCAAAAAACTGACTCTACGATTGAAACCTCTGCCATTTTGCGGAAAATGGATTTGAAAAAAAAACAGCTTCGACAAAGACTAGCTTTTGTTTGTTAACTTTAAGAAAAAAATTTTGTTTCATTTTTGGGTTGAAACGTACAATTGGAATCGTGGTTACCACAAATGGCTTTTTTCAAAAAATTGTTTTACAGAAACTACGACCACAGCTCATCTAATTTTTTTCTTTTTTTTACGAAATTTTTCAGTTTCATTGACATTAATATGTCTATTCCAATAAACAAAAAGTTGTTTCAATAGATACATTTTTTCAGTATAAAAAAATTATTAAAATTGACCCTATTTTAGGCGTGTCTCACTGCTCTTGACACATTCATAATTACTTTGACTAAATCCATTTCATACATTTCATTAACGGACAACACCACTGTGACCCCCTATTTTTTTCACATTTTTCAAGAATTTTTTTTTGTGGGAAAAAAAAGAGATATTCGAAAATTTTTTTTTGGGTTTTGTTCCTTGTTTATTAATGTATCAAAAAACATTTTTTTCACATTTTTCACGCCGCATGGTGGCGCTGGGGAAGCTCTCGCGTCATCTCCGCAGTGGTTCGCGGCACGCAGCAGAACTCTCTTCAACGTCGATCTGAAAAAAAAAATACCGAGTGTTTTCGTTAATAATATGATATTTTGAAGAGAAGTACATAGGGATTTGGAAAAATATTGATTTTTAAAAAATAGGCACGCCTTTGAAATTAAAGAATGATTTTTGAGCAAAATTTCTCGTCGAAAATAGGCTATAACTTTTATAATTATTGAGATATCGAAAAAATCTTATGTACTTCTCTAGATAATCTACTTTTATTGATACAGTAAAAATTTGAAGTCGATCGGATAAAAATTGCTCGAGTTCTGCTGCGTGCCGCACTCAAAAAAGTGGTTTTGAGAAAAACGCGTTCAAAGTTGGGACCCCGAGCGTCGCGGACCGCTGCACCGCTCCACAAAATATTCAGTATCTACGAAAATAATTATTTTTTCGACCTGGGTCCAACGGCATTTCAATCTTAAAAGTATTTTAGATTTTTTAAAATGATTTTCAAAAAATCGATTTTTTGAAGCCGTCACAGTGGTGTTGTCCGTTAATGTAATTAGAACGACGAAGAATAGCCAAGCTATAATTATTTGTAAGATTTTTGATGAGCTCACTAGTTAATTATCTCGATAGAACGTTCACAGACAGCTGCACAGTCATTCTATTCCTTTCCGTCTGTATCAAAATTTTTACATTAGAAACATCTTTCAAAAGAATCGTTTGACAAAAGAAAAGGCTCTAGGATTCCCTAAATGTAATTCGCCTTGGGTCGTAGCTGCTGATGCCGCTCAGCAGACGCGAGCCGTTCTACCTGCCCTTACTCAAGGGTAAAGCGTACAACGCTCCTTTTGCCCTTTTTCCTCCGTTCTCAGCACTATATCTTTTTTTCAGTGCACAATAAAACTGTTTCCACCAAAAGTTTTACGGCCCGAGGTGGACATCCGATGGTAAAACAAATTATTATTTTTTGTTGATACGGTTATGAGACATCGCGGTAACTTTCAATTTTCGAAAAGTGAAAACGTGGTTTTTATGTTTATAGATGAATAGCTGATTTTGAAACGAATTCAACGAAAAACCAAATTTTTTGCTCACAAATTAAGGAAGTGACAGCAGTTAAAATTTTTTGGATACACCGCACTCTAATTGCCGATTCTCAGCGTCTCTTCTTTGTGCGAAATGACGTTTTTTCTCCTAACACTAGGAGCATATGTACAAAATTACTCGAAAACGGCAATTATAGCTATCACTTAAAATACCCAGCTCGGCGGCTTCCCCATGCTGTCACCATTTTAACAAAATCAGTTTTCCATATCAAAAATAAATATCATGCCTTCCTATCAAAAAATTGAAAGATACCACAATATCTCGTAAACGTTTTAAGGAGGTTCTATCGTTTCTCATGTAATAATTATTTTCCAACTTTACACAATAAAATTTTGTAAATAGAAAGCTTAAGACAGTATTAAAATTCTGGCGGAATATGCCGATGATTCACCGTCTCAAAATTGAGATATTTATTGTTGAAATTCGCAATTTTTTGAAAGCTTCCATAAGAGCCCATGTTAAACTTGTCATTTTCAACAATGAATATCTCGATTACCAGGCGGTGAAACCTCTCCAAATTTTTCACACATAATTAAATGTTGTTCAAGAAGATTCACACCAAATTTCAATAGATTAACTTGGAATAATCAAATATAATGTATTTTTCGTATCATGTCATATAAATATCGATACAACCTCCTTAACAAAAAAAACCTGACTACGATCAGATTTACTCCTCATAAAGATAAAAGTTTGGTAGGAAACACTTTTTGGTACGACTTCATGTTTTCGATTTATTTTAATGAGAGGGTATCTCATTTTAAAAATGAGACACCCTGTATATATAATTCTGAAAATTATGCAATTTTCACAAATGTATGTATTTAATCAAATGATCAAAGTGTGGAAATGGAAAAAAAGTTATTTATCATGTTATGTGAATTTGCGAAATTCAAATGATTTCTCGACAAATCTAGAGATGCGGCAGCATCTTGACGCCAAGTATTAACCCGTCAGCACAGGCGCGCTACGTACACTTTAAATATTAGGCGCGCGATGAGACATTTTCTCACATGTATAGCTTCAAGTGCTTAATTTGATAAATAGGAACTTGAAAACAATTTCGCTACAGTAATTGTGGCTAATAAACATTTTCATTTTTAAAAAGCCACAAATACAACGATAATTGACACTAATAAACAAAATAATATTAATTAAAAAAATTCAAAAAATTTTTTTAACTCTTCTATCGTACAGAAGAATAAATTTGATGAAGATAGAAAAAATTTTAAATGCTTATACCATTTGAAATTTTTGAGTAATCATCATTTTAATATAAGTGTGAGAAAAAGTCTCATAGCGCGCCTGCTGACGGGTTAAAAAGATCGCTGTGTACTATACTCAAAATTTGGCTCTTTTCCGTTGCGTTCAGACTTTAACTCGACGTATAATAATTCAATTATTATGACATTAATATCATAATAATTACAAGTTTTGATTACCTTGAGAACTGATTTAGTAATTATAACAAAAAAATACCGCAACATTAAAAAGAAATAAAAATATTCCGACAAAACTAGCTTACGATTTTGCAGTTGGCATCATCGAAATGCAACGAAGTTTTCTTTTTTACTTTTTAGTTGTGCTCAAAATTAACTCAGCATTTTGGGCACTGATTATTAATCCACGTTATATTGGAAACAAAAAATGTAGTTCGCAAAAAAACATGAGGGATTTATTTAAAAAATGAAGAAATTAATAAATGAAAAGTCTAGATGTTCCTTCACTAGAATTTCAATGGCATAGCAGAATCGAAATATTGAAAATTGAATTATTTTATTTTGCAGAGAGTCTATTATCTTTCTTTGGAGTATTACATGGGCAGATCGCTTCAAAACACAATGATCAATTTGGGAATCCAAGGAGCCTGCGACGAGGCTATGTATCAGGTAGGTAATTAAATTATAATTTATAGAGAAACAAATTCTTTTCAAATTTTTTTCAACGTTACAAATACCATTGGACTTTTGTTTCATTTTTTGTTTTTTGGATTGTGCTGTTTCAATGAAATTAATCATTGAATAATTATTTTTCTAGTTATTAATATCATTTCAATAAAATAATTATTATTTTCGTTACTAGCACAAAAATGGCTGTTAAAAATGTAATTATAAGATTGTTTTAGACAAATTGTCCACAAAGTAATATTTCTTAACCTCTAACCAACGGCGAAAATATTAGGATTAATTAATCGATGGGCTTGTAGATGGGATTGGATATCGAAGAGTTGGAAGAATTGGAAGAAGATGCTGGCTTGGGAAATGGTGGTTTAGGTCGTTTGGCAGCTTGTTTCCTTGACAGTATGGCCACTCTTGGTTTGGCTGCTTATGGCTACGGTATTCGTTATGAATACGGAATCTTTGCCCAAAAAATAAAGAACGGTGAACAAGTTGAGGAACCCGATGATTGGCTCAGGTATGGTAATCCCTGGGAAAAAGCGAGACCAGAATTTATGCTGCCCGTCAATTTCTATGGGCATGTGATTGATACACCGGAGGGCAAGAAATGGGTAAACACGCAGGTACGTTTCAAAAATATCTACAAATGCAGTTTCTTTTATAATGTATATTTTTTAATTTTAATGTTTCCCAAGAGTGTATACTCTTTCTGAGTTTTTACGATCTCATCTCATCCCTTCATTCCCACTTCACAAACTTTCCATGTTCCTTGTTGAGTGTTGTCACTCGTTTTTAAAAAAATACTGAATCGCATTCGCACGAAGGCCCCAGGAAACTGGAAAACCTATCTTGATAAAATCGGCTATGTTTTTACTGAGTTTTTAGTGAGTTAACATCATTAGAAACTCAGAAAAACTGCCTTCCGCTTGGTGATCGATTCGTGAGCCAGTGTACGACTAAGCAGTCCTGCATCCAAATACTGGCTTCACCCGAATCCGCTTGACTTGGCATATTGACAAAGCCATACACTAATCGCGTACCTATCGCTTGGCCAGTTTTTTGAACAGTAACATCTTTTTAAAATGAACAAATTTCGATGTTATTGTCAAAGTCAGACTTTTTAATCACGATATAATTCGTGTGTTAGGTCGTGTTTGCCATGCCCTACGACAACCCCATTCCGGGATATAAAAATAATGTTGTCAACACTCTGAGACTGTGGTCGGCCAAATCACCAATTGAATTTGATCTGAAATTCTGTAAGTACCTTCATGAAAAGAGTTTTTAGCAAAACTCAAATATTCCCAGTCCACTGTATGAAAGAGGAATAAATATGCGTTATTTTCATTATTTTTATAGCTTCAATTTGCTGACCATTTATGCTTTTTTTTTTTCAGTTAACGACGGTGATTATATTCAAGCAGTGTTTGATCGAAACTTGGCTGAGAATATCAGCCGCGTTTTGTATCCAAACGACAACTTTTTCGAGGGTAAAGAATTGCGTTTGAAGCAAGAATACTTTATGGTTGCGGCGACTTTGCAAGATATTATAAGACGTTATAAATCAAGCAAATTTGGCTCTCGTGACCATCACAGAATAGATTTTGAGGCTTTCCCTGACAAAGTGGCTATTCAGCTTAACGATACACATCCATCGCTCGCTATACCCGAACTTATGAGAATTCTCGTCGACGTTGAGGGTTTGTCGTGGGAAAAAGTACGAAAATGTTGTTTTTTTTTTTTTTTCAGTTGAATTGCCATTTTTTTAATCATCAGTTTTTAACCATTTCTTTTGGTAATTTTTTCAGGCTTGGGACATAACGATCCGAACCTGCGCATATACAAATCATACCGTCCTTCCCGAAGCCCTCGAACGTTGGCCGACAAGCATGCTCGAGAGCATCCTACCAAGACATCTACAAATTATTTATCATATTAATTTCCTTCATCTCCAAGAAGTCGGGGCAAAATATCCCGGTGATCTCGATCGCTTGAGACGCATGTCACTCGTCGAGGAAGACGGCGAAAAGAGAATCAATATGGCACATTTGTCAATTGTCGGCAGTCACGCCATCAACGGGGTCGCTAGAATCCATTCGGAAATTCTCAAGGACAGTGTGTATGTATTACGGCATGGAAAAATAATTATATAGTATATTTGAAGTTGAAATCACGGTAAAAAATACCAGAATACATCAGAGCGTTGATACTGGTGTTAAAATTTTATTTAATATTATGATCTTTTTTTTTTTTAGTTTTCGACAGTCAAAAACTTTAGTACGGTATATAATTTTTACCGTGATGTGCGAAACAGCTTAATAAAAAAAATTATTCTGAGGCTTGGTAAAAATGAAGTGACGTATTGAAATTTTCTATAAATTTTCAATTATAAAACGCAGAGTAAAATTCCAATTTGTCTACAGAATTATATTATTTGCGTTCGAAGTATTTTACTGGTAATCACATTTTATTGGGACTATCCAAAAATTTCTTAGTCTACTAAGAATTTTTTTTTTAGATCAAACTAGAATTTCATTTTATTTTCATTAAAATACAAATTTAGTTTAATTATATTTTTAAGAAACTGGCACTGTTCTTTCTTTCCTACAAGTTTCATGATTATTTTTAAAATATCATTATTTTAGTGAACTTTGAACAAAATATGTCTCATCGATAATTTTATTTTTTTGACAAATAATGGTTTTCTGGGGTGATAAAAATATTGTGAGTCTTCTCGTTATGTCTGCGAAATGAATTCCTAATCAGAAATAACCATTGCTTTATCATGAATGACGAATTCTACAAATATTTCCATGGGTTGTTTGTCATAAATGAGAATTATTTTATCGCAGATTCCGCGATTTCTATGAAATGTACCCAGAGAGATTCCAAAACAAAACCAACGGAATAACACCTAGGAGATGGTTGCTGTTGTGCAATCCGAATCTCTCTGATGTCATCGAAGAGGTAAGATTTTAATCTTAACGAATTTTAAAACTTATTTTTCATGTTTGCACTGTGTTTGAAAATAGATAGTCTATTTATAAACCCATTCAAAAATGACTTGGACTTACTTATGTAATGACTGCATTTGCCTATTTATTTTTCGCATTTTTGATAAACATTTCATGAATAATTATTCAAAAATGAATATTTTATAAGAAACCGTATTTTTTTTTAAATTGCCACATGATAATCAAAAATAGTGAATTCAATTTGGATAATTTGTTATACTATATTTTTTGATAATGAATGAATTATCAATTGACAGAAAATTGGAAGTGAGTGGACCGTTCATCTTGAACAACTTAAAGCTCTGAAAAAATGGGCCAAAGATCCGACGTTCCAAAGGAGCATCGTTAAAGTCAAGCAAGAAAACAAATTACGCCTCGCTGAAATACTTGAAAGTGAATATGGTGTAAAAGTTAATCCAGCTTCGATCTTTGACATTCAGGTCAGATCTTTTACTAAATATGAAATCATGATTTCCAAAAATCTTTGAACGTTTGCAAATTTATTGATTGACTTGAATTTTGGATTTTTTTTCATCAGGTCAAACGTATTCACGAATACAAACGTCAACTACTCAATTGTCTGCACATAATAACGCTGTACAATCGAATAAAGAAAAATCCATCGGCGCCTTTCGTACCAAGAACTGTGATGATCGGTGGAAAAGCTGCTCCTGGTTACCTGCTAGCCAAGAAAATAATAAAACTGATCTGCAGCGTTGGAAATGTCGTAAACAACGATCCAATCGTCGGTGAAAAGCTCAAAGTAATTTTCCTCGAAAATTACAGAGTCACTCTTGCCGAAAAGATTATTCCTGCTGCCGATCTCAGTGAACAAATCTCAACCGCTGGTACCGAAGCTTCTGGCACTGGCAACATGAAATTCATGGTAAATTATCTTTTCATTCTTACCACAAGAAATTTACATGCTTTAATCCGATCGAATCAGTTCGAACATTGATTTTATCAAGTTTTTGGTTGTTTACTTAAAAAATATCCCAAAAAAATCTATTTTACAAGATATCAAAGAACTTCTTTTATCAAATCAATATTCGTGTTAATTTTATATTAAATCTTGCTCTTCTTACAAAATTCCATTTGAAAAACCACTCAATTAAAATGAATTTATCTTTTCAAAATGCTCATTTTCATTTATCAATCTTATAAAAATTCAATTGATTTTTTGTTGCTATTTTTATTGCTGCAAAGCTAATATATCGATTTCAAATCTCTTTCGCTTGAGTTAAATTGCAAAAGGAAATGTTTTAATTGTACAACGATATCAAATTGATTAATCAATGCTATTGATAACTGATATAATTTGAAAAAATGATTCCAGTTGAACGGTGCACTAACCATTGGCACACTCGACGGAGCCAACGTCGAAATGGCTGAGGAAATGGGCAACGACAATATCTTCATTTTCGGAATGACCGTTGATGAGGTCGAGGCTCTGAAAAAGAGAGGCTACAACGCTTGGGATTATTATAACAAATTGCCTGAAGCGAAACAGTGCATTGATCAGATTCAGGGAGGATTCTTCAGTCCCAATAACCCCGATGAGTTTAGAGACATAGCTGACGTTCTCATGAAATGGGACAGATTTTTCCTTCTCGCTGATTACGAAAGTTATATCAAGACTCAAGATCGTGTTAGTGAAACTTATCAGGTGAGTTGCAAATTTATAACAGGAAAAAATCAAAAATAAAGTACAACGACTTTTTCAGTACAATTTTTTGTTTAAAAAATCCCTCAACCGTCAGCCCCCTATATAAATTTTATTAGGTAAGCCACGCGAATAATTGCAAAATTTCAAGTTAATCTTGAATAATTGAAAATAATTGAAAATTGGAATGAAAATATTTACATGAGAGAAATTTTGAAATCACCTTACTGATAATTAAAGTGTGAAATGAAATCTCAAACTTTGTAATTTTAACTCTGCATTTTATGGCGTACGTCTTTGAATTTACTTCGTCATGCATGCCACATATCCAACAACATGGCAACATGGCAACATGTACAGTATGAACTGGTATTATTATACCAGTTCATACTTGAAGAAATCAGTATGAACTGGTATAATAATACCAGTTTATACTGATTTCTTCAAGTTTAACTTAAAATTTTGCAATGTCTATTCCAATAACGTATTTTTTCCAAGTTGTGACATCAATTTTTTATTTGATTTGCAAATGCAAAATAAAAGTTTACGGCTATCTTATCGTTGGACATGTGCCATGCATGATCGAAGTAAATTCAAAGACGTACGCCATAAAATGCAGAGTTAAGATTACAAAGTTTGGGATTTCATTTGACACTTTAATTGTCGGTAAAGTGATTTTAAAATTTCTCTCGTGTAAATAAATTATTTCATGGACATCATATGTTAAATATACAATTTTGACTCATTGTGAATATGAATAATAATGAAGAATAAAAAAAAGCTGTGGCAAAAAACTACAGGATATTTAAAAAAAATGATATTCGAAAAATTGCAAGCTACAGATAAAACAATCGAGTTATCTTTCCTAACACATTCTATTTTTGTTTGTCTCGCAGGATGAAACCAAGTGGGTGGAAATGGCGATTCATAACATCGCTTCATCCGGAAAATTCTCATCTGATCGAACGATCGAGGAATACGCACGGGAGATTTGGGGCGTCGAGCCTAATTGGCAGGCACTTCCGGATCCGCATGAACCTCGCGATATTTAAGCGAATAAAAATTCAGCCTTCAAAAAAATACTCTCTAACGTATCGGTTATTTATTGTTGACAAAGTTTTCATTCTCCTTTGTCCATGTCGCAGTAAGGACGAGAAAAAAATCGTTTCGTAATTAATTTTTTTGTGATTTTCATGAATGGAAAAACACTCGTACACGTGTACAAGAAATACAAGAGGCTGCAATGAAGTGTCAACAAATTATGTTTTAAGAAAACCAATGGAAGCATGGAAAACTAATTGATAAATGCAGAATTCGGTCACACAATCTGTGATCTTCGAACTCTCATCTTGCATTACTGTTACAAGGTGTTCGATGTTTGATTTAAGAATTCTATAAATAATACGATATTACACTCAGACCAACGGTTCATATATTTAATTGCGATGGATTTGTTGATCAATCGTGTTTTTTTTTCTTAATGAAACTGCCAACTGTAACAAGAAATAAGGAAAAAAGATATTGTTCATAATCCTCAACGATAAGTGAGAAGCGCTCACTGACGAAATCTCAAACCTCTATACGGATTAAATATCGAGATATATTTTTTTAACAGAAAAAAGATAGACAAATGAGTATTTGAGCCGCTGTACAAAGCTCAAACCACAATCTCCGTTACCACACTTAACATTCACTCTTATTTACCATCGAACGAAGACAAATACGTTTAAAAAAAATTTCACGATCGAGTAAATTCATGTAGATAATCGTATAGAAATACAAAATTAATCGTATCTTATTCTTCAATTGATCTTTTAGCGTGTCTCTGTCTCATTTTACTGTTGATCCTACTCGAACTTATCATTATATATTCGGGTTTCATGATTGTAGAAAATTTTATCATCGTTAATTATGAGAAATAAATAAATTACTTGTTTTTATCAATGAATTGTTGGATTTTTCATTCTTTATTGTAACAAAAATTACTCGAGGTTTCGTATCGTAGAAATATATTTACGATCGAACAAGAGTCGAGAAAGTCTGCTGCCATTTCAGAGGTGAGTAAAGTGCTTTTATTTTGTTATAAAAAATAAATATGGTGTGAAAAAAATTTATGAAAAATATCCAAAAAATGTGAACAGAAAAAAAACAGCGACTTATTTAATACACTATTCAACTCTCTGCGTCATACATTTTTCCGTACGTACGATTTTCTTAAAATTTTGCATGCATAAGTTTTTGTGGTCTACGAATCTGAACAAAAAATCCGAAAATAAGCAAGAATTTTCGGTCCATACTATTGTTAATATGGATCTGGTAGAGAAATGGTTGTATCTTTATTTTTTTTTTTACTAAACCACACACCGGAAAATTTTTAAAAAATTCTGAATAATTCTTTGTGGTGTGTTGAGGTTGTGAAAAAATTGCCATAGTGATTTTTACAGTGGATTAGTAGAAAATGCATTTTTTCATGAAAATGTCTGAATTTTGACTTTGTTTATCCATGATATTTATGCAATTATCAAATAATGAATGTACATATTTTTTGTACATTTGTGAATGTCCTGCGTACAAATGAAAAAAAACCGGTATTCGTTGCGGCAAAAGTAGTCAAAAAACTGCCAAAAAAAAGGTGGGACAACGTAAGTCCCACCATGGCTCAAAGGGTTAAAATATTTCGATACAAGTCGATTATTATTACGTTTCTTCCACGGTTTGACAATTCCTTCGATTTTTTTCCATCAATAGATTTTTTATTATGCAAAAATCAGTAGCACGGAATATTTTCATTTTCCTTTGAAAGTTCTTAATTTTTTGGAGCCCATAAATTTTGAAAATAAAGGCCAAAAATGTTCAAATAGAATTTCGATAAAATATAATTGCGCTTAAATTTGACGAGAATTATGAAAAAGATTCAGACTTTGGAAATTTAGAATGAATAAAATTGCAAAACGAAAAATACAAAAAAATTGTAAAAATATTAGAGATGAAAATTGCAACCAATTTGAATAATGATTAATATATTATTCATTCGGATTTACAACGTTTTTTCTGTGATAAATTAAAAAAAATGAGCACGAATCGAATTTCAAAATTCAACACGTTTGTCTACTATAAATAAATATGTAAATTTTCAATGCATGTATTTTCACGAACTAAATTTCAATTAGAATTCACTTAGCAATGAATAGTATAGCTCGACATAAAAATATAGCCAGGGAGTGTAATTTTGATGCAGTGTTAATTACGTTCTCTTATCCCTCTTAGTTCCCCTCTAGTAATTATCATTTAAATAGATACAAGATGAATCATACGTGATATGAATCTCAAATAATCACATAAAGAATCTAATAAATCGTGAGGGCGAGGTCGACAAGTGACTTCGTGTTGGCACATGTGCAACGAGAATATTCGAACAAGTAACCGAGCTCGTTGAATATCTATGTATAAGTGTGTAGAAGCACCGAGTCTGTCACAAACTGTTTTGTTCCGTTCCATAATACACGAGAATCATGTTGCCGGACTCCACAGTAGAAAACAGCATTGATAAAAAACAAGAGGCACTCAAAAGATTTCGATTTTTCGATACGAACACAAAACCATTGGTAAGTACGATAAACATTAAGTTGCCTCAAGTGAGATCTTGTCGAACGTAATCGCGATGTCTCCTTCGCTCAATATTTTGTTGTATTTCTACCTTCGTGATTTTGGTGCGAATGTGTTGTGCAGCAATTCGGTCAATTCCGTCAATTCTCGGCGTAGCTCGTACTGTGTTGAACTGCGTCGGCACTGTCGGCAGTAGTCGTACAGTCATATTGACTACGTGTACATGGCGCGCTTATTCCCGTTTTGTAACACCCGATGTAATAAAAACTGGTGTTAAAGTGCGTGTAAACGGTACTTTACATCTGAAATAACTAATCCGGTTTAGTTATTCTATTCCTCTTGATCGACGGGTGTAGAATAAGTAAACCGGAATAAAGACGCGTGTAAACGGTAACGGTTTAAGTACACCTATTGTGGTAAATACTTCAGATTACCCTAGAAACATTTAAATTTGAAAACGAAAGGAAATAAATGAAGGAGGAATTGAATAAAAAAGGATTCATGAAAGTCCTGAGAAATAAAATATATATATTTTTTTTCGTTTTCGCTGTTTGCGAATTTTATTTTCCACTATTCACCTTTTCAACCTGATTTTTTGTATTCATCCTAAATGAGAAAAATGAGGTTGCACCCCGAGAAAAGATAAAAAATAGCAAAAGTATTTAGTTACTTATTTAGTGTAGTTCCAAGGTTTTTTTTTGTTGGTTAGCCTTTGGGGTAATAACAATGCCGGTAATTATTCCCGTTCGTGTAAACAGTGGTGTTAGATCAGGTTTGACTACACCCGATATAACAGAACCGGAATAAGAGTGGCGTGTAAACGCAGTGATAGATGGAATGAAATGTCGTTTTAAAATTTACCAAATAGGTCGAGGTCTTCAATTTTTTGCTATGAAATAGAATGAAACTGGGTTTTTGGGATTTTTTTCATCTCTGATTCTTAATTTGATTAAATAGCGATGATAAATTTGTAAAGGTTATTAAGAATATAATTTTTTCGTTCTGAGAGTCGCATAAATACATTTTTGAATGTGCAGATGTTACAACTGGTAAGGGGCACAGTTTTTTCAAACCATTTTGTCGATAATAACGATATCTTACGTACTATTTACTTGAAATTTTGGATGCATACGTTTTTGTGGTCGCTGGTTACGAATCTGACCAAAAAGTCCGAAAACAAGCAAACATTTTCGGTCAATACTATTGACCTGATTTTTATATTGATATTTTTTTTTTAATATTTTTAAATTTGATATTTAGATCTGATACAGATCTTTATTGTTTTTGACAAAAACCACAGGCCGGAAAATTTTCAAAAAATTCTGAACAATTCTTTGAGGTGTGTTGAGATTGTGAAAAAATTGCCATCGTGATTGTTATCGTGGATTAGTAGAAAATGCATTTTTCCATGAAAAAGTCTGAATTTTGACTATTTGTTTATCCATGGTATTTATGCAATTAACAAATAATGAATGTACATATTTTTTGTATACTCATGAATGTCCTGCGGGCCATATATAAATAAAAAAACCGGTATTCGTTGCGGCAAAATTAGTTAAATAATCAAAAAATTGCCAAAAAAAAGGTGGGACAACGTAATTCTCACCATGGCGTAAAGGGTTAAAGTGGATCAATAACCACCATATTTGTACAAAAACTACGTATATTACATTACAGTTTTGTTCATTTTACGAGTTACATTTAAGGGGTTACGTCCATCTAGAATTTTCAAAAAATCGTTTTTGCATGCTGTTCTTCAAACCTTCCATACCAACGAAAACAATTTCATTCGGAATTTACAACCGGTGACAACGCTGTAACGGTAAATGAAACCGCTCATCGCGACGTTTGCCATGCTTGCGGTGTGCAAGCAATGCGTTTTTCTCGAAACTACTTTTTGTGCCACAGTCGGTACAATAGATCGAAGTGTATTCAATAAATATTTTTTGAACGCTTTTTTTCAATTCGAAATTGTTTTTGCTGTAGTCTGAGGGCCATTTCTTGCTATTTTTAAAAAATTTTCTTATAAACAATTAGAATAAAAATTTACGTGCATACCTCATTAATAATTATTAATGAGGTATGCACGTAAATGAGGTATGCCTTATTGATTATAATCAATAAGGCATACCTCATTTCAAAATACCACAAATTGTGTATTTTTTTTATATCACAAGAATCTTGTTGATTTTCAGGATCTATTTACCTTGAATATAAATCATGCCATCGACGAAGATTTTTTTTGTTGATGATGTAAACAATAACATCGGATATCGTATTGCATTTACTGCAAAGAAAATCTGAAATAAATTTTTTCATACCCCTAAAGGATCAATTGATAATGTGTAACCGATTTGTGGTTTCATGTTTTTCTATAGAACTGGATTTTTTTTTTCTGACAAACGCCTATTTTGAACGCTAAACATATGTAATCTCCTAATTAAAATATGCAATGAAATCCTAATTTTGTTGAAACATTCAAAAATTTGGTTGAACATATCCCACAAAAACTATTTCGTCCAGGCAACAAAATTTCTTTGAGTGTAATAAAATTTTGTTGAAACATTCAAATTTTTAACTCCCAACTGCCCGTAGGGCAAAAACAAACAGAAGTTATGCATTTCACTGCAATCAGCTGATCGGGGGTATTTCTTTGTAGCCACTTTTCTCTGAAACGGTCACAATTGTCTTAACCAATTTTTGCCTGTACTTTCTGTAAGTGACGGGCAGTGTTCTTATACCCAATTCGTTAAAATCTATTGGGAACTCGCTTAGGTAATTGATATTTACATTTAAACTTATTTTGCCATATTGAATTGATGGCTTATATAAGGTAGTCCTCGACTATCGACTACTTCACACTGTTGTGCGTTGCTAATTTCATTCCAAAGTGCCGCGCGCTTCTTCAGAGAGTTCGTCTACACTGAACTATTTAGATTCGCGGTAACGAATCGAGACAAGTACATTTTCGAAAAAGTTCGAAAAAAACAGACATGATATCAGCTACCGCGATCTCTATACAGCTAGGACCGTGATCTACCCCAACATTTTAAATTTCAAATTAGTATTGTACATAAATTTTTCCGTCTCGACGAATGTAATACTGGCAGTTATTTTTTATTTTTTCTCTTTCTTTAAAAAAAAAAAATCAATGCCGTACCTATATGCAGTACGGAAATCTCATTTATTAGATGACGTTCGCGGCTTGTAGCATCTTGTTGGTCGGCACCGATTTTTCGCAATCCCTGAATTTGGCGTTTTTACGAAAGAGTCACAGTTGATTTGTAAAGTTGGCAGTACTGTCAGTGTGTTTCATGCCAAATGCACAGCCAATTGACTTTTGCATTTTTGTATTGATACCTCTTTGATGGTCATTGACAGCAACTTACTCAATGTTTGAAAAAAGTCTATCTCGATACGTTCGTCGAAGACGAACTTTCGAAATATTACCCGATCTTTTTCTTCAAATATATCGATAACTCCTTGAATCGAGCAAACCAAATGTATGAAAGGGTCAAAATTTTCAATTTCAAATGTAATTTTGTTTATAAAAAGAACATGCATCAAATTAATAAAAAGATTACTTCAATCAGTTTTTTCAATTTTAAACGAGATGATTTTTTCACAACCCATGTATATTCTTGACGATTTTTTATGGATTTGATGAATATTGAATCCAGTGCGATCCTGGGATAACCTTATCCTTTCACCATTTCGAATCGATATTTAAAATCAAATATAACATTTTTAGTAATTTGATACGGTCTTTTATTATTATAATTCTTTTATCTGTTTTTTTTTGTATAGGTAAAACATATTAGAATACAATAATAATAAAATCAACAACGTGTCCAGTAAACGTATTAGAAAATGCAAAATTTTTTCGCTGTGAAACAATATTCTTTATTAAATATTAACCCTAGAACCCATGACCTATTTTTTTTACCTTCTAACCCATGAATGGGGTCACTAATGACCCCACAATTTCTTTTGATCGTACAATCGTTCCTCAAGAGATAAAAATACTTAACACTACATACAGTGGCGTGCAAGAGTTTCGGGCCACTATTTTTTCCAGTTAATTGATAAAATATTTTATTTCTCCACACAGTCATTGTTCAAAATATTCAAGAGAGTTAGAATGAAGGCAACAACGTCGTATATTATATTTAATTATGGCGTATTTTTTTTGTGTACTACGTGGAATGACTTTGGTCGGTGTGCAAAAGTATCGGGCCACTATATCGCCGCGGCTTCGTACGCACGGTTTGTTTACATTTTTTTCCTCATTAGTTTCAAAATATGTCCTTCAATGGAAAATCAGTCTCCTTTCTGCCACAATGCCGAAACACACGAATAGTCAGCTTCGTGAAATTGTGTTAAAACTTTCGCCAGAAGGAAAAAGTTCTCGTGATGTTGCGGAGACTTTATCTGTAGGCAAAAGTACCGTTAATCGTATTATTACTAAATATAAATGAACAATCTCACTGTGTGACAAAAATCGGAGCGGTAGACCGCGAAAAACTTTGAATCGCGTCGACAAAACTATAAAAAGGAAGTGCATTGTAGATCCACGAAAAAGTGCTGCAGATGTTTCCCGGGAATTGCGAAGTGAAAATCTAACTGATGTTAGTCGGAGTACGGTATCTCGACGTCTCAAAGCTGCGGGCCTGATTGGACGTGTTGGTGTAAAAAAACCATTGATTAGCAAAAAGAATAAGAAGGCTAGATTAGACTTTGCGAAAAAATATCAGCGCTGGACGGTATCAAATTGGCGGAAAGTACTTTTTTCCGATGAATCGAAATTTCAATTATTCGGAAGTGATGGTCGGAAGTACGTAAGACGTCCAGCAGGTACCAGATTTCTACCGTAAAACACGGTGGCGGAAACATTACAGTTTGGGCAGCATTTTCTGATGATCGCGTTGGTCCGCTGGTGGAAATTCATGGCAATATGGACGCTGCAATGTACAGGGACATACTACAAGATTATATGCTCCCATTTGCAACGAAACATTTGCCGCGTGGTTGGGTTTTTCAACACGATAATGATCCGAAACACGCTTCGCGTCTTGTTAAAAATTTTCTGCAAAGCCGGAAAGTCCGCCTTCTTGACTGGCCATCGCAGTCACCGGATTTAAATCCTATTGAATACCTGTGGCAAGACCTCAAGCATCGTGTTGGAACGAAAAATTACTCCAACAAAACGGAATTCTGGAACCATTTGCGAAGTGAATGGGAAAAATTGCCACAAGAACGAATCAAACAACTAATTGGGTCTGTGCCTCGTCGATGCGCTGCAGTCATAGCTGTTAAGGGCATGACAACAAAGTATTGAGTCGAGTGGAGAAGACCGAGACATGCTTTCTTATTTTTCAAGTTTTTTGTTATTTTTTCCATACCCAAAAGTACGCGGCCCAATACTTTTGCACAGCCAGTCATAAAAAATTGTTGAACAATTAATGATTTAAGATCGATATCAATGTATACAACCTATTGTTTCCAAATATAAGTGATTACGTGTTATCATTACTCGTTTGTTTTTCTCCCACCACCATATTTCTGTTCAATGTGCATAAAAAATCGGGTGGCTCGAAACTTTTGCACGCCCACTGTAGATCTCTGCATTTTTCAATGAGGAAGAAATTCTTCACATGTAAGAAATTCAATTTCATGCAAATTTAGTTGATAAAACAATCATTTAATGATAAAAAATGAAAAAAATCGGTCAAAAGCACATTTTTCAAATAAAAATGTGTATTTTTTTTTATTAACGGATTCAAAAAAAATCAAACGCAGTTTCAGAGAAGACATATCAGTCTATCGGGAAAAAAAATTCCACCCCTTTTCTCTCGAAAAATTAATCATTTGGAGCCATGAAAAGTGAAGAGTTTCGAAACCTGAAAAACTGCAAAAGTCCACAAAAAACGCCATGAAAAGTTGTTTTCAATTAAGTTTTACTTTCGCTATGAAAAATGTCAAATAGTCGAAAAACTCTCACCAGATTTGCAGAAAAGATTTCATAAGTTGAACGTTACAGATAACTGATTATGAAACTTGTGTAGAAATTTTTTAGGAAGTGTTTAAACGAAATAATGTAAATACCCATTTTGTAAAAAGTAGACAAATCACCCAAAAAAATGTCGAACTTGCAGTGAAATATTGAGACGAGTACATTTTCATAGAGCGTATAGCATTCCAGTAATAATTGTATCATTCACTTCCCTCCTCACAAAAATTTATAAAAGCCACTCCCGTCTCCCTGAAATTACCAAATAAATTCAAACTGTACAAAAAGGTGACAACTTAATTTTCATAAAAACTCAATTTGGAACTTGCCGAAAAGATACTAAACAAATTGAAATCTTTTGAAGCATGTATACATGCTCAAGTACGGGGAGATTTCTTAAGTTTTATAAAATCTTCAAAAAATGTTAAAATACATTCCAAAATTTCAATTAATGTTAGCTCTGCGGTCAATCTGTGAAAGCTAGGATATAACTTGTGGCGTAATCTGATAATGTTAGTTGTTATGTCTTGAAGGAATATAAAAACATATAAAATATCGGAAAGAATGCCGAATATAAAGTTTAAAGTTTTAGAAATAACCACTTCAATACACATGGCACATACCTTTTATCGCTATATCCCCGTAACTAAACGGTCAAAATTCTAGTTTTTGTTTACAAACTTCGACCTACGATTCTTGTTATACATATAAATAAAAAATAAAAAAATCTGTAGAGAAGTTACAGAGATATCGTGAGAAATATAACATTTTCTAATGTGTCCCATAAGAAACACATGTAGAACTATACAATTTTATATAAGAGATCTATCGAATTTGGAACGGGTGAATCCTTTTATTTAAAATTTTGCCCGTAATCACAATAGTGTCCTAAATGTGACCTGCTCATAATGATTATATAGAAAGCCACGTTGGCGAAACTACTACGCTATCTTTCCATAACAACACAAATTCCTCCACGATTCTAAAGTACAGTTTGGTCGGTAGCAATTGAATAAAAGTTTACCATCGTACGTTGAATACGTGGCCCATAACTTTTTCAAATATTTGCAGCTAAAAAAATGCTGTACTTTATATCGTTATTTAGATACGGTTGAATAAAAAGCTTTTAATGCTTTACAAGAAGTAGACAAATAAACGCTGAAAGAAACAGCACGCATGCGTGCTGTAAAAAAGTTACGATAAGTACATTTTCGTAGACCTTGAAAACAATAATTACATTTATTTGATTCAATCCAAAGTGTTCAAGCTGCAAAAAGATCCGAATAAATGCAATCCTTTCAAAAATTATGAAGCCCTCAAACAATTTCAGAACCCCCTAACAAAATTATCAAGTAAAGTCGAATTGAGCAAAAAAACAACGCTTCAATCCTCGCAATAAATGAAGTTCAAACTTAACAAAATGTTACTAAATAAATAGAGATCCACTACAGCATATATGGCCAAGTATGTAGGGCTTTGGAATATTTTATGAAAGTTCCAAAGAATGTTGAAATACATTCCAATCGTGTAGGTAAAGTCTTATAATATGAGAAATTATCCCACGATTTTAAGGTATAGTGTAGTATAATTTGATTGGTAATAATTTGATAAAAGTTTACCATCGAATGTTGAGCATACGCAATTATAACATTTTTAATATTATTTGGTTGTACATTTTTTTCAGTACCCACATTTTTCGTAAATTCATTTAACTTTTGATTATTACTTTTTGATTTTTAATTTTGGCATGTAAGTTACTTATCCTACAATCAATTAACATTGACCAAAAAAATTAAATCTCGAGGGAGCTGCATTTACCAATCGAATGATTTTTTTATTTATCTGTGTTATTTTGGATCAATTATTATTTCACATTTTTTAAAGTTCACTACTACTTCTAGTGGGGAGTTTTTATTTACTTAATTTTCTAAACATTACTTTGTCTTTTTGAAACATTTTGTAAACAATATATTTTCATGGAGTTATACTATTGGAGTTTTTTTGTTTTTCAAAATATTTTTTTCTTTTTTACTTGTAATATTTTCACGGCATACGTCAAATTTTTTTTCTTGATATATTTTTTTCAATACGCATTTTTTAGACTTTTTGGAATTTATTTTTATAAAACCTTTTTGAATACAATTTTTTTGTTTGAATTTTTTTAGTACCATTAAAATTGTATCTATAAATATTTTAGTGTTTCGCTATTTCAGGTAATACAGTTTTTTTTATTTCTATAATTTTT
This sequence comes from Rhimphoctona megacephalus, assembly GCA_963989365.1. Lineage (NCBI taxonomy): Eukaryota > Metazoa > Arthropoda > Insecta > Hymenoptera > Ichneumonidae > Rhimphoctona > Rhimphoctona megacephalus. The sequence goes on from OZ022420.1 coordinate 24,971,297, forward strand.
TCAATTATTTTTGTCGGATACGTTCTACAAAATTTTTGAATGTTTCAACAAAATTGGGTTTTTAGTCTGAGTTTCATAATGAGACCATTTTTTTATGAATGACAAACTTTTTGTCAATCGGATGCTGAGGCAATTACTTTTTCAAATTTTATGAAAAATATTCATTACTAAATTAATTAAAAAATTCTTATATTATTTTATATTATATTATTGGCGCAATTTATTGAAATTCAAAAACGAAGAAATTAAGGAAGATGAGGAATTCGATGAAAATGGTGAAAAATTGTATAATTCAACTTATTTTATAGATAAAAAAATGGAATTCCCATAAAAATTTTAGAATTTTAGCTTCTCCTAAATTTTATAAAAAATTTAGGAGAAGCTCTGTTCTTTTATAAACCACATTAAGAAATTATTTCTACTATTCGTATTGAAAATTCATCAATTCAGTGAAGGGGTGACTTATTTTATTTGATAGCACGTAGGAGTGTTAGAGATATAAAATGTGGACATGTTAGAGATTAAAATCTTATAAATGTTTAAAGATTTTGTAAAAAAATAAATTAGGCACTTTATGCGAGAAAGAAAACTATTATTTTGATTCATGTCCTTTGTAAAGCTGAGGGGCATCTGAATATCGCCTTGTCTATCCTCACTTATCCCCAGCCTGGCAACTTATTTAAGTTTTTATAAATTTGAGTACAAATATTTGGGAACCTTAGAAATATTGTCGATTCGTTGGTGACTTTGAAACATTTAATGAATTCTTAGACGATCTAATCATTGGGAAAATGAATAATAAAATTCAGCCGATTAACCAAAATAATTTAATAAATTCCGAAACATTTCACCGGTAATAATATTGACTCTTAATTAAAATATCGTTAGTAACTTATATAAGTTGACGATCGGTGCAATTTTTTTTTCGCGAATATCAGATGACTATCGTTTACTCATATGAAAACAGATGAAAGCCTAGGCTTATTTTTCTTGGCAGTCAAAAACTAACAAATTGCCAGTTGTCCCGTTTGCAAGCAACCGACGAATTCTATTCTCGATCGCAGGAAGAAAGCTTTAAACGAATTAATTACATCTCAGACCGCGACACGATTATTTGTAAGTTGTTACATCTCCTAAAAGTAGTGATTCTGGGCATCAATCTTTTTTTCATCTCGTCGAATTGCTTCGAGATAAATTGTATTTTTTCACGCGCTCAAATAAGCCAATTCGATAATACGATTTCGTTTTCTCAGTCAGTCGAGGATAATTGGACGAAAGAAGTTGTGATGACAGACCACTTTAAATTTCCCTTATAATGGGAGGGCTCTGCACTAAATTGAATTCGAGATTGAAACGATCCGGTGAGCAAGAAATGATCGAATTTAGCAGGAAATTTCGACACACGGATTTTTATCACAACTTTGACGACTATCTATGTACGAATAAAAGAACCTCATTCAGAGGTTCGACGAAATATTTCACGAATAACTGAACGGGAAACCATTTTTTTTGTTGCAGAATGTGTCGAGTCAGAGCGCGATTCAAATACAATTAAACCCAACATCGACTATCATCGTGACGGGTTATCTTCCTGGTCAAATTACTGGGTAATTATTATTCTTTAAAATTTTGCCGATTAAAATACAATTTTTCAATTGACTCAAACAGAACAATTACTTTATTCAACGCTCCATTGCGAAAGAAATATAAAGATTTATTAAAACGTACAATTAGTACTGCCCTAGCGGATCCGGCAACCTTCAGTGACCGAAATTTCGATCAAAAAATGGAATGAATTGACCGAAAACGGTCGTTTACGGTCGATTACGGCAAATTAGTAACCGTAAATTTGGTCACTGACGGTTGTCCGATCCGCTAGGGTCATTTTTATTTATGATTAATCTCTTAGCAGAAAACAAGTAAAACGTAAATTTCCCTAATTACTTTTAAAACAATATTGAATACAAATAGCCTGTCTTTCTGTGACGGAAAATTGAATATTGTTGTATTCTTAGTTTGACTTTTATTTTTTATGGACGGTAATATCAAGGTTCTATTTTACTGTTTTTGCAGATTCGCTATTAATCTTATATGCAAGTTACCCGGAAATGTAGGTTTACACTTAAATCCCCGTTTGGATCGAGGTTACATAGTGAGAAATTCAAAAAGTCGTAACTCTTGGGAGAACGAGGAAACCTGTTCTCCAGCCATTCCGAGTTCAAGAGTTTTCGAGAAAGATTCTTATTTTCATTTGCTGATTTTTTGTGGAACCAACGAATTTTTTGTAAGTATACATTTAGCATTATATTTACGGAAGGATGTCAATGTGATGGGTTTTAAATGGGAAAACTGATGCCTCCTCAAAAAATACCGTAAATCTAGTGTTCATCGGAAGTAAATAATGAATTCGTTTTTGATGATAATTTGAAATTATTTTTTTTCTTTTCAGATAGCGATTAACGGTGAACACTTTTGCGAGTTCCATTATCGATTTCCTCTAGAAACGATCGAAACCTTGGAGATCGTTGGGGGAGTCGAGGATGTGCGAACGCGTATAACAAATCTTTGCATTTACCCCGACCCAAAGATTTGCAAACCATTACGAAATTTGAAGCTCAATGATAAAGCACCCCTTCTCGAAAACCTCGTAAGACTTGTTCAATTTGATAAATGAATAAAAACCACAAAACTTATGTTTGCGTGAAAAAATTGTAAGATAAATCCGGACGTGATTAATTTGACGAATTATTTTAGAAAGTACCAGTTACCATAACGATTGATCGTGAATTCAATCATGGAGCACGTATTTTTATTAAGGGAAGACTCAAGCTGCTTCCCCATTCGTGAGTACATTATTAATAATTATGATCAAACGGAACTTTAAAAAAATAACAATGAATTTTCGAAATAAATATTTATGTAGCAGTTGTTAAATAATGATAGCTCCAAAGTTATATATTTCTAGACGGATTCCTTAATTAGTGGCCACAAATATTATTCAGTACCTTTTTTTTTTCAGTTGAATATCATTAAAAAAATGTATTATTTATGTATTTTTGCAAATTTTTATTCGGCCTCATTTTAAAAAATTGCGCCTGACAGCGTGAGAGAGATAAAATTTACTGTTCTAAAATGCATTATTGTTACAAGAGATGTCTCTTTTTTTATGTGCAAAATCATATATTTTACGTTTGCTCTAGATTCTACGTTAATTTACAAAAGGGCGCAATGCTATATCCACATCCGGAAATCGCATTGCATTTAAATCCAAGATTTCAATATGGCAATCGGACTGCGTGTGTTGTAATGAATTATTGGGCCGAAGGTACGTGGAGCAGCGAGGAGAGACACGAGGGCCAATTATCCTGGGGTCCCGGACGTGATTTTCTATTAACGTAATAACTCACATTCTTTCCCCTCCGTATTAATTTACAAGGCAAAATGGCGTTTAGATACATCAAACGGATTGAGTCATTTGAAAATCGCAACACAGACTGTTATGCAGAAGCAAAATTTTGTAAAATTAAAAAAAAAATGATATTAATTGCCAATAATTGGTATTAAACATTTTCATCATTGAAATATTGCTTTTCAGCCAAGTTTATTTCGATCGAGTAATATTTGTAATGTTTACAAAATTTATACGCGGGATTTGAAAATTGAAGTATTTTTACTAAAATCGAATGCGACCTTTTTTTTCAAGAGAATGGGACATCGAGGGAAAAGTCCTTTAATAACTTTTTGCATTTGTTTGTCACAAAGTTCTATTTATTAATTTAAATTTCAACGGACGGCTTATTTTTGCGATTTAAAAATGATTTATCCAGTTAAACGTTTCGAGAAAAAATTTCTTGTTAATTAATTATCTTATTGCTGTTGTTTTTTTTTTTCACTTTAGCATACGCTGTGAATACGAGGGTTACATGATATGGCTCGGTGACAAGATGATCGGTGAATTTAAGCATCGATTGCAGCCAACGATCGTCGATACTCTGAAAATATCGGGTGACGTAGTTCTCTACGAGATTGCCATGAGTTGCGCGTGACATTAATCCCCCTCCCTTTCTCCACCTCCCTTGACATCGTACGATGACGAACGATTTTTTTCCAAGAGTACATTTTTCTCCTTCTCAAGTCAAGTTTCTTCAAGCATCTCTATCTCCATACTGTGGAGAATTTTTTTTATACATACATGTATATATATATTTATATTTATGTATATATATATATATATATTTATTGAACATGTACTCGAAGATTATGTCGTCTCGTTGCGTATTGTTTCTCTAATTATTCCATTTATTCTACGCTTCCTTGTCCTTATACATCATAAAATTTTTTAGTACTACTTGTATATTATTATTTTAGAAAATAAAATATTTAGAAAAATATCTGAAAGATTTTCTATGTTCGAACAGTCCATTTTTTTATCGATTCAAAAGAAAATGTTCATTTGCAAAAAGAAAACCTCTACGTTGTGCTAGAAAGAAAACATGAAGTGAGAACGAGAAAATTTTGGGGAAAAAAATCATTTCCTAAATTATTTGCTCGGCTAGTCGGAAATGCAAGAAGTATTTTCTTTTTCAGGACTGAGAATAATTATTGTGGATAAGTAGAAATGAATGGAATTACAAACGACAAAATATTCCATAAAATATTTGTTTAATTATCGAAAATACATTGGGGGAAAAAGAATATCAATGTTTTTTTTAGGTAAGGCAAACCATAGCCATAATTGCAAATATTGTAGAAAATAAGAAAAATGTCAATCGATCGATGACTGTTGCTGCAAGAATCCATTCCAATTGATTCGTACTCGTTGTTGGTATAATTATGTTTGCTCTCTCGTTATTTTCTGAGCAATTGAAAGACTCGGTGTTCAATTGTCTGCATGAATTTCCGTCGATACTTTGATTCTCTCGTAATTCTTCCTCGCCTTCTGATCTTCGTAACTCAATCTGTATGGGTGAAGACATAGATTCAAATAATTGAATTCAATAAGGGTAGCAATAAAAAACAAACAATCGCCAGGATGAATAGAAAGTACGTATAGTTAGTAGTACAAACGAACCAATTTAATTTGATCGCGTAGAGCCAAATATAGTCCAAGTTTTCCTATAAGAAGTTTCTTTATGATACGGGGAAGTGGTCGACAATGAGGATGCCGTGACAGGTTTATAACGAAAGCTGATGTAATCAGAGAAAATGTAACAATATGGAGACAGCCACTGTAGAAGTAAACTGAAAAAAAATTGTCAATAAAAACACATGACTGAAGTATTGCTGTTATCTAAACTTATATTCATTCTTCAATTAAGGAAACACATACACCTAGAGAGATTGAAAAAATAAAAAAAATGAATTTCTATATTACACGTAGAGGGATTGAAAAAAATAAAAAAAATGAATTTCTATATTACAAAATTGTTGGAATTATTGAACGAGGGGTTTTCTTGGAACGTTTGTACTTTTGAAAAAGTTGTATACGGCTGTGATACTAGGTGTAGTTTCTGCAATAATCAACAGAACAAAAGTCAAGTAAAATATTAATATCGATTTTTAGGAAAATAACGGACTTTTTAATAAATATAATTACAATTCCTCGGGCAAAACTTGTTGTTTTTCTGCCAAAAGAACCAAAAGTTGTAAAGAAATTGTTCGAAACAAAAAACATAATTGTGTATAGAACAATCATAGAAAAATTCGAGCATTCCTAATGAATTTCAAAATATTTTTGGTACCGTGTGAGAATGCAGTTTTGAATTTCTTCAAAACTGCAAAACCCATTCGAAAAATATTTGGATCGCAAAACATGAAATCTGTTTAGGTATGTTGTGTCCTCAATTTGAATCGAAAAATTATAAAGAATTTTTTGATTACTGCCATTCGATCGTTAACCTAGTTTAATTAAAAGATTGATCGTGATTGTCTCGGCGATCATAATTCTTACTCAGAAGAGGTGGATTTCCGTGAAGGGGTGGCACTTTATGCCCAAAGTATATCAAAAATATTGATATTATCAATGTCGTAAGACCACACAAAATCATCTTTTCACTGTTCTGTGGTGGCAGCCAAAAGATGACCAGGATTAAGAAGACGATCGCTAAATAAGATTTAAAGAAAGTTTTATTATTAAAAAATCGATAATAATAAAATACGATATTCGACAGATCACCGCCATATTAAAAAAAAAAAAAAATTGAATTGGAACAGCGTGATCGAAAAATTCAAATTCAGGTTGAATTCGAGAGTACTATAACTCAACATGTATTGAGAGTCGCGGTAGCGACTCGCGACAAGTACATTTACAAGTGAGTCTTTACAAGACACTTTTACAAGAAGCACCGCGATTCTATCTGTTTTTGAAAATTGTTTCTTTAATATTTATTATTTACTAATTTCTATTGCAAGAATGGAAGTTTTTTGGAGTTCACAAACTTCCAATGGCAGCTTCTGACTAGTTTTTTTAAGTTTATTTTTCCTTAAAGTCTTGAGAACGCAAGTTTCCCATTAATTGCACTTACTTTGCTTAATAACGCGTCAGCATTTGTGCTACTTATACCCTAAATGTTGGTCGCATGATATATAAGATTTTTTCACATGTCTAGCTTCAAGTGCTTAATTCGATAAATAGAATCTTGAAAATAATTTCGCTACATTGTGACTTGAGCATTTTTATTTCTTAAAAACGTTAACTACAACGTTAATTGACGCTATAACAAAATTAAAAATTATAATTTTTTTTCTTTCATCATGCAGAAGAATAAATTTTAATAAAATAATTTCAAATGCTCATGTCATTTGAAATTTCCGAGTAATCATTGTTTTAAGAAAAGTGTCAGTAAAAGTCTCATAGCGCGACTACTGACGAATTAATCACGGACAGTATCCTTTATTCAGAAATTAACGGACAACACCACTGTGACGGCTTCAAAAAATCGATTTTTTGAAAACCATTTTAAAAAATCTAAAATACTTTTAAGATTGAAATGCCGTTGGGCCCAGGTCGAAAAAATAATTATTTTCGTAGATATTGAATATTTTGTGGAGCGGTGCAGCGGTCCGCGACGCTCGGGGTCCCAACTTTGAACGCATTTTTCTCAAAACCACTTTTTTGAGTGCGGCACGCAGCAGAACTCGAGCAATTTTTATCCGATCGACTTCAAATTTTTACTGTATCAATAAAAGTAGACTATCTAGAGAAGTACATAAGATTTTTTCGATATCTCAATAATTATAAAAGTTATAGCCTATTTTCGACGAAAAAATTTTGCTCAAAAATCATTCTTTAATTTCAAAGGCGTGCCTATTTTTTAAAAATCAATATTTTTCCAAATCCCTATGTACTTCTCTTCAAAATATCATATTATTAATGAAAACACTCGGTATTTTTTTTCAGATCGACGTTGAAGAGAGTTCTGCTGCGTGCCGCGAACTACTGCGGAGATGACGCGAGAGCTTCCCCAGTGCCACCATGCGGCGTGAAAAATATGAAAAAAATGTTTTTTGATACATTAATAAACAAGGAACAAAACCCAAAAAAAATTTTTCGAATATCTCTTTTTTTCCCACAAAACAAAATTCTTGAAAAATGTGAAAAAAATAGGGGGTCACAGTGGTGTTGTCCGTTAATAAGCGAAATACCGACAGCGATAGGTGCGAGGTCGGAGTGTGGCTCCGACGATATCCAAAGTTAAGCAGCTTGGGCCAAGGCCAATACTTGGTTGGGTGATCGCTTAGCCATGCACCGGCTCGCGCATCAATCATTGAGCGGGAGGTAGTTTTTCTGAGTTTCTGATGGTGCTAATCAATTGAATCTCAGTAAAAATATAGCCGCTTGTATCGGCCGAGATTTCTACAGTTTCCCTTGGCCCTCGTGCAAATGCGATATAGTAGTGCATTAGGAAAGAGTGACTGTGAGCAACACTCTTGGGAGGTCTATCAGGAACATGGAAATTAGTGAAATGGGGAAAAAGTGGGGTTAAAGTGATGGGATGGACTCGTAAAAACACAAGGGAATACGCAGGAACAATAAAAAAATAAAAAAATAAATAATAAGCAAAATATTTTAGTTTTGAGGCTTTCACGGCCATTATTGTAACAATAGTTTATGGCTTCAAGATGAATGCCGTGTAGAGTTTCAGCGTATTGCTTACGTTTCGCAAACATTACAGTTTGCTTCATCAGGGCTGAGAGCTCCGATACTGAAGCTCCCTGGTATCAGGTAGTCCTTGTATACGCATGATTATTTATCGTTCCGGATGACTGCACCAGCCAATCAGAGTTTTTGATTGATCAGCTGGTCAATTAAAAAACCTGGAGGACGGTCTGCCAAATTGGGTAGACCTGGTAACCTCTGTATCTGTTAAGGTTGTTCGAGTGTTTTCGGATTTCTAGGCCTTCTCTATGTTTCCTAGAGAAATAACTCACTGGGTTGGCCAGTATTTTAGCTTTGTTCAAAAGGATGGAGTGTCCTGTTTCCATTTTGTGTTCGACTAGTGCTGACTGAAGAATATGGCCATATCTGACACATCGTTGGTATTCCTTGATCCCTGTACTGATCTTCCTCCCGGTTTCTCCTATGTACACTTTTCCGCATGAGCATGGTACCTTATATACTCCCGGTGTGTTCAAAGGAGGTCTTTGGTCCTTTGGATTCGGGGGCACTTGTGCTATCTTCTTTTGTGGTTTGAAGATGACCTTGATGTTGTATTTCCTGAGAACTCTGCTTATGCGATCCGTTGTGCCTTGAAGATATGGAAAGACGGTTATGCATACGGCTTCTTTATCTGATGTTTTTTCTCCTCTACTGCCTTCACCTGCGATTTTCTCGTTTAGGCGCTCGATGTTCCGGTTAATTTCTCCTCTATTGTTATTATTAAGTTATTATATTAATTTCTCCTCTATTGTTATTATGTATATTATCTCCGCAATACGCTGAAATTCTGCATGGCATCCATCCGGAAGCCATAAACTATTGTAAGCGAAATATTTTTTTCTAGTTTCTCATAAATATTTTTTTCAATACAAATGCCCTTAGTCTTAAGGGCATTTGTATTGAAAAAAATATTTGTTTTATAAAATAGTTGTCTCGCTAAAGCGTTTTTCTATCATTTTTTTTTAATTTGAATTAAAATTTCCTTTTAATTCCTTTACGTCCTGCGTATAGCGTCCTGAACGTGTCCTTTGAAGGACACGTTCAGGACGCTATACTATGTGATTGCTTACCAAATTTTAGAATGATTCACCGTTCCGAATTTGAAAATTTGAAGTTGAAAATTTCACATTTCTCGTGATAACTTTGAAAATTGTCTACAATTTTTTTTCATTCTCAATTATATAGAGATATGTATGACGAAATTTAAAAAAAAACATAGATTTTTATCATTTAACTTCGAAAATATAGCTATATAAAGAATGTAATGTATATTAGGTGGATATGGAGAACGTTATTATTTTTGAAACTCTAAACTTTATATCAGGCATTTTTCATTACTTTATAAATGTTCACATTTCTTTGAAATATAACAATTAACAGTATTTAGGATATTTCCCAAGTTATCCAACGTTTCAAGCTTTGACGGAAGGAAATCTTGTAACATCATTGTATTTTACATTTTTGATTTGTAATATCCAAAATATGTTTGAAAAATAGTGTAACTTACTGGCAGCAGGTGCGATAAGGGTGAAATAATAGAGAGCGGCGAGCCTCTTCAATGTGAAAACAAAAATTAATGAGGCGTACTTGTCAGGATCGTCAGCGTACGCAGTTCGGTTTGCCGTCATTGATACTAATTCCCATTGAGAGAATTTTATTGACGCGTCGGGCTGTAACAATCGTGTTAATTTTATGTTGTCTTGTTTCAAGGAAATAGATTTTAAGAGGTTACGCATAGTCAGAGCGTTGAACAAAATCGTTTTTCGAGATATTTCCATGAAAACTGTAATATATTATTCAACAAATGATTGTACATTAACAAAGGATGTTTCAAAAAGAATAACATACATTTTTTAAGAAAAAAGTGCACGTAAAAAAAATTATTTCGTTCAAAGATTGCTTTTTCTCGTGTGTAACAAGCCTATCGAACAAAATCATAATTGGTGTACAAAATTTTAAGTATACCGACGTAGTAGTTTTTGAGATATTTCAGTCTGCGACTTCAATTTTTGTTTGATGTCTTTAAAATTTGTAGTAAATGTACTAAAAAATATCAATTCAAGAAACTGTGAAAAACTCAAAAATCGATTCTTCAACTTGTCTGAGTAGATATAACCCCTTCAAGGATTACAAGATTTGATTAACGGACTATTAAATTCATATTCGTGAGTTGCAAATCGATCTCATCAGTGCGATACGTCCACGAGCCTAATTGCAGATGGCATGTTTGTGTGTCGAATGGCCAAAACCGGAGATCGAGATGGCAGAGAGCATGAAACTGCGCCGGTGGCCACCATGATACTGTACCATTGGATAATATGACGCACTCAGTGTCACCGTAATGCTCGATCGATGCACCAGCTGCACTGTGTATAACCAACCATCATTTAACGATAAATAAAATATATGTCATTTCTGTCACGAATATTTTGCATTCCCAGCAAAAAATTAAATTTCATCAAAATTTCAGTACATAACAATAATTCGAATATATTTCTTATCTTTTGTTGATTTTTTTGCTTTTATTTGTTACCTTTTCATGAATACTAGTTTTCAATGATAATATAAACAAATATTAACAAATTGTTTTGTCAACCAGTTTGTAATAAATAAGAAAATAAAATAAAATAATTTAATTCAATTGGAAAATATCTAGAGACGCGGCAGCGTCTCTTGACGCAAAGTAAAAATAACACTAGTTTACAAGGGTTTGTTTTAAACAATCTGAACAGGTTTGATTCTGTAATGATGCTGAAAACGAATCTGTAATCGAAAAGTCACCATCAGGTTTGATTTTTTGAGAAACAACAAAAAGTAATATTTGAGATATCAAGATCCGCGGTAGCGGCTAGACGCCAAGTATTGAAAAAGGAAGTCGGAATATGACGGTTTAATATATAGGCTAAGTGGAAACTATTTAGTATTGAATTTTAGTTTTTCCTACGATTTTGGATTAGTTTCACGTCTTAAAATCTAGTAGTGATCCGCAAGCATGTTGTTATCCCAATAATGTGTGACATCCGTTTGAATTTCGCACTGAGCATAAATAATGACTCAAAACATGGAAAAAATATCTCAGCTGTGGAAAACCTTTTTATCCTTATCCCAACAAATAGACGCAAACCCAAAGATAGCGAAATCGGAAAAATACACATAAGGGAAGAAACATAAGATACTACAAGAATCCTTAAAAATAAACATGAACGAAAACTGCGTTTCGTTTTCTAAGATAAAATAGATAAATAAAGCTGTCACTTTTCGTGGGAACCGGAGAGTTCTTTAAATTCTCCACTGTAACATTTTCAAATTCTACAAATATAATTCTCGATTGAAACCCAAAATATAATGATATTAATATTTACAATTAAATACTTAAAATACACTCAAGTAGGAGAAGTAAAATGTATCATGAAAATTAAACGACTGATAATTAGAATAAAAATAATAATACTGACAATAAATGAATAAATTCGACACCAATAAACAAAATTTAGACTGACGAAGTAAACGAAGGATAAAAACAAGATTTAAGTGAAATAAAAGTATAAAAATAAAAGACGAACGGATGAAAATAATAAACGAAAAGGAAAATATAGAATTACATAAATATATCGATAAGAATAAGAATTGTGGAGGGAAGAACGGGCCTTCCCGAAATAATATCGCTGGCCGTCGGGGGAGAGAAAATCCACCCACGCGTTCAGAAATAAGGAAACCCATGTGGAGGGGATGGTGCGGTCCCGCAGCATTGGGTCCTTAAAATAAGATAAGGAAAAACTAAAGCCTAGACGAGATGTCATTAGCGTTGATTTTTCCCACCCTTAAAGCAGAGGAACGCCTAACCAAAACATTTTTAAACCGTGAGCGCAGGAAGAAACGAGTAGTTGCGAGGAAGACGGATCCCAAGGAAATTCGCGAAGGCACCAAGAGTATATTATGAGAATAATTTTAAGTAAAGAAAGTTAGAGTCAAGTTTGATAGTACTACAACAACGAAACTACAGAACAACAACGTAGCAACTACTGGTTTCATCGTGCCACGGCCAACATGTTAAGTTCTCTGTAAGTAAAACTATTTGTGAAAATTTTGTAAACCTAAAACGTCAAAAGAAAATACAAGACTCTTTGAGTCAGTTTAAACAACCCTTTAGTTCGAAATAATATTGAACCTTCCTCGATCCCCCCCCCCCCCCCCCATCCCGTCTAGTAATCGAGAGACTAGAACAAAAAAGGGAACGAGTATTATCTTTTTGTTACGGTTAAGTTCATTAGCCAAAATAAAAAAGGGACGTTCCGACGTGACAAATGTTTATAGCAATTTTATTTGAATCGTCACGAAAGCGCTCTTCTTGCTCATCATTCGTCGAACCCAATTTACCCGGCAAGAAATCACGGTGGTAGGACAAAAAATGAATTTTAAAGGACACATGGGCACAAAGGGCACTTATTTCGTTATATTCTTTCAGAAGTTCCTCAAAGATTTGGTCGCAGTTAACACTTATTTGTTTTTCAAAAATCCGTGAACAACAATCTGAAATAAAAACCATGCTGCAGTTTCTTTTGGTGATGGACGCTCCATAATTTTGATTTGCTGGTGAACTTATTCTTATTTAGTAACGTTCTAAATAGCGAACCTACAAAGATATCTGTTTTAATATATTCGTAATATAATAAGCAAACGATAACGAGGATCGCTAACAATTTATTCTTAACAGCAAAGCTGCCTGTTAACTGTATTTAGAACTTGATCGCATGCTTTGCACTAAAAAAGATAACAATTGGTCGACCACTGTAAATGAATAATAATAATGAATAAATCAATAAATGAAATTTTTTTGGTAAATTTTTTTTTGTAACACATAATCCGACAATTTCCCCCCGATGGGTTCCACCTTGACATGCTCCACACTCCTGTGGCGGTGGCGGGGCTTAAGGCCGCGTCCGGCGGGGCCCGGGCCCTAGGACACTCTTACGTTGTTCAGGCGGGGCGCGGCTGGACGCGGCCGACTAAGAGAACCCCCCAAGCCAAAGTGTGTCAGCTACTGTGCCGAGGGCTGCATGGCGCAAGGGAAGTTTCGTCTTTAACGGTGCCTCTTGGATACTACGCGACCTCCGAGAGTATCTAGCCAAGCCCCGGTCAATCACGGCTCTGACCGAGTAATACCGTTTCACCGTGGTACTCGTGAGATCACAATGTCTAACGAATAAAATCCAAAAAAAGAAGAGACGGAGATGGAGAAGCTCCTCCAGGGAACAGCTTCCTTAGGAAGTGAGGTACCGGTTTAACTGACGCACCGACCGAAAGCCCGTATCCGATATAGCGGCGTAGCGAGACGCTATAACAAACAACCCCAGGCGGAGAGGGAGGGTGGCCACGCCGAGCCCACTCCACCGATACCGAAGAAAGACTCGGGGGGGGGGGGGGGGGGGGGGGGAGATGCGATGGCTGGGGCTGTTAAACGCAACAAGCCAGAGCACGACATCCTCCTCTAAAAATCGTCAGGGCAAGAAACCGAGGACCTGTGACCAGAGGTCATATGCCCAGGCGACAAAGGGTCTGGTGAAGCTCGCGGTGGTGGTCGAGGGCTTCCCAGAAAACAAATTGGGTCCAGAGGAGGTGGATAAGATTCGGAAGATGATAAGAGGACGTATCTTGGGGTTACCCCAGGGCACTAAAGCCCCCTCCTTCATCGGCTTTTGGGAGAGAAACGGCGCGCTCGTCATCGCATGTGTTGACGAGCAGACCGGGGACTGGCTCAAGGGCCTTTGCTCGGAATTGAATTTGGGGGACAAACCTTTGCGTGTGCTGCCGGTCGAGGAACTTCCTAAGCAACACCGGGTGGTGGTACACATGGAGGAGGTTGACGTGTCTGCCGAGGAGGCTCTCAAGCTTCTCGACAGGCAAAATCCTGGGCTGGCAGCCAACGACTGGATCGCCGCTAGGGGTAGTGGAAGCAGGGACGCTTCGAGCGCCCACTTCGCCTACCTAATCGGTGATAGATCGCGGGAAGGGCTGAGGGGGTGCGGCTTCAGACCATTCTGTGGGCTGGGTCGAGCCTCCGTCAGGGTACTCGGCAAAGACAAGGACCGGGGTGAAAAGCCCGGGTCTGTGTCTGCGCCATTGTCTGTTTCAGGCGAGGATGGGGGGGGGGGGGAGGCCGACTAGGGATGGCTATTCCTGGTCTCCCCATCATCCAGATAAACTTGCATAACGCCAAGGGTGCCTCGGCCATCCTGGCTAGGCCAATGGCACGAATGCAAACAGGACTGGCACTAGTGCAGGAGCCTTGGCTACTGAAAGGGGGAATTAGAGGTCTAGGAAAATGCGGGAAGATTTATAACACCCCAACCGAAGGAAGATCCAGGACCTGTATCATCACAAAGGGGCTTGAGGCGACGCTCCTACCACAGGTGAGTACAGACGACCTCACGGTCATTGTGTTGAAAGCAAACTTTGCGACGGAAGGGCCGGTGAAAATTTTAATAGGTTCAGCATATATGCCCTATGATTCCGTGGACTCCCCCCCCCCCCCTAGAGAAGTAAGGAAGCTAGTAGACTAGGCGACAAATAGGGGACTGGAACTCTTGGTTGGCTATGACGCTAACTCTCACCACTTTGGGTGGGGGAGCTCCAACGCCAACCCAAGGGGAGACAGCCTACACCATTTTGTCACGAGCATGGGACTTCTTATTCTAAATAGAGGCTGTGAATTCACTTTCATGGACTCTAGAAGACAGGAAATCATAGACTTAACCTTTTGTACCGCTGGACTGGCAAATAGGATCAGAAACTGGAGGGTCTCTCAGGAGCTCTCAGGTTTAGATCACCGGCAGATCCACATGACCCTCCAACATATACCGGCTGCAGAATGGCGCTGCTGACGTAGGAGAACGGACTGGGAGGTATACCGAGCCGCTCTAAAGGCTTGGGCTTCCAATATCCCCATGAACTTCCGCAACAGAGCTGGAGCAGCTGGAGGAGCTGGAGCAGGCGGCGACCAGACTAAATAATGTAGTGGTCGACGCTTACGAGGCCAAGCCAGGGCGCCTTGGTGGAACAAGGAACTGGCGAAGGTCAGGATCGAGGTGAGAAACGCCTTCAATAAGGCCAAAAGAACGCGCAGGCCCGAGCACTGGAGGGACTATAGAGACTTTCAGTGTCGGTACAGCAAAGTGTGGCAGCAAAGAGGAAACGCTGGCGAGACTTCTGCGAGAAAGTTGAGAGTGCCCTCGAAGCATCGAGGCTCAGCAGAATACTCAGCCAAGATAACAAACCCCAGCTGGGCTGCCTCAAAAGACTAGATGGAACCTATATGGAAAATACCGAGGAGTCACTATGTCACCTCATGGAAACACACTTCCCGGAATTCCGAGTCAGTGAACACGATTCAGAGCCAGCGCATGACTGGAGCGAGGGGCAACAATGCACCCCGCGAATGGACACTGGCAGCGCGAATCGTCTCCCCCAAGGGAGTGGAATGGGCTATTAGAAACTTCCACCCTTTTAAATCACCGGGTCCGGACGAGATATTCTCGGCTCTACTACAAGAAGGGCTGGTGCATATCCTAGGACCCCTGACTAAAATCGTCAGAGTTAGCATAGCTCATAGGCACATTCCCGATGCCTGGACGGGGACCACAGTTGTGTTCATCCCAAAGCCGGGCAGGAATGGCCACGTGCTGGCTAAAGACTTCAGGCCTATCAACTTGACCTCCTTCGTGTTGAAAACACTGGAACGACTGGTCGACAGATATTTCAAAAGTGGGCCCCTCACTGAGTATCCACTGAATGGCTCCCAATATGCCTATAGGGAGGGCAGGCCCACTGATTCTGCTCTACATCACCTTGTGAGCAAGATTGCGAGCCAGTTAGCAGCTAAAGGATACGTGATGGGGGTCTTCCTCGACATTGAGGGCGCATTTGATAGCACCTCATATGACTTAATTAAGGAAGCAATGTCAAGATACGGAGCGCCAAGAGCGCTCATTGACTGGACACAGAGCATGCTGGCAGGAAGACTACTGACTGTCAGACACAACGGGTTCACATTAAGCGGGACGCCAGCGAAGGGATGCCCGTAGGGGGGGGGGAGGTACTCTCCCCGCTGACGTGGCTATTATGGTAAGAGGCAACTTTTTTCCGGAATTGAAGGAGTTGATGGAAAGAGCACTTCAGGCAACCACAGAGTGGAGCATCGCCCGAGGTTTAGCGGTTAATCCACATAAGGCCCAGGCTATGATTTTCACGGGGAAATACAAGCCTTTTGTTATAGCGAGCAGGTATACAAGGGTAGGATAACTCCGTCAAATATTGTCAACATTGCTGGCAATATTGCCACATGCGTTTTTAACTGTGGGGCAAAATTTTATCTCCAAGTGATGGATGCCTTGGGAATTCAAGTCGGGAGAAATGCTGACAGACAATGCGAGATCGAGGATGCGGACCGCATTGCGAAGGCTGAAATTCAAACTTGAAACACGACCCGTGAAGGGAGAATTCAGCGCAGACAATCGAGAATTGCAGCTGACGAAGCAGCGAGTACTTCGGAGGGACCAATGTATGGCCCTGGGATTGCTGATTAATATTAATGGTAATTATTAATATTAATGGTAAGGTAAAAAATATCTCTATCCTGCAAATAATTTTTCTGACAAATTTCGAAACAGTATTGAAGTACACTTTTTGAAAAATTGATTTAACTTCTTTTTTTTTAATATTTGAAGTACGAAGAATATTGTGTGAACATTTTATGTTGAAATTCCGCAATCGCCAAAATTATACGAAGAATTTACCGAAAAATCGTGCAGCGGCCCAATCGCCGAGCGCGTCATTTCTTTACCCACTTTTCAAACGCGATTATCTCGAAACATAGTTTTCAAAGTCGGTGCCAGATGTATCTCGAAAACGGCTTGTCCGATTTTGTCCAAATTTGGATACAATATTCTTCGATAGTTTTTCTCGTTCGCCACGTAGGGATTTTTCATTTGATTGAACCATTGCTTTTTTATGCAACCAAAATAGTCGGAAATTTCAAGAATCCGTTGCGTTTTCATGTTTTAGATCAACCGACTGCCCAGAATCCTTGGCACCACAAGCCGTGTCAACGAACAACACGTCTGACGCTGACCACAACAACGGCGCTTCCAGTCAACGAATTTATTTTAAAAAATTCCTAAACATACCTCAATGTACATATTTTCCAATAAAAAAAAAACCCGGATCTAATCGAAACATTATTTTTTGAGATAAAAATTCCCGAAATTTACCTGTTTTTTTCGCCGTTTACTCAGGTACCTCCCCTTAAGTATTTGGAAGTCTATCTTGACCCTAAACTCAACTGGAATCAGCATCTGGAGACGAAATACAACAAATTATACACCAGCTTTTGGGCATGTAGAAGGGCCATGGGCAAGACTTGGGGCTTGAAGACCAGCACTGCCCTATGGCTCTATAGGGTGATACTACACCCCGACTAATGTACGCTGCTGTCATCTGGTGGCCGGCTGTAGGCAGAGTCGCCTATGAGAGGCGGTTGTCTGGCCTTCAGAGTAAGTACTTGAGGGCGGGCGCCGGGGTCATGAGGACGACTCCCACAGCGGCGTTGGAGGAAGCCTTCTGCCTCCTCCCGCTCAATATTAATATAATTGGGCAGGCCAGACTCACAGTGTACAGGCTAATATGCATGGGTGCTTGGAGAAGCACAGGGGCAGATCATACTGACCTCGGGCTCGCACACAAGCACCCATTCACGCTAAAATAAGACAGGATACCAAGGAAAGTCCAGGTGTCCAAGACCTTTGGGACCCTGATTCGCACAAGGGAGGAATGGAAGAACTTTAAAATTCCAAACTCACCAAGAGCGGGCATCTGGTTCACAGATGGATCGGGAACCAATGGACGATTTAGCGCGGGGATTTAAAACCCCAAAACCAACACCAGTCAGCCTCCCCATGGGTGGGCTAGCCACGATGTTTCAAGCCGAAATGCTGGCCATCCGTGAGTTTATGAGGCTGTGTCTTGCGGAGGGAACGAAGGGCAAGCATGCCCATGTATACTCCGACAGCAAGGCGGCTATAAAAGCACTCACGAAATCGCACGCGGACTCAGCAGTCGTGTGGGATTGCATGCAGGCGCTGAACGCGGTAGGGGAGAAAAGTTAAATCACCCTAACTTGGATCCCTGGTCACCAGGGGTTCTATGGCAATGAGGTGGCCGATGGACTAGCAAAGCGGGAAACGGAACTGGAACCAGACAGTCAGATGATCGAAATCCCCTTTGTTGTAGGGAAACAAACCATACAGAGCGGCCTGAAGCGGCAACCCTTAACCTCTGGAGAACGAGGGGGGGTTGCAGGCAGGCCAAACTCTTTATGAGTGAACCAAAACCGAGCAGAACCAAAGAACTGCTGGGCCTGGGAAGTTCGAGGCTGAGACTAGGCATTGAACTGCTCACAGAACACATTGCTCTTAGATCTCACTTGTGCAGCCTAGGCCTGGCGGAGCGCAAGGAATGCCGGCTAGGCTATGCGAGGAAGAAGAGGAAAGCTGCGCACACATTCTCTGCCACTGCTCTGTACTCTTAATTCACCGATACAAACCCGGCCTTTTCGGCTTCACCTAACGGCGGGATAGCACAAAGAAACCACAGGATCTAGGTACTCGCTAGGGACCCTTGAGGTCCTACCCGCCTTAATACTACTACTACTACTAATGCTGCTACTACTACTACTACTACTACTACTACTACTACTACTACTAATCCGACAATTTGGTTTTCCCTATTACCCGTGTATTTCTGTGGTATTTTCCATCTTTTTAGAAATCTTCTAACTCGTAGAAAAACTAACAAAAGGATTCAAATTTTTGACGTACTTTTGTAAAAAGATCAAACTGGACTTAATTCAATTTCAACTTAAAAAGCTTTCAAGCCATTCAACTGATTCTTAAATTAGACTTTTTCAAAGTTCTAGAAGAGAAATTTATACAATAAGATAAGGATTTGTTTTATTCATAAACATTCACGAGGATCCTGCACTTTTATTTTATCATGAAAATATAATAAATTCATAGATAATTTATTAAAGAAGGCATGTTATAAAAACACTCTCGACCGGGAATGGTTGATTGCATTAGAATTCTATGGCTGATTTTGAATTTTAATTCAATGGTTAAAAATGAAATTCAATAGCATTTAGATGCTAATTTACTCAATAAAATTGACGATCTGTTTTGTAGAAAAATGGATCGGGGGGGAAATCTCTATAGGGCGATTTACCGAGATGGAATGATTTACCTGTTAAATAAGATCACATCAGGTTGCCAAATTTCGTGATTCCCTACGTGCAGTTCATCTAGTCCTCCATAGGCCGTTGTATTCCATTTGAGTTTATCGTCCATCCACATCTGTTTATCGAAAATTCATACCCAATTTACCTTATGAACTTTAGTGTTAAAAATACCTTAATCGATGACATTGATGCTTTGTATTTATGGATATTTTTTTACTCTACGATTAATATTTATTTGTATGCATGCTGTTTTGAGCATTGTCGATTATTCAATTGAACAATTAAAGCGCAACATTAACATTTAATTTTAAAGTTATGCTATTATTTTGAATCAAACATAAAAAAAATGAATTATTACGGACCATTCTGACCCAGGATTGAATGCTCATTGAAGATTTAAAGTCATCCTGTAACCAAGTTTGCATACAGAACGAGATTTTTTTTTCATTAAATAAAATTCATATTTATATTAGATTAGACTTGCCACTGTAATTTCGAATATACGGAGGCAAAAAGATACGACTGTTTTGTTAAAGTGTTGAGCGGGTCTAGCGAATTTGTCATATCTAAGAAGAAGATTTCTTTTTAAACGATCCGTCCACGTCTCGTTCCATTCTCGTTTAGCATCTAGAAAAACCATTTCTACTTTTCACAAAGGAAAGATCTTTGAAAATTTCTTATGGATTAAAAAATACCGTCTCTAGCAAATGATCGAACATTATATCAATATAAAAAGGTAAGCAATTTTCAATACAATCATTTAGAAATGAACATGCCTGTTACGTTAATCTTTCAGTTTAGTTTTAGTTTTTTATATGGATTAAAACGAACTTTGTAAAGAATAGTTTCGTAAGCGAATAAACAATCATGTCACCTCACGAAGCACAATGGATGAATGAATACAATCCACTAGTTAGTCGCACTAACAATATAAACGGTTAAACGGATAAACGGCCAATCTGTGATTACTTTGCGAATAGTTGCTTTTGTTTTAGGAGTTTATACTTGTAAATGTCACTGCGATTCTGAATGTTATTTATTTTAATTACAAGTTTAAAAGAGGCACAAATGTAAAAAATGACATCTAACATAGCGTAACTATGAATAAGAATCACACACGATATTTAAGAATAATCGTTGAATAACTTATTATTATACGTGATTCGCGATGACAATGAGAGTAAGAATAATTATTATTAATATTAATCACCAACGCAGATGTGAATGGATAAAAAAGTAATTAAATTATAATTAGTTTGTATTACTTACACGTAAATCCCTTGACGACTCTACCGTCAGACGCGATTAAATTGAAAAATACAAACAAAAAGAGTACTAAAATCGAACAACTCGTCCGCCAAAATATTTGTCTTCGTGGTGTAAGAAAAAGCCTCATCTTCAGTTCGATTAAACTTGAGATCAACGCGTTGTTACACGGTACACGTCGAAATATAACTGACAGTACTATCGCACTCGGCGTTCTAATATTCCTCGTTATATACGTATACTTACAAAGAGTTCGTAAGAGTGACGAGATGATCCAACCAATTTTCTCGAATGAAATTTGTAATGGTCCACGTATAGAAACCATAAATTACCATTATATGTATATACATCAAGCAATTACGTCTTCATTCCTAGTTTTTAAAGGTTCCATATAGATACGAGGAAGCCTCATAATTTTGTATTGTCTGTCCGTCGTGTAGGGTTAGTAAATGTGCCTATTGCGAAGCACATTTTACATGGGGCTCTAAAACGTATTATGAATTTGTTGTATAATGCACGTGTCTGAAATATTGTTCCACCAGCGCCTACCGATAAGTCATACTCGCATTGTCATCCGCGAAGATTAGTCGAGTATCGGTTGTGTCGGCAAGGTTTTCTGCAGTTTCCCTTCGCCCTCGGTAAATGCGATACAGTGCGGGAATAAGTCGGCTGCAGCCTCACGTGTGGGAGAATGGAGGGAAGAGTAGAGGAATAGTTGGAAAGAGTGGGGAGGCTAAAAGGGAAGGACCCTGGGCCGTGGAAGTAACAATCGCGGGGGTAATTGGTTACAAAAGCCCAATATATTTATTAATAAAAAAATGAATATTCAACGAAAATTTGTATGAACAAAAATTTCTTTTGCTGCAAAACGGAGACGTGAATATCTAACTAGCATAAGAATACTATTAACAGTGCTGTAAGCATGTTTGAAAATTATTAATTGTTCATTAGACTGATGCGAAATGTTTTTTTTTTTAATTTTCTTGCTCCTATTCGTGTTTTCTTTGGATATTAATGAAAAAAAATCTGTTTAAAACTGAGCTCAATATTTCTCAATATTTAGAAGTGACTCTCGTGGCTTTTATTGATGTTTCATTTTTTATTAATGCTTTTTAACCCCCTTTTTTAATTTCCTTGCTCCCTCTCGTGCATGATTTTTTTTAGATATTAATGAAAAACAAGTTCTGTTAAAAAGGAAGCTCAATAGCTCTATTTTCAGAGGTGTTTTACCCAACTTTTATCTTTATTTTTTCAATCGCACGATTTTTTTCATAACAAAATACATTCCGTCATATTTACAACGCCATTCGAGGGAAAACACATCATTCGAGGGATGAGGACTCGACGGATCTGAAGTAAAAATACTATAAAAAAAATTGAACCATTTGAGGATGGTTATCGCAAAAAAAAGCAAAACAGAAAAAAAATTTTCACGATTTTTAACAATGGTTTAAGAATAGAGTTGCAAAAAACCCGGACTTTTACGTTCGTTTGTTTATAAAAAAAAAAACTGATGGACAACAATCAATTATTTGGGATAGCGTTGTAGCAACCCTAATGACGGGGAAAATATCGAAGAAAAAAAATCGATTATTTCCAAAAATTGGATGGGAGAGTGCCTTCAAATGAAATTATTACGAGTAATTAAATAAATTTAAAAAAAAAATCAAAACAGGCACCCCAAAATCTTAAGAATTAAACTCATTTATTAATGGGACTTTTATTTCAGTAATACTGGAAGAAAACATGAGAAGAAGCAAGGAAGTTAAAAAAATAGTGTTTTTAAATAGAAAACATTTCTAAACAATTAAAACATTAGTAAATATCGAAAGAGTCGCTTCTAAATATTGAGCAATTGAGTTCATTTTTAAGCAGAAATTTTTTTCATTAATATTCAACACGAATACGAGCAAGAAAATAGAGAAAAAAACATTTGGCATCAGTCCAATGAACAATTAGTAATTTTCAAATATGCTTACAGCACTGTTAGCAGTGTTCTTATGCTAGTCAGATATTTACATCTCCGTTTTGCAGCAACAAATTTTTGTTTATACAAATTTTCGTTGAATATTGATTTTTTTATTAATAAATATATTTCAATTTTCATGTTAGAAATATCAGTCCTTTCAATGAATACTACTTTTTCTACGCATGTTCTGAGTCAAATGATCGAGTTTTTCAGTTTTCCACTGAAAAAAGAAATTTCACTTTTTTCAAGGGGGTATTTCGCTTTGCCTGGGTGTTCCACTTTACTCGGCCCTCCTCTATATTGTTGTTACAAAGATGAGGTTACATATTTTTTCTCTTCTTCCCGTTCAATTTTTGCTTTTTCATTGCTGGTCTTTTTCTCTTCGGATGCATATACCCGATGGTGTGTTTAACGAGCTATCTCATATTAGGGACTTTTCACTATTATCGCAAAACGTGATATTGAATTTTTTTGTTGAATTATTGTTTTGTATACTGTATGTAAAAGTTAATATAACATAAAATACAATATATAACGATAATAGAATATTGCTTAGTTGTTCAATAAAAAAATAGTAAGAGATACCAAGAATTACAAATATACGCAGACGAAAACAAATTCATAGAAGACCTTAGACCGGTGTCACGCATATTATATCGATTATGACAAAATTTGTCAGTTGAACTGGCGGCAAAAATGCACATCACCAAATAAAAATGTTCAACACAAAATTAGTGCTCTTTTTTTTACAGTCTTCATGTCTTGAGAAATTACCTTATCACGTATTAGACGCCCATTTCGTAACACTCCATTTGACTGTAACAAATTCAATGATCATCGTAAGATGAGACGGTCAGAATCTGACCGTCTCTAACGCAAATATCAGAATAAATCAAAGCAAAACATTCTACCAAGATGGAACTTGCCTTAAAACATGGTAAAAAGGTAGATCGGTGAATTTGAGCCATCCAAGATGAAGGACTGACAATTTTTATAGTTACACATAAATACGAGATTAATTGATATTTGCAACTTGAACGCTATTTACCATCTAGTTTGGTAGTAATTAATTCGTAAAAATCGACTGTTTCCAGACATTTATCTCTACGAGCATAGAAAAATCGTATGCACGTCAAGACTTATTGAATTTTTACATTTGGTACTTCCAAGATTTCGTAATAAAAAATTGATCACTGTATTCCGCGAATATTCCTGAATATAAAAGTGCTTGGGTTTTTGGACGTTACCGTTAAAAATCGACTGAAAAATAAAAAATTATTTGTTGTAAAATGATTGAGATTTCCACAGGAATGACACGGGAAAGAGCGCGAGAGCGCTTAGCAACTCTGTATTCAGCGTCTGCTAGAACATGCCTTCAGACGTGACAGTTTGCAAATTTGACTGTGTTTTTCTTTCTTGTTCTTGAATGTTTTTACCGTATTTGATAAATATCGATAGAATTAATGGTAATAGGTAAACTGGAAAAATCTCTGTCGTTGCGTAATTCTTCTGTGTAAATACTCTATATAGGTTATAAACAAAATTGATAGTTTCGGCAGATGACAGTAACGGCCATGACACGTTTTACAATCCACTACGCTCATCAAATTTCAATTAGTAAACATTTTTTGAACAATAAAATCATATAAAAATATCCATTCTCCGCTGTTTATATTTCGAAAATAATAAAATTATAATTTCAAAGAAAATTTTGCATTTGCAAACTTTAGTCTATAATAGGTACTGCAAAGATCACGTAGCCGTCACCGATCTACCTTAAAGCAATGTGACATACCAACTGAGCTGCCATGAGTGCGAGAGAGATAGCTGCAAATTTCGAAGTGGAAATTTTTCCACACCTTTCGCCCGATCGGGAAAAAAAGTTTCAGCCCATTTTGCTTTTTTTCTGCGTGAGCTAAAACTTTTTCATTCCGATGGGACGAATGGTGTGGAAAAATGTTACTTTCGAAAATTCTAGGGGGATTGGTGTCTACACCCAGGAAAAACATCTAGTCGATTTAAGGAGGTTGTATCGATATTTATATGACATCATACGAAAAATACATTATATTTGATTATTCCAAGTTCATTAACTATTGAAATTTAGCGTGAATCTTCTTGAACAGCATTTAATTATGTGTGAAAAATTTGGAGAGGTTTCACCGCCTGGTAATCGAGATATTCATTGTTGAAAATGACAAGTTTAACATGGGCTCTTATGGAAGGTTTCAAAAAATTGCGAACTTCAACAATAAATATCTCAAATTTGAGACGATGAATCATCGGCATATTCCGCCAGAAGTTTAATACCGTCTTAAACTTTCTATTTACAAAATTTTATTGTGTAAAGTTGGAAAATAATTTTTACATGAGAAACGATACAACCTCCTCAACTAGGATCTAGTTAAATCAAATAAATTTTCTTATTTATCTCACAGCCAAATAGAGGTCTATTTAACTTCAAGAAATTATTATTTTTTATAACAATATTTTTATATTCTTGATTAATGAAAAAATTAATACATGTATTAAAATGAAATAAAAATAATATTTATATTATTATTTATAATATTAATTATACTATATTCAATTAAGATATTATTTAATAATATTTTCATAGATCTGCGACCCTGGGTAGGTACAAAAATTCACGTTCGTCATCCTAGACATAGTCAGAATAATAATAATACTTTGGTCCCGGAATTTATGCACATCTAGAGTGCAATTCGTATGTGTTTAACCCTAGCTATACACTATGGGGTGTAATGGACCGACAGCAACACTACATTTTCACCTTTTTTCACTACACGTTTTTTCATAAACGTTATAACTTTTTATCAAATAACTTTTTGGCTTTACTGATTGCTTCTCCAGATTGGTCGGAGTCTGGCGTTTCGATTTCACTACAATTAAAGCTCAATAGACGCGTTTGTTACAATGTTATAGAGCAATAAAAGTCGTCGGTCCAATAGATCGATAGTGTGTAAGTAAGGTAATAAAAGTTTTAGTGTGTAGCGCAAGAAGCTTAAACGTGGCTACTCGAATAAATGAACCCAAATAGCATTATCTATTTGATTTAAATACAGCATTCTAGCTGAAACGAATAGAAATATTGTTGATTAAACTAAAAAAAATTTCGACTAAACAATCCTAGTAGATTTAAATAGAACTTTTTCTGGGTGTGACTGAAACCTGCAATGGAAAAAGAAAAACATTTATTCGAATAAAATAAAAGGAAAAATGGGTCTATGTTTGGACTGGTTTTTAAAAATCATAGAATTTGGTAATGCCATATTAGAGAATGGTAATCATATTTAAATGAAGATATTTTTTACTTCTAACGCAGCAAAAACATACAAGATGACAACAACCAAACAACATGAACATGAAAACAAGATGAATATAATCATTTCGTGCATAGTTTTTCTTTAAAATCTTAACTTGGTGTTTATTATAAAATAGAATTAATCATTGATCCTACAGAAGTAGATAATAACAATGACCGTAACATTCTTCAATTTGTGTAATTTCAACGTTTTGAAAAAAGGAATCTTTGGCTATGATCTCACAATTTTTATTTTCGATCGATAGAAAGAGAAACAGTTGCAACTATTCAATGCTTTCAACAGATAGGTTTCTGTCAAAAAAAAAACTTGACGTATTTTTGTTAACCTTACAACATTTGGAGGAATTTTAATCAGTGCGAATAGTTTTTCAATGACCGAGAATGAAGAACGACCAAATCAACAGCAACATCGTCATCGACATCGTCATGATCGGAAACGTCGAGATAAAGAAAAAACAGCGGAACTTCAGGATGGTATCGTTGATATTAAAACCTCGAGAAATATTAATAATATTAAAAACAGCTTGTTTGTATATTTTCAACATTTATTTTTGGCAACTTACTAGGTTTAAACTTTGATCGCGTCAGATAAATTTATATACAGATATATATTAATAATAATAAAACTTATACATGATACATACAAACGTACAAAATTTGCAATAGCTTTTTTTCTCTGAAAAGTTTAATTGCATATTATTAATTTATTATTTTTAAAAATTAATAAACTATCGATTCAAAATAGGATCTGAGACATCGAAAGATTCGAGGCGCTTACAAATTTCCGACAGTGGTAAATCATCACAGTTCGTCGGGAAATTAGTCGTAAAGGTGTTGCAAGAAACCAAAAATTAACACAAAGATATCGGACGTTATTTCAAGTATAATTATCGCGATCAATTTTTTGAAGGAAGAAACACCTGCCCCAAAGCCTCGGGACAGGAGAGAAACGAAGGCTTCGGAAACGGTGAAGGGTCCGAATTTTTTAACTGATAGAAGGATATCACAAGCCGAGATGCAGAGAAGACACACCTGGCTACAACGAACGAGAGAGAGTCAGGCTTCAACGAGAAATCGATCACGTATAACTCACGAGGTACGATTTCCTGAAACGTTCAATGGACTCTACTCTACTCGTTTTTCCCCGAATGGTGAAGTTATCGTCTCTGGTTTTGGGACTGGTGGAATTCAGGTACGTTCCTTTAATTTTACTAAAAATTAAAAAATTTTATGAATGCGTATTCAAAACTTTTTTCTCGGCAATAATAACAAGAAACTGTGAGGATAAAATTACAAATCATAACAAAGCAGAATCTAAGCAACACATTTGTATCGATTGAGAAAAAAAAAATACCACGAAATTTTCAAATTTTTGAACATTCCATTTTTTCCTGTAGAATACAAATGAAAAGTTTTCGATAATAAAGTCACTGACCTCTTAAATGTTAATAAAAATAATAATTATAACAAAGACAGATTCTTGTGCCAAATCTTAGGTCGATACTCTTGGAAACGGGCTTGAATGATAAAGAATTCATTCTTGGCACCACAAAATACAGCAGTCATTTTTATCTACCAAGAACCACTTCCCAAACGTGATTTTCCGACTATCCAAACACTTTGGATTTATCACAAAAATCTACGAATAAAACTTTTTTTTCGAGAGATTGGAGCTCCTGTATGATAAATCATGAGTAGATAGTTTAGTATAGATTACAAAAATTTTAATACTTCACGGTTACGCAAAAGAATCATTAATGGTTTTTAATTATTTTTAGCATTATTAAACACACAATTACTTGTTGATAAATCATGGTTATTTGGTGGAAAAAAAAAATTTCTTACGATCATAATGATTAGAGACTTTTTTAATTTGGCATAGGTACGAAATGGTGAAACAGGCGATCTTCGAAACACTCTTAGGAGTGGTATGGAGACTTCATTTCCGATTATGTGCTGCCGATTTAATCCGATTCGCTCTGATACTTTTTACGCCTCGAGTGCTTGTGGCAATATTTTTCTTTGTACTACAAACACCAATGAATTCTCGCGTTTTATCGAGGGTAATTATAATTTGAATATGACATAAATATTAACGGTCTCTGATCGGTGAATCGAAGGGAAATCGAGATTAATCGATTGATAATAAACCGATTAATTGAAGAACCGAGAAACGAAGTAAACACGGTAGACGTTAGTATCGGTGGTGAATACATCGTTTCGGCTGGTAAAGATGCAGCTGTGAGATTGTACGATGCTGAAATTGGTAAGGTAATTAAGAGTATTCGAGCATATGCCAAATAAATAGACGTTGAATTTGTCACGATTGTAGAGACGTATTACTAAAAAAAAATATTCGAAAATATAGTTACACTACCGCCGAAAAGTTTCCGGACAAAATTGCAAAAACGTTTCGGAGCCATTTTTTATGCCATTTCGCCGGCAGTATAGATTAACAAATTTGGTAAACGGCATTTGAAAGGGAAGGAATTTAGCTTTGTTTCGTTTTTTTTTGTAAATTTTCTAAGACATTTTTTACATCCGGTATGTTACTGTAAACATGAACGTTTTTCGCCTTTTTATTTTACCTGTACAGTTGGTTCGCGGTTTCAGAAGGAATTTTTTTAATGAGTTTTTTCATCCAGAGTTTTAAAAACGGTAGCTTAACCTTCAATTTTGTTTTTTAAAAAGTTTTGAGAGATTTTTTTCGCATAGTTATTATGTTTTCGACGAAAAAAGACCAAAATTAGAAAATGTTGCGTAACACAACGTAACACTGCTCACTAAATTTGTTATTACACACTGCCAGCGAAAAGGCATCAAAATGGCTGTGAGGCATTTTTGTTATTTTGTTCGGGAACTTTTCGCCGAAAGCGTACGTAATAATAACTGTAAATCCAGACCAATTCATAAAATGTATACTGTTTAAAAGGTCCCAGAATAATTTATCGAAGTTTTACATAAGTTACAAAGTGTGCAAATTGATGGAATTTTGGTTGCAACTAATTGACAAGGTCTATTAAAAAAATATTTAATTTCTTAATTGTCGAGTGGCATTTTTCAAAGTACACCATTTTTTTTTTACCTTCTCGAGTTCATTGACTGTAATTTTTTGTACGTTCGCTCTCAAAATAGAAAATGGATGATTCGTATTCTACTTCTAAAAGTTTCGGGGTCAATAGTTTTTTTTATGAAAACTTGTATTTGTTTCCGAGATAAAAGTGTCCGAATGAGTGTATTTTAAACTTATTGATTTGTGCTCGCAGTTGATTACTATCTACCAAAAAGCCGAGGGTGACATAGTGGAAGAAAAAGTTGGGAAGTTTCACAGAATGAGAATATTCGCCTGCAAGTTTCATCAATCTTATCCGGGCTTGTTTATCACGGGTGGTTGGGACGACACAGTCAGGGTAACTGTCCCATTAAGTTTCAAACATTATTGTTCTAAACATTTTGGAGGAAATATTTTTATTTCAGATTTGGGATGTGCGTGTGGGTGACGGTTCGGTGAGGTTGATCAAGGGACCTCATATTTGTGGAGACGCGATAGATATAAAAGTAAGTGATAAACTTTCTAATTTCGTCGCAGTTTATTGTACCTGGTGTCGAATATTTATTAAACATTACAATACTTCAACATTTTATATTCCATATCATTTTTTGGAAAACTAACTAATTTAATTTTAAATTAATTAGTCGGTAAATTCATCCGTGTATTCAAGAGAAATGGATGAATCGTTTAACGAGGAAAGCAGGAAAGTGTCACGTCAATGAGGGACAAAATGAAGCTCATAAACTCAAGTCGATCTGAGCTAAGAGTAACTATCGGCGGGGGGGGGGGGGGGGGAGGCGTTCTCAGTAGCAAATTTATTATTAGGTGTTGAGAGCAGTTTTGCCGCGCAGTCATCGTTATTCTCGGGCTATATAAACTACGATTATGTGTTTGCATTCGCGTTTCTTTCTTGTTTCAAGTTTGTTGTACAACATATCTGTGACGTTCTCGAGTACAGGAAACTCACGTTTTAACCGGTTCGTGGGTGGTCCGAGGTAGTCTACAGATCTGGGATTTGACGAGTGGCAAATTGATCGAAACGATTCTACCGGAAAATAGGCCGACTACTCTGGACGGTGAATTTCTTTATGCGGTTCAGTACTTCGATGGTGATCCTTATGGGAACCACGTAATTGCTGGTGGATCTGGTACAGGGGAAGTCGAGATCATCAGTTTAAAAGAGAAAAAAGTAGGCAAAAATGATCCAATAAAACACCTTTTCAAAATGTTGACACGAAATATTTGGAGACAATTTCGTAATCAATTTGATGATTCATTTGAAAACTATATCTGAATATTATAGCTGGAAAAATGTGTTGAATGGTACCATCAGAGCACTCAAGCACATTTTTTCGATGAAAATCTTCTACTTTTATGAATTTTTATTTTTTTATACATTTGTATATTTCCATTGTATGGTTTTTTTTAAAAACTTTTTGCTTATGCAGAGTTTCCTACTCTGCTAGGAATATACCGTATAATTTAGAAAACTGATACCATGCAACAAAATGTTTTGAATGAAAGTGTCACGGTTTCAATGAGGACTTTTGATGGCTGTATTAAAAAAAAAAATTAGACATACGAAATTTGTAAAAAAATGAAACAATTTTCACGTTATTTTCTAATTGAGTGTGTTCGTCTACTTATGCCTTTTAATAAACTTCGAATAAAGTCGATATCGTCGTTTGCCCCAAAAAACTTACTGTCAAAAATGAAAACATTTAGAATTTTTAAAGTTACCATACTTCTTCTTAACGTACTTTGGAGCACGCTACCCCAAAGCACACTACGTGCCTCTGTGAAAGTTCCATCAAAATCAGTTCAACAGTTTGGGAGATTATAGCAAACACAACAAACTTTCTCTCTCCAAAGCTAAAAATGGCCATCTATAATTTAACAATTCATTTTCACAGATATTTTCCATAATTATTCAAAAATTGATCGACATGCCTCTCGTGTTCAAATTTGGTTCATTCACTCAGAAAAGAGATTACACTATAAAAAATTTCCGTATGAAAATTAATACAAATGTATAGGAAGTTTTTACGCGGATACCGTACATGAAAATTCAGATACGCTGAGGAAAATTGAGAGACGCGGTATTTTAATGAAACGAGCACTGTTTAGTGAAATTAATATACTTGTGTATTTGAAAAATCATATACATGTAAGAAATGTTGACTTTGTGCATATTAAAAACACAAAACATCAACTAATATTACTATACAGGTATATTAAAGTTCATGTTACCAGCATAATAATTTTCAGATTCAAGATTACTAAATTTCAGGCACCGTATAACGTTTTCGCATTACATATGTCAACGATATTTCTAGAAGTGTATCATAAAATTTGGTGATCCTTTTTGAATATTAATATACGAATGAATATTAAATAAATTCAGCTATTATGAGTTTTTACGGGGAATACATTAATTCATGTACTATTGTGTTCGATATTTTAAAGTTGAAGGTCGAAATCATGCAAACATCTCAAGAAATTAATTACAGTGACTTATCACCACTTGATGCCGTGGCAATCAAGTCGAGCAATTATCGCAGTAAAATTTTTTATTATAATCTCAACATCTTGTGTTAAGTTTGGTGTTTACCATTTTCATGTTTTACACAATTTTCTTAGATTCGAGCGACTTCTATATATCCTCGTCCGAAGCACGTGCCTCCTATGAGAAAGTCGACGCTCTGCGCCACACGGTGGCCGGAGCGCGAAGCACGGTGCCCACAGAGCGTTACGAATTTCCTACACTTGTGTATTAATTTTAATATTGAGATTCTTATAATTAATACATAGGCAAATGAATTTTAATACACGGATTTTTTTTTTTTATACTGCAGGGTATATTAATTTTCATTCCCATTTTTGTACCGTATTTTTAAGAGATAGAGTTATAATGGGAAATAACATGTATCGTATTATTAACATTCATGTGTATCTTATTTTTCAGTCAACTGTCAAGAAAAGTGAAGATCATACTGTAATTTTAATACATTGTTCATAGTAGATGAATTCATATACATTTGTATTAATTAACAATCAAACATATGATTTATTTCAATGCATGTCCACAAAATTTTCAGATTTCATATGAATATTCAATGTTATGCATCTTAAATTCCACATCAGTAACCAAAATTTATGTTCATATTTCAATTTTGGCATACGAGTGCAATAATTTTCATTTCATACACCCGGTTTGTAAATTTCATTTACCGTTGTATGGTAAAAGTATTGTAAATTTCATATATTTTTTAACAGTGTAGTTGACTCAACTAAATGGCTTCGTGAAATACGTCGAATGTGATATTCAGTTATACCAATAATTTATTTTATTAGACCAAAAATATCTTGCGTTGATTCACCAAAATCCAAGACAACAAAATATATTTAGTGAGTTCGATATATATATTTTTATAGTGTAACAAAATAAATGGTTCGTACAACTGAAAGTTTTTTTGAATGCACGAAATATTACATTCGACGTATTTTACGAAGCCTTAGTAAATTCAATTAAACTCTTTTCTCAGTGTTTGTTCGATGCACGAATAATTATAGAAATTAAGTAGCCATATAGAATTAAAGAATTAAAAATGAAATATCGATTTAATTGGCACTATAATAATAGAGGTGCTCATCGTTATTAACTAGGTTGTGGGAAGTTTCACGGTAAATAAAGCAGTGGTAACAGTGGACAGTTGCAGAACCTCAATAGTCTTTGGTGGTATGGAATCCGTCCTACGACTAGCCGATTACAGTTGATGATCCCTTTTGTTCAAGATTACGAAAAAATAAAAAAAAAATAAACATGGAATAAAGGAGCTTTTTATTTCTATATCGAGTCATCAATCACTCTGGCCAAGAAGCAGCCGTGTCAGGAAGTGAAATTTGTGTCTGTGGAGGAACATTTCGGTAAAATAGGTCTTTAGAGCTTTACGACGTTTCTCTCAACAAAATTATCGATGAGCAGCTGAAGCCACAACGAGCGATCGACTCATCGATGCTAATAGTCGACTGATCTCAAGATTTTCTGGCTCTAACTAGCGGTGACCCCAAAAAAAAAAATTCACTTCCGACGAGAACGAAATCCAGTGAAATTGAGAGGTTCACGGAAGAAAAGGGTTAAAAAGATTGGCGGTATGGTTGATGAGGTTAACGACGATGTAGAGTAAATACCCCGACGCTCTTCTTAGATATGCGGACGTTTATATAGATGTATATACATTTTGTAAAAACGTTAAGTCGAATGCGTCGAGTGATGCCAAAGTTAAATATAAATGTGGCGGCAAGAGAAGCAGCTTCCCGACGTTAGCGGGGCGCGAGCGTCGTGGACGACGCTAATCCTGGACGACCGAATGATCCAGTCTGTTCGTGCTCTTCGGCGGTGAACCGGCATTATCGTTAAGAACGAACGATCGTCGATCGATTTGATATCGGTCAATTACATATCGCGAATAAAATACATTTCGAATCTCGACTCGGAAGGCACACCCACCTTCCATCCCTTTTCAACCCCCTCCATCAATTTATCTTCTCCTCAACGAGTATCGAACGATTTTTTCTCGAACCCTCGCCGGACGTAATTAATTTTTTCATCATTGATCGCATTCCTTCGATCGCACTCCATTAATTCGTTTAATTCGGTTTTAAATTCGAGAGGTGAGCTTGTAAAATATATCTGTGATTTGACGATAAATCATTGTGGATACGCGAGGCCTAATCACCGAGGTATTTATACTACATGAATTTATTATTTTTTACTAACTAAAGTTTCATGTAAACTTATTTTATAATCATATAACATTTACTCAATAAAAATTCGCTTAAACTTTTCCTTAATCGCGAAAATCGACTACAATGTAACTTTTATTTACTCAGATTCTTGTAAATCGAACACATGCTTGTTCTTTTCTGAAAGATTGAAGTACCAAATAATCTATTCAAACAGATTGTTTTTCCATACAAAAATCTTATACAATTATCCCAAATCGATATTATGTACAGAATTGCAATCTAATTAAATTTTACTCTAACAATCTTCAAAAAAATGGATTCAGCGATTAGTAAAGTTATTGAATTTATTTACGACTCCATTATCCACGGTAAATTCGAACATTGTGTAAATTCGCAAGGGGTTCACTTCGACCTCTTGATCTCGCCGAAACCGGGCGGTTTAACGACCTCTCGTTTTCTTGCGCTGTCGACGTGGTCGTCGACATCGTTCAACGTCTAACGTAGGAATACATGCATACACACACGCACACATACATACAAAAGTATTTTCCCATCGCGCACGGTATAGATTGTTCGTTGCGTGGCCAAATCCGAAATGGGAGCTTTCGCCGAAGGAACGTGTAATTGTTCCCGGCTCAGCCAAATTTGGCACAAAGACAAAAAAATTTACCGAATGAGATGAGGAAAATCACGAATCTAGTGTTAACGCTCCCTTGCCGGCTTTTCAGTCATTTTTGGAACATTGTATCACGTCGTTTAGACCGTGCGACCACATGAGCATTACGGAAATCCATGTGTATAAATTCATTTTGAGCAGGGTAAGAGCTATTTGAATAAAAAGTTGTAAAAAAAAATTCGAATCATTGAAAGATTTGTTGCTGTATGTATTAATGAAGAAAAGACAATCAATGATTATTTTACTTATACGTTTTTTTACGATTCCTGGAATTATAAAAATCGTATATTCAATCAAGTTTCAACGTTAGATACTATATTTTCTAAAATTTTAAATCATTACTCATTCATTCAGTTGAAAATAGTTTTTCGTTTAAATACTGCTAACTTTCTCATGACGAGGGTATTTGATTGTAAGATAGGAAATTCGCTAGTGATATAGAGAATGATGAGAGGCAGAAGACATCCTCCTATCGGACCGGACTATTTCTGATCGTCAATTCGGCAAGATTTTATTTTCGGACCTTGAGGAGAAAGAGAAGAGGAGAGAATCCGCGATATATCCTGAATTTAGCTAGAGTAGTTTATTCACCGAAACTCGATACCAGAAAAACGTTAGCGGAATGACGCACAAATGACAGAAGAAAAAAATGAATAGTAGGAAAGACGAGGGGGTAGAAGAAAATAAATAAACTGGAAGCAGGGAGGTTGGTATTGGGGGGTAAGAAAAAATTATACGTGTTTTATATTAGAGCGTCGACAAGAGCAATTGCACGGAAAATTTAACAGGAATAATATCGTGTCAGTTTCCGAAATATCTTGTTGGCCAGGGAGTCAGGGTGAATATGTCGGATAGTATCGTCATCGACGGTCGCCACTACGTACTTTCTCTCTTTCTCTCTTTCACTCTCTTGCTCATATGTGAGCAGCTTGTATAAAGCAGCGTCTCGTATCCCACATAAAAATAGAAATAGCGCTATATTTAGGCGGCCTACACTCGGTATCCGGCCAAAAAGCTTTACAATCTCGGACTTCAAGATTGCTCGAAAAAAACGAGACCTATCGAACTTATTCGCGTTAATTTGGCAATTTCTTTCTCCGTGAGAACATTTTATCTTTTGTGAAACTTTCATTCAACGAGTTGCATCTCAAAGTAGTCACGAAACGTTGCGAGATGCCCAAGGAAATGTCAACATTATTTTGACAACAATTTTTTTTTTATTTCTCTGTTTTAACATTCCTTTCAGGCCAATCGGGACATATTTTTAAAATCATTCTCCAACAGTGAAAGTTTTTGAGCACATGAACGAGTTCGATGGGGCTTGCTCTCGCCGAAAAGCTCGAGTAGTATTCACAAGTAGCCCAAGAGCGAAAGATTTCTCGGACGTAGAGGCCTAAAAGCTCCTATTTTTAGTCGGGATTCTGTGCGCTACACGCACGCGGCCTTTCGATAAAAAATCTTTGCTGTGACAGCTGCCCCTGTACCCTTACCCTTACCAAATTTATACACATGAAAAAGTAAAAAAAAAGAGCATTATTTACGATAGTTCCGCGATTAGATAGAAATCCGTCACCAGAGCTTAATCGTTGCTTGCCAGAAAACTACGGTTATACTTTCTTGTTGACAACCCCACTGATTTTCGGAATGAATGATGTTTCTTTTAAACCAAAGTGACCGGGTTTATACTCTTACAAAAAATTTGATTTATGTCGATTATTGTAGTACACTGTTCCAATCTTTCATGCAAAAAGCGAATCATCTACAAAAATTTCAGCGTTTGAATGCTGATATGTCAGTGTCAAAGTTATGAATACACAATACAAACAAAACAGACTATGTCTGATCGTTTGGCTCTGTAACAATTGGTAACATCTTAATTGCAGGGTGATTTCGGATTAAATGGGATGTGAATTTTATTGACGAGACACGAAAAATGAAAATAGATTGAACTTGCTAAATCATATAGATCAAATATATTTTGTTGTATCATATCCAGAAATATCGACATTAATCTGCCTCGTTTCACCAACTTGTGTCTTAGTTTTGCCCTGTATATCAAGGCCTTTAACTGGGAAACTTCAACTTCCCAGAAATAGTTTTATAATGAATTTACTCCGCACTCCATTATAATTGTTTTTATTAAACTTGCCAAGAATCGCTAATTTTCCTCGAAAATTTCGGAAAATTAATGACACCTGCAACTCATTCAGATTAAGAGAAAAAAACCACATGGAATTATAACTGTTGGATGTTTTTCAAAACTGTCAAAATATAATCGTAATAAAAATAATAATCGTTCGAAATAGCAGTGTTTTTGAACTTTTCCATTAAAAATTGTATCATTGATCTAAAACGCAGAATAAACAGAAATAATATGCAATGGTTTATGGAATTTGAGGACGGGATTGAGAATATTTATAAATTTCGGAAAATTGTATATTAGAGGCTGTTTGTTTGTACGTTTGATTGATAGCGATGCGATCGAGTGATCGAGAGAAGGAGAGTCGTGTTTCCGTGCAGTGAATAATGTCGCAACATCCAACGAGGCCTCCTGGAGGAGGCGGAGGAGGAGGAGGATGGCAAGCACGACCGAATGCCCCTAGCCCTTTTCGCCCTGCCTCTCCCTACAGTCCTTGCCCATCGCCTCATCCCCAACAACAATTCAATCAAATGGGCCAACATCCCCGATCCCGTGGACCATCTACACCCGTTTATCAACATCAATATCATCAAACTTCTCATCCCATGTCACCATTGAGTTATCCACCGGGTATGATGCATCCCATGAGTCCTATTCCCATGGGAATGCCCATTTCTCCGGGTATGTCACCGGTCTTCGGTTGTCCACCACCTGGATATATTCAATGTCCACGACCAAGATGGCCATCCCCTGTCTCATCGGGAAATCCAATGCCAAGACCTTACATACCTACGCATAGACCTCAGGTAATTTGTCTTCTAGATTTTTACGATTTTCTAACCAGCTAAACTAATATTATATTAAAGTAGTATAATGTACAATAGTACGCAAGTGTATAATCTCTTTCTACATTGTAAAAAATTTCCATATGAAAATTAATACACATGTATATGAAGCTTTTATGCAGATACCGTATATGAAAATTCGGATACGCTGAGGAAAATTGAGAGACGCGGTATTTTAATGATACGAGCACTGTTCAGTAAAATTAATATACTTGTGTATTTGAAAAATCGTATACATGTAAGAAATGTTGACCTTGTGCATATTAAAAACACGAAACATCTACTAATATTGCTATACAGGTATATTAAAGTTCATGTTACCAGCATAGTAATTTTCAGATTCAAGATTACTAAATTTCAGGCACCGTATAACGTTTTCGCATAACATATGTCTACGATATTTCTAGAGATGTATCATAAAATTTGGTGATCCTTTTTGAATATTAATATACGAATGAATATTAAATAAATTCAGCTATTATGAGTTTTTAAGGGGAATACATTAATTGGCGTATTATTGTGTTCGATTTTTTAAAGTTGAAGGTCGAAATCATGCAGAAGAAATTAGTTAGAGTGACTTATCACCATTTGATACTGTGGCAATCAAGGCGAGCAATTGTCGCCGTAAAATTTTTTATTATAATCTCAATATCTTGTGTTAAGTTTGGTGTTTACCATTTTCATGTTTTACACAATTTTCTTAAATTCGAGCGACTTGTATATATCCTCGTTCGAAGCACGTACCTCCTATGAGAAAGCCGACGCTCTGCGCCACGCTGTAGCCAGAACGCGAAGCACGGTGCCCACAAAGCGTTACGAATTTCCTACACTTTTGTATTAATTTTAATATTGAGATTCTTATAACTAATACATAGGTAAATGAATTTTAATACACGGATTTTTTTTTTATACTGTAGGGTATATTAATTTTCATTCCCATTTTTATACCGTATTTTTAAGAGATAGAGTTATGATGGGAAATAACATGTATCGTATTATTAACATTCATGTGTATCTTATTTTTCAGTCAACTGTCAAGAAAAGTGAAGATCATACTGTAATTTTAATACATTGTTCATAGTAGATGAATTCAAATACATTTGTATTAATTATTTATCAATCAAACATATGATTTATTTCAATGCATGTCCATAAAATTTTCAGATTTCATATGAATATTCAATGTTATGTATCTTAAATTCCACATTAGTAACCAAAATTTATGTTCATATTTCAATTTTCGCATACGAGTGTAATAATTTTCATTTCATACACCCGGTTTGTAAATTTCATTTACCGTTGTATTGTAAAAGTATTGTAAATTTCATATATTTTTTAACAGTGTACACTTTACATGGAAACGTTGTCTCGATAACGCTAATAAATAAGTCTTCAAAAGATTTTTTGGTCGCCAAGAAAGAGCACTCTTGAGATTCACTCGTATTTTTTTTTTTTTCAAATAGCTTTTGCTGATTTTTACATATTGAGAGCACTGAAAAATGATTAATTCTATTACCATTAGATACTTTTGACTTCGTCCAAAACCGTCATTTTCCACTAAATAGAGATTGACTTTTTTTTTAACTTTTGCTGCAGAAGAACTAATCGTATCTCGATATTGAGCCTTAATTTACTTAATCAGAAGTTGCTGTATACTGTTAAAGAAAATATATGTCGAAAAATATTAATTCTATCAAGAGTTATGAGCACGTGAAGATGCCAAAGTCATAAAGACCCATGGTGGTCACGATTCTGGCGTAAAAAATGATACTAATGTAGGGTTAATATTTATTGATGAAAATGTATTTGAAAATATTAGGAAGAATTTTTCTTCTCAATTTTTTCGAATTTTAATCCATTCCATCCACAATTGCATCATAATTCCTATATACACTTCGCACGGGAAATCTCCTAAATTCAGTCAATGCAAAATGGAATTGTCATTGCTTTGTACATGTTGATATGGAAGGTTTTTCTTAAACATTTGGGTAAATGAGTCTCCAGAATATATAACTTTTGGTGGAGAAAACAGCACGTGAAGCAATGACACGTAGTTTTCAAAAACATAGTTTTTACAAATGTTTACATATCGAGAATATAGAAATGAAAAATTTGAATGAAAAATGCTTAAAAAAAATGTTACACTTTTTAAAGATTCTGAAAAAATTGATAAAAAAAATGACATTTAAAAAAGATGTTGAAAAACTAAAACCCGACTATGCACTGAGAAAAAAAATTTGTTGGCCAAAACAAATTTCGTTTCTCTCAACCAAAATATTTAGTTTGATACGGGCAACAAAATATTTTTGAGATAAGATAAAATAATTTGTGAATGCTGAAACAAGTTATTGGCCCAACCAACAAAACTTTGGGGCAGCCAAACAAATTAATGTTAATGCAATAAAATATCATCAAAATAAACTAATTCATTTATTCGTCCTAACGATTACCGTTTAGTCAATTTGGTAATTGAGATTCAAACAAATATTTTATTAAAGCAACTAAAAAGTATGCGCAAGCAATTAAATGG
Source organism: Rhimphoctona megacephalus (assembly GCA_963989365.1). NCBI lineage: Eukaryota > Metazoa > Arthropoda > Insecta > Hymenoptera > Ichneumonidae > Rhimphoctona > Rhimphoctona megacephalus. Next base: position 25,011,315 of record OZ022420.1, read on the forward strand.
TACCAGTCGTTCGAACAAAATCATTTGGCTGGGCTGGTGATAAACAATTTTTTTTTCTCAGTGTGGCTAAAATCAGCAACTAAAAAAATTAAAACAAGTTGCCTGATTTACATTAATATTTCTATTGAGAGAAATAGGTTCATTCAAAAACTATTCGTACTAAAATTCGCAAACGCGGTCGAGTCACACGTCATTAGCCTAGTTCTTTACGTTTGCTCGTTTTACTACTGTCGTACGATTACGGCCGTGTTTGCGAATTTTAATACAAATAATGTTTGATTGAACCTATTTTTCTCAATAAAAATATTAATTTATATCAGGAAACTTGTTTTAATTTTTTTTTAGTTGACCTTTTTAGTTATAGCCGAATTTTAGTTTTTTGAACTTTTATTAAATATCATTTTCTTCATCTATTTTCTCAAAATCTTTGAACACAATTTTTTCAAAAATTTTTCATTCAAACTTTTACAGTATATTCTTTCAATAACCAATTAATTACTAACCAATTTTTCATTTTAATATAATACCCAAATATATGAATAAACATTTCTTTCAATATTGATATATTTTTCAAATTACAACTATCATTTTTCATTTTGTCCAGTTTTCATATTATTCGAGTGTATGTTTGGATTGTTTCCTTCATTTACTTTAATATGATACCCCACTGGATAGATTTTCCAAAAAAAAAAAATCGTATTTTTTTTGTTTTCCAACTCAATTTTTCTTCATAATTTTTTTTTCATAAAATCCATAATTTTTTTTCATAAAAAATGTAGCTTATAACACTCTTGAAATCGAGAAGAACCAATTGATCCATCAAACGTTAAAATCGGTCAAATAGTTTCCGGTCTGCGGAGGTACCCATGCATGAACTTACATACGTATGTACTAAGGGTGCTAAAGACATAACCCTTTCGGCTTCGCCGTAGTCGAGTAATAAGAAAAACTCGTCGGAAAATTAGTTTTTAAAAATATCAGGTTAAACTTGTTCAAGATCAGTGAAAAATTTTGAATAATAGATGAAAAATTATAATCGCTATTATATCGAGATCTGAGATTATTAAATCACACTTACATTCAGAAATTTTTTTACTTAAGTATAAAATTTTCTAGCTAAATTTATTATTATTATTATTATTATTATTATTATTAAGTTAGTAAACATTTAGTTCTTCGTAATTATTCGCACCCATAATTTATTAAATATCGACTTTTCTGTAAGCCTGATCTAAGTCTGTAATCTAAGTCTAAGTAAGTAATGTAGTCTGTAATCTAATATAATTCAATGTAAATTCTTGATATTTTATAATAAATCATTTTTTTTTTCTATAATTTATCAAGAAATTATGTTTTTGTATCTAAGAATATAATTCAATTCTCTCTTTTATTTCTATACCCCCATTTATTTTCATCGATGTCAAAGAGAGTTGTCACGTGTTTCGTTCCTCCATTGATTCTACTGAATAAAAAATATCTAGATCCCTGTTTACGAGATTTTCCGTTTATATCTGTTTAAGCACTGTAAACACTTTTAAATCCACCAAAATGTCATCACTACCTTTGAGTAAACATAGATTTGTATGTGATATTTTTAGAGCCCCATGGAAAGTGGCAGTGGTTCTCCGGTGCCTTGTGGACCACCGGAATATCTGATAGCTCCTTATAGATCTGGAGATTACGAGTATGTCGGTGTACCACTGGATCCATCACGAACCGACGACGAGGACAGCGGACCGAGCACCGCCGAAATTATCGCTAGTCAGAGTCAAGATTACGTTGACGAAAAATTGGCCGAATATCAAGCAACAATCCAGCTATTGCAAGGTCAGTCGCAATGAGATGTGAAAATTTTCCTTTACACAAAAAAATGAATTTACTACTTCCGACTAATTTTATTTAGATTCGAACCAAATTTATTGAAAATAAATTAGATTTATAATTTTACAAATACTATGATTATTATTGTTGTTGTTGTTGATGGATTTTGGGCAATTATTGGATTCATGACGCGACAATATTACTGTCAGTACTATTTTTGCGAATTATTTTAATTTTTGATAATTAAAAAAATAATTTATTATATTAATATTTTGGTAAAGTCCTTTTTCAATAATGAATTATACTACGAAGTCATGATAACACCAATAATTTATAATCATTTTATTGAAAGAATTGCCTTGACGAGAGAATTATTTTAATGGTCCAACATTCGAAAATGTTACATTGTGTAGCAGGTGAGCAAGAAACGCAATTGTTAGCAAATAGAATTAAATTGCTCTTTGTTACGAATATATATGCGGAATAAACCGTACAGTCAATTATGCAGTAGTTGCGGTTACGTCTTCGCCCACAGAATCCATTCAAATAGAAAGAGATAAGCAAATCTCGGAGCCGGAATTTCTTCGTCTATTTAGGCGATGATAAATCACTATACTATTTATCTTAAACGATCCTACAAGTATAAAGTCAACTGTAACGAGTACAAATACTCTTCTACTGTTATAACAAGTTGACCATGCTCAAGAAAATATAGAAAAAATCACTACGGATCCCGTATATGGGTTTGTCTGAGGCTAATCGACTAACTTGAAAAATCTTCTCCTATCCATTTACTTTTTGTTCTTAACTTTTTTTTAACTTGATACAAAAATGATATTTTTCTTATTTTGTTACGTGGAAAAGTATTTTCGAAATTTTTATTTAGTTAAATGTTATAATTAGATTTTTTTCAATCGAAATTTCCATTTATTTGTGATTTCGGTATATTGTGTATTTAACTCCATGCTGCGGGCAGGATAGTGAATGCCCCCCTTAAAAATTGTCCTTTTTTCGTCTTCTCCTCTACATTTAAAGAAAAATAATTGTTGTGCAATACATCCGCTTATTTCACCAATTCAATGACTTAACCATGTTTATCTGATAGCAATTGTGCTCTTGGGTCGATTTTTTTTGGCAGCTCGATAATTTCTATCTCTGAATTAATTTTGAGGTTTTGAAGTGATACTTTTTTTCAAATGAAAAAAACTTTTATCTTTATCGTTTACAGAGAATAGATTATCAAGTACGACATTCAGATTGAAAAACTAGTAAAAAATGTAAAAAACGAAACTTGGAAAAAAAACTTTTTTTTACAACACCTAAATACGAAATTCTTTGATCGACTCACAAAGAGAGAGAGAGAGAGAGAGAGAGAGAGAGAGAGAGAGAGAGAGAGAGGGGGGGGGGAGGGAGGGAGGGAGGGAGAGAGAGAGAGAGAGAGATTTTAAAGATTTCATTGATTACTGAAAATTTTTTCTGTCAGTAAAATATAAAAACTAGGCACCAAAAAATGATCCTAAAATGATCACGTTCATGAAATGTAACGCTTGGCATGAAAGACATCGTATAAACCAGAGTTCGTGCGTTTTATAAATAGAAATGACAGTCCACCTGCCTTAAGCCATTCACACGTTTGTGATTCGCGGTGGCTTCCTCTGCTTCAGGGCAGTTATACCGTGTTTTTTTTTTTTTTTTTTTTATAAGTATAATTTGTATTACTATAGTTGTGTATGAACTGGTTGAGTCGCAGCTACCAATCAAATGCTCTACGCATCGACGCACCGTAAAGACCTGTGCGAAATACGCGACGTTTAAATTGTATCACGGATACCAAATCGACGTCATAAGTGATTGACGTAAAATCATAGCGTGCAAAAGAATAGAAAGACTATTTAACGAGCCTTTTAACACGTCAACTCGTGATTTTTTTCTTCGCAGTTACGCGTTCCTTGAACTATTCGTATTGCTAAGTAACTCTTGGATCTTATCCAGAATTTTATGAGACTTTCTCTCTCTGCTTGCACAAATTTTAAACTTTCGACTACGAAATTCATTTCAAAATAATTGTTTAACCATTTGAAACACGACAGTTCAAAAACAATACAGGAGATAACCGATACGAAATTATCGCAATCAGGAAATTTCGAAGTAAACACTACTTTTAATTAATTTAAAAAGTATATTAATTTATTTCCATGAATTTATACAAAACTATATGTATTATTTATCGAAAACTTCTAGGCAAATAATAAATCCAATAAAAATTTCACTTCCTCCCACACTGAGAAAAAAGTCACTGGTGTTTACAACAAAACACGTATGGTTGAACGTGCTATGGTAAAATTTACTAAAAAAAATTGACACGGAAATTATGTTATAGTTGATTAGACTATAACTTTAGTGTTTATTCAAATATACGATCCCAATGATGTGTGTAACCATGCATGTGTTATTTAGAAAGTACTATGGGCCATAGTATAAATCCTAACAATGAGCAAATAATCCAAGCAAAACTATAAGCAAGTTGCTATTGATATAAAAAATATGATATGCTGTAGCATATTCAGTTTCAGGGCGAATTTTTGTGAATTCAACCATTTTTCCACTATTTATATGGTAATCATTAACTTTCAATGGGTAGGCTTCATTACAACATTTCATGATAGTGACTATTAACATAATGCCGCGATGACTTATGGTTCTAACAAACAATATATATGCGATATGTTTTCATGTATATTTTTTGTGTTATTAGATGGGATGTTTGAACCAGGCGGATATCACATATCGTAATTGTCGTTGTTAAAGTTTTATTTTGAATTGCCGAGAGGAATTCTAGTATTTGATTTAGCTCAATCTCGAGATCCATAGTTGTAAGTTAAATTGTTATAATATCGAGCCGAAAGGCAAATATTTTTGTTATCAAATTATTTTCGAACACTTAAAAATTATATTTGCTCTCGATACTTTCTGGACGCCAGTTTAAGATAATTCTTAAACAAATTTTATTTGAAATTATCGAGAACAAAATAATAAGGTTTCCCGGTCGTAGCTGTATTTTAAACTAATGCTGGTAGAGGGGCTGGGTCAATTACACAAAATAAATATTCACACCAACAATCCAACTCCGGAATTACAATATCTTTTATTATTAAATGACATTAAAATTTTGAATAAAATAAGATTTTCGGAAAAATATTATATGAAAAGTTTACAATAGTTCTCATTATTTGACATTCAATAATTTAAAAGAATTTATAATTTTTAAGTGTTCGAAAATAATTTGATAACAAAAATATTTGCCTTTCGGCTCGATATTATAACAATTTAACTTACAACTATGGATCTCGAGATTGAGCTAAATCAAATACTAGAATTCCTCTCGGCAATTCAAAATAAAACTTTAACAAACACAATTACGATGTGTGATATCCGCCTGGTTCAAACATCCCGTCTAATAACACAAAAAATATACACAACGCGTATGATAAATATGAGCGATTTCCAAATTTTATTTGTAAAATTCGTGTTTAGTCTAGTGGTTCTGCATTCAGTTCACAGTCTGGGTATTTTGAGTTCGATCCCGAGTGGCGCAGTTTTTTTCGCATTTTGCGCAAATATTTCTTTTTTTTCACCTTTTCACGTTTTCCTGCCTCTTTACAATATACTTTTTATTTCATAAGTAGTTTTAGATGTCTAGTTTTGATTGTTGAAGGGCTAAATCTGTATGTATAAAGCTGCAGTATCCGATGGGGCGTTCTCAGCTTTTATAACTCAAGTATTTATGATTCTGCCAACGAACTAAAATTCTGACTCTAGATTGGGATTTCTCAATATTGAAAATCATTAGACACGTTTTTTCATATGAGTCCAGTAACATGCAATTTATAGTGTAGTGGTTAGCGTCCCGAATTAGATACCCGCCCAGAAAAAATTAGTCTTTGCAGGACGCCTGGCGAGAATCCTGGCAAGCTATCCCGGCAAGAGTCCCGGAAGAATCCCGCATAGGCACGTTTCTGGGACTTTTAGGTCAGCGCTTTAAAATCTCGCTGAGACTCTTTCCAATACTTTTTCAATTATTTTTTCAACAGTTTCGCTGGCTCTTTCTGAGACTCTCCTAAATTCTTTTCGAGAGTCCCGTCGAGACCCTTTTTGATACTTTACATCTAACCATGAATCGCGGATAGAAAAATCTATCATGGCACGATTTTTTGGGAATCGCTGCGATATTTTGGATAGTCGATACACAATTTTAAGATTAAGAGGTAGAAAAAATATCGAATACTTTGAAGCAAGAAAAAATGTTGGTATTGATCGGAATAAGATCAACGCGATCAGTTACGCAATTTTTTATATCGAGATCCTACCCAAACTATATAAGAATCAGGCAGGCTATACGAAGTCGCGAACGACAAAGGCTCGATGCCGCCTACCGGTCGGAAAAACAACATTTTGCAGAGCTTCCAATTTTACCAATTTTACTCTACAGGTGACCTTCATTCGCATCCACGGATAGTCCGCCCGATTTCTATATAGTCTGGTCGGGATTTCGACTCAATATTATTCAATCGCAGGCTATGGTCTGCTCCCAAAGACCCAAAGACGTTGCTATCAATGCACTTTGTCTTGCCTAAGGCCTTGAAATAATATAAAAAAGTTGTACTTTATCCAATGTCATTCATTATTACTATTAATCTAACTATCAATGTAAAGAGAAAAACAAATATCTTGGACAGTCTCGGAAGGATTTTAGGCGATCTTTGAAAAGAAATTCGGAAAATTTCGAGAAGAGTTTCGGCGAGACTCTTGAAAAGAATTTCGGAAAGTATCGGAAAGAGTCTCGGCGGGACTCGGAAAAAGTTTCGCAAATAATCTCAGCAAGATTCTCCAAAAAAGTGCCGTAAAGTATCGGAACGAGTCTCGGCGAGACTTTGGAACGCTGAGCTAAGAGTCTCGGAAACGTGCCTATACGAGATTCTTCCGGGACTCTTGCTGGAATAGTTTGCCAGGATTCTCGCCGGGCGTTCTACCGGGACTAATTTTTTCTGAGCGGGTAGATAGAAATTAGGTAGGAAATTCGTAGGTAGGCAGTTCGATTCCGACCCAGAGCGAAAATATGTAATATAATAGGTTACATACGCTTTTTTTCGCCGGAAAGCGCGTCTGGCCTTTTGGCGTCATCGTACTACTATATCAGGCTAAAGTTAAAGAAAATTAATATGGGCCTTTCGCAAATTCTAAAATAATTTTTACATGGGATGATGCCTGTTCTTAAATGGTATGTTAAATTTCACTTTAAACGTTATCAGCGTGCATAGCGAAAAAGTTGTTATTGGTATATATGGGGTATTCCATGCCAAACCAGTCCGTCCGTGACCCCGACCATTTTTGGTTTTGTCGAAATTTTTTCATTTTCAAGTAACTACTGAAAGGAGTTTTTAGAATTTTTTTAGATTTTTATTTCAACCCGTTTAAAAGTAATGAATTTTTCAAAATTTCACAAGAAATTTTTTGAAATGCTCATAACTTTTTCAACGTCAGAGATATAAAAATATGACGGAAAGCAATTTTTTTCACCTTGAATGATAGTTTCATACAAAAAATACAAAAAAATTATCAAAAGTCAATTTCATATGTTTTTTTTAGTTTTAGTCCAAAAATATTTTTTTTCGAAACTTGGACCGTTTTGATTTCTTTGAAAAAATTTACCATTTTTCTAGATATATTCTTACATGTCTCGAAAAATTTACACCTTGTGATATCCATACCTTCTATTTTTTTCTCATTTTTTACCACGTGTAAACCAATAATAAAGAGTTGTCAATGCTGGATTATATTTTTTTATTGTTTTTTTTTCCACTCATAATTCCATTCCTCAAGAAATTATGAATGAAAAAGTTAATAAATAAATATTGGAACTAATTTCCATGTTTTTTTTTTCAGTTTTCAACCAAACATTTTTTTCCAACTCGGGCCATTTTGATTTTTCTGAAAAAATTCACCGTCTTTCAAGACACACTTTTACACGTCCCAAAAATCCGCAGCGTGTGATATCCATAAATTATTTTTTTTTTTTTTAATTCTCTGCCATGTGTAAACCTAATTGATTATATTATCAATTAGGTTTACATTATTAATGATTAATTAATTAGATTTAATTATTAATTATTAATTAATAATTAAATCTTGATCATATTATCAATTATTAATCCTTATTCATGAATATCACACGCTGTAGATATTGTGGGACGTGTAAAATGTGTCGTGAAAGATGGTGAATTTTTTCAGAAAAATCAAAATGGCCCAAAATGTGAAAGTAAATGTTTGGTTGAAAACTGAAAAAAAAACATGGAAATCAGTTCCAATATTTATTTATTAATTTTTTTCATCCATAATTTCTTGAGGAATGGAAAAATGAGTGGAAAAAACAATAAAAAAAATAATTCAGGATTGACAACTAATAATTACACAGCCACACAAAAAAAAAATTATTTTCGGGTCTGGGGATGAGATACTCATATCCTGTAGTATTTCGATTTGCTGAAGCCGAATCCGGGGTCTGTTTGACCCCATCGGGTCAGGGTCAAGGTCAAATTGAGAAAAAACCATTTAATCGGAGACAATCGGAAATATAGGGTTTTGGGGTCGCTTGAACCGAATCCGGAGTCAGTTTGACTTTATCAGATCAGGGTCTAGGGCATTTCAAGGTCAAATTAGGAAAAAACCTTTTAATCGGAGAAAACCATCAGAAATATAGGGTCTTGGGGTCGCTTAATCTGAATCCGGAGTCAGTTTGACCTTATCAGGTCAGGATGAAAGGCATTTTAAGATCAAATTAGAAAAAAGACCATTTAATCGGAGAAAACCACCAGAAATTTAGGGTTTTGGGGTCGCTTAATCCGAATCCCGAGTCAGTTTGACTTTATCAGGTTAGGGTCAAGGGCATTTTAAGTTCAAATTAGGACAAAACCTTTTATGCTGAGAAATTCACCATATATATGAGGTATTCCACGTCAAACCGGCGGACTTTTTCCCTGACCCTCGCCGACTTGGGTAATTATTTTTTATATGATTATATGAAGTCTAAAAGACACCCTGAAATTTTTTCAGATTTTTCTGAACAGCCGTTTTTGAAAAAAAAAAATCCAAAAAAAGCCCCTTTTTTAAAATCTGAAAAAATTCCTAAAAATCGGTGATTATATGCCAAACATTTTAAGCTACCGCCCGTAGTGGAAGTACGATTTTTTCTGTGCGTTAATCGGCTAATAACTTTAAAAAATTCCAAAAATACCGAAAGACACTTACTCCGGCCCAATAGTTGAATATTTTGGTACCTAAAACTAATTTTCGTCACAATTTTCGAACAATCAAATCAAAATTAGAACACCGATCCCATAGGATCCTCAAAAAGAATTGATTTTTATAAAATATGAATGAATAAAGATGAATACCTCAACTTTTTACCTGGCTCAATTTTTTTTGTCTTGTACTGGTCTAAAATATCCCAAAAAATTTTTTGCGTACGAAAATATTCAACTATTGGCCCGAAATGAGTGGTTCTTGATTTTTTGAGAATATTTTCAACTTTAATAGCTCATAAAAACATAGAAAAAATCGTACTTCCACTACGGGCGGTAGCTTAAAATGTTTGGCATATAATCACCGATTTTTAGGAATTTTTTCAGATTTTTAAAAAGGGGCTTTTTTTGGATTTTTTTTTTTTTTCAAAAATGGCTGTTCAGAAAAATCTGAAAAAATTTCAGGGTGTCTTTTAGACTTCATATAATCATATAAAAAATAATTACCCAAGTCGGCGAAGGTCAGGGAAAAAGTTCGCCGGTTTGACGTGGAATACCTCATATATATGGGGCATTCCACGCCGATTCGACCTGTGTCTGACCCTTCACCTCTCCGATTTTGTTCGCGATTTTTTATCGTTTAGTAGTACTTCTGAAAAGCACTCAGAAATTTTTTCAGATTTTTTCGGTACGATTTCACCAACTTATGATTTTATAAAAAATGTACATTTAGCCCAAATTTAAAAATCTGAAATAATTCACAAAAAACACATTTTATATACAAAAAATTTTGGGCGTTGAGTCAAAGTGGGCGCGAGTTTCTTCCTGCCCGTAACAAGCATTTTTGAAAAAAAAAAATTCGCAAAAATAGAAGGGCGAGGTCTGGAGTGGGTGCGCTCACGCCCAAACATTTTCGTATGAATTCAAAGGGTTGACAATAAAAATACCGACTTTCTTGACCGGATGGAATGAATAATTAACACAGTATTCCGAAGTTTTTTTTCTAAAAATATGACTACGTATAAATTTTGAAAAAAATTCGTAAAATCCAATCAGGAAAGTCGGCATTTTTATTTTCTATACTTTTAATTCATCCGAAAATGTTTGGGCGTGAGCGCACTCACTCCAGACCTCGCCTTTCTATTTTTTCGAATTTTTTTTTTTTCAAAAATGCTTGTTACGGGCAGAATGAAACTCGCGCCTACTTTGACTCAACGCCCAAAATTTTTTACATATAATATGTGTTTTTTGTGAATTATTTCAGATTTTTAAATTTGGACTAAATGTATATTTTTTATAAAATCATAAGTTGGTGAAATCGTTCCAAAAAAATCTGAAAAAATTCCTGAGTGCTTTTCAGAAGTATTACTAAACGACAAAAAATGGCGGACAAAATTGGAGAGGTGAAGGGTCAGACCCAGGTCGAATCGGCGTGGAATGCCCCATACATATGTATGTATATATATATATATATATGGTGATTTTCTCAGCTTAGAAAGTTTTTTCCTAATTTGACCTTAAAATTTCCTTGACCCTGACCTGATAAAAACTAACTGACTCGGGATTCGGATTAAGCGATCCCAAAACCCTATATTTCTGGTGGTTTTCTCCGATTAAATGTTTTTTTTCCTAATTTGACCTTAAAATGCCTTTCATCCTGACCTGATAAGGTCAAACTGACTCCGGATTCGGATTAAGCGATCCTAAGACCCTATATTTCTGATGGTTTTCTCCAATTAAAAGATTTTTTCCTAATTTGACCTTGAAATGCCCTTGACCCTTACCTGATAAAGTCAAACTGACTCCGGATTCGGATTAAGCGACCCCAAAACCTTATATTTCCGATTTTCTCAGATTAAATGGTTTTTTCTTAATTTGACCTTGACCCTGACCCGATGAGGTCAAACAGACCCCGGATTCGACTTCAGCAGATCGAAATACTACAAGATATGAGTGTCTCATCCCCAGACTCGAAAATAATTTTTTTTTGTGTGGCTGTGTTATTGGTTTACCTGTGGTAAAAAATAAGAAAAAAATAGAAGGGATGGATATCACAAGCTGTGAATTTTTCGAGACATGTGAAAATATGTCTACAAAAAAGGTGACTTTTTTCAAATAAATCAAAACGGTCCAAGTTTTGAAAAAAAAATATTTTTGGCTTAAAACTAAAAAAAAAAACATATGAAATTGCCTTTTGATAATTTTTTTGTATTTTTTTTATGAAACTACAATTAAAGAAAAATTACCTTCTGTTTTATTTTGATATCTCTGTTGCTGAAAAAGTTATGAGTATTTAAAACATTTCCTGCGGAAATTTTGAAAAATTCATTATCTTTAAACGGGTTAAGATAAAAATCTAAAAAACATCCTAAAAACTCCTTTCAGTAGTTACTTGAAAATGAAAAAAATTCGACATAATCAAAAATGGCCGGGGTCACGGACTGGCCGGTTTGGCATGGAATGCTCCAAATACATTGAAAAAAAGGCATAGTATTGAGAACGGAGGCGTAGTTGGCCCAACTACGCCCTGAGGTTGGATACGGAGAAACCAATGGCGTAGTTGACGCAACTTCCACGCGTAGTTGAAGGTATTTTGTTGAGCCAACTACGCCCGCAATTTGAGGTAAAATTTTTAATATTCAATAGAACCAAAACATTTTTTGAAAAAAATTCAATAAATATTTGAAATAGTATCATCGCATGGCTCGGGAAATACGGAAAAGTATTTCAGTCAATTGTATCAATCATGTTTGTATTAAATGAATTGCATTGTGTAATTAAAACGTTCAGTGATTGCATCGAACAATTATGACTTTGAAATGACTATAAGAAATATTTGAATTTTTTTGATATATATATTTTTTGGAATATTTATTTGATATTTTTGATTTTATATTTTGCGACTTTCAATAGTAAATACGATTAACGATTTTTTACTCTTTTGTAAGAGCGCCTATTCTGACACAATTAGGTGGCAAAACCTTTTTATATCAGCGTACTTTATTGTACGATAAGGCCTTAGACCGATTTACCTCATAAAACAAGGGTTCGGGTTTTCTCGACGACCATCGGTCGGAGCGATCGTTATTTAGTGATTCAATGTCGGAGCCTTATGGGCACACGGACGGTGCGACGTTCACGCGAGGGCGCTCCGCCCGTGACCCTCTAGCGGATTTCTGCCACACCAGAAGTCCAGCCAGGGAATAAAACTGTCCGGTTACAATATATATAATTCGTATTAAACAAAACTTATTGTTTGCGCAACGAAATTTTAGTAGCTTTAGCAAAAGGTTTATTTGTTTGAATAGTAACAAAAGATTTCATCCAAATTACTACTAGGTAATTAGCTTAGTCACAAATTACTATATTCTGTTGATGTATGGTGTCATTGAATTCAATTCTCGCAGAGAAGTTTATACGATGTTATTATTTTATCAAGTCATGGACAAACTGTATACAGCTCAACCTCCGTGTGGTTATTTCAAATTCAATCGATTCTGTGTCTCCAGTTTTGTTTTTTTTTGCAATGTAATCATTTATTGCCGTTGTATCACATGAAATGCACTCAACTCGAATAAATTAAAATTTAGCAGCAAAATCGTGGCGTAGTTGTCTCAACGACATGACTTTTAATGGATCAACCACCGAGTGATTAACTAAACGTAATATGACTATTGGCGCAACGAAATTCGTTCAACCTCATCGAGCAGTTGGCAATACTTAATTTTGTTTTAGTGTAGTACAGTACTTTGTACTATACCTGTAATTGGGAGATTTATATTCAATAGTAGAAGAATCCATACATTTTACATAACATACTACTATTCTCCAGTAACAGATACTCAACGTATATTTAAAATGTTCATTGTCGTAGTTAACATATGCATTTAATATATTCGAGTATTGAAAAATAGAAAATAAAACTATATTTTGGCGGATTACATTAACCATAAAATATTTCTATCACTCCAGGAAAATATCAAATATGGTTAAAATACGGTTGTTTATACCATAAATTTCTCTGAGTACAATTTCTAAATTGTTTAAATACTCAGAAAACATCCCTCGTAAATTGAACACCCATTGGTGAGTGAGAAGATTGAAAATTATTTCAGGAAATTCCATATTTAACGTTTTATCAAAAAAAGAGAATTCTTTTAACATCACCTCAGAGTAGGTGAAACAAAGCTGCAAATATAATTATGTAATTGACAGCGTACTCAACGAATTTGAAATCGAGTCAGGGTCGAGGCTGGTCATTTGCGGGTGTAATAAGTTAGTCGCGTACTCAATTGATCTGCGAGTACCGTTACGAACGCCCATTGACCATTGTATATTTATCCAAGTTGAGAGGAGTAAAATAATTTTTCGTGTAGGTGGCGTTCACAGGATCGAATTCCAGCTTGCTTTTACGATCGAACGATTCGAATAACTTACTAGACTCTTCTAAGATGCATAAATAATGCATATATGTATATGTTCCGACGTGTTCGCGATTACAGCCCATAAATGCAATCTCAATCTATACATTCGTTAAACGATAAGCGTACTCCGTGGGTGCACTCGAAAATAATTTCTTCGAAGATCCTGCTTTGAGTTTTCTTCAATAGTGAATGCAGCAAACAGCTTTATTCTTATTCCACAAATCCTCATGTGCTTTAGATATTTCCTTCATATTTTATATTTGCATATATTTGCATTTTTACCGATAATGTAAAGCTTCAAGTTTCTAGCGAACAAAAATATTTATCAGAACTCTCGGATTCGAGTTTTTCTTTATTGCTTCTCAATAATTCAGATTTTCATTGTTTTATTTTTCAATAACATGTTTAACAAGTACTTTAGTTGTGATTAACCCAGTCAACAATTTTGTTTACGTGCAATCGCACAAAATTCGTTTTTTACAAAAATGAATTCATATTTTGTGTAATTCGATACTTTTCGTGTATGCAGCATTACCAAAATTCGAGTGGATGTCACGTCAACTTCGATTCTTCAATTAATTAGATGTTCGAATTGAAAATATTCTCTCCGCTTTCAAACAGCGAAAAGATGGTTCCCAAAACTCTGAAATAGAAAAAAAATAATTTTATTTGTGATTAATCGTATGAATAATGTTGCTCATTTATAATTGTACAAAATGTATACAGTATGAAAATTAATAATCATTCATAAAAATCCTTCATTTTTAACAGCAATTCTAAAATTGAAATAGATATCACGTAAATTTCAATCCTTCAATTAAGCAAATCTCATAGAATCGAAAGTTTTATTCATGCCATCGAATAGTTTGACGATATTCCCACGATGAATTAAAAATAATATTACTGAAATACATACTGATGGAATAGCTAAGAATAACCATATTTTATAGAACGAAATTAACGAGTATATCTCTGCTCCAAAATGTATTTCAAATTCGAAATTCTCCGAATTTTTGGCAAAAATATGTCGGACAAGTTTTCGCGTATCGTTTGCCAATCTGAATTTGCAAGCCTCGATGAAACAGTCGTTTCTCACGGGTTTGACTCTGGAACTCGTGTGCGTCATGATTACCTATATCTTCATATCTCTCAATGTGTACCACGGCCCATCGTAATTTACCATTCACGTGTGTCGTACTTTTCTGTTGACTACCCACTATCCTCCCATACAATGCGAGCATTTGCCATTGAGCTCTCATCGTTGTTGTCAACTGGATTTCACTCACTTTTATTTTTATCCCACTCATTGAAGGGCAATATCAATTTATCGTTCCGGAATTACTTATTGTGCATCTCATTTTCATTTGCACACCAAATTGAAAAAAAAAAAAAAAATAATAATCATTGCGATTATATTACTTTGTTCTTTCATTAGTGACTGATGAAAAATGTGATCATATAATGAGAGGAAAAATATTTGTTTATTAAATTTTATTCACTGTTAACTGATGGTCTGATTTCACTCAATAAACTCGGTTGAATTATTTTTCAAGGCAAGGCAAAGGTTGTTTCATTTTTTTTTTCCCCTTTCAGGTGAATAAATTTGTATTTTTTTTCGTCCTGCCCCCTAATATGCATGATCCCAGGTTATCCCTTCTTCGGCAGGGAACCTCAAGCCATTATTACCCAAATACGTAATTGTCGCTATGAAACAGATGTTCGTAATTCGCACAAATTTGATTGCCAACTAATGTAAGTAACGTTCTTTTGTTTGGTAACAGTTGATATTTCTATGTAGGATACGCACCTATCCACCGGTCGTATAAATTAGGGGAATGCTACGCAACAATCAAGAGTCACGGTAGCGGCTCGACGCCAAGTATTAAAAAAAAAAAGCCAGCGCGAAACATGCCGCACTCTTAAATATCGAATATGACAGTTTTCAGACTTTTGTTTTTTTATGCATTTGTAGGCAGGTTACGGCAGGTAATAGAGGTCCGTTTATTTTCTACAGTATCGCATCAATGCTATCACGATTACTTTCAATTCCCATACATTTCCGGTTCAATAATTCTTTCGTACTTGACATTTCATATTTTCTGAATAAAAAATAAACCTTTCAGTCTCGTGACAGAAAAATAAATAAATGGCAATGCAGAAAAACTGCATCTAAGCATTTCTGTCAGTTTAGTCGAAGTTTAAATAATTTTAGATACCATTTCTCAAACATTCTCCGCATAAGATTTTTTTTGTGCTGAAAAAAATGTATTGAATCCAAATAACCCAAATAGTTTGAGGTAGATTCACTGGAGGCAAGTACATTTTACTTACAAGTACATTCAATGAATAATAAACGAAATAAAGGACATTGCACTCTGTAAGACATTTCCTTGAATGCATTTGGTTTAAATTCCTAATTTCTATGGATAGCAAAGCACAGAATATAAATTACGAGTAAAAGATGTTTACGATCGGAATATTTATTTCGGTTAACAACAATTTGACTTGTTAGCGATTTTTAACAAATAAATCTCCATTTTCATGGAACATTCACTTTTTTAATGAAAGAAAAGTTTATTGATGAAGTGGCCTTGTAGAAATGGCTATCTCTGCAAAACCTTTGAAAAGGGAAATTATTTAAAAAGTGAAATGAGAAGGGAGTTTTCTTTCTTAGGAAAAAAGTCAGGTTTGTTTTGAAGTAAAGCGGATGGAGTCCAAAAAAATCGTACGTCTAATTTCCCCCTCTGATTCTCTAATCGAAATCGTAAGTCGTCACCACCAGTTGTAAGAGGGGATGTGTGGTATTACGTAATCGTCGTTCTCGTGGTCTGTCGGTTGCGGTATAGAAAGTGCTCCCTGTAGAATTTGTGGGTCAATACCTCCAGACCCGTCTGACATAAATATATATATATATGCATATATAGATATAGATACATCTATATATGAGTTAACGCTCTATGCCGAGCATGTTAACTCACAAGTGGCATACTCTCACTCGACCCTCGGCTGTCTAACAGCTAACATTACTATCGTATTAGTCGTAATACTTACTACACTAAACCAGTCGAGGATTCCCTCTTTAGGATAAAAAACAGAACAAAAACAATAATAAATTTCTGTTTCCACACACGACAATCAGTTTTTTCCACTTTTTTCCAGCTTACGTCCGTAAAAATTCGCTGCTCTTTTTTTTTCTCTTCGCAATGTATATTCATGTAGAATAAAGTGGCGAGATAACCCGAAGCGCAAGCAAATTGTAACTTCGATTAGATAAGATCTTCGGAAATTCTTGGAGGCAATACTTACTTAGTTTCTCATTCTGGATCACGGACGGCTGACACATGTACGTGACGTAAAAACACATTCAAATGCGAGAATGTTCCTTTTCTTTTTATTTGCCTCTTTTTCTGCACTTCGTGATCCGACAAAAGAATAGTTTTGTAAAGAAACTCTTGTTCGGATTCGATCTTGTTGAGTGCAAAAAATGGTGCAATTACTTTGGGTTTATACCATTTTTCGATGCATCGATATATATTTTGGCCATTGATTATTGATTTATTATTAAAAATACCATCGATAATGACATTCGATTATTCTATTTTTAAAATGAATAAATCGATTACAAGACTCGAGAAAAAAAAATTATCGAGTAACTTCGCTGATTGTATCGCGGTCAAGATTGCATTTGAAGTTACGTAAAAAGTATAATAGAAACATATGAAATTGTTTTTCTCGATGCATAAATAATTGTTATTATTATTATTATTATTATTATTATTATTATTATTATTATTATTATTATTATCATTATTTACCTCCATAAAAACGATATTTATTCAGGTGGCGTAAGTCACGATTAATCGATCATAATTTGACGACAATCTTGTACATGAGATAAAATGTCCGCTTGACCGAAGAGGGAGGGAAGAGGGAGATGGATTTATATATCCAAAGGCTATTTTCTCATGACAAACAATGCGTTCATCGCTTCAAATTGATACTACTTCACTCGTTCGCGTATGCTTGTGATCTGCATCAAAAGAATTACAACTACCAATGACTTTGGCACGTTCTTATTCAGTAGTATGATTTAGCCACCCGCCTTTATTTACTTTTCGAACCGTTCCGTTGGAAACGACACCTCGATAATTCGTGATGACCTTCCAATTTTTTGACGTCATACGATTGCGAAAAATCTTCGTCTCTAAAAGTTTTTAGCTTGGGTTCACACGTACGCCACAAATTTTTCGAATAAACGAATTAATAATCTTTACCACTCCGAAAAAAATATCGAAAAATTCCAGTTTTCTCTAGAGCTCATCACAGGAATCCCATCAATGATAATTTATGGATTATTGATTGGAAGACTGTTTTCTCTTATCGGTTTTTTACTCTTTTTTCAAACTCAAACACTTCAATTAATTCGCTTGATTCGCTTAATTTAAATGAATTTATTTGAAGTATATAAAGCTATAAAGAAATGCAATAATATTGATCTTTAATTATAAAAATGCGCGATCTACGTGAGTAAAAGAAAAAACTCTTCGAAGAGTCAATTTCCTGAACAATTTTTCAGAATTCTGTATGTTATTAACTCGATCATTCTGTTACATAAAAATATATGTGATTAGAAACATGTCTAATGATCTCATATCACTGACTTTCTAATAAAATACCCTCAAGACCAAAGATTACAAACGTTTGAAATTTACCAGCGGAATATCAAGGATATTCAAGAAAGAATGGTTATTGTTATTCTCCATTGGAATCGCAATTATCCATCGATTTTCATATGGTTACGAAGTAAGACTCCCAGTTATAAGATCGATTTACTCTAAGGAAATTTGAATATCAGATAAATAAGATAGTTTTATTTATTAATTTAGTTTTATTATTTTATTATTTTAGTTTTATTTATTATAAGTTTTATTTATTAGAAGCAAGAATAAAAATAAGTTTCGGACATATCTTGAAAACATTGCATTTAGCTGATCTCCTTGGAGAGATAAGGTTGGAAAAAAATAGGGGAGAGTAGTAGGTAACAATGAGTAATACAGAAGTCGTGGTGACGGACCAAGGGCGGTTGCATTCGTAATTATCTTCGCCGCCATGCTGTAACGGCAAACACGCGACCCAATGTCGACCAGGACGAGAGACAGGATAAAGGGATTGATCGAGTAGTGGAAACTTTCTCGGTTATAGACTCGGGTCCGACAGACGAATGAAACAAGACGTAGAGACTGGGACAAGGATACACCAACTCGTCTAGACATTTGAACTGCATAGAGTAGAATTTTCAATAAGTTCAAAATTAGCGTCTTTACAAAATTGCAGAATTAATTAAACTGCAGATTACAATAACGCGTTGCAAAAAATGATAAACAGCGAAAAGTTACACATCGCTCATCATAATAGATTATTTCGTTTCAGTTTATCAACATTTCCAATTGAAATTGGTTAAGCTAACAAAAAAAATGGATTAAATTCCTTATTAGGTTTTTTTAGCATGCACTTCTGAAACTGTGACGTGTTCTAATTTGAATACGCAATAAAAAATGTAGAATAAAAATAATGGAATAATTTCAAGCTATTGAGAGTCAACACAAGCTTAATAACAATTATTACAATTTTTCATATTGATATTAACATTAAAATAAAAACTATGCAGAGCCGATATTGGAGGAATTGTCTTGACCTTTTAGGATCAAAATCTGCCTCAAACGTGAGTGTAAAGAGTGAGAAATGAATGAGTTCTTGTTCCTGGCGAAACTAAGAAAGCAATGCTATTGGCTCGTTATCGAGTGGTGGAGGCAGCTACGATGAAGATCAAGAAGGTCAGGAACTGCGGCGTGGTCAGAAACTAGGTTAACAGATTTAGCATAATTAAAATTTAGAAATTGTAAAAATAAAAACTTCGTTATAATCGATAGGAAACAGGAACGAAATAATAGAAAACAAATATGAAAAGAAACGTCGCAGGCTTGATTTACCGAAAAAAAATTAAATTTGGATTAATTTATAGGGTCTCCAACATTTATTCAAACAGAAAAAATCATTAAATACTTTTCAACTGTAGTATTCAATAAGTCTCACACTTTTTTCTGGCTGTTTAATTAATTTCAAGACAAGTGAAAGGCCTAACCCGGGGCTTCTAGGTATGAGAGAGGGAATATTTTGGAAAAAAGAAAAGTATTTAAGGTCTGAATAAATTGATACTGAATGACCCAAAAATTTCTTGTTATCAAGATTACTACGGATCTTTGAAATTGATAACTCGAAAAGTTCATACCAGGTTATAGTTTTGTTTATTTGGAGTTAGCTGAAATAAAACCTATCGAATTTGTAACAAGTTAGCTTGTTGGAATTTCAACTGTAGATGGATTGTTCGGATGGGAAAAAAGGTGGCGGTGGGGAATTGCGTCGTCGCGTTTGTGGTGTCGGCGTCGCGTACTAGAGCTCGTGCCCTGAGCAAGGAAGGAGGAGGTACCCACCACTGCTCGTATTGTCGGTATATGGGCTTTATATCCAAAGACTATACATTCACAAACGAGGAGAATCGAGGCAGTATCGAACCGGCGCCTGAACAGGCTGCACGTACACCTCAACATTCCATATATGGCATTTTATTTTATTTTTTATCCTATTCCATTTATCTTGTTTCTTTCCATTTCTTCTTTTAATCGCGTTTTCGCGACTGACAAAAATCGTGAGAAAAAGTAGAATATTCTCCATTTTTTATTCGCATGATAAAATTTTCGTTTGGATGTGATCCTTTCGAAATATTTACGATTAAGAATCCAACAAGGACTATAAAAACAGAAAAAAAACACTTATAGTATATATTTAGGTAAAAACAATATTCATCTAGATATAAAGGTGTTGGAGTGTCGTCGATGAAGTCATAGCTAATTTAAAAGCCGGCTCCTCGACTGAGAGTCTTTTTTTTTGATTGTTATGCGTTTACGCGCTTGTGACCCAACTGATACGTCATCGGAGCACCGAAACGTAACGCTACAGAAGGAAGGGTGGCGGCAGTCCATACAAATCTATGATTAGGAACCACTATTCGCCTTGATATATTCCAAGTTATGGCATTTCTTCGATAAAAGGTGGAGTGAGATTAATTTTACAATCGATTGGATAGTGTTTATGGTGATTTTTATTGGCAGTGAGTGTAAAGTGGGTGCAGTTAGTTTTGTACGTGAGCAGGGTACAAAAAAGGTTCGGGAAGGGCTCTATATTGAGATTGACTTACCGAAGGCTGTGATTGTGTGCGGCTGATAGAGAGAGGGAGAGAAAGAAAGAGGAGAAAAGAGGGAAAGCCGGTAGATCAGCTGGTCCCGCTGCTGCGCCATAGACGAGCCCAGATGCACCGGTATCGAACCGGCTTCAAAGTACGGCGCAATCAAACCTTTAGCGTATCTGGTCACAAAATTCATTTCTGGTTGAAATAAATACGGAAAAAGTGAAATTTATTGCCTTGTCTAATATTCAGTCCACTCGTGCTGTTTTTTAACAATTACGCACATTTTTTTGATAAGTAAAACGCGGCTATACTTGCTGGTGTCTTTTGATGGAAAAACAGTGAAAATAATAGGTGAGAATCGGCATGATCATCGTGGAGAAATTGAGAAGCAACGTATGGAGTTTGAAAAAATTGATTTTTGAAGGAAAATAAGGGTGAAAAAGATGTCGCAATCGGGCGAAAGCCCAGGAGGGCGGGGCGACAAACCGTCGTCAAGCCCGTCCTCACCGTCAGGGGGTGGTAGCCCGAGAACACCACGTGGTGGCCGATTAAAGGATCGCGTGAGTTTTTTCGAAAAAGTTTGGTCTTCCGGTGGTAAAAACAGTCGTGCAGGAAGTAGCGAGGATCTCGTTGATTCTGCTGGTCTTATGGAATCGGAAAGACGCCCTTTGAGTAATCCGGCTTCACCCATGCATCGAAGATCTTCCTCGAGAGCGAGTGATTCCTCGTTCGAGGAAAGTTTCGAACGTCTCGTCGAAGAAGGCGAGTTTAACGGTGCTAAAGTTGTGAAATTCGAAAAAATGACATTTCGAAAAAGCTTGAGAGAAGTTACGACGAGTACGAGCAGCAGTTTAATGGTTCGACATGGGAATAATTTTACCACTGAGTCCAGCACGACACCCAGCGAAGAACACGCCTTGGAAGATTCGGCTTATCAAAGTCATGGAGTTCATGGTAGTTCCCATGGAAGTTCGATGGGATCCTTTCCCAGATTTCCTTCCGAGGAAAGCATTTCTCAACAAGGCGGATGCAGAGGTAGCGAAAGTCAAGAAGAAAAACCACCGAGCGAATGGTACGCAGAGTATCGGAATCAGAGCTTCCACAATGTCGCGGCAAGAATCGAATATGTGCGAAGTCGTAGCGAATACGATGCTCACATCGCTGAGATAAAAGGTACTCGTTATTATTTTTTCTTCTTTTTTAAGCAAATTGCGTGCTCAGAAAATCGACAAAAAAATTAAGACTTTCAAACATACAAAAAGTTCAAAGCAGGATGATCGCTAAATAGGACGTACCCGTATTTTTTTCCTTTTCGAGCAGGCTGTGTTAAAAAAATCGAGAAAAAAAAAATAGAAACTACAAAAATATTGAACGAGTGATATATTATTGAGTATACTTATAGCGATATGTAGAAAATCGACAGTCCCTTCCAGATTGTCCATTTCTGACTAAGGAATACTGTCCGGAATAAGGATTGGATGAAATGAAATCGACCTTTGAAAAACTATCTTTAACTAATGCATCCGTTAATAATCGAAGTTTTTATTCTTTTGGAGATAGACCATATTTTCATCAAATTTAATAATAACTAGCGTTGCCCGAGTTATTATTACAAAATCTGATCTTTATCATCGACTATTTCGGAAATTTCTCAAAATAACGTTTTTTTCTAACTGAAGATTAAGACAATGTCGAAAAAGTTAGTAAATACTGGTTTTTTTGAAGCATCTTCATAAAAATTTGAAGTAAAAAAAAGTGGTGTTTTCGAGATTTTTGAATCGGAATGCACGAAGAAAGCTATTAGAGAAAAATAAGAAAAACCAAAAACTGTACTGACATTTTAGGAATTTCCAACAATGGCCGCAAACTCCACTTGTAATAATAATTAATATGGGTGGGGGTTGAATGCGTATTCGATGTAATATTTTTTCTTTGATCGCGCATTTATTCGAAAATATATATTCAGACTGTTTATACTTGAAATGTAGATAATATAGGTTGTCCTAATGTAAGAAATTTATATTTTCTAAATTCGAAATGGAGAGCAATTCCTTTATTGAGAGACCAAAATATATAGTATGAATAATTCGAAAGTGAATTTTTCGAAAGACTACAAATTAGAAGTACAGAATAGCGAACGCTCTGAAGTACGAAGAATGACAAGCAATACTTTACAGCCCAGAGGCTCTCGCTATTTTGACCGTTCGACTTTCTGGTATTTCGCTATTTTGACCACATTAATATTTTGTCTTTCGTTAAAATATATTTGAAATAGTGAATATTCATAATATTGCCGATTTCAGTATTTGACGACTCGAATGCGTAATAGTCGAACTTTTGTAGAATCGCTATTCCAGCCTTCGTCATTTGGGCTACTGTTATATTTTGTTTTTGACGTAAATGTACTTCGAACTCTTTAATTTCTCATTTTTTTTATTTCCACTTTGGAGTCACGAAAAAAAGGCTATTTTCGCGATTTTTTTTGAGGATTTTATAAAAGATATGAATATAAAAGTTGTTGGGCTTGATAAATAAAGTCTTAAAATACATAAACAAAAATTTTTAATTCATTTTTATTCATTTTTAAGTACAAAAACTGTAGTTTAACGTAACGCCTCAAAAATAGATGGGCTAGGTAGCTCCATCACAACTCGGCAACGGCTTGTCTGAAACAAAAAAATCAAAGTCCATTAGATTCAGTATGACACCAGCTATAAAATGACCCTTGGATATAAAGTTTTATCAAAAAATAAAAGAATGGCAGATAAAAAACGAAATAAGTAAAAAAAACGCGTTTTTTTCGCAGTTTTTCACAAAAAAAAGAGTAAAAATCAAAATTTTAAAACCATCGAGGGTCATCTTGTTGCGAATTATGTTTATAATAAGTGGTTCAAATTTCAAGAGAATCGGTTTATTAGTTTTAGAGATACGATGGAGATAGATTTTGAAAACGTTGTTTCGAGAAAAACGCGTTTGACGTTTGTACTATGAAAAACTCTTACCTAAACTCAATCGGTAATTCCTGCACCGTACAAAATCCCTTCTGATTGCTCATCATCGTCGATTTCTTCAAGTCTTGCTTGCTTTCGTTTGGTTCTGATCTCTTTTGAGCACTCAGAACTGCGGCGGTTTGCAGAGCGAACACGTTCGTCATCGCGATTGTCGGCGAATCCGATGGCGATCGGGTCGAGTTTGACGCTCATTATTTCCATTATTTTAAGCACTGGACGAAATTCTTCATTAATGACACACGCGGAAACTTTGCAGGCAATGTCTACGATTTTTTTGCCGTTGAACATGTGTTTAGGTGTCATATTCCATACGCAGTTGTTAAAACTTTCATTATTGTTTTGCGTATGGCCACCTAAACACCTTTCGAGCAGTTCTGTTTTGGTGAGATCCTCGTAAATAGGTTTTAAAACTTCCTGTACTTCCTCAGCTTTCTGAGGAAGCAGGAGGATGTTTGTAATGTTGCTGACGTGCCTTAGCTTTGAGGTACTTGCACCATTCTATCAAGCAGTTGTGATGTTGCGGCTTGACATTGGTCCAAATTTTGTGGTAATACCCTGCCCATATTTCTTTGCGCATACCTTCAATAGAATTCAAATTCCTTCGAATAGTTAAGCCGTAATTTTCAGACAACTGTTTCATCAACTTGATCGTCAAAGTTTGTGTTTTTGTTTTTGACACTTTTTTACGGTAGCCGTTTTTTTCTTCACAAGTTACAGTTTTTTTCGGTGCGGCTTTTTTCGGTGTAACGTTTTTCGATGCGATTTTTTACTTACTTAGAACTGCGATTATATTTCAAGAAGGACTAAAATATAGCTGGACTATACGATTTATAATGAGAAGCAGCTGTTTAATGAATAATAGTGGGGAAAGAGGAATAAAAGGCCGATGGGTCGGCCGAGCGCGCTATACGCACAGGTAGACGAAATGAGGTCCTGACGTTCAGGTAAAAAAGAAAAATACTTAGAGAGCTCGGATTTTCATAAAATTTGGACACAATATTTCTGAATGTATGTACTTTCGAAAACAGTAAAAAAAAATCGATTTTTTGAAATTTTCAAATTGGACTGGCCCCTTAATATGAGAAGACACCGAAAAAGAACTTTTGGAATCACTTTTTCGTCTGAATCTTAGTCCTAGGCAGAATTTTTTTTTTTTGCAAAATTCGTTCGTCGGAAACCTTGAAATTACAACGCTATACCGACTTTTCTTGCATGTATTTAGCCTCTTTTGCGCCGCCTTTTTTTTAAATCGAATAAAATGTAGTTTGGGTTCAAGGAGGAGTTTCACCGTACCAATAGTAGTAGAATTAAAAAAATTCTTCAACTATTAAAATAAAAATATTAATTATTAAGAGTCGCGGTAGCGACTCGAGACAAGTACATTTACGAAGCGAGTCGCACAAGACACTTTTACCAGAAGGACCGTGATTCTACTTGTTCTCGAAAATTGTTTCTTTAATATAAACTAAATTACAGCATATTGGAGGTTCATTTAAGTTCACATATTTTTTATTTTTTTTTCTCTTTCGATCGCCACTAATTAGAACTTCGTAGCTTAAATAGTATTAAAAATATTAATGTTTTTTTTTTCGTTGTGCCGAAAAATTGAGCATTTTTTCGCACACATTTTGATGCGCAACTGTCTTTTTCGCAGTCGCTATCTAGTGACACTAGTGATATTGGTAAAACTCTGGTAATATTCAAACGATCGCTGGATATGACAGCTAACCGACAAGCGTACTATATTTTTGAACAGTCATTAGGTTATAAAGATCGCGATTAATTTCGATCGACTTTTGGTTACAGTGACTTTTATTATAATAAGAAAGTGATAGTGCGAAAATAATAAAGTACAATTCATTTCAATCATCTTTCGAACAGTGTTTGAACAAATATGTATTTTTTATTATTTTTAAGCCTGTAATTTTTATTTTCCACATCTAACTCTACAACGGAGTCGAAAACGATACCTTTTCTCTTTTACCATAAAATATTCCTCGAATGCAATAATAAGGTTTATTTAAAAACCATTCTCCGTTATTATTTTATATAATTAAGAGAATGGTGTATGATAAACTCGTATTCGATGATTATTTAATATCTTTGTCGTGAGGTTATAAAGATCGGGGTCAGTTTGAACTTTTGGTTAAAGTGACTTTTAAATATATAGATAGAAGAGTGATAATGCAAAAATAAAATATAATTCACTAAATAAACTTTTGCATAGTGCCTAAATAAATAATTTTTTCTATTAACCCTAGCCCCAACAATCCATTTTTCTGAACGTCAACTCTAGAACGTAGTCGAAAACGGTGCCTCTTCCCTCTTCTCTTTTACCATAAAATGTCCCTTGCATGTAATAATAATGTTTATATGGAAACTACCCTCTTCATTTTTATATAACTGAGAGAATGGTGTATGATACCACCCTAGGTTTGAATTATATATGGTTTTGAATCACCCTAGAGTGCAACCCACTTGCAACCCAAAACGGAATCAAGTGATGTGAAATAATTTTGAGCGAAAAGATATTTGATTTGAGAAAAACAATTCATAAGTACAATACCGAAAAAAACGTTAATTCTTTTATATCATTCAGATACGTACACAATATATATATGTTTAATTGGCAAGCTATGAATTTCATACAAAAAAGTCAACAAATCTTCGCAAAAAAACAGCATATGTGCTATAAAAAAAGTTGAGACAAGTACATTTACTCCCCCCAAATAGTTGTTCCGGTAAAAAGTCTCCTTCTGAACGTGAACCCTAACAAAAGTTATAAAAGAGATTTCCTCCCAAAAAAACTAACCTTACAAAAATTCTCTCATTCACATCAAATCTCTCAAGAAATTATAGAACCCCACAAAAATTTTCTCAATAAATTAGAAAATTACAAAAAGTTATAAGACAGCCTCAAAAAAATTTACCGATCAAATCATAATCTCACAAAAGATGCTAATTCAAATTCGACCAAAAATGAAGTCTAAACTTTACAAAAATAAATTAAAACTATAAAAGCATTAATAGCAAAAACATTAAAGCCTATTAACTTCTTATAAAAAATCTTCCAATTAATTAAAAATATGGATGTGCTACAGTACAGTTGTTCTACGCAAAAAGAACAAGAATAAAAAATTGGAATGAAAAAAAATTCGGATACAACAAAAAATTTCCAAAGAAAAAAATTAGATTGAAAAAAAATTTCGGCCGAAGTACTTGGCAAGTTTGTAACCATAAATGAATTAAGCAAATTGAATTGAATTAAGCACATTGTATAAATTATAATCAAAAAAACTAAATAATAATTTTTAAATAAAAAACAAAAAATTTATTGGAAAAAAGTTGGCTTAAAGTAGTTCTCTCATTTTTTATTGCAAAATGTACACAATGTACAATGCATAATTGATAACCGTTGTCATAAACTCGCTATATACTTCGGTCGAAACTTTTTTTTTCCATCCAAATTTTTTTAGTCGGTAACTTTGTCAGCATAAATTTGGTTGTTTCGCAAATTCAAAAAGAGATTAAGTATATGAAGAAATATTCTAATAGAAATATAATGCACCTGAAGTTTTGAAATGAATAAAAACAATCAGCATGAAACCAACTCAAAACGTAACCATTTTGAGCTAAAAGAAAAGAATTTCATAAGTACTTCAACAATTTCTTTTCTTTTTACCAATTGCTGATGATATAAAATTCGTAATCAATAAACGTTATAAAAAAACTGGTGTAGTACTTCTGCCGAAATTCTTTTTTCTAATCGAACGTTTGCTCTCGATATTCTGTGCACATACCTTTTTTTGTTTCAAAATATCGTTTCGTTTTGATTGCTTTTATTCAAAAACTTTAAGTGCATTTTGGTGCTATTGAAGTATTTTTTCGGTGTAATTATTTATGGAATATTTTTCGATACGGATTTTTTTTCCTAACAATTTTTTTTTTAATTCGACGTATAATTTACATACTTTATTTTGCTCCGAGAATTTTGTTTTATTTAGATTTTTTATTAAATTCAAAAACTTAGTGTATTTTATTTCTGTTGGTATGTATATTTGGGTCTAATATTTCTTTGAACAATTTTTTTTTACGAAATAAAAAAAAAAGAATTCTTATTTGTTCGTGGTTCTTTTATACGTCGTATCTTTTCAGACCTACTACAAGTTTTTAAGTAATCTAATAATTTTATCGTTCTGACGGTTAATTACGAAGTTTGAATTCACTTGAACACTTCTTAGAGAACTATTTCACAATGCATTATTAGTCCCGCTATAGTAGCGATACAGTAGCTCGAAATTCGATCATGTATCCATTTTTAGTTAGCCGAAATCAGAAAAAAATCGCTAGAGCGGCCTTTAAAATTTTTATTAAAGATCGAATTCTTGATAGAATAACTTGTTGATCAAATATTATTATATTTTGCTGCAACACCGAAAAAAAATGCTGATTTTTTTGTATCACCCAAGTACGTACCCAATATAGACATATTTAATTGAAAAGGTATGAATTCCTTACAAAAAGTCAACAAATCCCCGCAAAAAAACAGCATAAATGCTGTAAAAAAAGTTAAGACAAGTACATTTACTCCCCCCAAATAGTTTGTCCGGTAACAAATCTCAGTTTCGATACAAAACCTTTACTAAAAATTTTAAAAGAGATTTTCTCCCAAGAAAACCAACCTTGCAAAAATTCTATGATTCATATCACATCTCTCAAAAAATAATAGGAGAACCCCACAAAAATTTTCTCAATAAATTAGAAACTCACAAAAAGTTATAAGAGCCTCTAAAAAATTTATCAATCAAATCATAATTTCACAAAAGATGCCAATTCAAACCTGCCCAAAAATTAAGTCTAAACTTCACAAAAAGTTATTAAATAAATAAAAATAATAAAAACATTAATAGTCAAATACATTAGAACCTATTAAACTCCAATATAAACACTTTCAACGAATTGAAAATACAGTTGTTCTACCCAACAAGAATAAGAATAAATAATAATTATGAGAAAAAATTTTGATACAAAAAGATTTCAAACGCAAAAAATTAGATTGAAAGAAAAATTTCGGCCGAAGTACTTGGTGAGTTTTTCGTTTAATTTACATAATATATCACTTATGGTTATAAACTCGCCAAGTACTTCGACCGAAATTTTTTTTTCAATCTAATTTTTTGCGTTTGAAATCATTTTGTATCAAAATTTTTTCTCATAATTATTTTTTATTCTTATTCTTGTTGGGTAGAACAACTGTATTTTCAATTCGTTGAAAGTGTTTATATTGGAGTTTAATAGGTTCTAATGTATTTGACTATTAATGTTTTTATTATTTTTATTTATTTAATAACTTTTTGTGAAGTTTAGACTTAATTTTTGGGCAGGTTTGAATTGGCATCTTTTGTGAAATTATGATTTGATTGATAAATTTTTGAGAGGCTCTTATAACTTTTTGTGAGTTTCTAATTTATTGAGAAAATTTTTGTGGGGTTCTCCGATTATTTTTTGAGAGATGTGATATGAATCATAGAATTTTTGCAAGGTTGGTTTTCTTGGGAGAAAATCTCTTTTAAAATTTTTAGTAAAGGTTTTGTATCAAAACTGAGATTTGTTACCGGACAAACTATTTGGGGGGCGTAAATGTACTTGTCTTAACTTTTTTTACAGCATTTATGCTGTTTTTTTGCGGTTAATATTAGAATGTGATATTTTTTTCTGAATCCTTGAGAAAATAAGGGTGCACTTATAAGCTTATTCACAAATAAATTATATTAATTGTAAGCACGCGACTCTCAAAATTTCAATCGAAATGAAAAATGGTGTTTTATCCCTCTAAATTCGATGTAGATTAATTTTATGGCAAAATAAATGGCAAATATCTGTTTATTCATTCATATCATATACACGGAGAGAATTAAAAGTGAAAAATTATAGTTACAGCAATAGAAACGATGGACAACCTTGAATATTTTGAATTTTTACAGTGTAAAATGTAAATTTTCATGAAAAGAAAATAAAACCTCTTCTATAATACAGGAAATTTTATTTCCTTTTCATGAAAATTTACACTTTGCATTGTAATAATTCCAAACATTTAAGGTTTCCCCGTTTCTATTGCTGTAACGATAATTTTTCACTTTTAATTCTCCCTGTATACATACCTGGCAAACACCATTTTTTCCATTTTGTGTTTCGATTTGAACTTTTTTTGAATTCTATTAATTAAACAAATGACTATAAATACAGAACTCAATTTTTGTGCAGTGACAATACGATTCGCTTCTTCATAATAGTAAGTGAACGCGAATCGAGACTGTTGAGGAGTCTTATCAAGATAGGAAAATAGCTTGCAGAGTAGTGAATATACATACATATATACAGCACAAACATAAGCTCATTTGATAGCTAGATCAGAATGAGTATAGGTAAATATTGACTGAAGTTAAAAATATCTTGCGACGCAATATCACTCGTCTTGTTTTCCATCAAATTAAACAAGATACTATTGGGTTTTAAACTGAATTCCTGCTGTTTTTCAATTAAAAAAAAAAATTATTTATAGTTTACGGTACATTCTATTTTTATTCGAAGTATTGTCCATCAGAAGCTACGACCTTTTCCCGACTTTCACGCAACAAATGGATTCCATGCCAATAGAAATCGTTGCTTTTTGAGGTGATCCATTCATCGATCCATTTTTTTATATCTTCAACACTGAAAACCGAATTTTGTTGAAATATTGAAATATTTTGTTGGACGTATTCAACAAAATTATTTCGTCCAGGCAACAAAATTTCGAATGTTACAACAAAACTTCATTACACTGAAACGAAACTTTGTTGAAACGACAAAAAATTTGTTGCCTGGACGAAATAATTTTGTTGAATACGTCCAACAAAATATTTCAATATTTCAACAAAATTCGGTTTTCAGTGAAAAGACTTGAAATGCTGTGATGACAAATCATTCTGAGTCG
The DNA here is from genome assembly GCA_963989365.1 of Rhimphoctona megacephalus. NCBI lineage: Eukaryota > Metazoa > Arthropoda > Insecta > Hymenoptera > Ichneumonidae > Rhimphoctona > Rhimphoctona megacephalus. Next base: position 25,042,091 of record OZ022420.1, read on the forward strand.
CTCGAAATAAATGATAATCAGACGGCGGTATATCCGGTGAATATGACGGGCGAGGTAAAACTTCCTAGTTCATGTCCTTTATATACTTTTTTACGGTTTCTGCTACATGTGGCCGAGTATTGTCATGGAGCAAAATTAGTTTGTTATGACGTTTGGCGTACTCAGGCCGCTTTTTTCTCAATTCCTGGTTTATTTTCATTAATTATTGTTTATAGCGAACAGCTGTTAACGTTTCACCGGGTTTCAACAACTCGTGGTACATCATACCTTCTTGATCCCACCAAACACACAGCATTACCTTTTGAGCATGAATATTGCATTTTGGCGTTGATGGACCTGGTTCACCTGGCAGTACCCATTCTTTTTTCGTTTGGTATTTTCATAATAAACCCATTTCTCATCGCCAGTCACGATTCGATGTAAAAATGACTTCCTTTCGCATCGTTCAAGCAGCAATTCACAAATCGTTTTTCGCTTTTCGAGTTGTCTCTCGTTTAATTGATGTGATAACCAATTTCCCGCTTTTTGAACCAGTCCAAGATTATGTAAACGTTTGCTAACAGCCGTTTCAGTAACGTTTAATGTATTAGACAATTCTTTAAGGGTCTGACATCGATCTTCATTGAGTAAGGCCATCAATTCTTCATCTTTAAATGTTTTCAGCCGTTCCGCACGTTCTTTGTCTTTAAGGTTAAAATCTTTTTGATCTTGAAAATCATTCAACATGTTATTGGTTCAAAACCTGACATTTTCGATATTATAAAAAAAGTAGTGTGTACAAGTGATTTCACTCTCAAATACTGAATATTGTAGGTTATGCCCAATACTTCAACACGGTATAGTTTTAGTGTTACTGCTATGAAAATAATACTAGTTACGCCATCTCATATAAAACAGCGGGAATTAAGTTTAAAACTCAATATTTAAAGTGATATTAACTTTTGGATGCATGCTAAAAAACATAAGAAATATTCTTAAATTTAATTTGGTACATAATATTCAATCAGTTCATTGACATTATCAGTCGCCTAATCGACTATTTACAATTAATTAGAACAATAACATTAAAAATGCGATCACAGCACTTCATAAATATATCGATAATACGTATATGCAACATCAGCGTAACATCTTCCGTATGTTTCATTGACGGTGTTAGATAGCAACAGAGGCAATTCATCGTTGCGTCAGGTCTGGGTCGAGCAAGCATTTATAAATTCTCAAGGATAGATGAGAACGTTCGCCCTTGCGGCGCACTCTTTGATACTTGTGGATAACCTATATCCAATAGACACAAAGTAATACTCTACAAAACGATACAATTAAGTAGTATTTTATTACTGTACAAAATAATCTTTGAACTGTAGAATAATAAAAAAATAATAAAATATTTTCATTTAGGGATTTCGTTTTTGCGCAATTTTTTATGGACTTTGAACACCTTTAAATCGAGAAAAGGTTAATATAAATTGTGGTAGCTTGCTTTTAAATTTTTAAGCAGGTATTAAAAACATTTAAAATTAACCATTGGAGTATGTTAAAAAAGTGACCATCAAACCTAATCTGCCTTACGAGAAAACCGTTTTTGCTTGCTGAAAATAAATTTTATTATTACAGGCAACTGTCATTTATAATTTCGATACGTTGTGTTCAGTTTATATGAGTCGAATTTAAAAACCTTAAACTGTATTTCTCGTTACATTTATATTGTCAAACTTTTAGTTTCGCTTTCACAATTAAAAATGGTAGCTCACCTTACTGAGCAGGATTAATGCAATTCAGCATAATAAGTGTATACATACAGGGGTTTTCATAAATAATGCTAAACATATTATGTAGCATTGGGAGTAAAAAAAATTAGGCATACCTTTTTTACAAAAGGTGCAAACAAACTATTCTACGTATAGTCACAATATTTTAGATTTATTCACATTATATATTAATGGAATGCTGTTATAAATATAATCAAACATATTTCAACGTATTTAACAGAGGTAAAGATAATTTAGAACAAAAATTAAAACTAAATTATTTAAAGTACTGTCAAGAGTTGAATTTTATTCTGACTGGGACTTCATAAGCGCTGTTTTTATAGTTTTTAAAAATGTATTTTTTCACTCTAACCTCACTTTTTCCCCACTTCCCTAATTTCCATATTCCTGTGAGATTCCCACGAGTGTTGCCCACAGTCACTCTTCTCCTAATGCACGGTATTGAAACCAGTCATGAGCCAATATATACTGAGATGATATGTTGTCTACACTGAGAAAAAAATGTTGTTGACCGAAACAAATTTCGTTTCTCTCAACCAAAATATTTAGTTCGATGCGGGCAACAAAATATTTTTGAGATAAGACAAAATAATATTTGTGAATGACGTGTGTGAAGTTAGCATCTCAATTGTTAGCATCTCACAAATAAACTTCAGATAAAGTGGCATGCCACATTGTTCTACAGTTCTTGATAAGTATTAAAAATAGTTCCGTCGAATTTACTATTAATATCGCATTTTGAAAAAATGAGATGCTAACTTCGCAAAAAATGTTACAGCATCTCATCGAATTTTCAGAAATTGATCTCACAAGAGTTGAAATCCCTTGAGTTCTACATCCTGAATAAGTTTTAACAACAGTTCTGTCGATTTAAAAAAAAAAACGGTTTTTTAATTTTTAAAAATCATTTAGGAAGTGCTAGAGGCTAGAACTCTTTGAGAATACATGTACAAGAACTCTAGTTATCATTTAGGAGCATTGTTCAAGCCGGAAGACGCCATAGTATAACAGCATCTCATCAAAGTAGACAATTTTAACCAGTAATAATTATTTAAAAATTTGTAGAAAGCGGCAGAGGCTAGAGCTCTACTGGAATTCATACAGAGGATCTTCACTTATCATTTAGAACACTTATCTAAGCTAAAACTCGTCATAGGACGACAGCATCTCACTATCGTAATGATTGTAATTTTTTAATTCAATTTCATTTTTACGAAACCTAGCACTCGCTATAGGATGACAGCATCTCACTATCGTATAGATTTTTCATTGGCAATAATTATTTAAAATATTTCAGAAAACGTTAGAGACTAAAACTTTTCAGAAATGCCTTCATGTGAGTTTTAGTTATCATTTAGAACTATTACACGAGCAGGAACTTGTCATAATACGACAGCACCTCGTCGTATCATAGTGATTTTTTATTTTGATCAATTATTTAAATTTACCTGGGAAGTGCTAGAGGCTAGAACTCTTCTGAAATTCATACACAGGATTGTCACTTATCACACAGAACTCTTATCTTAGCTAGAACTCGTCATAGGATGACAGCATCTCACTATCGTAATGATTTTTCGTTCAAAATATTTATTTGAAATTATTTACAGAACGCTACGGACTAGAACTCTTCAGGAGTATGTACATAGGAATGATAGTCATTATGCAGAACCATTACGAAAGCTAGAACTCGCTATAGGATGACATCATCTCACTATCGAAGAGATTTTCCATCAACAATAATTATTTAAAAATTTTCAGAAAACGTTAGAGACTGGAACTCTCCAGAAATGCACTCATAGGAGCTCTAGATATCATTTGCAACTGTTACGCAATTTGGAACTCATCCTAGTACAGCAGCATCTTATCATATCCTAGTGATTTTGCATTTTTGTAAATTAATTAAAATCATTTAGGAAGTGCTAGAGGCTAGAATTCTTCGAGAATATGTGCACAAGGACTCTAGTTATCATTAAGGAGCATTGTTCAAGCTGGAAGACGCCATAGTATGACAGCATCTCATCATAGTAGATATTTTCAATCAATAATAAATATTTTAATCATTTTAGGAAGCGGTGGAGGCTAGAACTATTTTGGAACTCATAAAGAGGATCCCCACTTATCATTCAGAACCCTTATCTAAGCTAGAACTCGTCATAGGACGACAGCATCTCACTATCGTAATGATTTTTCGTTCAAAATAATAATTTAAAAGTATTTAGAGAGCGCTACAGACTAGAACTCTTCACGAGTACGTACATAGGAATGCTAGTCATCAGCCAGAACCGTTATGAAAGCTAGAACTCGCTATAGTACGACAGCATCTCAATATCGTAGAGATTTTTCATTGGCAATAATTATTTAAAGTATTTCAGAAAACGTTAGAGACTGGAACTCTTCAGAAACGCCTTCATGGGAGCTCTAATCATCATTTAGAACTATTACGCAAGCAGGAACTCGTCATAGTACAACAGCATCTCATCGTATCATAGTGATTTTTTATATTGACCAATTATTTAAATTTATCTGGGAAGTGCTAGAGGCCAGAACTCTTCTGGAATTCATACAGAGGATATTCTTTTATTATTTAGAACCATTATTTTAGCTAGAACTCGTCATAGGATGACAGCATCTCACTATCGTAATGATTTCTCGTTCAAAATATTTATTTGAAATTATTTAGAGAACGCTACGGACTAGAACTCTTCAGGAGTACGTACATAGGAATGATAGTCATTATGCAGAACCATTACGAAAGCTAGAACTCGCTATAGGATGACATCATCTCACTATCGAAGAGATTTTCCATCAACAATAATTATTTAAAAACTTTCAGAAAACGTTAGAGACTGGAGCTCTCCAGAAATGCACTCATAGGAGCTCTAGATATCATTTGCAACTGTTACGCAATTTGGAACTCATCCTAGTACAGCGGCATCTCATCATATCCTAGGGATTTTGCATTTTTGTTAATTAATTAAAATCATTTAGGAAGTGCTAGAGGCTAGAACTCTTCGAGAATACGTGCACAAGGACTCTAATTATCATTAAGGAGCATTGTTCAAGCTGGAAGGCGCCGTAGTATGACAGCATCTCATCATAGTAGATATTTTCAATCAATAATAAATATTTTAATCATTTTAGAAAGCGGTGGAGGCTAGAACTCTTTTGGAACTCATAAAGAGGATCCCCACTTATCATTCAGAACCCTTATCTAAACTAGAACTCGTCATAGGACGACAGCATCTCACTATCGTAATGATTTTTCGTTCAAAATAATAATTTAAAAGAATTTAGAGAGCGCTACAGACTAGAACTCTTCACGAGTACGTACATAGGAATGCTAATCATCAGTCAGAACCATTATGAAAGCTAGAACTCGCTATAGTACGACAGCATCTCAATATCGTAGAGATTTTTCATTGGCAATAATTATTTAAAGTATTTCAGAAAACGTTAGAGACTGGAACTCTTCAGAAACGCCTTCATGGGAGCTCTAATCATCATTTAGAACTATTACGCAAGCAGGAACTCGTCATAGTACAACAGCATCTCATCGTATCATAGTGATTTTTTATATTGACCAATTATTTAAATTTATCTGGGAAGTGCTAGAGGCCAGAACTCTTCTGGAATTCATACAGAGGATATTCTTTTATTATTTAGAACCATTATTTTAGCTAGAACTCGTCATAGGATGACAGCATCTCACTATCGTAATGATTTCTCGTTCAAAATATTTATTTGAAATTATTTAGAGAACGCTACGGACTAGAACTCTTCAGGAGTACGTACATAGGAATGATAGTCATTATGCAGAACCATCACGAAAGCTAGAACTCGCTATAGGATGACATCATCTCACTATCGAAGAGATTTTCCATCAACAATAATTATTTATAAACTTTCAGAAAACGTTAGAGACTGGAGCTCTCCAGAAATGCACTCATAGGAGTTCTAGATATCATTTGCAACTGTTACGCAATTTGGAACTCATCCTAGTATAGAAGCATCTCATCATATCCTAGTGATTTTGCATTTTTGTTAATTAATTAAAACCATTTAGGAAGTGCTAGAGGCTAGAACTCTTCGAGAATACGTGCACAAGGACTCTAGTTATCATTAAGGAGCATTGTTCAAGCTGGAAGACGCCATAGTATGACAGCATCTCATCATAGTAGATATTTTCAATCAATAATAAATATTTTAAACATTTTAGAAAGCGGTGGAGGCTAGAACTCTTTTGGAACTCATAAAGAGGATCCTCACTTATCATTCAGAACCCTTATCTAAGCTAGAACTCATCATAGGACGACAGCATCTCATCATAGTATATATTTTCAATCAATAATAAATATTTTAAACATTTTAGAAAGCGGTGGAGGCTAGAACTCTTTTGGAACTCATAAAGAGGATCCTCACTTATCATTCAGAAATCTTATCTAAGCTAGAACTCGTCATAGGACGACAGCATCTCACTATCGTAATGATTTTTCGTTCAAAATAATAATTTAAAAGTATTTAGAGAGCGCTACAGACTAGAACTCTTCACGAGTATGTACATAGGAATGCTAGTCATCAGTCAGAACCGTTATGAAAGCTAGAACTCGCTATAGTACGACAGCATCTAAATATCGTAGAGATTTTTCATTGGCAATAATTATTTAAAGTATTTCAGAAAACGTTAGAGACTGGAACTCTTCAGAAACGCCTTCATGGGAGCTCTAATCATCATTTAGAACTATTACGCAAGCAGGAACTCGTCATAGTACAACAGCATCTCATCGTATCATAGTGATTTTTTATATTGACCAATTATTTAAATTTATCTGGGAAGCGCTAGAGGCCAGAACTCTTCTGGAATTCATACAGAGGATATTCTTTTATTATTTAGAACCATTATTTTAGCTAGAACTCGTCATAAGATGACAGCATCTCACTATCGTAATGATTTCTCGTTCAAAATATTTATTTGAAATTATTTAGAGAACACTACGGACTAGAACTCTTCAGGAGTATGTACATAGGAACGATAGTCATTATGCAGAACCATTACGAAAGCTAGAACTCGCTATAGGATGACATCATCTCACTATCGAAGAGATTTTCCATCAACAATAATTATTTATAAACTTTCAGAAAACGTTAGAGACTGGAGCTCTCCAGAAATGCACTCATAGGAGCTCTAGATATCATTTGCAACTGTTACGCAATTTGGAACTCATCCTAGTATAGAAGCATCTCATCATATCCTAGTGATTTTGCATTTTTGTTAATTAATTAAAACCATTTAGGAAGTGCTAGAGGCTAGAACTCTTCGTGAATACGTGCACAAGGACTCTAGTTATCATTAAGGAGCATTGTTCAAGCTGGAAGACGCCATAGTATGACAGCATCTCATCATAGTAGATATTTTCAATCAATAATAAATATTTTAAACATTTTAGAAAGCGGTGGAGGCTAGAACTCTTTTGGAACTCATAAAGAGGATCCTCACTTATCATTCAGAACCCTTATCTAAGCTAGAACTCATCATAGGACGACAGCATCTCATCATAGTATATATTTTCAATCAATAATAAATATTTTAAACATTTTAGAAAGCGGTGGAGGCTAGAACTCTTTTGGAACTCATAAAGAGGATCCTCACTTATCATTCAGAAATCTTATCTAAGCTAGAACTCGTCATAGGACGACAGCATCTCACTATCGTAATGATTTTTCGTTCAAAATAATAATTTAAAAGTATTTAGAGAGCGCTACAGACTAGAACTCTTCACGAGTATGTACATAGGAATGCTAGTCATCAGTCAGAACCGTTATGAAAGCTAGAACTCGCTATAGTACGACAGCATCTAAATATCGTAGAGATTTTTCATTGGCAATAATTATTTAAAGTATTTCAGAAAACGTTAGAGACTGGAACTCTTCAGAAACGCCTTCATGGGAGCTCTAATCATCATTTAGAACTATTACGCAAGCAGGAACTCGTCATAGTACAACAGCATCTCATCGTATCATAGTGATTTTTTATATTGACCAATTATTTAAATTTATCTGGGAAGCGCTAGAGGCCAGAACTCTTCTGGAATTCATACAGAGGATATTCTTTTATTATTTAGAACCATTATTTTAGCTAGAACTCGTCATAAGATGACAGCATCTCACTATCGTAATGATTTCTCGTTCAAAATATTTATTTGAAATTATTTAGAGAACACTACGGACTAGAACTCTTCAGGAGTATGTACATAGGAACGATAGTCATTATGCAGAACCATTACGAAAGCTAGAACTCGCTATTGTATGACAGCATCTCACTATCGTAGAGATTTTCCATCAACAATAATTATTTAAAAATTTTCGGAAAACGTTAGAGACTGGAACTCTCCAGAAATGCATTCATAGGAGCTCTAGATATCATTTGCAACTGTTACGCAAGTTGGAACTCATCCTAGTACAGCAGCATCTCATCATATCCTAGTGATTCTGCATTTTTGTTAATTAATTTAAATCATTTAGGGAGTGCTAGAGGCTAGAACTCTTCGAGAATACGTGCACAAGGACTCTAATTATCATTAAGGAGCATTGTTCAAGCTGGAAGGCGCCGTAGTATGACAGCATCTCATCATAGTAGATATTTTCAATAAATAATAAATATTTTAAACATTTTAGAAAGCGGTGAAGGCTAGAACTCTCCTGGAACTAATGCAGAGGACCTTCACTTATCATTCAGAAGCCTTATCTAAGCTAGAACTCATCATAGGATGACAGCATCTCATCATAGTAGATATTTTCAATCAATAATAAATATTTTAAACATTTTAGAAAGCGGTGGAGGCTAGAATTCTTTTGGAACTCATAAAGAGGATTTTCACTTATCATTCAGAACCCTTATCTAAGCTAGAACTCGTCATAGGACGACAGCATCTCACTATCGTAACGATTTTTCGTTCAAAATAATTATTTAAAATTATTTAGAGAGCGTTACTGACTAGAACTCTTCACGAGTACATACATAGGAACGCTAGTCATCAGTCAGAACCGTTATGAAAGCTCGAACTCGCTATAGTACGACAGCATCTCACTATCGTATAGATTTTTCATTGGCAATAATTATTTAAAATATTTCAGAAAACGTTAGAGACTGGAACTCTTCAGAAACGCCTTCATGGGAGCTCTAATCATCATTTAGAACTATTACGCAAGCAGGAACTCGTCATAGTACAACAGCATCTCATCGTATCGTAGTGATTTTTTATATTGACCAATTATTTAAATTTATCTGGGAAGTGCTAGAGGCCAGAACTCTTCTGGAATTCATACAGAGGATATTCTTTTATTATTTAGAACCATTATTTTAGCTAGAACTCGTCATAGGATGACAGCATCTCACTATCGTAATGATTTCTCGTTCAAAATATTTATTTGAAATTATTTAGAGAACGCTACGGACTAGAACTCTTCAGGTGTACGTACATAGGAATGATAGTCATTATGCAGAACCATTACGAAAGCTAGAACTCGCTATAGGATGACATCATCTCACTATCGAAGAGATTTTCCATCAACAATAATTATTTAAAAATTTTCAGAAAACGTTAGAGACGGGAACTCTCCAGAAATGCACTCATAGGAGCTCTAGATATCATTTGCAACTGTTACGCAATTTGGAACTCATCCTAGTACAGCGGCATCTCATCATATCCTAGGGATTTTGCATTTTTGTTAATTAATTAAAATCATTTAGGAAGTGCTAGAGGCTAGAACTCTTCGAGAATACGTTCACAAGGACTCTAGTTATCATTAAGGAGCATTGTTCAAGCTGGAAGACGCCATAGTATGACAGCATCTCATCATAGTAGATATTTTCAATCAATAATAAATATTTTAATCATTTTAGAAAGCGGTGGAGGCTAGAACTCTTTTGGAACTCATAAAGAGGATCCCCACTTATCATTCAGAACCCTTATCTAAGCTAGAACTCGTCATAGGACGACAGCATCTCACTATCGTAATGATTTTTCGTTCAAAATAATAATTTAAAAGTATTTAGAGAGCGCTACAGACTAGAACTCTTCACGAGTACGTACATAGGAATGCTAGTCATCAGTCAGAACCGTTATGAAAGCTAGAACTCGCTATGGTACGACAGCATCTCAATATCGTAGAGATTTTTCATTGACAATAATTATTTAAAGTATTTCAGAAACCGTTAGAGACTGGAACTCTTCAGAAACGCCTTCATGGGAGCTCTAATCATCATTTAGAACTATTACGCAAGCAGGAACTCGTCATAGTACAACAGCATCTCATCGTATCATAGTGATTTTTTATATTGACCAATTATTTAAATTTATCTGGGAAGTGCTAGAGGCCAGAACTCTTCTGGAATTCATACAGAGGATATTCTTTTATTATTTAGAACCATTATTTTAGCTAGAACTCGTCATAGGATGACAGCATCTCACTATCGTAATGATTTCTCGTTCAAAATATTTATTTGAAATTATTTAGAGAACGCTACGGACTAGAACTCTTCAGGAGTATGTACATAGGAACGATAGTCATTATGCAGAACCATTACGAAAGCTAGAACTCGCTATTGTATGACAGCATCTCATTATCGTAGAGATTTTCCATCAACAATAATTATTTAAAAATTTTCGGAAAACGTTAGAGACTGGAACTCTCCAGAAATGCATTCATAGGAGCTCTAGATATCATTTGCAACTGTTACGCAAGTTGGAACTCATCCTAGTACAGCAGCATCTCATCATATCCTAGTGATTCTGCATTTTTGTTAATTAATTTAAATCATTTAGGGAGTGCTAGAGGCTAGAACTCTTCGAGAATACGTGCACAAGGACTCTAATTATCATTAAGGAGCATTGTTCAAGCTGGAAGGCGCCGTAGTATGACAGCATCTCATCATAGTAGATATTTTCAATAAATAATAAATATTTTAAACATTTTAGAAAGCGGTGAAGGCTAGAACTCTCCTGGAACTAATGCAGAGGACCTTCACTTATCATTCAGAAGCCTTATCTAAGCTAGAACTCATCATAGGATGACAGCATCTCATCATAGTAGATATTTTCAATCAATAATAAATATTTTAAACATTTTAGAAAGCGGTGGAGGCTAGAATTCTTTTGGAACTCATAAAGAGGATTTTCACTTATCATTCAGAACCCTTATCTAAGCTAGAACTCGTCATAGGACGACAGCATCTCACTATCGTAACGATTTTTCGTTCAAAATAATTATTTAAAATTATTTAGAGAGCGTTACTGACTAGAACTCTTCACGAGTACATACATAGGAACGCTAGTCATCAGTCAGAACCGTTATGAAAGCTCGAACTCGCTATAGTACGACAGCATCTCACTATCGTATAGATTTTTCATTGGCAATAATTATTTAAAATATTTCAGAAAACGTTAGAGACTGGAACTCTTCAGAAACGCCTTCATGGGAGCTCTAATCATCATTTAGAACTATTACGCAAGCAGGAACTCGTCATAGTACAACAGCATCTCATCGTATCGTAGTGATTTTTTATATTGACCAATTATTTAAATTTATCTGGGAAGTGCTAGAGGCCAGAACTCTTCTGGAATTCATACAGAGGATATTCTTTTATTATTTAGAACCATTATTTTAGCTAGAACTCGTCATAGGATGACAGCATCTCACTATCGTAATGATTTCTCGTTCAAAATATTTATTTGAAATTATTTAGAGAACGCTACGGACTAGAACTCTTCAGGTGTACGTACATAGGAATGATAGTCATTATGCAGAACCATTACGAAAGCTAGAACTCGCTATAGGATGACATCATCTCACTATCGAAGAGATTTTCCATCAACAATAATTATTTAAAAATTTTCAGAAAACGTTAGAGACGGGAACTCTCCAGAAATGCACTCATAGGAGCTCTAGATATCATTTGCAACTGTTACGCAATTTGGAACTCATCCTAGTACAGCGGCATCTCATCATATCCTAGGGATTTTGCATTTTTGTTAATTAATTAAAATCATTTAGGAAGTGCTAGAGGCTAGAACTCTTCGAGAATACGTTCACAAGGACTCTAGTTATCATTAAGGAGCATTGTTCAAGCTGGAAGACGCCATAGTATGACAGCATCTCATCATAGTAGATATTTTCAATCAATAATAAATATTTTAATCATTTTAGAAAGCGGTGGAGGCTAGAACTCTTTTGGAACTCATAAAGAGGATCCCCACTTATCATTCAGAACCCTTATCTAAGCTAGAACTCGTCATAGGACGACAGCATCTCACTATCGTAATGATTTTTCGTTCAAAATAATAATTTAAAAGTATTTAGAGAGCGCTACAGACTAGAACTCTTCACGAGTACGTACATAGGAATGCTAGTCATCAGTCAGAACCGTTATGAAAGCTAGAACTCGCTATGGTACGACAGCATCTCAATATCGTAGAGATTTTTCATTGACAATAATTATTTAAAGTATTTCAGAAACCGTTAGAGACTGGAACTCTTCAGAAACGCCTTCATGGGAGCTCTAATCATCATTTAGAACTATTACGCAAGCAGGAACTCGTCATAGTACAACAGCATCTCATCGTATCATAGTGATTTTTTATATTGACCAATTATTTAAATTTATCTGGGAAGTGCTAGAGGCCAGAACTCTTCTGGAATTCATACAGAGGATATTCTTTTATTATTTAGAACCATTATTTTAGCTAGAACTCGTCATAGGATGACAGCATCTCACTATCGTAATGATTTCTCGTTCAAAATATTTATTTGAAATTATTTAGAGAACGCTACGGACTAGAACTCTTCAGGAGTATGTACATAGGAACGATAGTCATTATGCAGAACCATTACGAAAGCTAGAACTCGCTATTGTATGACAGCATCTCATTATCGTAGAGATTTTCCATCAACAATAATTATTTAAAAATTTTCGGAAAACGTTAGAGACTGGAACTCTCCAGAAATGCATTCATAGGAGCTCTAGATATCATTTGCAACTGTTACGCAAGTTGGAACTCATCCTAGTACTGCAGCATCTCATCATATCCTAGTGATTCTGCATTTTTGTTAATTAATTTAAATCATTTAGGGAGTGCTAGAGGCTAGAACTCTTCGAGAATACGTGCACAAGGACTCTAATTATCGTTAAGGAGCATTTTTCAAGCTGGAAGGCGCCGTAGTATGACAGCGTCTCATCATAGTAGATATTTTCAATCAATAATAAATATTTTAAACATTTTAGAAAGCGGTAGAGGCTAGAACTCTTTTGGAACTCATAAAGAGGATCCTCACTTATCATTCAGAACCCTTATCTAAGCTAGAACTCGTCATAGGACGACAGCATCTCATCATAGTAGATATTTTCAATCAATAATAAATATTTTAAACATTTTAGAAAGCGGTGGAGGCTAGAACTCTTTTGGAACTCATAAAGAGGATCCTCACTTCTCATTCAGAACCCTTATCTAAGCTAGAACTCGTCATAGGACGACAGCATCTCACTATCGTAATGATTTTTCGTTCAAAATAATAATTTAAAAGTATTTAGAGAGCGCTACAGACTAGAACTCTTCACGAGTACGTACATAGGAATGCTAGTCATCAGTCAGAACCGTTATGAAAGCTAGATCTCGCTATAGTATGACAGCATCTCACTATCGTAGAGATTTTCCATCAACAATAATAATTTAAAAAATTTCAGAAAACGCTAGAGACTGGAACTCTCCAGAAATGCATTCATGGGAGCTGTAGTTATCATTTACAACTGTTACGCAAGCTGGAACTCATCCTAGTACAGGAGCATCTCATCATATCCTAGTAATTTTGCATTTTTGTTAATTAATGAAAATCATTTATGAAGTGCCAGATGCTAGAACTCTTCGAGAATATGTGCACAAGGACTCTAGTTATCATTAAGGAACATTGTTCAAGCTGGAAGACGCCATAGTATGACGGCATCTCATCATAGTAGATATTTTCAATCAATAATAAATATTTTAATCATTTTAGAAAGCGGTAGAGGCTAGAACTCTTGTGGAATTCATATAGAGGATATTTACTTATCATTCAGACCCCTTATCTAAGTTAAAACTCGCCATAGGACGATAGCATCTCACTATCGTAATGATTTTAATTTTTTAATTCAATTTAATTTTTACGAAAGCTAGCACTCGCTATAGTATGACAGCATCTCACAATCGCAGAGATTTTTCATTCACAGTGATTATTTAAAAAATTTCAAAAAACGTCGGAGACTAGAACTCTTCAGAAATGCCTTCGTGTGAGCTTTAGTTATCATTTAGAACTATTACGCAAGCAGGAACTTGTCATAATACAGCAGCACCTCATCATATCATAGTGATTTTTTATTTTGACCAATTATTTAAATTTACCTAGGAAGTGCTGGAGGCTATAACTCTTCTGAAATTCATACAGAAGATTATCACTTATCATTCAGAACCCTTATCTTAGCTAGAACTCGTTATAGGATGACAGCATCTCACTATCGTAATGATTTTTCGTTCAAAATAATTATTTGAAATTATTTAAAGAACGCTACGGACTAGAACTCTTCAGGAGGACGTACATAGGAACGATAGTTATTATGCAGAACCATTACGAATTCTAGAACTCGCTATAGTATGACAGCATCTCACTATCGTAGAGATGATAACCAGAGTTCCCCTGTGCGTACTCCAAAAAAGTTCAGGCCCCTAGTTCTTTCCAATTAATCAAAAATAAGTACCAGAACCAAAAAATCATATTGATAGTGAGATGCTGTCGTTTTGTGTCGAGTTCTGGATTTCACAATGCTTTTAAGTGATAACTGGAGCCCTCGTGTATGCACTTCTAAGGGGTTCTAGTTTCTAGGGCTTGTTCAGAATTGTTATATAATAATTGTGAATAAAAAGTCCCTGCTAACGTAAAATGTTGTCCTTCCATGACGAGTTCCAGCTTATACAGAGCTTCAAAACGCAAACTAGCGTTCCCAAGGATGTTTTTCTGAGGATTTCTAGTCTCTAATGCTTTTCAAAAGAAATTCAAATAATATTTTGTGACAAAAAATGTTTTCGACAGTGAGATGCTGTTACGCTATGACGAATTCTAGCTTATACATTGCTTATAAATAACAACTTGAGTCCCCCTATATGGACTCCAGGAGAGTTCAGCTCTCCAGTACTTCTCAAATATTTAAAAATATTGTTTAAAAAAAAATCGTTTAGATTAAAGAGATGCTGTCGTACGAAGAGTTCGAGATGTCAGTGGACCTAGCAGATCATTTTCCAGCAGATCAAAAATAAAATGGAGTTCTGTTCGCATGCAGTTCAGTTCTATAGTTCCTGATACTTTTTAGCGATAGTTCCCACGATTTTACCTAAAAAAAAGTCGATTAAAAAAATGATCTGCCAACTTCACGTAGCAGATCATTTTCTGGCAGATCAAAAATAGACGTGAGTTCTCATTGTATGCAGGTGAGTTCTATAGTTCCTGATACTTTTTAGCGATAGTTCTGTCAATTTTACCTGAAAAAAAGTTGATAGAAAAAATAATCTGCTTCAAGATGTCAGTAGATCATTTTTTAAATATAGTCGTATTTTGCTGAATGTGATAAACCTCGTAGTTCTTTATAGCCGAAAACGATAATTCCACCCCGAAAATTGCGAAGAAAAATATTTAAAAAATTTTTGGTGCCGAAGGTAGATAAACGTAAATGTTTTCTGTTAAAAATTTAAGAAGTCCGGTTTATTTCATTCAAATCTCCGTTGTAGTTTTAGCATTCTAGTATAGATACACGCATAGAGTTCCGGGCTCATTTCGTATTCTAAAGTATAGTTCTGTTACTAATCACTGTAAATCTAGAACGTATATGCCCAGAACTCATGCCCAAGGGCCAGCCTATCATGGTAGAATAGTTGAAAGGTCAAAAATAATTGTTGAAAATGACTTTAATCATTCTTAAAAGCTAGAACTCTTCGGCTTCTCATAGATCAGTAATAGAACTTTAACCTAGAAGGTAATATGTGCCCAGAACTCATGCTCAAGTGCCAGCATATCATGGTAGAAAAGTTGAAATGTCGGAATTTTTTTTTGAAAATAATATTGAGTATCCTTAGAGGCTAGAACTTTTCAGTTTTTTTTATAAATCAATAACAGAATGATAATCTAGAACGCAAAATATGCCTGGAACTAACGATCAAGTACCAGCATATCATGGTAGAATATTTAAAGTGTGTCGAAATCCATTGTTGCAAATGTTTTGAATAATTCTTGGAGGCTAGAACTCTTCGGTTTTTCATGAATCAGTAATCGAACTATGATCTAGAATGCGCGATGTACTCGGAACTCATGCTGAAGGGCCAGCATATCATTATAGAATAGTTGAAATAGCGAAAATTATTGTTAAAAATGATTTAAATTATTCAGGGAGGCTAGAACTCATCTGTTTTTCATAGATCAGTAACAGAACTCTAACCTCGAATGCAATGTGATCCCGGGATTCACGCCTGAGTGCCAGCATATCATGGTAGAAAAAATGACATGTCGTAAATTCTTTTTGGAAATGATATTATTAACTGTTAAAGGCTAGAACTCTTCGGTTTTAAATAGATTAGTAATTGAACTAAAACCTAGAATGCAGGATACGACCGGAACTTACGCCTAAGTGCTAGCATATCATGGTAAAATGATTGAAATGTCGAAAACTATATTCTAAAATGATTTAAATAATTCCTGGAGGATAGAACTCTTAAATTATGCATAAATCAGTAACCGAACTATGATCTACAACACGAGATGTACCTGGAACTCACCTTTGAGCGCCAGCACATCATAGTAAAATAGTTGAAATATCGAAAATTATGGTTGAAAATAATTTTAATGAATCCTAGAGACTAGAACTCTTCGGTTTTCTATAGATCAATAATGAGACTTTATGCTAGAACCCAAAATATGCACGGAACTTACGCTCAAGTGCCAGCATATCATGATAAACTGGTTGAACAGTCGAAAATGATTGTTCAAAATTACTTCAATGATCCCTGGAAGCTAGAACTTTTCGGTTTTATACTGATTAGTAACAGACGTTAGAACGCGAAATGTGCCTGGAACTCACGCTTGAAAGCCAGCATATCACGGTAGAAAAGTTGCAATGTCGGAAATTCTTCTTGAAAATAATATCAATTAACCTTAGAAGCGAGAACTCTACGGTTTTTCAAAGGTTAGTTACAGAACTATAACCTAGAACGTAAAATATGCCCGGAACTCATCCTCGCGTGCCAGTACATCATGGTTAAATGGTTGAACAGTCGAAAATTGGTGTTAAAAATTACTTCAATGATCCCTGGAAGCTAGAACTTTTCGGTTTCATACTGATTAGTAACAGAACTTTACCTTAGAACGCGAAAGGTGCCTGGAACTCACGCTTGAAAGCTAGCATATCACGGTAGAAAAGTTGCAATGTCGGAAATTCTTTTTAAAAATAATATCAATTAACTTTACAGGCTAGAAATCTTCGGGTTTTCAAAGATTAGTAATAGAACTATAACCTAAAACGCAAAATATGCCCGGAACTCACTCTCAGGTGCCAGCATATCATGGTTAAATGGTTGAACAGTCGAAAATTGGTGTTAAAAACTACTTCAATGATCCCTGGAAGCTAGAACTTTTCGGTTTCATACTGATTAGTAACAGAACTTTACCTTACAACGCGAAATGCGCCTGGAACTCACGCATGAAAGCCAGCATATCACGGTAGAAAAGTTGCTATGTCGGACATTTTTTTTGAAAATAATATCAATTAATCTTACAGGCTAGAACTCTTCGGTTTTTCAAAGATTAGTTACAGAACTATAACCTAGAACGCAAAATATGCCCGGAACTCACGCTCAGGTACAGCATATCATGGTTAAATGGTTGAACAGTCGAAAATTGGTGTTAAAAACTACTTCAATGATCCCTGGAAGCTAGAACTTTTCGGTTTCATACTGATTAGTAACAGAACTTTACCTTAGAACGCGAAAGGTGCCTGGAACTCACGCTTGAAAGCCAGTATATCACGGTAGAAAAGTTGCAATGTCGGAAATTCTTTTTAAAAATAATATCAATTAACTTTACAGGCTAGAACTCTTCGGGTTTTCAAAGATTAGTAATAGAACTATAACCTAAAACGCAAAATATGCCCGGAACTCACTCGCAGGTTCCAGCATATCATGGTTAAATGGTTGAACAGTCGAAAATTGTTGTTAAAAATAACTTCAATGATCCCTGGAAGCTAGAACTTTTCGGTTTCATACTGATTAGTAACAGAACTTTACTTTAGAACGCGAAATGCGCCTGGAACTCACGCATGAAAGCCAGCATATCACGGTAGAAAAGTTGCTATGTCGGACATTTTTTTTGAAAATAATATCAATTAATCTTACAGGCTAGAACTCTTCGGTTTTTCAAAGATTAGTTACAGAACTATAACCTAGAACCCAAAATATGCCCGGAACTCACGCTCAGGTGCCAGCATATCATGGTTAAATGGTTGAACAGTCGAAAATTGGTGTTAAAAACTACTTCAATGATCCCTGGAAGCTAGAACTTTTCGGTTTCATACTGATTAGTAACAGAACTTTACCTCAGAATGCGAAAGGTGCCTGGAACTCACGCTTGAAAGCCAGTATATCACGGTAGAAAAGTTGCAATGTCGGAAATTCTTTTTAAAAATAATATCAATTAACTTTACAGGCTAGAACTCTTCGGGTTTTCAAAGATTAGTAATAGAACTATAACCTAAAACGCAAAATATGCCCGGAACTCACTCGCAGGTTCCAGCATATCATGGTTAAATGGTTGCACAGTCGAAAATTGTTGTTAAAAATTACTTCAATGATCCCTGGAAGCTAGAATTTTCGGTTTCATACTGATTAGTAACAGAACTATACCTTAGATCGCGAAATGTGCTTGGAACTCACGCATGAAAGCCAGCATATCACGGTAGAAAAGTTGCTATGTCGGACATTTTTTTTGAAAATAATATCAATTAACCTTACAGGCTAGAACTCTTCGGTTTTGCAAAGATTAGTTACAGAACTATAACCTAGAACGCAAAATATGCCCGGAATTCACGCTCAGGTGCCAGCATATCATGGTTAAATGGTTGAACAGTCGAAAATTGTTGTTAAAAATTACTTCAATGATCCCTGGAAGCTAGAACTTTTCGGTTTCATGCTGATTAGTAACAGAACTTTATCTTAGAACGCGAAATGTGCCTGGAACTCACGCTTGAAAGCTAGCATATCACGGTAGAAAAGTTGCAATGTTGGAAATTCTTTTTAAAAATAATATCAATTAACTTTACAGGCTAGAACTCTTCGATTTTTCAAAGATTAGTAAAAGAACTATAACCTAGAACGCAAAATATGCCCGGAACTCACGCTCAGGTGCCAGCATGTCATGGTTAAATGGTTGAACAGTCGAAAATTGTTGTTAAAAATTACTTCATTGATCCCTGGAAGCTAGAAATTTTCGGTTTCATACTGATTAGTAACAGAACTTTACCTTAGAACGCGAAATGCGCCTGGAACTCACGCTTGAAAGCCAGCATATCACGGTAGAAAAGTTGCAATGTCAGAAATTCTTTTTAAAAATAATATCAATTAACTTTACAGGCTGGAAATCTTCGGTTTTTCAAAGATTAGTAATGTAACTATAACCTAGAACGCAAAATATGCCCGGAACTCACGCTCAGGTGCCAGCATATCATGGTTAAATGGTTGAGCAGTCAAAAATTGTTGTTAAAAATTACTTCAATGATCCCTGGAAGCTAGAACTTTTCGGTTTCATACTGATTAGTACCTTAGATCACGAAATGTGCCTGGAACTCACGCATGAAAGCCAGCATATCACGGTAGAAAAGTTGCTATGTCGGACGTTTTTTTTGAAAATAATATCAATTAACCTTACAGGCTAGAACTCTTCGGTTTTTCAAAGATTAGTAATAGAACTATAACCTAGAACGCAAAATATGCCCGGAACGAACGCTCAGGTGCCAGCATATCATGGTTAAATGGTTGAACAGTCGAAAATTGTTAAAAATTTCTTCAATGATCTAGAACTAGTCTAGAACTTTTCGGTTTTACAGTGATTAGTAACAGAACTATACTTTAGAATACGAAATGAGCCCGGAACTCTATGCGTGTATCTATACTAGAATGCTAAAACTACAACGGAGATTTGAATGAAATAAACCGGACTTCTTAAATTTTTAACAGAAAACATTTACGTTTATCTACCTTCGGCACCAAAAATTTTTTAAATATTTTTCTTCGCAATTTTCGGGGTGGAACTATCGTTTTCGGCTATAAAGAACTACGAGGTTTATCACATTCAGCAAAATACGACTATATTTAAAAAATGATCTACTGACATCTTGAAGCAGATTATTTTTTCTATCAACTTTTTTTCAGGTAAAATTGACAGAACTATCGCTAAAAAGTATCAGGAACTATAGAACTCACCTGCATACAATGAGAACTCACGTCTATTTTTGATCTGCCAGAAAATGATCTGCTACGTGAAGTTGGCAGATCATTTTTTTAATCGACTTTTTTTTAGGTAAAATCGTGGGAACTATCGCTAAAAAGTATCAGGAACTATAGAACTGAACTGCATGCGAACAGAACTCCCTTTTATTTTTGATCTGCTGGAAAATGATCTGCTAGGTCCACTGACATCTCGAACTCTTCGTACGACAGCATCTCTTTAATCTAAACGATTTTTTTTTAAACAATATTTTTAAATATTTGAGAAGTACTGGAGAGCTGAACTCTCCTGGAGTCCATATAGGGGGACTCAAGTTGTTATTTATAAGCAATGTATAAGCTAGAATTCGTCATAGCGTAACAGCATCTCACTGTCGAAAACATTTTTTGTCACAAATTATTATTTGAATTTCTTTTGAAAAGCATTAGAGACTAGAAATCCTCAGAAAAACATCCTTGGGAACGCTAGTTTGCGTTTTGAAGCTCTGTATAAGCTGGAACTCGTCATGGAAGGACAACATTTTACTTTAGCAGGGACTTTTTATTCACAATTATTATATAACAATTCTGAACAAGCCCTAGAAACTAGAACCCCTTAGAAGTGGATACATGAGGGCTCCAGTTATCACTTAAAAGCATTGTGAAAGCCAGAACTCGACACAAAACGACAGCATCTCACTATCAATATGATTTTTTGGTTCTGGTAATTATTTTTGATTAATTGGAAAGAACTAGGGGCCTGAACTTTTTTGGAGTACGCACAGGGGAACTCTAGTTATCATTGAGCTGATAATTGAAATAAAATTAGTTAAAACTCGTCATAGGACGACAGCATCTCACTATCCTAAATGACTTTCGAATGTAAAATCATTACGATAGTGAGATTCTGTCGTTCTATGACAAGTTCTAGTTTAGATAAGCGTTCTAAATGATTAGTGAAGATTCTATGTATGAATTCCACAAAAGTTCTAGCCTCCAACGCTTTCTAAAATGTTTAAAATATTTATTATTGATTGAAAACATCTACTATGATGAGATGCTGCCATATTATGGCGTCTTCCAGCTTGAATAATGCTCCTTAATGATAACTAGAGTCCTTGTGCATGTATTCTCGAAGAGTTCTAGCCTCTAGCACTTCCTAAATGATTTTAATTAATTAACAAAAGTGCAAAATCACTAGGATATGATGAGATGCTACTGTACTAGGATGAGTTCCAACTTGCGTAACAGTTGCAAATGATAACTACAGCTCCTATGAATGCATTTCTGGAGAGTTCCAGTCTCTAACGTTTTCTGAAAATTTTAAAATAATTATTGTTGATGGAAAATCTCTACGATAGTGAGATGCTGTCATACTATAGCGAGTTCTAGAATTCGTAATGTTTCTGCATAATAACTATCGTTCCTATGTACGTACTCCTGAAGAGTTCTAGTCCGTAGCGTTCTTTAAATAATTTCAAATAATTATTTAGAACGAAAAATCATTACGATAGTGAGATGCTGTCATCCTATAACGAGTTCTAGCTAAGATAAGGGTTCTGAATGATAAGTGATAATCTTCTGTATGAATTCCAGAAGAGTTCTAGTCTCCAGCACTTCCTAGGTAAATTTAAATAATTGTTCAAAATAAAAAATCACTATGATATGATGAGGTGCTGCTGTATTATGACAAGTTCCTGCTTGCGTAATAGTTCTAAATGATAACTAAAGCTCACACGAAGGCATTTCTGAAGAGTTCTAGTCTCTGACGTTTTTTGAAATTTTTTAAATAATCATTGTGAATGAAAAATCTCTGCGATTGTAAGTTGCTGTCATACTATAGCGAGTGCTAGCTTTCGTAAAAATTAAATTGAATTAAAAAATTAAAATCATGACGATAGTGAGATGCAATCGTCCTATGGCGAGTTTTAGCTTAGATAAGGGGTCTGAATGATAAGTGAATATCCTCTATATGAATTTCACAAGAGATCTAGCCTCTACCGCTTTCTAAAATGATTAAAATATTTATTATTGATTGAAAATATCTACTATGATGAGATGCCGTCATACTATGGCGTCTTCCAGCTTGAACAATGTTCCTTAATGATAACTAAAGTCCTTGTGCATATATTCTCGAACAGTTCTAGCATCTGGCACTTCATAAATAATTTTAATTAATTAACAAAAATGCAAAATCACTAGGATATGATGAGATGCTCCTGTACTAGGATGAGTCCCAGCTTGCGTAACAGTTGTAAATGATAACTACAGCTCCCATGAATGCATTTTTGGAGAGTTCCAGTCTCTAGCGTTTTCTGAAATTTTTTAAATTATTATTGTTGATGGAAAATCTCTACGATAGTGAAATGCTGTCATACTATAGCGAGATCTAGCTTTCATAACGGTTCTGACTGATGACTAGCATTCCTATGTACGTACTCGTGAAGAGTTCTAGTCTGTAGCGCTCTCTAAATACTTTTAAATTATTATTTTGAACGAAAAATCATTACGATAGTGAAATGCTGTCGTCCTATGACGAGTTCTAGCTTAGATAAGGATTCTGAATGAGAAGTGAGGATCCTCTTTATGAGTTCCAAAAGAGTTCTAGCCTCCACCGCTTTCTAAAATGTTTAAAATATTTATTATTGATTGAAAATATCTACTATGATGAGATGCTGTCGTCCTATAACGAGTTCTAGCTTAGATAAGGGTTCTGAATGATAAGTGGGGATCCTCTTTATGAGTTCCAAAAGAGTTCTAGCCTCCACCGCTTTCTAAAATGTTTAAAATATTTATTATTGATTGAAAATATCTACTATGATGAGATGCTGTCATACTATGGCGTCTTCCAGCTTGAACAATGCTCCTTAATGATAACTAGAGTCCTTGTGCACGTATTCTCGAAGAGTTCTAGCCTCTAGCACTTCCTAAATGATTTTAATTAATTAACAAAAATGTAAAATCACTAGGATATGATGAGATGCTGCTATACTGGGATGAGTTCCAAATTGCGTAACAGTTGCAAATGATATCTAGAGCTCCTATGAGTGCAGTTCTGGAGAGTTCCAGTCTCTAACGTTTTCTGAAAATTTTTAAATAATTATCGTTGATGAAAAATCTCTTCGATAGTGAGATGATGTCATCCTATAGCGAGTTCTAGCTTTCGTAATGGTTCTGCATAATGACTATCATTCCTATGTACATACTCCTGAAGAGTTCTAGTTCGTAGCGTTCTCTAAATAATTTCAAATAAATATTTTGAACGAAAAATCATTACGATAGTGAGATGCTGTCATCCTATGACGAGTTCTAGCTAAGATAAGACTTCTGTGTGATAAGTGACGATCCTGTGTATGAATTTCAGAAGAGTTCGAGCCTCTAGCACTTCCCAGGTAAATTTAAATAATTGATCAAAATAAAAAATCACTATGATACGACGAGGTGCTGTCGTATTATGACAAGTTCCTGCTTGTGTAATAGTTCTAAATGATAACTAAAACTCACATGAAGGCATTTCTGAAAAGTTTTAGTCTCTGACGTTTTCTGAAGTATTTTAAATAATTATTGCCAATGAAAAATCTATACGATAGTGAGATGCTGTCGTACTATAGCGAGTTCGAACTTTCATAACGGTTCTGACTGATGACTAGCGTTCCTATGTACGTACTCGTGAAGAGTTCTAGTCAGTAGCGCTCTCTAAATAATTTTAAATAATTATTTTGAACGAAAAATCGTTACGATAGTGAGATGCTGTCGTCCTATGACGAGTTCTAGCTTAGATAAGGGTTCTAAATGATAAGTGAAAGTCCTCTGCATTAGTTCCAGGAGAGTTCTAGCCTTCACCGCTTTCTAAAATGTTTAAAATACTTATTATTGATTGAAAATATCTACTAGGATGAGATGCTGTCATACGACGGCGCCTTCCAGCTTGAACAATGCTTCTTAATGATAATTAGAGTCCTTGTGCACGTATTCTCGAAGAGTTCTAGCCTCTAGCACTCCCTAAATGATTTAAATTAATTAACAAAAATGCAGAATCATTAGGATATGATGAGATGCTGCTGTACTAGGATGAGTTCCAACTTGCGTAACAGTTGCAAATGATATCTAGAGCTCCTATGAATGCATTTCTGGAGAGTTCCAGTCTCTAACGTTTTCCGAAAATTTTTAAATAATTATTGTTGATGGAAAATCTCTACGATAGTGAGATGCTGTCATACAATAGCGAGTTCTAGCTTTCGTAATGGTTCTGCATAATGACTATCGTTCCTATGTACATACTCCTGAAGAGTTCTAGTCCGTAGCGTTCTCTAAATAATTTCAAATAAATATTTTGATCGAAAAATCATTACGATAGTGAGATGCTGTCATCCTATGACGAGTTCTAGCTAAAATAATGGTTCTAAATAATAAAAGAATATCCTCTGTATGAATTCCAGAAGAGTTCTGGCCTCTAGCACTTCCCAGATAAATTTAAATAATTGGTCAATATAAAAAATCACTATGATACGATGAGATGCTGTTGTACTATGACGAGTTCCTGCTTGCGTAATAGTTCTAAATGATGATTAGAGCTCCCATGAAGGCGTTTCTGAAGAGTTCCAGTCTCTAACGTTTTCTGAAATATTTTAAATAATTATTGCCAATGAAAAATCTATACGATAGTGAGATGCTGTCGTACTATAGCGAATTCGAGCTTTCATAACGGTTCTGACTGATGACTAGCGTTCCTATGTATGTACTCGTGAAGAGTTCTAGTCAGTAGCGCTCTCTAAATAATTTAAAATAATAATTTTGAACGAAAAATCGTTACGATAGTGAGATGCTGTCGTTCTATGACGAGTTCTAGCTTAGATAAGGGTTCTGAATGATAAGTGAAAATCCTCTTTATGAGTTCCAAAAGAATTCTAGCCTCCACCGCTTTCTAAAATGTTTAAAATATTTATTATGGATTGAAAATATCTACTATGATGAGATGCTGTCATCCTATGATGAGTTCCAGTTTAGATAAGGCTTCTGAATGATAAGTGAAGGTCCTCTGCATTAGTTCCAGGAGAGTTCTAGCCTTCTCCGCTTTCTAAAATGTTTAAAATATTTATTATTGATTGAAAATATCTACTATGATGAGATGCTGTCATACTACGGCGCCTTCCAGCTTGAACAATGCTCCTTAATGATAATTAGAGTCCTTGTGCACGTATTCTAGAAGAGTTCTAGCCTCTAGCACTCCCTAAATGATTTAAATTAATTAACAAAAATGCAGAATCACTAGGATATGATGAGATGCTGCTGTACTAGGATGAGTTCCAACTTGCGTAACAGTTGCAAATGATATCTAGAGCTCCTATGAATGCATTTCTGGAGAGTTCCAGTCTCTAACGTTTTCCGAAAATTTTTAAATAATTATTGTTGATGGAAAATCTCAACGATAGTGAGATGCTGTCATACAATAGCGAGTTCTAGCTTTCGTAATGGTTCTGCATAATGACTATCATTCCTATGTACGTACTCCTGAAGAGTTCTAGTCCGTAGCGTTCTCTAAATAATTTCAAATAAATATTTTGAACGAGAAATCATTACGATAGTGAGATGCTGTCATCTTATGACGAGTTCTAGCTAAAATAATGGTTCTAAATAATAAAAGAATATCCTCTGTATGAATTCCAGAAGAGTTCTGGCCTCTAGCACTTCCCAGATAAATTTAAATAATTGGTCAATATAAAAAATCACTATGATACGATGAGATGCTGTTGTACTATGACGGGTTCCTGCTTGCGTAATAATTCTAAATGATGATTAGAGCTCCCATGAAGGCGTTTCTGAAGAGTTCCAGTCTCTAACGTTTTCTGAAATACTTTAAATAATTATTGCCAATGAAAAATCTCTACGATATTTAGATGCTGTCGTACTATAGCGAGTTCTAGCTTTCATAACGGTTCTGACTGATGACTAGCATTCCTATGTACATACTCGTGAAGAGTTCTAGTCTGTAGCTCTCTCTAAATACTTTTAAATTATTATTTTGAACGAAAAATCATTACGATAGTGAGATGCTGTCGTCCTATGACGAGTTCTAGCTTAGATAAGATTTCTGAATAATAAGTGAGGATCCTCTTTATGAGTTCCAAAAGAGTTCTAGCCTCCACCGCTTTCTAAAATGTTTAAAATATTTATTATTGATTGAAAATATCTACTATGATGAGATGCTGTCGTCCTATGATGAGTTCTAGCTTAGATAAGGGTTCTGAATGATAAGTGAGGATCCTCTTTATGAGTTCCAAAAGAGTTCTAGCCTCCACCGCTTTCTAAAATGTTTAAAATATTTATTATTGATTGAAAATATCTACTATGATGAGATGCTGTCATACTATGGCGTCTTCCAGCTTGAACAATGCTCCTTAATGATAACTAGAGTCCTTGTGCACGTATTCTCGAAGAGTTCTAGCCTCTAGCACTTCCTAAATGATTTTAATTAATTAACAAAGATGCAAAATCACTAGGATATGATGAGATGCTTCTATACTAGGATGAGTTCCAAATTGCGTAACAGTTGCAAATTATATCTAGAGCTCCTATGAGTGCATTTCTGGAGAGCTCCAGTCTCTAACGTTTTCTGAAAGTTTTTAAATAATTATTGTTGATGAAAAATCTCTTCGATAGTGAGATGATGTCATCCTATAGCGAGTTCTAGCTTTCGTAATGGTTCTGCATAATGACTATCATTCCTATGTACGTACTGCTGAAGAGTTCTAGTCCGTAGCGTTCTCTAAATAATTTCAAATAAATATTTTGAACGAGAAATCATTACGATAGTGAGATGCTGTCATCCTATGACGAGTTCTAGCTAAAATAATGGTTCTAAATAATAAAAGAATATCCTCTGTATGAATTCCAGAAAGTTCTGGCCTCTAGCACTTCCCAGATAAATTTAAATAATTGGTCAATATAAAAAATCACTATGATACGATGAGATGCTGTTGTACTATGACGAGTTCCTGCTTGCGTAATAGTTCTAAATGATGAATAGAGCTCCCATGAAGGCGTTTCTGAAGAGTTCCAGTCTCTAACGTTTTCTGAAATACTTTAAATAATTATTGCCAATGAAAAATCTCTACGATATTGAGATGCTGTCGTACTATAGCGAGTTCTAGCTTTCATAACGGTTCTGACTGATGAGTAGCATTCCTATGTACGTACTCGTGAAGAGTTCTAGTCTGTAGCGCTCTCTAAATACTTTTAAATTATTATTTTGAACGAAAAATCATTACGATAGTGAGATGCTGTCGTCCTATGACGAGTTCTAGTTTAGATAAGGATTCTGAATGATAAGTGGGGATCCTCTTTATGAGTTCCAAAAGAGTTTTAGCCTCCACCGCTTTCTAAAATGATTAAAATATTTATTATTGATTGAAAATATCTACTATGATGAGATGCTGTCATACTACGGCGCCTTCCAGCTTGAGCAATGCTCCTTAATGATAATTAGAGTCCTTGTGCACGTATTCTCGAAGAGTTCTAGCCTCTAGCACTTCCTAAATGATTTTAATTAATTAACAAAAATGCAAAATCACTAGGATATGATGAGATGCTGCTGTACTAGGATGAGTTCCAAATTGCGTAACAGTTGCAAATGATATCTAGAGCTCCTATGAGTGCATTTCTAGAGAGTTCCAGTCTCTAACGTTTTCTGAAAATTTTTAAATAATTATTGTTGATGGAAAATTTCTTCGATAGTGAGATGATGTCATCCTATAGCGAGTTCTAGCTTTCGTAATGGTTCTGCATAATGACTATCATTCCTATGTACATACTCCTGAAGAGTTCTAGTCCGTAGCGTTCTGTAAATAATTTCAAATAAATATTTTGAACGAAAAATCATTACGATAGTGAGA
Organism: Rhimphoctona megacephalus; assembly: GCA_963989365.1. Taxonomy (NCBI): domain Eukaryota; kingdom Metazoa; phylum Arthropoda; class Insecta; order Hymenoptera; family Ichneumonidae; genus Rhimphoctona; species Rhimphoctona megacephalus. The sequence goes on from OZ022420.1 coordinate 25,070,297, forward strand.
TGCTGTCATCCTATGACGAGTTCTAGCTAAGATAAGAGTTCTGTGTGATAAGTGACAATCCTGTGTATGAATTTCAGAAGAGTTCTAGCCTCTAGCACTTCCCCGGTAAATTTAAATAATTGATCAAAATAAAAAATCACTATGATACGACGAGGTGCTGTCGTATTATGACAAGTTCCTGCTCGTGTAATAGTTCTAAATGATAACTAAAACTCACATGAAGGCATTTCTGAAAAGTTTTAGTCTCTAACGTTTTCTGAAATATTTTAAATAATTATTGCCAATGAAAAATCTATACGATAGTGAGATGCTGTCATCCTATAGCGAGTGCTAGGTTTCGTAAAAATGAAATTGAATTAAAAAATTACAATCATTACGATAGTGAGATGCTGTCGTCCTATGACGAGTTTTAGCTTAGATAAGTGTTCTAAATGATAAGTGAAGATCCTCTGTATGAATTCCAGTAGAGCTCTAGCCTCTGCCGCTTTCTACAAATTTTTAAATAATTATTACTGGTTAAAATTGTCTACTTTGATGAGATGCTGTTATACTATGGCGTCTTCCGGCTTGAACAATGCTCCTAAATGATAACTAGAGTTCTTGTACATGTATTCTCAAAGAGTTCTAGCCTCTGGCACTTCCTAAATGATTTTTAAAAATTAAAAAACCGTTTTTTTTTTTTAAATCGACAGAACTGTTGTTAAAACTTATTCAGGATGGAGAACTCAAGGGATTTCAACTCTTGTGAGATCAATTTCTGAAAATTCGATGAGATGCTGTAACATTTTTTGCGAAGTTAGCATCTCATTTTTTCAAAATGCGATATTAATAGTAAATTCGACGGAACTATTTTTAATACTTATCAAGAACTGTAGAACTATGTGGCATGCCACTTTATCTGAAGTTTATTTGTGAGATGCTAACAATTGAGATGCTAACTTCACACACGTTTGTGAATGCTGAAATAAGTTATTCCCCGAACTAACAAAACTTTGATGCAGCCCAACAAATTAATGTTAATGCAACAAAATATCATCTAAATTACTTAATTCATTTATTCGTCCTAACGATTACCGTTTGGTCAATTTGGTAATTGAGATTTAAACAAATATTTTATTAAAGCAACTAAAAATTATGCGTAAGCAAATAAATGGTACCAGTTGTTCGAACAAAATCATTTGGCTCCGATGATTTAGTTGATTCATCTACAAGAAATTTTCATGATTTAGTTGAATAAACTAAATCATTTGCCATTCAACAAAAAAATTATTGGATCCACCAACTTTTCGTCCAACAAAATAGAATTAGTTCGATGAACAAATTTTTTTTCTCAGTGTAAATCATATTCTGTCGTTTTCTTTTCATTTTAAACATAATGTTCTGCGTTCTTAACCCGTCAGTAGGCGCGCTATGATACTTTTTCTCACACTTATATTAAAACGATGATTACTCGAAAATTTCAAATGGCATAATCATTTGAAATTTTTTCTATCTTTACCAAATTTATTCTTCTGTATGATAAAAAAGTAAAAAAAAATATTTTGAATTTTTGTTTTTGAATTTTTTTAATTATTATTTTTTGGTCTTTAGTGTCAATTATCGTTGTATTCATGGTTTTTTTTTTTTAATAAAAATGTTTAATAGCCACAATCACTGTAGCAAAATTGTTTTCAAGTTTCTATTTATCAAATTAAGCATTTGATGCTAAACATGTGAAAAAATCTCTCATCGCGCGCCCAATGTTTAGTGTACGTATCGCGCCTGCTGACGAGTTAAAAACTAAAATACTCCAAAAACGATGCTCAATAAAATAAGATGTTTGACTAAAATAAAAAGTTGAAATATAAAAATTACTAGCAGTGGAGTTTCATATACGCCTATTCATTTTGTTGTAATAATGCATGCATATTATTGTAGTGAAGTTTTATTATGCATAAAATATATATATATATATATTTTTTTTCAAATTTTCAATGTTCCTGCATATACTCTTGCGGGTTTCGACGAGCCGATCCCATTACTTTAACCCTACTATGAATAAAGTATTATCATTCAATTATGCCAGTAACATTTTTTTTAATCAATGAAATTCATGGTAATAAAGAATGATTAAAGTACGGGAAAATGTAAGGATTTAATTCTAAATAGGCCGGTACACCCATTGTTTTGAAACTGCATTAATATATATATCCGGGCTTATTCCCGAGTTGGAGATGATTCGTACGTGGGTGACGTAAGCCGGGCATAATTATGCAGAGTGAAAAAGTAAGAGAGATTGGCAATAAACGCGATGTTGTGGCGCCTGTTAAAAAAGAGATGACCGTTCCCGTAGCTTAATACGCGACGCGGTCCGCTTGTTTCAACGCGAACGTTACCGAAAGTCACGTACATATTAGACGTGTGTATAACTTGGCAGAAACAAACGACTGAGCTACTAATGATTTTATATAGCTATGTGTGTCGCTGCACGCGGCGAGACGAGCAACCGGTTCAGGGACACATTATTCCTAAACGCAATCATTCTTTTTCTGAAGCTTTCTTTATTTCTTGTTCTTTTTTCTCGACACCGAGCACAAATTTCAGTTTTATCGGTTTTTTCCCAAGGTTGATTGATCAAAGAATTGCAAGAGCATAGCGTTTACTATGTAATTTGCACAATTTATAAAATCAATTAATTTCAATTTTATTTTATATACGCATAACGTGTCGTTGTACTTTGCATTGATATAATGCAACGAAATTTCTTTTTCTTTTTTATATTAACTAAAAGATTTCTTTGTAGATCTGGGCCACGGAGCTTTGTTTTTCTTTCTTCTTTTTTTACTTTTGGATAAAAACTACAAACAAGTATCGATAATGTGAAAAAAATCACTCGGTCAGTTTAATATATGATGTATGAATTATGAGGCAATGATGATATATAATAAAAATCAAACGATTTATTTGTTTTCAAAACAAAAAGATCTACAACGAATGTTCAGTTTTTTTTTATGTCGATTCATCGGCTGATGCTGCAGACCTGATTTATTTGTTCTTCTTTTGTTTTCCTCGCCTCTTTTTCTTTTACTCAAACACGTCGTTTTTATCTTTCTCCGCAATCTTTGTACCTGTACCAATGTCGATGATAATGTAACCATGAGCAAGGGGAAAAGAAGACATACTTAAGCATAAGAGAAATAGCAGGTTTACGACATTTGTTATTTTTATGGATGATATTTAGTCGAAATGCAATTTTTTTCTCCGTGTAAACTATAAATAATATCTTACATTTACTCATTAGATTCTCTACCAAGTAAATAATGATTATGAGCTAAAACCTGCGATGGGTTAACGCCTTACTTACGTCCAGCAGCGCCTAAAACGCGCTAAAAGAAAAACTGTTTTTAGAAGAGATAGCAATAGAAATTAATAAAAATAATTTTTACACATTGTTTATTAGTATTTAAACTTTATAAAAAAATTTATTTCATTTTTCTTTTCAAAAATTACAACATAAAAAATCACGTTTCCCGAAGCACTATGAAAAAAAAGTTCCACGGTCTGCATCATTTCTTCTTGAAATGCTGATGGACCTGCAAAACGTAAAAAAATTCTTGTAAAATAAAATTGTAGTTATAGTCTGTCGAGCCGGATTTTTGAAATTCGAAAAATTTTGGCAATTTATGGCAGTTTAAAAAAAGTGTGCATTTTGTGTCATAAATGTCACACTTTAATTATGTTTATAAAATTTTTTAATCACAACATCAAAAATCCGACTCGACAGACTATAGAGAAAACAATTTTGAGTATTTAAAAAAAAAAGCATCAAAAAAGATTAAAAACTGTATGAGTTATCATGCAGACCGTGCCAGAAAAAGTAGTTTTGAGAAAAATGCATTTAAAGTTTCAAGTGCGTTTCGCTCGAGGTCGCGCGCAGCTAAAGCAAGAACTTTATGAATTTTTTAATTTATTTTTTTAACTTACGTTTAATCTCCCATTCCAGCTTCATATTGTATGCCTTCCTTGTCAGTAAACAATTGTTGTTGTTTATTTTTTTCCAATCGACGAGTTGTTCTGGCCTCTTTTGTTGCTTTAGTAGCATTGATTCGTGCGTCAGACTCTCGTTGGGCAGACACGTATTCTATAATAACTTTCGATCTATGGGGAATTTGTACAATCGACTTACACAGAAATACGCCTAAAACTATAGAGAATAATAATCTGTAAAAAAAAAATCGATTTTTTGAAAATTCTGGACGTATGTAAGGCCTTAATTGAAATGCTTCTCCTATTGTCAATGAAGCAGAGTGTGCAAAAAAAATCCTTTGTTCAAAAACTGTTTAATCTTTTGTATTCCAATACTCTTGTTAATCGATGTTGAAAATCCATCGATTTTTAATCAATCTTACATCCAGTAAAAGATTATTTAAAACTTCGAAAACTGGATTAGTTTTTCTGCTCTTTCTTTTTCGATCTTCTTCTTTAATCTTCTTAAATATTCTTTTAATCCATATTTTCGAAAAATATCTATTTACATCAATAAATAATTGTTAACCAACGAATTATAAAAATATGTTTTGCGATGGCAACAAAAGGATTTGAATTTGTACTCATGATGACGTCTCATTGAACAGACATGGAGGGCTGCATATACGTTTATAAACAGGCATATGTGTTTACAGCACTTGGTTGTTGGATGGACGAGGATAATTTCTGATAGTTGTACCAAAGTAGAGGCCCTTGGCTCTTCGCATGCTGATCGAGTTCAAAACGTACACGTATTCACAAGTAGGACTTGCGAGAGACGTTCTACACGTGCTAGTAAACCCTCCTCACATTCTCCCATCCTTTCTTCCTGCGCCACGCCACGAAACATGCAACCCTTACCTCATCGTCTATGAAAACGCCAATTACCTTTCCACGAGTAATTATGAAACAATTTAACGTACAAATAAGCCACCGAATCGGACTAATGGAGACTGATAGAATTAGGCTATCGAATTCTTATTCCCTTTACCATGACATTTGTTGTCAACTGCTTTACGTAAATATGTTGCTACAGTAGATCATCCGAAATGTCTGATTAAAAATGAGACATTTTCAAGGCAAAAAAAAATACTTTACAATCATATAATTTGGAAAGTAACAAACAAAATATTGTTGCAATATAATAAATAATAATATTAATATTCTAACAATGTAATGAATAAGTGTAAGAAATATTTTCATCTTTCAAATTATAAACGTCCATTTTGCATAACTGATGTTTGACTTACGGTCCATTTATATTTTCGGCTAGTTTTCTTTCGTCGTAGTTATCACGAAATCGCTAAAATTCGGTTTCTATAAACGACCGTAAAAAAATTAGCAACACGTACCTCTACAATAATTTTCGAAATTTGATGATATTTGTAAGGGTTCAACGTTCTTTCAATTCCATATAAATCAAGCATTATAAAATTATCGTAAAAATTTTTTTCGCACGTCAGACGTTTTATCCACCTGAACAAACATAAATACCTTCGTTTTGATGATCGCGAGTATATTCAGAGGCAAAATTCAACGTGAAACTTTCCGGGCGTGAAACATTAATTCCCAAGCAAAATTGAAGTGCAATAAAAAATGGTCGTAACTCAATGGGATATAATTGATAAATTAATTAACGAAAACAAAAATTCCATGTCCCAAATTTCAGTCCAAAGCATCGAAACATGTTTCGATTTACAAAGAAAATATTAACAAAAAAGAATTTCGAGTTTGCACCAACTGGTTTGTATGCTGCAATAGACGTTGTCCATCACAGCGAACATTCATTCCATTCATCTCGATGAATATATAAATAGAATTACACATGTGTGTTCAATGCTTTGATCGGAAGACTCGAATAATTATCTAATACTATATCAAAATATATCTGTGTAGTATCACGTGCGTGATTCGAGAACGGATTAGGCGTGAATAAAAGGAGGAAGGGGAGGGTGAGAGTCGGTGTCGTTGCCGGAGTGGAGACTGGCGACCACGAGGACGGTAATTAATACGGGGTATGATATGGGCTTTCGCAAGGACGCGTATTGGGATATTAGGTTTGTCATGGATATCATCTGGAGTGTCAATGATTCTCGACTCGCATGAGAAACGATCGATTGAGAAGCTCAAAAGTAAAAAGAAACATAAAAATAAGAATAAAATATTATCTCCGTATATTCGTCATGTCGGAGCAACAAAATCGTAAAGAAGTTGACCTAATTTGAGTGAAAATTACGACACAACTTTTTATCGTGTCGTACGTCATACACGTGTGACTTTGAAATTACGTTCGAACGAATAATAACAGTGGACGATAAGAATAGCTCGTAATGGTCCAGTGTACATATGGGAGATGAGTTTTTCTTCGATAAAAAAGATCGACGAAGAAATCTCGTATGAAATAAACTCGTGCCTGCTGATCTCATCTTCCAACGAATAGAATAACTTGTCCCACTTGGTGGCATTGAGTTTTATGTGACTTTCGTGCTCTCCGTCTTGCTCGCTCTCTGTCTTTCTGTCTGGGCAGTCCATCCTTTTTCGCTTCGAATGTAGTATATTTCTTGTTACACTCGAGTGTCTCTCGTTGCCTTTCTCTTTTTCTACTTCAGCCTTACTCGTCTCTTCTCTGTCTGTCTCTCTTTTCACCGGTACTCGCTCCCGGTCATCCTCCACTCCTGCCTTTTTTTCTCTTCATTTTTTTTATGGTCTTCTTTCTTTTTTCCATTTCGTTTTACGAGTCGGAGAAACCGGTGAATTTAAAAATACGAGATTATAGGCGCGAGGACATTTTGTAAGCGAACCCGGCAACATATAATACATGTATATTTATGTAATTCGCGATTTCCAGGATACTGAATCGAAGAGCTTCGATTCAAATTGGATTATAAAATAACAAAAGTTTTTCAACAATTTCAAATCTCACCTTCGATTATTTATCGTAGTCCCAATGGTAAATAACGATGTGGGACATTACGCAGTCAATATTTTACTGGATAGAAACTCTTTATGAACAAAATTTAACCCTTTTATGCACGGTGTCACGTCAGCAAGACCTTTTTGCTGACAGTTTTTCAGCTCTAAAATATCACTCTCTAGATATTTTTGTACGAGATAAGTTTTCATATGATCTTCAAATATGAACCTAACAGTGTGTGACTCCCAGAAACCGCTTATCGAACATGTCTCTTTGTTATAAACAAATAAAGCATAAAAAAAAGTCTATATTTTCGGAAAAAACTCGTTTCTGGTGAAATTTGGTCGTAAACTGACCGATATTTTGATGTATATTTATGTTTTAAGGATCGCTGAACACGAATCAGAAATCTGTTTTTCAAAATTCAAAATGACGGATCCAATATGGCGGACCAAAAAATAAAAAAATATCGCTCTAGCTGTGAAATTTTGTATATTGGGGTTTTTGGGGTCGATGATTACGAATCCAATATCCAATTTTCGAAATTCAAGATGGCCGATCCAATATGGCGGAACAAAAAATTGAAAATATCACTCTTGCTGAGAAATTTGGTATGTAGGGGTTTTTAGGTTCGCTGATTACGAACCCGAAATCCAATCTTCAAAATTCAAGATGGCAGATTCAATATGGCACCCCAAAAACCCCCATATACAAAATTTCAAAGCTAGAGTGATATTTTTAATTTTTTGGTCCGCCATCTTGAATTTCGAAAATCTGATTCCAGATTCGTTATCAGCGACCCCAAAAACCCTAACATACAAAATTTCAAAGTTAGGGCAATATTTAAAATTTATTGGTTCTCCATATTGGATCCGCCATCTTGAATTTCAAAAATCTGATTCCAGATTCGTTATCAGCGATCCCAAAAACCGAAATATACAAAATTTCAAAGCTAGGGCAATATTTAAAAATTTTTTGGTCTGCCATATTGGATCCGCCAACTTGAGTTTTGAAAATCTGATTCCAGATTCGTTATCAGCGACCCCAAAAACCCCAATATACAAAATTTCAAAATTAGGGCAATATTTAAAATTTATTGGCTCTCCATATTGGATCCGCCATCTTGAATTTCAAAAATCTGATTCCAGATTCGTTATCAGCGATTCCAAAAACCGCAATATACAAAATTTCAAAGCTAGGGCAATATTTAAACATTTTTTGGTTCGCCATATTGGATCCGCCATCTTGAGTTTCGAAAATCTGATTCCAGATTCGTTATCAGCGACCCCAAAAACCCCAATATACAAAATTTCAAAGCTAGGGCAATATTTAAAATTTTTTGGTCCGCCATATTGGATCCGCCATCTTCAATTTCGAAAATCTGATTTCAGATTCGTTATCAGCGACCCCAAAAACCCTAACATACAAAATTTCAAAGTTTGGGCAATATTTAAACATTTTTTGGTCCGCCATATTGGATCCGCCATCTTGAGTTTCGAAAATCTGATTCCAGATTCGTTATCAGCGACCCCAAAAACCCCAATATACAAAATTTCAAAGCTAGGGCAATATTTAAAATTTTTTGGTCCGCCATATTGGATCCGCCATCTTGAATTTCGAAAATCTGATTCCAGATTCATTATCAGCGACCCCAAAAACTCCATATCTAGGTATTATCAAAATAATTGGTTGCACAGAAAAATTCATGTATGCAAAGGTTAATCTAAGACAATTCCCTTACAGTAATGAGTGTTTTTTTTTTAATTTAGAGGCGCAGAATTTGACAGAATGTTTGAAATCGTAAAAATTATTACCGTGCCCGATTTTCGTGAATTTGTTTTACGGGTTTTTAGACTAAATAATTTTTTATTAGGTTTTTTGAAGCTGCTTATACAATAATAAATTACTGGTTATTGAAGTTTTGTGAGTTTTTTTAGATTTCTGTTAAATCTACTATTTTAACTCTCCAAATTATAGCTTACGACGATTTATTGCTGTAAACAAAGTAAAATAGAAAATTAAGACACTAAACAATGTTTACGTTAAAAAATTCATACAAAATTCCTACCTACTATTGTAGACTCCTTATTGATTTAGTTTCCAGGAATACAACTGCAAGAGTGAAAACGCGCAGCCCCAAAATACAATTTGTTGATTTTTTTAAACTGTTTTCTCTTCCTCTTCAGTACTCAAAACTGTCATTAAATTGACAAATAGCGCTCATAAGATCAAGGCGTTAAAAAAATTTATCCGTTGAATCTTTCAAGATTTTGTCGGGTTTTTTCCTCACTATGGCCCATTACAAGTTAAGCGCAAACTTGCTAACTGACACGAGACGAGACGTGACAATTGGGCCTAATTGTTCGTTGAATCGCACTTTCAAACTTGCGCAAATGAAATATTTGTGTGTCGTTTACATCTTTTTGTTGTGCGTGAATTTATGAAGCTCATTTCGCTCCGTTTCATTTGGCTCATATTTTTTTTTAAACCAGTGTTTCTTCGACGTTGCAAATGAAAAAAAAAAAAAAATAGGAAGTGTGTCATTACAGAATGAAAAGTTTCGCAACGAGTCGAGGGGAGTTTGAAAGCTGTATAAACGATATTATGACAGTTGGTTTTTAACTACTTGCTTTGTTTAAAATATATACTCGAAGTTACGGAAAATCGACTCTGCCAGTATACATGCCATTACTCTGTGTCTCTCCACTTCTCTGTGTAGCCAACATTCATTAACTTTTTTAAGCTCTTCCCAAGTCTTTTAATTTTACCCCTAGTTGAAAAGCGTAATCAGCCTCATTCAAGCCATAATCATTCCTTCCTCTATTCTTCTTCATTTTTTCCTGCTGCACTTAGGCGATAAGAACTTGATCATTCGCCATTGATAAACACGATACATATACGCTTTATATTCGTTGCAAATTTCAACTTCTGGATAAACTGTTGTCCAGTTCGAGTAAAATAACTTTCTTCCTCTCTTTCTCCCACCGATAAATCCGGTTCCGCCGTAGGCGTGTGAGAGATGCCTGCAATAATTCCACCTACGAGATTGTCGTCTCGAAGGATACAAGACCTTGAGACAGCTTTTTGTTGCACGTTACGGAAATTCGCTCTTGGCAACAGAGTCGTTCATTCACGAATTTTTTCATGAAAACTAACCAATTTCTTTATTTATTAAATCTATTTTTAATACAAATATAGCTCATATTCAGTTATTTTCGGAGCTTACAAAAAATATAATTTATAATAAAAAATACATCATTGTACAAATCTATTAGTAATTTTTTAGTTATTCAGAAAGTTGCGTTTATGCAGTTACTATGGTTGTGCCCGCGGCTTCAACCGCGACAAGAAATATCGTTGTTAATGCGAATGAGATATTAATGACAAATTCACGAATCTAACAAAATTTATTTATTCTTGTACACACAATATTAAACTTCTATTTTGCATAGATTGCGGAAAATTTTGCATGAGACACTGATTATACGGTCTACACTGCGCCTTAGTAACACGTTGTGTATTTCGATTGATTTCCGCAGATAATATATTGAGTCTGAGATGCCATGTAGCATAAATAATATCATTTTTTAAATTTTTGACTAAAGCACTAAAAAACAATGCTTAACCTGTCAGTAGTCGCGTTACTTACACCCTAAACGTGGGTCGCGCGATGAGAGATTTTGTCACATGCACACTAGTTTCAAGTGTTTAATTTGATGAATAAGAACTCGAAAATAATTTCGCCGCAGTAATTGTAACTTTTAAACATTTTTCTTTCATAAAAATTATAAGTAAAAAGATGATAAATAGTATAAATTTTTTTTTTAATATAAGGTGGAAATGTTGCGGCCGGATGTCAATTGTTGATTTCTTGTTTTGGCTACGGCACGGTCAGTCCTTTCAAATTAATTTGAAGGGTAAATGTTTCGTCTTTCACGTTTCGGCCCTGATTACGTTGCGGTACTTTATAAACAAAATTTATTTCTGTGTATAAAGTGTACAGTTAATACAATATGACGATGAGTAACAACAATTTTGTACACAGTGTCCAGATTATTATGAAATTTACTATAAATTGTATAGATCAATATGTGAAATTATTAGAATTTTTGAAATTATTAAAATTTTCGATACATAATTAAAATTTGTATCATTTTACAATTCTTTGTGTTAGTGTCTTATTCAATTTTTAATTTTTTTAAATTTTTGAGGTCTTAATCTCTTTTCAAAAATAGCACTTGTAACTTCTCTTCTATCAAAAATTTAAACGCCAGCCATCGCTCGTTTTCATTGTTTTCGTATTATCTTGGGAATTCGTTTTTTTCATTCACCTATACTTTTTAATATATGGCAAATTTTTTAAATTGAACATTGCAAGAAAATTCCCATTTTTCCCCCGTTAAAACCAGCATATTAAAATTTTATGCAGCCTGAAACATATTGTGGGTCATGAGCCTTTTCCCTGTCAAAATTTAATGGAAATCGGTTCAGTGGTTCTCAAATTATAAACAGTCAAACGTACAGACAGACAAACAAACTTGAGAGGTTTACAACAATGACGATAGACATGTAATACTTAAACCTGGAAATCAAATCAATTATAAACAGTCAAACGTACAGATAGACAAACAAACTTGAGAGGCTTGCAACAATGACGATAGACATGCAATACTTGAACCTGGAAAATTGAATAAAATCAGTGTTGTAAGTTACTAAATGGCATGTGGATGTTCTTTTTTTTTATGGCATTACTCACGTGAAAATCTAAAAAATTTTCAGGAAAAAAGGAATTTGATTCCAAGACAAATATTTTCTGAATTCATGCATGCAATAGATAAAATAAAATAATATATTCATAAAAAATTGATACCAAACCCAGCATGCAATAAATTATGGTCGCCCTGCCCAGAGTCCCTGAACGAATCGATCGACCATTTGTCCATAAACGATAAGAATGAGATTTGAAATTGTCGATACTATTAAATGGGGGCGGTATATAAAAGTATCATATATAGTTGATCGCTCGAAACTCAAGGAAGACTTTCATGGTGGTTTTTCATCTCTAGGTCACTCCACTCGAGCAAATTGTCGTTTAGAATATTTTCTTGGTTGAAAAGACTTGAAAAAGTGTCACTGAGGTAGAGTCACGAATTTTTCGACATTTTTTTTTATAATCACGGGTACATAAAAAATTAATTTATAATATTTGTTTTTTTTTTCAACGATTGCTCATTTTCACTCTAAACTGTACGAGCATCCGATTTAGAGGAAGTTTATTTAACAGTGGAACGAGATTATGAAAAATATTGATGGTGCCGTGCTGGCACTACCGGCATCGTGCAGCTCCGAGTAAAAAAGAAAAAAAATCGAAAATAAATCATCCCTTGAATGTACCCTGTTGTGTGACTCGAAGTCGAGCTCAACTCTAAAAGACTCCTTGGGAATACGCAACGCAAGACACGCACGCGATCCTTCTGTACAAGGACTTGCATCTTTAATCGATGTTTAAACCATTTCCGCGAATATAAACTTAATTAGCATCGATTTTACCACGAGCTTATTGTCAGTGAACTCAATAATTCACTCCAAAAATATATATGCCAGAAGCACAAATTGAAACTGTGCAATTATGATAAACAATTGTGATTAAGTTCAATAAAATATCGATTTATTTAAGCTTGTGTTGTATCGATTGAACGCAAACTCTTTTTGTTGTTATCTGAATTTATAATTTTTCAAATTGCTGACATTTTTTCCCTGATTTTGTTTGTATATTTCTAAAAGTGTCACGAATAATTAGGCAATTCTCGAAGTCTAACGATGCATAAAACGTTTGAGTATAATGTTTAACAAAGCAAGAAAAAAATCGAAATTTTGTTGCGTTTCATGAAGTCAAACATCGTTGTCACAATTATTTATATCAACTAATTAAAAAAAGTAGATTTGAATTGAATAACTTTGGGCAGACTTAAAAAAAGTTTTCGTCATATATAATGAACGGAAAGGTTGAACGAACTACATTTTATTAGACTGGAAATTGCGCAATTTGAAACCCAGCCAAAATCATACGATACATATTTAAAATCCAGCTTTCACTCAAATATATTTGTATACGAGTCAAACAAATTTTCTTTCGCTAAAATGAAGTTTTATAAAAATGAATCAGATGCATTTTTTTCACCAGCTTCAAAGGATTTTTCTTCAGATTTAAACTTCTGAGAAACTGTCGTTTCGCGATTTTTTTAACTTTACGACGATTCTTTCGTTTTTCCGATCATACTTTTACAAAACGGCAGCTGTGTGCATTTCGGGCTTGCACCGAAACACGCGCTCGGATCGTCAAGTGTGTAAAAATAAAATCCAGCTTTACGGCAGAAAGAGTCTCGTTCTCGTATCTCCAGGGTTTATGCGAATATTTGAGGGAAAATAGTTAACCGACCGAACAGACAAGTCGCGGAATTTAACCTCTTGCCCTAGGATTTATTTTGGAATCATTTTTCCATCGTTTTAGAATATTCAATTTTTGGTACACCATCATCTTCAATTAAAATTCACGAGTATAAAATGCGGCAATAGATATTTTAGAATATTAAAGAAAATTTAATTTGTTGCGATTTAAACTCTACGATGGATTTAATTTTCGGTATGCAATCTGCTTTAATGACAATCCACTGGTAAAAAACCGTAAATGTTTATATAAAAAACAATTTTTACGGTATTACAAAATTGGTGCAAACTTTGCAACCATTCTAGCGAAATGTTTCGAGTGTACTTTGTATTTCTGGTTCGAAAAGATAAGGGTTAAAAATATACGTATAAATACAGCCCACCATCAGTTAGGAGGGATCAAGAATTCCTCATTTCACAGACTCAAAGCTCGAATATGCGACTGCTGTTGCGGCTACTCAAGATGCGAAAATAATTGCGAAATCTGTTACCGCTTCGTTCTACTTTTCGTCACCGCCCTCCACCCCATTCTGTCGCACCAAAAACTCTCGTGACTATCCTCTCTATTTTAATCGCCAATTCGGTGAATCCTTAATGTCGATAGTAGCCCATTGCCAACATGTCTTGCCCTTCTTCCCAATGGAAAACATTTTGTAATTGAAATAGAAAAATGAAACAAAGTATTTCGTCTGTCGAACTGAGCATTTGTTTTGAATCAAGCCCAACGTCCATTTTTTTATTTATCTATTTTGAACCATGTATGATTGATAATTTGTGAAAATATCAAGCTCGTGAACTTTCTGTATTTTGCTCGATCGTAGGAACTGCTAAAGCTTTATTAAGAACAATTCGTATTCTGTCACGGAATATTTGTATTTTTTTAGGACCTGAAAAGGTCAGACAATTTTTACGTTCTCTTCCTCAGTCTGTACCAAGGATAAGAATTTTTTATTTCACGAGGCACGGGTCAAGATAACCGGTTGTAAAGAAGGACTTTTATAGTTGTGCCAAGGTAACGCACGATGCATATATACTCTTGATGATCCTTATTGAACGAGAAGAGTAAAAATAAAATGATAAATAAAAGTAAGGAATGTCGTCAAGAGAGAGAAAGAAAGTTGCTCGGAGATTCAGCAAGACAGATATGACGATAAAAAGCTTTCGATGTCGTATAACGTGCGTTTTACGAAGAAACTTCGACTCGTATCAACGTTACCTTATCATTCCGCTAATACACTTTATTGGAGTTGTCAGTCGACATTGATTGTATTATTTATTAGCAAAATGATATTGCCTCCCAGAAATTGACGAATCTTTTGTGTTATTTTGTATTTTTCAGACGAGCAGGAACGCGTGCAGAAAAAAACTTTCGTCAACTGGATAAACTCGTATCTTTCGAAGGTAAATTTTCAATTTGTGATATCGAATTTAATCTTCACTGGTGATTAATTTAATCTCAGGCCAAATAACACGTTCACCAAACAAACAGAGATTAGAATCGGTCGAATATAAATATTTTGAAAAATAATTTTCTCGTCAAATGTATAATAAAAAATCGACTATGAATAAATTTGTGAACGCCTTTAATTGATAATAAATTTTTAATGAATAGTTTTTTATTAAAATTATGATGATGATTATATAAATGAATATAAGAATTTTGTAAAGAAAAGCAAAATATATCTGAAAACCTCAAGAATATGCCGCGACAATTTTTCTGCTGTATTTATGAATTTTTTTAAATTTGTGCATACAAGTTCAAATCTTTTGAAGCATTTAAAATCATGTAATATCGTGATGATAATATTGTGCGCCACGTCACGCCTCTAGATAATCCAACGCTTGCGTTTACCGGACGAAAACTTTGGCAAACTGTTGTGCGCCCCCTCGTGCCTGGCTCGCGATTCCCTCACTTCCGGATCCTTCAAAACTCTTTTCTCGTATAATGCACGCATGCCCTCGATTCACGAGCTTTAGTCTGCAGACTTATCGAAAACTCGTGTACTACTCAAGCTTTCATTTTAAATACGTCATCAAACGATTTAAGAAAAATAGACTTTTAAATAAGTATACTAAAAATTTGCCAGAGAGTTCCACCTCTTCGTGTCGACGACCTGATAGAAGACCTTAAGGATGGCACGCGACTTCTGGCTTTACTCGAAGTCTTGTCCGGCGAGAAATTGGTATGATTCTTATTTTTTTCATTTGATTTAACTAAAAAGTAAATATTCCTGCAATAGATTCAGTTCAATGACAATGTGGTATATATTAATCCTTGAATTATTCTCACAGCCAGTTGAAAGGGGCCGAAACTTGAAAAGACCACATTTCCTCAGTAATGCCAATACGGCATTACAATTTTTACAAAGCAAAAAAGTAAGTAGAATCATAAAGTGATCATTTTTTATCTATAAATATGATTATAAATTCTAATTTGGAATTGTTATAAATCTTCAAAAATATTCCAATAGTGAGAAATTAAAAAAATATTTCTTCCTAAATTCAGACAAGGGGAGTCTCGGTAAAATGATTTTCTTGAATGCAAATCTCGAAAATTGATTCCCCTCGCCACCATTTCTAAAACTAGTTCAACACGCAAAATACGTATACAAATAAAGTTATTATCAAAAACGCGAGTCAAATTTGCACTTGTGTTGTTATTTTATTTTATTTGTGTTATTAATTAATTACAGATCAAATTAGTGAACATAAACTCATCGGATCTGGTCGATGGACGACCACCTGTCGTACTCGGTCTTATTTGGACCATAATCCTATACTTCCAGGTAAGATACATTCGGAAAAATTACAAATTGAAATCGTGAAAAATTTATTAAAAACTAACTTTTTCATAAAGCACTCTGTAATTGAACGGTGCAAAAAAAAGCAGTAGATGCTTGGTCGTAAAAAGCTCTTGACACGTAGGAATATGAAATCATCACTCACGAGTAGTGACATCATTACACCTCTTAAGCAGCGAAGACAGATCAAATTGGATCCGGATATTTAATTTGGACAACAGGCGCTACTCGAAAAAGCGCACTAAAAACGAACTAAAATCTGGTCCAAATTTGAATAATCTTCTCTATACTAATTAAATATTCAGAAAATCTGCGAGTATTTTTCATTTAGTAAATTTCACGTAACACAACAAAGCAGTCATAGGCACTGGTCGAATAAAAAAGTATGAAAAATAATTGGACATAAGGATTGAAGTTTAAACTAGTTTAAAATTGAATAATCGAAAAATTTCTTTACTAGTAATTATGTTTATTCGATGATTATTACTGGCTATTAATATTTCTATTTTGAAATGCAATTATGTTCGATAATTTTTATTCGAAAATGGTGTCAATTTATGGTAAAGTATATAAATACGATTTTGCTAACCGTATGCATATTCCAATTGTGAACAAGCTACGATCAAAGGATCGAAAGAGGGTGAGTATCGTTAATGGGTAGAGAAAAAATTAAAGAGCACCGATGCATGCTACAATTACGTATTGTCTTTTTCGATCTAGTGCCAGATTATTCGCCAGAAATTCGAGGTGGTCGATTAGCAAAAAATCACGATTAATTGGTAAAACTGTGATTCTTTTTAGATCGAAGAGAACACGAGAGCCCTCGAGTATCTCGGACACAGTTGGGGTAGTCAGAGCAGTCTTGAGAGTCTTGGAACGCAGGGTTCAGCAGCGAGCGAAAGAAAACGCATTAGCAGCGAGAAATGGAAGCAAGGAGCTCGCAAAACACTATTGCAATGGGTCACAAACGCTCTGCCAAAGTGAGTTCATACTTATAGTTAATCTGAGTTAATACCAAACAACTTTTTCTCTCAATTTGAATATATTGCATTATGGTCCTATCAATAAACCATGACATCAAAGTCGAATTTTGATAACAACAATATAATGAGTATTTCTATTGAACATTTAAACAAAAATTTCGTTGGAAGAAAATTCAATGCGAACATTTTTAAGAAAAAAAATCTTGAAAATTGTGAAAAGTTTCATTCATAAAGACTATCTTAGGTTGAGTGGCCAATACTGCAAACTTAAGAGAATGGATCAGTCACCTAACCGGGGCCGGTTTGAAAATCCGAACTTTAAATACTCCGACGGTTTAAAATTCCTAATTTTAATATTCCGAAACTGAAAGCTTCGTAAAGATCATGCCAGCGAAAGTCTACACAGTTGACTGTAAATGATGCAGAACGGTACGAGTAGCGATAGGAAAAGGATACAAATGTGATTTCTTATACGAGATAATTTTCAGAA
Source organism: Rhimphoctona megacephalus (assembly GCA_963989365.1). Taxonomy (NCBI): domain Eukaryota; kingdom Metazoa; phylum Arthropoda; class Insecta; order Hymenoptera; family Ichneumonidae; genus Rhimphoctona; species Rhimphoctona megacephalus. The sequence goes on from OZ022420.1 coordinate 25,087,937, forward strand.
ATCGTATGAATGAGGTCAACGCTTTATTTGAATGACCAGTAATGCGACTCACAAAACTCCGAATATGTAATATTAAACACGCCACAAATTACCGAAATTGTTATTCTAGAAAACGAACTATATCAGAAAATGTAAATATAATAAAAGCTAATAAGAGATTCGTCAGGTTCCCGAAAGTTTTGGAATCCAAAAATCATATTTTTGTTCATCCAGTTTGCGAAAACTCAAGTTTAGATAGTGTAAGATTCCGATATAGAACGTTCAGAACGATCAAAATTCCGAAAACTCACACATAAAGCAGATAGCATGTAAGCCTGACGCGTTTAGATGGCAGCACCACTGCTGTATCGCGTGGATTTTCGGAGTTTCGGTCTTCGGGGAAAATTTTTTCGGAGTTTTGATCTTTCGGAGTACTATTCTTTCGGAATTTTGATCTTTCTCGGTAGAATTTTTTCTGAGTATTGATCATCTTTCATGTTCTATTGTAAACATATAATATCAGGATGCTTACACCTATCGGATATTTCTATTTTCGAAACTTTTCTCTGTAGAAACTTTCGCCATTCAGGATCTTGAATATATAACTCTACATTTTTTCGAAATTATGGACTCTCCGATTATGAGAAGTTGATACATGTTTTACGCACTGTTTTCATGTTGACGCTTTATCGGTCGGATCCATGATTATTCTCATTTAATTTCGTAGTGGACTTTTATTTTCGGTTATACAATAATTCTGTTTACAAAATTTTCGAATTGTAAATTTCCAGGAGTATTGTGTTCTAGATAAATAAATTCGGAATTTTGAGCGTTCTGATTTTTAATGTTCGGAATTTCAACCCGCCCCCGAATTTTCGAAGTTGAAATTCTTCAATACGATTTGACCGATTACAAAAAAGCTCTGTCAGCCCACGCAGAACAATGGCAAAAATGGGCTGACAGGGCCTTTTTGTAATCGGTCAAACCGTGTCGAAGAATTTCACTTTCAAAATTTGCAGCTATCTCTCTCGCACTCACGGTGGCGAGATACTGACTGAGCCATACCCTTAAGGTCTAGACTAAATTTGATGGCGACAAGTCCATTCTGCCGTTTTTTAACCAAACTTCCCCCTAAGTTAAGTTGATGTATCAATGTGAAACAATACGCGCTTTTATATCTCGCCCATTGCTGAAACGGTTGTAGATTGAGCACGAATGGATAGACTCAATCTTGTAGAGCATAAAATACCTTAAGATGGCTACTTATCTTACGCGCAACCTTCAAAAACTCGGTCGTTTTTCAAACTGCTCTTATAGAACTAAATCGGCGACGATGGGAAAGAGCCGTAAAAAACATTTTGTGAAAGAAATTGTAGTCGAAGGAGTCTAATATTAAAAAGCGCTACGAGATTGTATTTAACCCGGAATTCGGTCTAGAATTTTTTCATAGTGTTGACCACTAAACCCGGGGGAGCCTGCGTAATGTATAAATTCCTCTTGTATTCTACGTTTTTCGCCATTATACTATGAGCATTTAAAGAAATCTATCAAAAAAAATCCACGGAGAGATTAGATAATTAATTGCGCATCGATTGCAGGGACGTTGGAATTCAAGTGAGAGATTTCGGCGAAAGTTGGAGAGACGGAAACGCTTTTCTAGCTATAATCGATGTGATCAGGGCGAATTTGGTAAACATAGCAGCCATGAGAGAAGCCTCAAACCGAGCGCGTCTCGAGACAGCTTTTCAAGTGGCTGAAGTTGAGCTGGGAATTGCGAGACTTCTCGATCCTGAAGATGTTGATGTTCCACAACCCGATGAAAAATCAATAATGACCTACGTGGCACAATTCTTGCACAAATATCCCGAACCGAAATCAACCGGACCTGATTCATTTGCCGCTGTCCAACAAGAGTACAATTCCCTTCTTGCTTGGCTCAACGAACGAACGAGACATCTCGAACAACTCGACAGAGCCAACGCTTTTCCAGCCAGTTTTGCGGTTCGTTTTCCACGAATTTCTCATTTTTTTTATTTTTTTTTTCAAGTGATTCGAAGAAAAAGTGCTATTTTGCACTACTTATAATATTTTTTACATTTATAGGAGTACACTCTCGCCCGAATGGAGTCCGACGAGAAAGCCGGTGTTTATAAAAAACTGCAAGGTCTGGTTGATACTGCAAGTATGATAAGCATCACTCGGGATTCTTGGAAACATATACAGATTCTTTGGAACAAAATGGAATATCTCGTGAGTTTATTTTTAAAATAAGATTGTTGCTTCAATTTTTTTCCCTGTATTGCAATCAAATTTATAGAGAGAAAGTAATAATTTTCTGTTTGAAAATATAAAACATTGTGTAGAACGTTTTGACAATCACGAAAATAAATGTTGTAATAACAATTGAAGCTATTTTGAAAAACGCATTATTCGAAAGGAAATAAGTATATGATAAAGAATAATGCAAATTTTTGAAATGTTCTGTGAATATAAAAAGTATGACATTTATAAATAATAATTCGCAGATGTTGAAATGGCTTTGGCTGTTGGATTCGTCGCTCCCAGGTGAACTCGGTGAAGTTGGCAGGTGGCTGGCACTTGGCGAAAATCTGTTAAATTCTGACGACGACATACCATCAGAAATGACCGAGGAAACAGCCGGTATAATATCGAACAAACTCGAAGATCATAAAAAGTTTTTCCTCGATTTACCGGAAATGACGGAAAAATTTCAACGGGCAAAAAATTCGCCGCTCTCGCGACAAGCGCCTCCAGAACAGTTGGACAATATGACAACGAGATTTGAAAGTCTTCCAATTCGTGCTGCAAAAAGACGAATCAAACTTAAGTTTCTCGAGCACAAATGTTGTCTCGTAGCTTTTCTCTTTCTTGTCGAGACGAAACTCAAGAGTTGGAGCGTAAAATACGGTACCGAGGGAAAAGTACATCAGATGCTCGAACAGTACAGAAATTTTGTATCTCGTAACAGAATTTTCCAGGAATTTCAAAAAGCTTATCTCGACATGCAACAAGTCGTTGAAGAATATAAACGCGAAGGAGATGTTGGTGAGTTTTTCGATATATGCGGAAGAAAAGATAATAATCTTTTCTTGATTAATGACATAATTTAATTTGATTTATTTATTTATTTATGAATAAAATAACTTTGATATGTCGGGCATTAAAGAAAGTTTGATTTTCCAAACAAAACAGAAAAAGGCAATAGCGCCCGACTATTGTGATTTTCAATGTTGTTTTATTTATAATGTGGAAAGAAAGGAATTATTGAAGTGATTAAACTTAAGAAAATATTGTTAAAAAAACACATATACACCGAAAAAAAGTCATAGTGTTGATAATGGAGGCGTAGTTCGCTCAACTACGCTCTGAGGTTGGATAGGGCGAAACCAATGGCGTAGTTGACGCAATCTCCGCGCGTAGTTGAAGGTATTTTGGTGAGCCAACTATGCTCGCAATTTGAGATAAAACTTTAAATATTCAGTATAACCAAAATATTTTTTGAATAAAATTCAATAAATATTTGAAATATTATCATAGCATTGCTCGGGAAATGCGGAAAAGTATTTCAGTCAATTGTATCAATCATGTTTCGATTGAATGAATTGCATTGTGTAATTAAAACGTATAATTATTGTACCGAAACAATTATGATTTTGAAATGACTGTAAGAAATATTTGAAATTTTATTTTTATATACATATTTTTTGGATTATTTTTTGTTAGTAAATACGATTGATCGATTTATTACTCCAGTAACATCGCCTAACCTGACATAATTAGATGGCAAAACCTTTTTATATCAGCGTACTTTGATTGTACGATAAGCCTTATACCTCTTTACCTTGTAAAACAAGAGTTCGAGTTTTCTCGACGACCATCGGTCGGAATGATCAATATTTAACGATCCAATGTCGGAGCCTTATAGGCACACGGGCGGTGCGACGCTTACGCGAGAGCGCTCTGCCCGTGGCCCTCTAGCGGATTTGTGGTGTCATTGAATTCAATTCTCGCAGAGAAGTTTATTCGATGCTATTATTTTATCAAGTCACGGACAAACCGTATACAACTCAACCTCCGTGTGATTATTGAAAAATTCAATCGATTCTGTGTCTCAAGTTTTATTTTTTTTTTTTAAATATAACCATTTATTGCGATTGTATCACATGAAATACACTCAACTCAAATAAATTAAAATTTAGTGGCAAAATCGTGGCGTAGTTGTCTCAACGACATGACTTTCAATGGATCAACTACCGGGTGATTAACCAAAAAACGTAATATGACTATTGGCGCAACGAAATTCGTCCAACCTCATCACGTAGTTGACAATACTTCATTTTTTTTTCAGTGTAATAATTTGCATAAAAAACGGACAAGTGCGAGTTGAACTCGCGTGGAGAGGGTTCCGTACGATGATTATGTTATCTACCATGTTTTTTTTTAAATCCGAACCAAATTTGTTTGTGGTAACTAAAAGTTTTAAGACCATAAACTTCTTATAGGTTTTCCTATAATTTATAAGTAAATAACAATTTTCTATATTTTTTCAAAATTTTAGGCTCAGTAGTTTCGGAGATAAGGGGGGGGGGGGATGGTTAATTTTCATCTATTTTCTTAAATAACTTTAAAACTATTTATTTTAAAATTATAAAAAAAAATATATATTTGAGACCCTCGTAACAAGCCCTTTCATTTGATATGTCACACGGTATAGTTTGCAAAACTTTTTTTTAATTTTCTAATTTGCCCACCAAAAGTGACCCCCATATTCGAAATTCATTTATTTACGTTACACGTCCGTGTTTGGGTCATAAAAATTCATATGTGTACCAAATTTCAACTTAATCGGTCCAGTAGATTCGGAGCAAATTGGCTGTGACAGACGGACATACAGACAGACACACGACTGATCCTATAAGGGTTCCGTTTTTTTTTCATTTGGGCGTACGGAACCCTAAAAACATGGATAAAGACAGTAGCAAAAACTCGATGTATTCTCCGAAAATGAAAACGAGTGTTTTGGGTAAAAAATATTTTCGAGGCATTGTAATTATTTTCAGTCAATATGCTTCGGATAATTAGATTTTATTGAAAAAAATTTCCATTCAATAAGTTGAATGGTTATTCCTTTTTTAAAACAATTAACGTTCAAAATTTGTCGTAAACCTTTTGTACGAAGTTTGCAATCCTGTCGAGTTACGTCGATATAAATGAGCAACGGTTTACATACGAATATGGAACTGGTCCATAGGGAGAGTAAGCTGTAGCCATATAAGTATATCGTCTCGAACGTGAGCAGTTTAGCAAATATCTCTTGCGACAATTTTTTCTCTACTCGATTAAACAATTCCGAGCATACAATCTTTTTCCTGATGTAAATGTATCTCCAAAATTGTCGCAGATCACGAGGAGAGCATTAAGATCGATCGGTTCATGCGTGAGACTGGCGAAAAATGGAAGAACGTATCGATGGATCTTCGTTGCGTGCAGAGCATGCTTGAAGAGGTCGTGGCTTATTGGCGTCGTTGGACAAGTGTATCGGACGAATTCGAATCGTGGCTTTTGCGAGCTGAGCCGGCGCTCGCCTTACCGGAAGAAGAAAGAATGGAATATTTTCAGGATATAAGTGTGTGGAAAGATAAATATCAGCAATTATCGGACAGCGTCAGTTTTCTCATAGCAACATCGGACGAGCAGGTTGCTCTGCGTCTCAAGGATCGTTATCAGAATTTATCAGCAAGATGGGAAAGATTATTCCAGGAGGCGAAGCAGTATATGCACGCGGGTGATTTATTGAGAAATCGCAAGGATTACCGTGCCGGAGTTGAGAGCCTTCAAACTTGGTTGAGAAACGCCGAATTAGCGCTTTCCACATCGCAATTGACATCGACGGAAAGGATCAAGGCCTATGGCGAGCGGCTGCAAATCCTTCATACGGAAGTCGAGAGTATCGAGGAACTCTTCAAGAACATAAGCAAAAAGTTTCAAACTCTCATACAGGATTTGTCACGTGACGAAGTCGACAAGATGATGAACACGCTGAAAAAGGAGAAAGAGGCTCTTGTCCGAGTGAGAGCTTTGATACCGATGCAATTGCATCTGTATCATCAATTGCTCGTGCAACAGGAGTCACTGGAAGCTGGACAGAAAGAAATATCGAGCTGGCTCGATGAGGCTGAGCGCCTTTTGGCCAGTGTCAATCTTGCCAGTGGCCGTGACGCTGCACTTGCTCAATTGGATCGTCACAAAGCCTTTTTCTCGAGAACTCTTTACTACAAATCAATGCTGGAGTCGAAGAACAAAGTTTTTGCAAGTATCGTTAAATCCGTAGATGCACATGCCAACATTGAGACTGCTGAGGGTGGATCCGCTTTGCGAGCTCTGAACGAACGTTTCGCCCGAGTCTCACAAGCCTCCCAATTGGCTGAACAACGTCTTCAAGAGGCTGTACGTTGTTGGGGCAAATTTCGGGATTGCGAGAGACAAATATCCGAATGGTTGACTGCCGCGGAAGGGTTGATCAATGACAAACGAATCGACAATCGTCAATCGGTAGAGCATCACAAAAATTTCTTTGGCAAGGTTAACGAACGTTGGATACAGGATTTAATAAACGCTGGACAAGATTTGCGCAACGCACTTCCCGTCGAACAACAAGCTCCTATTATCGAAGCTGTTGAAGCTCTGCAAAAACGATGGCGGGACGTTTTGAACTTTGCTCCTCTCCATCTCATGAGGCTCGAATTTCGTCTTGACGAAGTCGCTTTCATGCAATACCTCAAAGAGATCGAGGTTGAAATCAATTCGGAACAACAGGCTCTCATCAAAAACGACGATGTTGAGAGTATCATCGAACGAAACAAAGAATTTTTCATCAATCGAGGCGTCGTTCTCGACGTCGAACGCTGCTTGCAAACTCTCAAGAAAATTAGCTCTGCCTACTCCCAATTGAAACCAAGCGATAATAGTCTCAAGGAAGCCGCTCACAGGGCTGAACAACTTTGGGAAGATTCGGCACAGAGGGTCGAATCACTGCGTGAACAATTGCGCCAAGTCCCCGAACAATGGGCTGCTTACAGGAAGAAGTAAGTTTCAAACACATTCCCATCGCAACACAACATAAAAATTTATTTAATTCGGAATGACGAATTTGAGTTTATTCATTCTTCGTTTATATTTACAATTGAATGTGTCCTAATTTAATATCTTTTCTTTCGAAAGATTTGACGAAATGGGGAGATGGATGGATCATGTCGACAATACTCTCAGAACGATTCTAAAAGAAGTCAACACTCTCGAAGAGTTTGAATCCGAAAAAACAATATTCCAGGTAAGATAAATCATTTTTTTATGCTGCAATAGACCGAGCTAATTACGACTGTTTGTATTTATTACGCTTACGGAATGGACAGATGCAGACGTTGACGGTGAATATAAAATGTTTTATCGAAGAATTCAACGATGATTTACAAGAAGTACTTTGAAAATTAGGCAGAGTCTGATATACATTTGAATAACAATTACCGGTTCATATAGGCAACCCGGTGGTCTAGAGCTCGAAAATTCTAGGTATATTGCGGAATTTTTTTTTATCATAAAAATAAAGAAAAACGATACTTCAACTTTTCAGGCTTATTATAACATCAATTGTGAATACTAAAAAATTTATTTTGAAATTAAAAAAAAAAATTGATTATAGTAGAAGTGCCGCTGAAGTTGACCCTCTCGAAAAATTGGACCTGGACGATGTTAGTCATTTTGGATCTATTATTTATCTGAAAAATAAAAACCAGAAAAATTGTCAATCAGTATGAGTGCAGTTATGGACGGGACTAAAAAAAAAAAAATTGAAAATTGACAAAATGGCGCGCCTTTGAAAGTGAAGTTCTAAAAATCGGGGTTTTTTTTACCAGTTATTTAATTAAAAAAATAGGAAATTATTGGAATAAAAACATGATTCTAGTCCCGTCGATAGCCATTCATGTTGTGAATAACATATCTAAATTTCAGGTGATTCGGTTGAATAGTTTTTTTTTTCTATAACATCATGCCAAAAAAAGTAGTTTTGAGATAAATGAGTTTAAAGTTGCTGCCTCGCTCCGAACAATACATCTATTGACGGAGCGAGCGGACCGCTCTCTACCTGCTAAACCGGCTGTAGAAGCAAGAATATTGTGAATATCCTTACGAAAATTTCACAGTATATTCTCGAAAACTATACTATCGAAATATATTTAAAAAAAAATCGATTTTTTTAAAATTCTAGACCACCGGGTTGCCTTAAAAAGATTATTGTCATTGATGGAGTTCAACAGATGATTTAGGTATCACCGGTGAGATACGAAGTAGCACTAAATTAACAATGCCTTTTTTAAATAGTGCACAAAGTTTATTTGTAATTTTAGATGACGAAAAACTCATATCGCTTTTTAAAAAAACGAAAAATCATATTTTAAAAACAATTTGGTCAATTCAACAAATAAAGATGCTGATAAATACCTAAAAAAGAAAAAAAAATAATAATTAAAAAATTGATACAATTTAAGTGAAGAAAATCGGTATCGGTAAAAAAGAAAAAAAAAAATAATAGTAAAAAAATGGATGCAATTTAAGTGAAGAAAATCGGTATTGAAATTAGCTCGTATTTGAATCTTTTCTGTTGTACTTTTACAGAAAGTTTGTCACGAGGCAGACAGTAAGAGAGAAGAGATGAAGTGGTTGGTCCAAACGTTGGATAGTTTAACATCGAACCGTTCAGATCGTGAAGCACTTACCGAGCAGCATAATCTCGAACAATTAATAACGCGTTATAAAAATTTGATTCCAACGATCGAGATAACGATGACAAAGACGGATATTTATTCAAAGAGTTATACATACAGAAAGGAAGTGCGAGAAGTTTGTACGCTTTTGCGTAAAGTTCGAGAGCAAAGCATGGCTGACGGAGGTCAAGAAAGTCCCGAGCGGTTGAAGGATGCTGTGACCCACCAGGAAACTCGTTTAGGCCAGTTGGAGCAACAAAGAGCGAATATCGTGAGTATGCTGCAGCGAGGCAAAGATTTGTTGAAGGATCAACACGCCCCAACTTTCGTCTCGTCAGAGGTTCAACAACTCGAGCACAGTTGGAACGACACTTACGGGCAAAGCATCGAGACCCTCAAAACCCTCAAAGGAACTCAAAAATTGTGGGAAACTTACAAACAACAGAGGGAAGATATACAAAAGCTCATAGAACAAGCCAATCAAGAGTTACGTCGATTTGGTACGACAGGTTTTCATGACGCCGCTCAAGTGTCTTCCGATCTTCAAACGAAGCAAGAGCTTAGCTTGACTTTGAAAAAATTGGCTGATGAAATGATGAGAAAATTGCGTGACACGCATTCCAGTCTCGCGGCTATAATTCCGCCCGAAAGAAGATCGACATTACAAAAAGAAATTACTGAGATTGAGGAACGAGTACAAACCGTCATCGAAACCGTTCACCAACGCGTTATCTATCTTCAAGAACACAACACTCGCTGGTCCAAATTTCAGACGAAACTCAGCGAATTACGTACCTGGACGGTACAGAGCGCACCGCAATCCATCGCCAATATTCAAGACTCGGCCATATCACCTGAAGACAGAGTCCGAAAAACTGAAACGCTACAGAAACAGATTTACGAGAAAATTACAATTCTCAAGATGCTCGAAGAAGAATCTAAGGATCTTGTCAAAGGTTAGCCTCATTATATTTACAGTTTCTATCAATAATAAGCAACTCGGAATTTTCAAAACTTTTTCTGTCATCGCACGTATAAAACATTCGGGTTGAGTGAATTTAAAAAGCAATAGTACAACCAGAGCAAAACAAAACACTTGCAAATACAACACGCCTGGGGAGTAAAATGAGACACCACTGAGAAAAAAATGCAATTTCAAATATTTATAACTGCCATGATTATTCCATTTCATTTATAATAATCCTCGCGGTATTTTCCTTTTTATTAACGTCGCAAATCAATGAATCGAAGATGTTATTTTCAAAAAATGCTTTCTTTTTTACAGATGACAGTGAGAAAGCCGAAGCTCGTGAACTGCGTAACGATATAGAGAAGCTGCATACAGCGGTAGGTGCCTTGAATGAAAGTATCGAATCACAGCGTAATATAGCAACGAAAAATCTAGCAACCTGGAAAGAATACGAGGTTGGAATCCAAAAATTGAAGCCTTGGATTGAGCAGGCAGCTTCAAGAGCTACGACTATCGCCTCCAAGCCATCGTCGTTGAATCAAGCTCGAGAAATGCTACAGAGCGCGAGAACGTTTGAGAAACAATGCGAAGAGCGTCTTCCACGTGTTCAAGAATTGTCTCAAGTGAGCCAACAGATTGCCGGAAGAACGGCAGCTCCGGATGAGGTCGACGCGGTTTACACTCGATGGAATTCGATTCACGACGTAGCTGTACAAACTACAACAAAACTAGACAAGCTCGTGTCATCGTGGAATACTTTCGAGACGGATGCAAAAGAGTTTAATGAATGGTTGAACGAAAGTGAAAAGCCATCGTTGATAGAGCCAAATGTACAGACACCGGAAGCGAGTAAGCTCGAGCAAGACCTCAATCGTCTTAAAGACTTCAATAAGATAATATCAGATCGTCAGGCTCAATTGATATCACTGACCCAAGTGTCCGATCACATTAGTCACGGACTTTCTCTCGAAGGAGCAACCGGTTTGAAAGCTCGAGTTTCCGAGATGAAAATCCGTGTTGGAAAACTCGCTGATACTGTGAGACATCACATAAATCTGGTTTCCGATGCCCTATTATCGCGTCAAGAGCTCCACATGAAAATAACCGATTTTGAAAATTGGATGACACGTTTACGATCGAGTATAGCTGAAATAAGTGAGGTCAACGTTGACAACGTAGACGCCAATCTTCAAGCCGTTCATGGTTATCTCCAAGAACACACGGAAAAACAGACGGGCTTCAACGCCATCTACGAGGAAGTAAAACGTCTCTTGGTTCAAGCATCGCCCCAAGAAGCCGCAACCCTTGACGAGATATATCGCAATCTCGCCGACAAATATAAATTGCTTGAGGATGATTTGCGCCAGAGGAAAAAATGTTTGGAAAAATGGTCGGAGCTGCTTAATTGGCATAACGAAGCAACCGCCCAATTGTCTCATTGCAGATATCAATTAGAAGCGAGAAAACCCAACATCGCCGATCTTGAGAGACTTTCGAGTGAACTACAGACTGTACAGTCGAAAATTGCTGGCTGGAAGGAACAAATACCGATCGTCGACAGTTCCATGGGCATTCATATGCGGGACAAACTTGGCAAACCCCTCACGGCTTCGACCTTGGTAAATGATCTCGAAGCCAAATCCGTCACCTTGAGTACAGAGTTGTCATCGAAACGCGACAAGCTGGAAAACTTAGGAGCCAGATGGGACAACTTTAGGAAACTCCAACAAAAACTAACGGAGGAGATTGTCGGTACGCAGACCAGTCTTCAACAGATCACTTACGAAGTTGATACGTGCGAGAAATTGGCCCAGGCTGTTGACAAAATCAGTGATCTCATTGATGATCACAAGTTGCGAGAGCCCGACAAAGATCTTCTCCATCACGAAGGGAACAGCCTCGTTAAGGAAGACCAGAAAGCGATGACTAATGTTCAGGTTGTTGTTTCCTCCGTCGATGCCAATTGGGAAAAGGTCAATGAGCTGTTGAACGAGCAGAAGAAAAAATACGCCGAAATGGAAGCTGATTGGCAAGCTTATACCGAAGCTCGGGAAAAGTTGATGAAATTCATGGAGGACTCGAAAAATTTGTGCCAAGCCAGTAAAGAAGTACCTAATGATGTAACTCAAGCAAGTGCTGCTTTGGAAAAGCACAAAAGAGCTTCCGATGTACTGAAAAAGGGAAAACTATTTTTGGACAAGATGGACTCGAAAGCGCAGCAAATCATCAAGGAAGCTTCGCTTATGCCTAATTTCAAATCCGAATCTATCGAAACGGACCTCTCGAGGGTCAGAGCTCAGTACCAAGAAACTTACTCGAGTATCGTCGATAGAACGCAGTCTTACGAGACTCAGGTAATTATTTGGAAACAAATTGAAGAAGCAAAGTACGAGTTGACGCGTTGGCTGAGCGATACTAACGAAGCGCTAAGTAATGCTTGCGAACGGCTTACCGATGCTGAAAATGGACAAGTCAGATTGGCCAGATATCGTGAAGAATTACCATCTCATCGACTGATTCGTCAAGGTATCTCTACCAAGAGTGAGCAACTCGCAAAAATTAACAATGACGCCGAGATGCCGACCCTCAAATCCCTCAATAAGTTGCTGGACGATCAGTTCAATCTTGTGAAAGAAACAGCCGAAAAACTCGAGTCAATGACATTAAGTTTGAGCGAAGCTGAGCGAGGTATACGTCAAGACTTGAAGAGGTCGAGCGATTCCGTGTCAAAAATACGTGAGGACATAATCAAATGTGACGATTTAACGGGTGAAAACACCAAGATTCTTGGACGTATCAATAAATGTCAAGAACTCAAGGCAGAGCTGGAAAAAGCAAGTGACAAGCTCGTAGAAATTGAGGAAAAGATCAGGACAGCTGGTAATGCTTATCCCGCTATAGCAAGGTCGAGTTTACCCAAGGAACTTCAGGCTCTCCAGCAACGGCGCGAGGGAGTAGCAAGTCACGCTGACAAGGTTAGCGCCACTCTCGTTGCTTTTCTGACCAAGTTATATCATGAGAAATTCGGCGCTTTGCAACGTATGGTCGCGACTCACAAGGAAAAAGTTCTTTGGTGCGAACCGGAAGAAAGCAGCGATCGTTACAACCTCGAGGTCAAAATGGCTTCGTTGCTTGACGTTGGAGCTGGAATCGTCGATTGTGAGGCTAGAAAAGCCGATACCGACAGTTCGCTGAGTCTTTTGGAGACTGTCGAGAGCAACGAAACGACAGTCGCACTCAGGGTCGAACGTGACAAAGTGGCTGCCGATTTGGAGTCTCTCAAGCAGAGCCACGCGAAAATCAAAACTGTTCTCGAGCGCAACATAGCTTTGTGGCAACGCTATGAGCTCGGCTCGGAAAATGTTGTTTCATGGTTAAAAGATATGGAAAATCGAATCAGAACCGAGGGTTCGTGTCTCGTAGAGTTGCCTGATGTCGAGGCGAAGATAAAGGAAATTGATAACTTGCAGAAAATTGTTGTTGATTATGAAACAGAAGTGAATGAACTGGCCACGCTTGGTGGGGAAATTCTTAAAGTTAGTCCGGAATCTCGAGTCGGACAATATGTCGGACATTTGAATATCCGTTACCAGGCTATTATTAAATTTTTGTCACAACATTCGAGAAAATTACAAGAACTTAAGGATGGAAGAGATGAATACAAGACTCACGTTAAAGAGTTGGAAATTTGGATCGACGAAGCTGAGAAAAAGCTCAAGAGCTTCGAAGGAATTAGCGGACCAAAACCTATCACTTTTTATCAATCAAGACTCAAAGAGCTCAGAGCTTTTGCCAACGATCGCGAAATGGGACAAACCGTTTTGAACAAAACTGCGGAAGCTGGTGAAGCCCTCTTTCCTCGTATTACACCCGAACACAGAGAAGCGATGAGGGGAGAATTGAGAAATTTAAGAAATCGCGTTGATGCTATCTCCGATTGGGCTAATTTGATTTACAAGAAGATCGAGAGTGACATGATGCATCGTTCCTCCTTCGAAGACAAGTATTCTCAGGTATGTGGAAAATGAAACATTATTTATAACTTTTTTTAAAGATTTCTATACTTACCGAAGCTGTCTCTGAACCGTATGATTTCCTCAATATCTAGAAAATAAAAGAACACATATTTCAGAATTTATTTTCTTACACTGTCAAATTCATTGTGATACTTCAGCTTTGATAATGAATAAAAAAAATATTTTATTAGAATAAAATGAGTCTCGGTCAAAACGTTAAAAAGGTGAAAAAAAACCTCGTTCAATTAAATTATTTATCAATATAAAAAAAAATATATTTTGTATAAAAGCCATAATTAATTTATGACAACGGTATGTATTTTGTCGAGAATTAAGTTGATTGGTTTTTTCTGATAAGCAACGATCATGAAATTTCGCAGGTGAAACAATGGCTGATTGATGCTCAAGCAAAATTGGGCGATAAACAAGATCTTTTGCCGAGCCTACAAGAGAAAAAGCTCGCCCTTCACTCGTATCGGGCAATAGCTCAAGACGTGAATGTTCATCGAAACATTTTGGAGCAGCTTCAGGAAAGATTAGGCAATGTGCCGGATGACGAGGCTAGTGAGATGTTGTCAAGTGTGATCGAAGCTTACGAAAAATTGTCCAGAGACGTTGAAGATCGTATAGGAATTGCCGAAAAGCACGTGTCAAATCACGAGGCTTATTTACAAACTTTTGACAAGGCGAAAGATTGGATAAGTACGATTGTTAACGAGGCAAGTGCACTGATCGATGCTGATCTTTCGGTCGAGCGGGAATCCGCAAAATCACGAATATCCCAATTGGACAATATACTCCAGCAAAAAAGTGAAGGCGATCGTATACTCGATGATTGCAATCAACAATTGAATATTATTCTCGAGCAGACTTCAATAACGGGTCATCCATTGTTGCTCAAAGGTTTCGAGAATCAGAAAAAAATATGGCAAGATTTCTTGTCGCAATGTACGACGACCCGTGAAAAATTGAATCGAATGTTCGATCAGTGGGCAGAATTTGAAAGGGTTGTGGAGGGACTTGAGGCATGGACGAAGAATATTGAGTCGCAGGTAAAAGATCAAAGTCTCAAGAGTACCGAGGAGGCGAAGAGAGTTTATCTGACGAAATTAAAAAAGTTGGAAGAAGAAATCGCTGCGAAAGCACCGGAGTTCAACGCAGCGGTGGAGCGAAGAGAAGCCGGTATTGAAGCTGAATCCGAATTGGCGAATAGAATATCCAGGCAAGCAACCAAATATCAAGCTTTAAGAAATCAGGCTAAAGAAGCTGTTTCGAGATACGAGCAATTTGTAAGAGAACACGCAGCTTTCAACGAGAGATACAACGATTTTCTTGCTTGGATAAATGACGTTCGCGGAGAGCTCAAAAAACACAGCGAGATCGTCGGCGATCTCACGGTCCTCCAGAGTCGTCAGAAAAACATACGCGATCTTGGAGACACTAGAACAAAAGAAAATGCTCATTTTGAATCGGTTGTTGATCTTGGCGAAAAATTGTATGCTCAAACATCACCCGATGGTCGTGAAATCGTTCGACAACAATTGAGAAATCTTCGTACTCTCTGGGATGGTTTCAGCGAAGATCTGCAAAATGCGACACAAAAATTGGATCAGTGTCTGATGCAATTTGCTGAATTCTCATTGTCACAGGAACAATTAACAGCTTGGCTACGGGATGTCGAACGTGCGATGCATCAGCACACCGAACTCAAATGCACCCTCGAGGAGAAACGTGCTCAATTGCAGAATCACAAAATCATGCATCAAGAGATCATGTCACATCAAACACTGGTCGAGTCTGTATGCGACAAAGCTCAACAACTTGTCGATCAGACCAAAGATACATCTCTCAACGTTTATCTTCAATCAATTAAGCAATTGTTCCATAATATCGTGGCGAAATCCCAGGATTTGCTCGAAAATCTCGAAGATTGCGCAGACAAACATCATCGCTTTAATATCGAATGTAAAAAATTCCGCGATTGGCTTAACTCCGAACGTGAAAAATTGATTGATTGCAACGATATTACCGGTGAAAGAAGTGATATTTCACGAAGATTGACCAATTTAGTGGCGCTCAAAGCTGGTCAGAATCAAGGCAGAGAACAATTGGCTAAGATCAAAGAATTTGTTGATGTTGTAGCCAAGAGCACTGCTCCAAAAGGACAAGGAGCTCTAATAAAAGAAGTCAATGCCCTCGAAGCTAGTCTTCAACAACATCTCAGCGAAATTGGTACGTTAAATGATTTTGTTGCTTATACCGTTCAAAAAGCAGCAAACTTTTTTTACGTTTCTCCAAAATTTGATGTCAGACACGTTAAGACGTGTTATCAAAGGTTTTAACAGCATTTTTTAGGATGTTTCATACAAAATTAGCACATAAGATCTAAATCAATATTATATGAATTCTAACAATTCAAATCCAATATCATTCAGCATTCCTCATCTTTTTATAAGACGTTTTGATTTTCTCCATTATTCAATATTTTCGAAAATCTCCACACGAGAATACAAAAGTTTGTTCAACTGTGAATTTTTCATTTTCGTTCCCCAGAAACAATAGAATCGAAACAAAACGCAGCCCTACAAAAATGGCAAGACTTCGAGGCTCAGTTGGACGTGCATACAAAGTGGTTCCGTACGATGGAAGCCGCGTTCAGAGATCAACAGTTGCAGCCTAATCTCATCGAGAAAGAAGCGAGACTTCGTGCCTTCCAGGAAAAACGTGAAACGATATTGAAAGCTGAGAAGGAGATCGATGAATTTGTTGACAAGTCTCATAGTCTTTTACATTCGAGCGGTGTTGAACGTATCAAGCCATTGGTATCACAAATAAGTAACAGGTGTGCATTTAATGTTAGTTTATTCTAGTTATTCGATTGAGTTAGAATCATATTATTTTCAATACTTTTTCGAATTCTACGTTTTTTCGTACTCGGTCTATTAAATGCCCGAATAGAATAATTTATCTATAAATGTGTATCCAACTCTCTTTTTCGTCGGAGATTTTTTTTCTTTAGCGAACCCAAGTGCATTTTTTTGTATTTTTTCATCAGGTATCAATCATTGCACGTGTTGAGCAAAGAAGCGTTGAATCGTTGCGAGACTATCGTCGATGAGCATCGAGCTTACGAGGACAAATTACGAGCAATCGACGCGTGGCTCACGCCGCTCGAGCAACATCTCGTAGCCCTGAAGAGAGAAGAAATTGGTGGTAATCTGGAGGCAAAAACATCACGTCTTCAAGTTCTCCTGGCGGAGCGTGAGCAAGCTGAAAATCGGTTGACGAGTTTGAACGCATCCGGCGAGAGAATTCTTCCTGCTACTTCCGCTCAGGGACGCGAAACTATTCGACACGAGTTGAGAAAGGCTCGCGAACGTTGGGACAACCTTGCCGAGGGTATACTCGAACAGCAAAAAAAGCAGGACGCTCAATCTTTACAATGGACCAGTTATCAGGATACTTTGCAACAAATTTTATCCTGGCTCGATAATATGGAACGCGCTACGAAAGATACCTCCACGGCTTGGTCTTCTTTGCAAGAAATACGATCGAAACTTCTCAAGGGAAAGGTTCGTTACATTTTTCATCATTTTTCAAACACATATTAAGGTGTCGTGTCTAGTCAAAAGACTAAACGAGTCTTTCACGATTTTTCCCAGCATAAAATCTATATTCTGCATTGAAAAAAAGTATAACATCAATTTTCGAAGCTAAAATCTATAAAAATAACAGGTCCATAACCATTCTGACGAAGATCCTTTTAAAAAAGGACCTTGCTGTGGCCACAGTCGTTCAGATTCAGACAATCTAATATCAAAAAATAAAAAAGATTTATATTTTAGTGGTATATACTATTAAATTTTGCATCATCCGAACGCAACGAAATTTCAATATGTTATTTTTAATTTCCTTTTTTTTTTTAATTTCCTAGCATTTTTTATATACGTATTGGAAGAAAGAAACTAACGAGTAGCCAGTTTTTGCAGTTTATCTGCATTTAAATTTAAATGCAATGCTTAAAAAGTAAAAAATTTCGATGCTTTTCAACGATTGAAACTCAACAATTAAGGGGTTATTTACTAACACAAATAAAATCGTCTTAATCTGGTAATTTGTGTTTTTTCAACATACTTTTTGTTTATAAATTATGAACTCATCAAATAATCTATCCATTAAGTAATTGATTTAATAATCACACATTTGCTTGATTTAGACGATGCACCATGAAATTCTCGCCCACAAACGCATTGTCGAGGCAATATCCGAAAAAGCCAACGCTCTAGCTCAAGTAGCACAAGCACCGAGTGACATCCGCGAGACGGTATCCTCAGTCTCGAGTCGTTATGAAAAACTCGTCGATACTTCGCAAAAGAGCATCGCTAATCTCGAAGGGCTTGTTGACATATTCCAACAGTTCCACGATTTGCAGAAAGCTTATCAAGATTATCAGAAACAGCAATGGGAGAGATTGGCCAACTACAGCGATTATACCGGAAACAAAGCGGCGTTGCAAGCGAGATTAGCCAAAGTAATTGAAATTCAGGATAGCCAGTCGGAGGGTGACATCAAACTCAACGTTCTTGAAGAGCATGTCGCTCACAGCTCGCAAAGTTTGCCACCCAGGTCTCAAGAATTCATGGAAAGGGATTTAGCCAATTTGAGGCAAGAATTTTTTTATTTATTTTGTTTTCCAAAATTCTATTAATTATTTCCACCGCAGTTAACTCGTTCTCAATAAAAAGTCATTGAATCGATTTTTTTAAATTACTTTCATCATTGAAAATGAGTAAAAATAATTGTTGAAAGAAAATTTGCCTTTTCAACAAAATATTTGTATATTTTATCAATCAACAATAATCAACCAAATAATAATAATAATAATAATAATAATAAATAATAATAATAAATAACAATAATCAACCAAATAATAATAATAATAACAAATAATAATAATAAAAAAATAATCAATCAAAAATAATCAACAAGTTATGGCGAACCAAATGAAATTTGTTAATTCAACAAAAATGTTGTTGATTCAACAATATTTTCGTTGTCGTGAGCAATATTTATTTTAACCAGCAAATTAAGTGGTTGAATTAACCAAATTTTTGTTGAATTAACGGGTTTCATTGTGTTCGCCACAATTTGGTAATTCAACAAAAATTTTGTTGATAAAACAAATTTATTGTCTCAGTGTTAAGCAATTTTGTCCATTATTTGAACGTAGTTAAAAATAAATCGTTAATTCGATTTATAGCTCATGAATTCAATCAATCTAGTTCATCAATTTTTCTTAACAAGATATTATTTTTGCCTTGCAGATTCGACCAAAAGAAATTTACCACAGCAGTCAGCGACGTTGTACGTAGTATCGAGGAGCGGATTCAGCAATGGAGCGAGTACGAGAATTCTTTAGAGCGCTTACTAGCCTGGCTCTCGGAAGCTGAAGCATCTCTTAAAAATTATGCGTTGAAAAATACTCTCGATGAAAAACAAGAGCAGCTTGAAAGATATCAGGTAAAATTTGCAAATTTAATTTCCAAAAATATTCGCATTTTTTTGTTTGTTTTAAAAGTTGACTATCAAACGACACGTTTTTGTATACGTTTGGGAAGTTAATGATTCTTCATTATTAGGACTACTTTCTTGTTTTCGCTTAAATATATTGTGCTCATCAAATTGTATAAAAAAAAACATTTCTTAGGAACTACAAAAATTAATGGAAACGCGGACTTTGGATCTGAGCGAATTGATCAGCATCGGCGATCATCTGGATCAAGTAAGATCAAAGAAACAGAAAAGTCATACTAGCCGACCTGTCGATTACAGGAAGGTGCTTGTATGGACGAAAATAGCTGAAAATCATGCTAATTTATCGCTGCATCTATTCACGAAGGGCTTGGATTTTTCATCGCATTTTTACTCGTCTATCCATCTACCTCTATCTCATTTTCTCTATTTTTCTATTCAATTTACAGCTTTACTTTACAGCTTAAAGCTTTTGATTCTTTCAGGGGGACTGCGAGAAATCCTGATATTTCGCTGCATTTTCTCATGTATCATCATTCAATTCACGCAATTTCGATCTCTGTCTTAAATTTCTTTTTCCAGTTTTGTGGTTCCGACGTTGCAGTGACGCTCGCATGTTCATTTTTTTTTAATCAAAGATACCACGAAATGCTTTTTGAAGGAACACAATTTTGAATATTTTTCATCACTGAGGTATTGGTTTTTCTAGGCTCTGATAATGAATCTGCGACACCACGAGGCTGAGTTTGACAAAATAAGCGATGAATCCTCGGAACTAATCGAAATAAGTGGTGAGAGCAGATTTTCTGCTAGTGTTCAACAAGTTACATCGCGGTTTCAATCAATTCAAGCAACCGCCAAGGTAATTAATCACCATTTCATTAAATGTATAACACTATCACAGATATACAAAGGAAAATTCAATTTGCGGATGCAACTTCAATTTGATTAAACTGAATTACGTTGAATTAAATAATTGATTATTAGCCGACGTAAACTATTCTAGCCTACAACCATTTTTTTTAAAAGAAATTCATATTCTTACATTTATAATTTTTTCTAAATGAAAAACAAGCAATAGCATATTTTAATAATAAAATTATTGAATTGAATTCTATAGCCTTTTATGTACCAATAACAGCACTCTATTGATCGAATTGTCAATTTTATAACACAAAAATGTTCTCAAATTGAAAAAAAATACGAGAAAAGAATTTCTTATATACGGTAACTCGAGAAAAAGTGCGAAAAAATTGTATTTTTATAATATTTTATTTTTCAGATGCTTTTTTCATGATTTAAATATTTGGTATGGAAAACAATCAGGCATATTTTTAGTATGAAATTATTCGAATTTAATCCAATGATTGTTTGTATACCAACGGCAGTATAATGAGCCTCCTAAACCAAATCGACCATATTATTCAATTAGGGTAATATGGCTGCTTCACACTAGTCAAATGAGTGCTAAATTTTCAAAATACATTTATGCAAAGTTTCATGCACAAATTAAATTAATTGAAGGTTGATGTGTATTACAGCATGTCTTATTAACCTAAAATAATTTGAATAACGATGGATTTGCGAAATCATCAACTGATAACTGCAAAATTCCATGATGTCATATTTTCATCGAGATTTTTCAAAGAATAATCCGTATTTTTCAACCGATTTTAATGCACTACGTCTTATTTTGTTCCTCAAGAAGTCCTCTATGCGAATTCATCGCGTAGGTTTTTTTCTAAACTTGTTAATATGAAAATTACAGCAATTGGATTATGAACATTTTTTTAAGCCAATTAAACAATTGGCTGCAACAGTGAAACGATGAAACTCAGAAAAAAATCCATGCGATGAATTCGTAGAGAATCTCTTGAGGAATAAAATAAGACGTGGTGCATTAAAATCGGTTGGAAAATACGGATTATTCTTTGAAAAATCTGGATGAAAATATGGCATCGTGGAATTTTGCATTTATCCGTTGAAGGTTTTGCAAATCTATTGTTATTAATATTTTTTTAGATTAATAAGACATGCTGTAATACAAATCAACCATCAATTCATTTAATTAATGCATTAAACTTTGCATAATGTATTTTGAAAAGGTAGCTCTCATTTGACTACTCTGCATCAGTTATTTTACCTTAACTGCATAAATTCTGTTCGAATAAAAAAACTGTAATGAATTAATTATTTGTACACAGGAGCTCGTGAAAAAGTGCGAACAAGCTGTTTCCGATCACGCGAGTTACCTCGAGCGTTACAAGCAATGTACCGAGTGGTTGTCAGCCTCGCAATCGCAGTATCAATCGACGCGAGGAAACGCGACAGCGACGAGACAACAATTGGCAATCAACGTGGAAACATTAAGAGAATTAATATCGCGTCAAGCTTCGGCAACTTTGTTGGTGAACAACACGGTTGAGACTGGAGAACGTTTATACCCGA
Source organism: Rhimphoctona megacephalus (assembly GCA_963989365.1). NCBI lineage: Eukaryota > Metazoa > Arthropoda > Insecta > Hymenoptera > Ichneumonidae > Rhimphoctona > Rhimphoctona megacephalus. The sequence continues at coordinate 25,109,665 of OZ022420.1, forward strand.
GTACGGGCGCGGAAGGACGCGAAATAATTCGTCAGCAATTATTAGATCTTCAACAAGCTCTGGAGACTCTTTATGACGGTGTAACAGCAACGGAACGTGAAATACAGGTTAAGATATCACGTTGGTCAGGGTTCGACGAGTCGAGTGAAGCTTTCAATGAGTGGCTTGATCTCATGGAGGATCAAATGAAAATAGAGATTGAGTTGAAAACGACCCTTGACGAGAAAAGAGCTCAGCTCCATATTTATCGTACCTCGTTGCACGACGTGCAAGCTCATCAGCAAGACTTGTTCGATTTGTCGGACAAAGCGGACAATTTGCCTGATCGTACAGAAAAAATAGACAAAATTCTTAATTCTCTGACGAAAAGACACGCCGCGATACTCAAACGATTGCACGGTTTTGTCGAGCGTTACGAGGGAATCGTAAGCGATCATCAGCAATACAGCAAGGCTGTCCTTGACACTCATGAATGGCTCGATGCTACTCACAATGCCGTCAATATGTGGGGCGATGCCGAACTCGAAAGAGTCTCCTTACACACGAATCTGGATCGCCTGAAAAATTTACAACTCAGCTTACCCGAAGAAAAACCACGCGTCCAACAGATCCGGGCACTTGGTGAAAAAGTCATTCCCGGCACACTCGAATCCGGACAAATCAATATCAGATCTCAAATCGATTCGTCCCAACAAGAATGGGAAGGGTTAGTCTCCGCTATTAAAACAACCATCGATACCCTTGAAAATAAATTAGCACAATGGAATGAATTCGAGGCTATGAAGGAACGATGCTTGATCTGGATACGCGACACTGACACGAAACTTCATGCTGTTGATCTTAAAGCTACTTTTGCTGAGAAGAAGGAACAACTTGAACGGCTCAGAGTTCTTCAGGGGGAGGTAAGTTATTTTCAGGCGTTTTATAAAATAATATCAATATTTCTAGGGCATCTAGGGTTCAATCTGTTTTTCAACAATGAAAAGATTGCATGCCCGTTGATAAAAAAATATATTACGGAATCAATGTAAACTAGTCAATTTTTTATCATCTAATACGACCAATTCACGGACGAAATTTAATCGTAAAGACCAAATTTAATAGTAAAAATGAAACTCTGATTTTTAAATCAGGTACGAGCAAAAGAATTGGAAATAGATGCCGTCAGCGAACGAGCGCAACAATTGCAAAAGAACGTATCATCAAGAGCATCGAACGTGCCTGAGCTTGGAATAAAATATCAGCAAATATCGAGCAAAGTGAAAGAACTGAACAATCGCTGGCAACAATATGTTACCAATCATCAGGACTTTGATAATCAATTGTCCGAGTGTACAAGATGGCTCGAGGGAATCCGAGACAAGATCGATTATTGCTCGGATCTGAGCTCAAGTACGCAGAAGGATTTGGAGAGTAAAATGGAGATTGTTCAGGATCTTCTTTTGTACAAAGAGGATGGATTTGCTAGGGTATGATTAATCAGTTAACTCAAATTACTAGATATACACGAATCAGCGAAATATAATCGAAATCTTTGAAATTTATTGAGAGGGAAAATCCCCTGCTAAAAAAAATAGTACACAATGTGGAAATGTGTAAGCATAAAATCTTATTTCAGGTTCAAGGAATCGTCGAGTTGGCTCAAACGGTACTGGCGAACACAGCCCCTGCAGGGCATCGTTCGATAAACGAGGCCTTGGCAAATCTCCAGGAGCAATGGAGCGCGCTAGCTTCAAAAATGCTCGAAACGAAAACAAACCTGGACGATTCGATAAACAAGTGGGCCGGTCTTCTCGAGCAAATCCAATCAATCAACAAAACCGTGGAGTATATGCAAACGTCGATCAACGAAATATCGCAGTTCCAGACAACAATGACAGAGAAAAGATCACAGCTGGAGCGCATAAAAGCACTGGAGGAAAAAGTACGTTGCGAAAATATTGAAGTTGACAGTTTGAAGACAAAAGTGGCAGAGATGATTGCAAGTGGTCAACAGGGTGTCGCAGCCTCTGAGGCACAGGGTATATTGAACAGATTTGATGTACTTTTCGAGAAAATCAAATCATTGCTCTCGGAACGAGAGGATCAGTACAAAGATCACCGTTTGTACAAAGAGGCGGAGGACGATCTTATTGCCTGGTTGAGCAGAGCTCGTGAGAAAATACCATCGATGAAGCAGCGTTCGCTGAGCGACAAATTGGCCATTGAAAATGCTGTAGCGCCACTCGAAAGTCTACTCAACAAAAAAGCTCAAGGTGAATTATTGGTTGAGCATTTACAACACACAGGACAAGTCGTCTGCGCGAGCACGAGCCCACAAGGTCAAGAAGTCATAAGAAACGACATCAGAGCTCTGACCGAGAGTTTCGAGAGTCTCTTCCGTGACATACAACAGCAAAAGGATCATTTAGAATCAACGGTGAGCCAATGGCGAGATTACAAGGATGAGTATGAGCGCCTAAGCGATTGGTTGCAACAATTCGACATTCTCATAAAAGCTCAGAAAAATTCACTTCTGCCGAACGTCCGGGAAAAGGAGAAGCAGGTTAAAGAGGTCAAGGACATATTGGAAAATTTGACCAAGGGACAAGAACAAATTGACAAGTTCAATAAAACAGCTGGTGCCTTGCTCTCGTCGCACTTGGGCACTTACATAAACAATCAACTGCGACATCTCAACTCGCGCTATCAGGTACAAGTTAACCTTGCCAAGGATGTTTTGAACAAGGTAGAGACGAATCTGGGACAACATCAAGAATACGAGGCGAACTTGAGTAAAGCACGTGAGTGGATCGACAATGCGAAGCAAATTATACGGCAAGGAAGCGAAGCCGCTTCCTCCAGCAGTCGCGAAGAGCTTCAAAATCGGTTGGAGAAAATTCAGGAATTACTGAGAAAACGAGAGGAGGGACAAAATTTGGTGCATCTGACGGTTAATTGCGGAGAGAAAGTCGTACGCAATACGAGATCCGATGGTCGCGAAGAGATCAATACACAGCTCAAAGAGATACAGAACGATTGGGAACGTTTGGTGAAAAAAATATCAACGACGAAAGTTCATCTTGAGACGAGTCTATTGCAATGGGCCGATTACAGCTCTTCGTATTCCCAATTACAGCAATGGATTAACGATCGCGAGGCTAAGCTTCAACAAGTGTGCGAGCACAAAGTTTCCAAAGCACGCAAAGGTCTTGCTGGCCTAAATTCTTTAGCCATAGGCGAAAGGAAAGCCAATCTTCGCCAAACAAACAGCATCGTTCAGGACATCGTTGCGTTTGAACCTATGATACAATCAGTCGCCACCAAAGCTGAGGACCTTCAGCAAGCTACGCCAGCTACCGAAATTTCCATCAAATACGAAACACTCAGCAAACAAGCGCAAGAACTTTACGCCAAACAGAAAGAAACTGTTGAACAGCATCAAGCCTTCATCGACAGTGGTAATGAATTCGTTCAATGGATACGCGTTGCCAAAGAACGTCTTGGAAAGTGCTCCGAACCAACAGGCGACAAAGAATCACTCGCTAGTAAAATAAGCCAATTGAAAGTCCTGGAAAGCGAACTTCCCGATGGACAGAAGAAACTCGAGAGAGCTCTCGAACGTGGTAATGCCGCATGTCAAATTGCTGATTCCGAGGACAAAGAAATTATTGAGGAAGAAGTTGCCCTCTTGCAAGAAGAATACGACAATTATGTGTAAGTATTTCATTACAATCCAGGCGTTTAGTTACTTTAATATCTAACTATGCCTGCCGTATTGACTTTAAGATCCTGACAACTTGCTTCAATGAATTTTATAATTCTGACTCTTATTGTAAGGGATTGAAATTAAAAAAAAAAATGCACAGACGTTTGTTAATCTTTGATCTATACGATTATATAATGCAATCAGCCAAAGAATTGTAGAACTGGGTAAAAAAAATTGTTATATTTTTGTTTAATTGCAGAGACTCACTGAACAGTACCAAGAGCTTGCTAGAAGTCGGAATCGTCAAATGGACAGAATACGAAGATCAGTTTTCTGAGGCTGCTGATTGGCTTACGCAAACTGAGCAGCTGGTGCAGCCCTTTAACAAACTTCAGGATAGCCTTGAAGAGAAGAAAAATGTTCTGGAAAGGTTCCAGGTTCATTTGCAGACTCTCTTCGATTGGCAGAAGGAACTTGATCGTCTGAATATGAAAGCTCAGATGCTTTTAGAGACGTGTGCAGATACGAGAATATCCAATGCTGTAACTCAACTAACTACGAAGTACAACGCTCTATTATCACTCGCCAAGGAAATTATGAGACGTCTTGAGCTGCACTATCAGGTCAGTTTTGTAAAACAAGTCCATCCGGAATGTTATAATTATTCTATTACTCACATTGAATGAAAGTCTTTTTTATTCCTAATTTTCGAAAGCTTTTTAAAGTATAAAAACATTTAAAACCCGTTTAATCAGATATTTCTCCCGAGTTGATATTGCTTCAAATAAATTGACCTCCGATATTTATCATATTAACAGGAACACCAACAGCACAATACCCTTTATCAAGAGTGTCAAGATTGGATCGAACGTACACGAGATAAGCTCGGCGAGTGTAAGGAAATACCATCGACATTGCCAGAAGTCAACAACAAACTGCACACTTGTAAAGCCATTCGACAAACTCTCGAACAGGGACAAAACAAGCTTCGCTATGCCCTTGAGCTGAAAGAAAAGGTTATAATGAACACCGAGCAAAATGGCGCAGCCAAGATCCAAGAAGACACGGAGAACCTGAAGAGTGAATTTGACAAACTCTTGGCTGACGTTGAGGATGCCAGACAGAGACTCGCTGCGAGAGCGACCGCCCTTGAAGAATTGAACAAACTTCATCGACTAATCACCGATTGGATCGAGGAAGTTGAAGGCAAAGTCAGACCCGAAGAAGTTTATCGTAACGATCTGAGCGAAAAACGAGCATTGTTGGAAAAATATCGCACCGCGCAGAGAAATATTCAAGGTCATGCCGATACGATTGATCGGTTGAAATCTCGTCTTCGAGAAGATCAGAGCATCCCCAAAGGCCCGTACGAGACGACCATTGGAAAGTACGAAGAACTTAAACGATTAGTCACGGAAAAAATTAATGTGAGTTTATTTATTTTTTATTGTTAGCCCGTTAAGTTCTTCATAATATCTGAAACTGTTATTATTATCGTTAATTATTATACGAATAGAATCCCTTTTATTTACCTCTAAAAACTGACGCGTTAGTTTATTCTATTTTGCCTTTAATTATTACAGAATCTCGAGGACCAAGTTCGCGAGCACGAAAAGTATCAACAAGCTTACAACGAAGCCGCCGATTGGGTAAGACGAACGAAAGTTGAGATTCAACAATACAGCATGACTCACGGTGAGCGTGAAAAGGTTGCCGAGCGTGAGAAGAAAATCAACGAGATCGCATCAACGATGCCAAAGGGCGAGATTCTTATATCGAAAGTTTCGGATCTGAGTGAAACGGTGATCTCATCTTCAGGCCCCGAAGGCCAAGAAGCCATAAGACAGGAAGTCAGACAATTGCAACTTGATTGGAAATCGCTGCAGACTAATTGTCAAGAGTCGCAGCGAAGTTTGGGTAATTGCATCAATATGTGGTCCCAATTCTCGACGGCGTTGGATGCGATGAAAAAATGGCTGGATCATTTTCAAAATCGTGTCAACACCGAGCAATCCAAGGAAAACAAAACACCGGAAGATTTGGCGCGTTGCAAACAATTGGTGGACGAGGCGATACGACAAAAGCCTGTGCTCGAAGAGTTAAATGACAAATGCGAAGCTCTTCTGGAAATGAGCGCTTGCAGTTGGGCGAGGGACAAAACTGTTCAGTTGCAATCGACCTACACGGCTTTATTGACCGAGGCTCAAGGTCTTGTTTCCAAAGTTGAGAAAAATCTCTCCGATCATACTGAGTTCCTCAAGGCTAAGAAAGAAATGGTGGATTGGCTGCAAACGGCCCACGGATCTGTTCAAGATTGTGTGGGTCAAGGTGACATTGCATGGGCTAAGGATAAACTAGAAACTACCAAGGTATGTTACTTCGGCTTTGTGCTGCTCTATCGGATTATCCGATCCGATTATTCAGTCCAAACTTGAACACACATCGATCGGTTGTTGAAACATTGATTTAATATTTGATGATGGCATTTTTTGCAGTTGGTAGCAACTCGGATCACCGAAGGTCAACATCTTCTATCAACTCTACAAAACGCATTCGGCAAAGCCATTAACACAGCTTTACCCGAACAGCAGGAGCAATTACGACAGGACATGGCCGAATTGCGTTCTAATTGGGAAAAATTGAGTATTGATTTGAAGACAGTTCAGGCTCAGGTAAAATCGATCTTAAGCAGATGGGAAGACCACGCGGAAGCTTATGAAAGATTTAAGAAATGGCTGAAGGAGACGGAGAGCGGAATGCAGACTTTGCCTAATACGAAGGGTGAGATAGGCGAGATGAAAACTTTACTGGAACGTTGCAAACACGTTCAGGAAGAAGTTACTAGCAAAAAGTCAGATTTGGACCAGATTCTTGAAGAATCAATAGAATTGTCGAATTGGGCGAAGAACAATGCGACCATGGAAGAGGCGAGTGTCCTTGAAGCAAGATGGAAAGCTTTGGGTAAACTTGTTGGAGAACAAAAGCAATTGGTGGAGAACGAGATGCAAGAATACAACGATTATCACACTGCTCTTCAAGACACCGAAAAGTGGTTGTTGCAAATATCCTTCCAGCTGATGGCTCATAACTCTCTCTACATAACGAACAAGGAACAAACGGTACAACAAATAAAACAGCACGAATCATTGCTCGAAGAGATTCGCAAGTATCAGCATGATCTTGACGATCTCAAGGCTAAGGGACAAGCACAGATAGATCGTTACAAATCGGTTAATCCGGCCATTCAATCTACCATACAGACCCAATTGCAAAATGTCCAGGACAGTTACAATTCGCTGTTAGGGACGGCGGTACAAATTAAAAATCGTTTGGACGAGTCTCTCGCTAAATTTGAGGAATACGAGAACACTTTGGAAAGTATTATGAAAAATTTGGACTCTTACGAGCCTGAGATCGCTCGTGAATTGGAAGCTCCGCTCGACACTTTGGAATCAGCAGAACACAGCCTCGACGGAGCTCGTACCTTGCACAATAAATTGCAGGCTGAAAAAGCTCGGCTTGCCCAAGCTGTGGAAGCCTGCGAAGCTGCTGCTGCTTGTGTCTCAAGACCAGGAAGTCCTTTGGATGCTCCACCCGTTGAAATTCCTCCGAGAGAAGTGGAAGTTCGCACTCGACTCGAAGACCTCATCGATCAGGTTAGTTTGTTTTTATATCATTTTGAAATCCATGTTAATTGGTCCAAGCCTGCTGTTTTAGTTGTACAACTGCTTGTCTTGCATGACTCATTTTTTTTATTTGTTTATTACGTTTTATTTTGCTTCGTTCTACGTAGAGTGATAAGAAGGACCCGGACTGCAGACTCAAAACGCTTTTTGATAATCTCGAGCGCAATGGTGTTTTATACAAATTAAGCCAGATGTGTGAAAAGGTGTGCAATTTTTTGTTTTATTTTCTCATTTCTAGCAAATTTGTTCGGGGCTGAGTAGTACTTGAAAATGTCAATGTGTTTTAAGCAATGTTTGTGTCTTTTCTCTCGAAGCAATCATTCTTGAATCGCTAAGCATCTTCGTTAATATTAAAAAAATAAAATCATAAATCTGCATTCATGATGTTTTTGTAAATGTGAGTAGTTTGGACTCCAATTTAAAATACTTTCTATACCGGCTGTTCCAGCTTGAACAGTCAATGCTGTGAGCTACAGTGCTAGGCTGGATTTCGAGTCGAAAACTCTAGAACTGTTTTTTTTATCAGACTGTCGCCTGATGAGTTAGGCCAGTCCCCAGAGCCAAAAGATCGACGGAATAAGCTATTAATTTATACTATGCGAATTATTGGGTAAATAGGATCATTTTGACTAGAATTTGAAGTATTCGATTTTGTGACCACGAAATCGGAGCGAAAGGCATTGGGAAAGACAGAAACTGATACATATTTGTATGTTTTGCGTTTTATCTCTGAAACTGTCAGGAAATGAGATATAATCATTCAATACTTTTTTATTCCTCATAACAGAGAAATCACGGAGAAAAAAAAAGTTGACTGTTTACCTTTATCTGCTCCGAAGATATGGTGAGTCAAAGATTGACCTAAAATGATGGAGAAACCGAAAAATGCCATTTTTTACCCTTTTGTGCGATATCTCCGAAACTATCAGGAAATCCAATAATACAATCATTTATTTTTTGTTTCGTATGGAATTTTTAAGAGAATGAAAAAAGAATTAAGTGCCTACGCTAATTTTTTCCGGAGATATGGGCAATCAAAAATGTTAGATCAAAAATGATTTTTTTTTTTTTCATATTTCGTACTACAATTTTTTTTAACGAAGAGGGTAAGTAAAATTCATAAAACTTTAGAAGAACTAATAAAATTGTAGTATATTCGAAAGCAGGGGTTTTCGCGCAGAGAAGAGTACCATTAATTTTTTTTATTTGTAATACAATTATATCTTATAATCTTAAGTAAAAATGGTGAATTGCTGGTTTTTGTTATTCTTGTGTTTTTTCATGTGCTTTTTGGTGTGTGGTGAAACAAAATTTGAACAGAAACGAGATTCAGCTTGGAAAAATGACAAAAATTAAATCTATCATCATAGAAACTTTTTTACATGGGAAAAGGAAGAACACCTAAATAGCAGCGTATCCAATTATATTTGCTTTATTCTTTGGCGACGCTAAAACGGTGATTAATTTTCATTTATTCCTAAAGATAAATACTCCTCCAAACCAATTTCGAGATCTTCGTCATCATCATCGATAATGTACAGCACGAAATATGAAAAAAAATCATTTTTCATCAACTTTGATTCCCCATATCTCCGGAAAAAATTAGCGTAGGCACTCAATTCTTTTTTCATTCTCTTAAAAATTTCATAGGAAACAAAAAAATAATGGATTGTCTTATTGGATTTTCTGATAGTTTCGGAGATATCGCATAAAACGTTAAAAAGTGGCATTTTTCGGTATTTTTCCATAATTTTAGGTCAATCTTTGACTCATCGTATCTCCGGAGCAGTTGAAAGTAGAGTCAACTTTTTTTTGTTTTCTCCGTTATTTTATGAGGAATAAAAAAATATGGAATGATTATATCGCATTTCGTGATAGTTTCAGAGATAACACGCGAAACATACAAATATGTACCCGTTTTAGACTTTCCCAATGCCTTCCGCTCCGAATTCGAGGTCACAAAATCGAATACTTCAAGTTCAAGTCAAAATGATCCTATTTGCGCAGTATGAATTATTTTTTATGATTTTGCTCTGGAGGCTGGCCTAAGTCGTCAATTATTGTCGAAATTGAAACCTGATTAAAAAATGGAACTAGACTTTTCTATATAAAATTCAGTCGAAAGTTTAAGCTTACGGTATTGATCATTCAACCTGAAGCAGCCAGAATAAAACCAAGATTTAAGCATGGAATTTTGAAGTATTTAGCACTTAGAATGAAGCATACTAAGGAGAGACGCATGCATTTTTAACATATACTAGTCGTTTGTTTTGCACGTAATATCTTTCTGTAGTTTACCCAAAATGATTTTTGTATCATGTTCTCCTACTTTGCCAGCTCAGAATAAATTGAAAATATTAATAATAACGAGCGATCCGATATGTTGGCATTTATATTGATTTTTTTTTTTTTTTTTTTTTTTTTTTTCAAAAATGGCGTAGATGCAAACACACTTGGCAAACGTGACGAAATCAGTCGGCGAATTGGAGGAACAGGCGCGGCAAAAGAATGCCCTGCGAAGTTGGGTGAATCAACAACGCGCATTGTGCTCCGAGTGGAAATCACGTCCGGCAAAATTACGTTCCGAGGCGGCACAAGCGGAACTTCAAGCAATGAACGAACTTCTGGGTAGCGTAGGTGAGCGGCGAACTCGCGCCATGACGGAACTCTCAATCCTCCGTGATGGACAGGACGATGACCTTGAGGAAGGACTTAACAAACTGGAGACCGAATTGATCGAAGCAATTGGCGAGAAACAATCCGCTCAAGATCTCATACAAAAGTATCGATCACAAGTCCAGGATATACAGTCGTGGTTCGATTCGTTGTCAAAAAAAGTTGATGTGATCGAACGAGGTAGCGGTCTCACGATTGGTCAAAAGATAACAGCCGTTAAAGAGATCACCAGTGAGTTCGAATCTCAAGGACCCGGCCGTCTCGATGAGGTTAAAAAACTCGGCGATCAAGTCATGGATTCCGTGAGCAATCTCGATTCCCAACAAATCGAGGAGCAAATAAAATCGGTTGAACGCAGATACGCCGATATTGGCAAAAAATTGCAGAGAAAAGCACAAGTTTTGGACATGACTGCTCAGGGCATCGAAGCTACTAGGAAAGAAATCGAGGATAATCGCGAATGGATCAGCGAGAAAAAACAACAAGCCAGAGCATCTGCATTCTTGGGCTTTGAGAGCAAACAAGCAGAAGAAAAAGTTTCCGCACTCAAGGTAAGCTAAATCAAGTTTCAACCTTTTTTTCTGACTCATAGATATTTTTTTTGTATTATTCTTGAAATTCCTATTTAGTATTGTGACCAATTTAGAAAGGAAAATTATAAAAACTGTGTATACCGAATTATCGATGTTTTACCATCGCTTTGTTTATCTAGATACAATAACGCTAAAAAATTAAAAATGAGTAGTTTTTATTTAGTTCAAGAGATTTCCGCATGTAAATATTATTGACAAATGAATAATCAAACAATATTTCAATTTTGATAATGGATGAGAGATTTACTTATAAAAGATAAGAAAAATGAGACTGCCCTAGAAAAAATGTACAATCGGCTCAATATTGGCCAACACTGGACCACGCTTGGCCAATGTTGGACCAAACTTGGCCGATGTTGGGCCGATTGTACATTTTTTCTAGGGTGTTTCGAAAAATTTGAATGATAATGTGTGCAAGATAAATGTATGCACAATCACGTGCGACTATCGAAAATTCGCATTTTTACACGTTTCATTGAATCATCCGGCAGGCAATATTGAAAGAAGCTGAAGGAAAGAGCGTTGTAATCGACAGTCTGGAGAAACGCGTTGGAAATATGCAGAATGAGTTGGAATCGAGCGAGCAACAGGAATTGGAGTCAGATACGAAGGCGTTGCGAGGTGAGCAGGCGGAATTGTGTTCGATATTACGAGAGAAAATATCAGCGGCTACGGCAGCCGCGGATGCTCGACGTAAGCTCGAGGCTGACTTGGAGAATGCAAGATTATGGATAAAATCGAAGAACAACGATTTGAAAAAGTTAAGTGGTTATTTGCCATTGAGGGCAGCGAGGGTGGAGCAAGATATGAAACAGCATGCCGGTTTGGAGGCGGATGTAAAGAAATTCAACGAGAAGAGTCTTAACGATGTACTCAAACAAGCAAATAATATGTTGAAAGAATGCAATGAAGAGGACCGAGCGAGACTTCAAGCTCTTTTGGACGCCATAAATCAAGACTACGAAGGATTGAAACGCGAAGCTGCGGAGAAGCAAGCTTCCCTCGCGGATTTGTTGCAAGGTCGTAAAGCTTTCGAAAGCGAGATCGACAAGTGCCAGAGATGGATAAAAGAGGCTGAGACCGCGACATCTTCGGAGATTCGCACGTCCAGCGTTGATTTACTTCGTGAACAGCTAGCGAAGTACGATCGTTTGAAACAAGAGGCTAAATCGTACGGTGACGATGTGGAAAAAATTATACAACAGGGCAAATCAATATTACCGACTGTTAGTGACGCGGACAAGCTTGAGTTGAACGATCAATTGAAGAATATGAAGGATTCGCACAATCGTGTTGCCGACATCATAAACGAGCGTGCATCTTCTCTGGAGAAGAGTATCGCCGAGGCTGAAGAAGCTGCAGCCAGGGTAGCCGAAGCCGTACAATTTATGACTGACATACAACGAGAATTGCAAGATTTGAACAAACCAATCGGCTCGAGGGTAGAAGACGTCGAGGGAATGCTCGACGCTTACGAAAGAATTTTACGTGATCTCAAAGACAACAAAGCCAAACTCTCGGATCTTCAGTCCGCAAATGTTGGTGATCTTCACGGTGTTGTCGCGCAACAGGACGATCTGATTCGAGCTTTGGAAGCTCAGATCGCTCGATTACGAGCACTTTTGCTTCTACGTCAACAATTCCTTGCTCTCATCACGGAAATAATGACTTTTATCACAAAATATACCGGTATTGTTCACGATATCGAGAAACACGATGGTACAACCGAGGAAAAGATAAAACGTTACGACGATGTGATATTGAAGATACAGGAATGCGAGGCTAGTTTGGCCAGCGCTACCGACAAGGGACAGCAAATAGCTGCCGATGGTTCAGCGGCTGATAGAAATAACGTCACCGAACAACTTCAATCCCTTAAACAACAATTACAAACCCTCAGGCGAGCTGTTGAGGCGCAACGTGAACAACATGAACTCGCAGCTGCCGAACATCGTCGATTGGCCGAAGAATTAGCTGATATACTCGATTGGCTCGAGAACAAGGAAAAAGAAATCAAATCGCGGCCACTGCTCGAACGTGCCGCCGAAAGCGTCGAAGCTGAAATAGAAACACATAAAATTCTTTGTTCAAACGTCAACGAATACTTGGACAAAATTCGTGAAATGAAGGAATCCGTTCGCCACGAGGAAGGAATGCCTGGATCGCTCAAAGAAATGCTCAGCGAAGCTATTTCCCTTCTATCATCTCTTCCCAGAGAAATGGACGATCGTGGCACTTATCTCGAGAATAATTTGCAAATGCGTCTCGATTACAATATTCTGTCGGAAAAATTACACAGCTGGGTCAGAGAAGCTGACATCAGATTGGCTAGCGACAAGGATGGTCTTGATTTCGAAAATATTCTCAGCGATTTGGAAGAACATAAGGTGAGAAAATCGCTACAAAAGTTCGAAAAAATTTGATTAAACTATTTTTTAATGCAAAATCATCAATTTATCTGAACCATTTTTATTAAAGGATTAGGCCTGGTTGGGAGGCCGAAGAAGGCTATTTTTTAGGATTTTCTTTCATGAGAACTACTAGATATTATTCAACAAAAGATTGTATATTTCAAAAAATTATTTTCCAAAGTATAACACAATTTGTACCATTCAGCTGAAGATCATTAGAAAAAGGTCTAGTGGCGATCACCACCGTTTAAGTCTCGATCAAGTGAATGTACAATTCGGAAGGACGCGACAGCAATAATTCGGAACTGTACCTTAATATAAAAATATGAAAAAAAAGATGAATGTCTTTTATGACTGAACGTAATTTTTGAATGTAGAGTTTCTCGAAATATCAATCAATTTAGAATTATATCAATTAGGTTTTATGTTGAAAATATAAATTGTATATGAATGCAACATCTACGTAAATTTTTATTAATGACAAAGAATTAAATCGAAATCAACTATTAAACATTTATTTTAAATCAAAATATAAAATAATTGTAAATTCTAATAATTACGTTGAAAATTATGAAATATATTTTCAAATCAGCAACAATGGTGACCCCACTAACAATCATAACAAGAACAACAACGATAACAAAAATAAATATTAATAGTAAGAATCATAGAGGTGGAAAAAATAATCGTAAAATTCTTACAACTTGATTTTTTTCTCTGCAGATATATTTCAGTTCCGAAGCGTCGATTCGCGAGCTCGTGTCACAGCAGATTCAACAGGCAGCCGATAAGATATGGCCGTCACTCAACAGTTCGGAGCAAGAAGAATTAAGTGGCGAGCAACAACAGCACACGCAGTTACTAAAGAACACACTTAATACCGCGAAATCTCAACGTGCGCGACTCGAACAAGGTGCCGAAACTTGGCGCGATTATACTCAGACCCTCGAGCGAGTTAGGGCTGTTATAGCGAGAACGAGATTCATCGACGAGCCCGTCAGCACCCTCGCTGGATTGCAATTCAACATTCAAAAAATTACTCACGCCATCAATGACATTCAGGTAAGAGAAAATAAATCGTGCTATTCTTTTTAAACACGTTTCACGGTAAAAAAAAATGTTATTCAATGTTAATTTCGATACGCGGCTGTACAACAAAAATCTAAAAACATTCACTTTTCTTTACGACCTTGTGGATTTCGTTTTTCAATAATAATAATATCTAAAAGTTATCAATATATTGTTGAAGCAAAAAATTGATGAACGAACAATGAGACAACTTTTTTAACACGTGGAATGATTTGGTTAATTTTTTTTTATACTTGCAAATATTTTTAGAATTCTTAAAAGTTCGGTATTTAGTAAACTGTTCGTTCAATGACTTTAATAAAATTTCTTTAGTTAAATGATGAATCTTTTCCCAAAAACGTACTAAGAATTATCGAATTCATTATCGCTTTTCAAATAAATAAAAAAAATTGAAGATAGAGGGAATTTTGGAAAAACTCTCACACGATGAACAAAGTTGTCTCATCATCTCATTATTATTTTTTGTTTAAACCAATTTTGTTAAACTTTAGATATTCATAATATCGCGAAGATAATTCAATTTTTTGAGATTGTCATTTAATTCATTGATTACTGAATTTTTATACGAAAACTTTGAACTGAAAAACTGTGTATAAAATATCCTCAACCTGAAGCGTTAACTCATCTTCAATATGGATAGAGAATTATTTGAATAGTTACTTTTTTATTTCCGTTTCAATTTTTTTCAAGTTAAGAAGAAGAGATAGTTCGCCTTTAACAATATTTTGAAGCTTGATAAATTTCGATTTTTTTTTCATTTATTAATTGGAAACAAAATTTTGTAGTAAATTTGATGTTTGAAATTAAAAAAATACATTTTTTGGACATGGATCTACACGGAGAGAAAAATATCACAAAAATTACCGTGCTCTGCACTACAAGTTGGGTGCGAAAGACTTTTTTGGAACGAATTATCGAAAAAAAAAAAATTAAAGATTGCAATGAGTATTGCAATATTTAACATAAGCCTATAAATTTTTGTAATACTAAAAAGTCCCATTACAAACAAAATTGCTGCTTTTTAACTTACCGTGAACGAAAAATTAATGGCTGCACCGCAACTAAATCTGAGATGGGTTAGAAATTTTAATACAGTGCAAGGCAATTTTTACCATGCTCTTTGGTATTTTTGGTTCAAACTTCATTTTTTGTTATTGCACAAGACGATCAGGCTAGAGCCTGTCGTCTACTTTTATTATTTTTATTTCGATGTGTCATGTGATATGACATGGTCTTTAACCTTTAGAGGACGGGACCGGCCGCTTTAGAGACCACCTGTTTGGTCGGAGACTCGTCCGGAGTTATACATTCGATTTATATATGAATTACACGATTTGAAAGAGGTCGATTTGCACTGAAAATTTCCCGTCCTCTAAAAGTTAACCTTTGACCATTTTTTTATACTAAAAAGGAAAAAAGAATTCTTGGGATGAAAAGAAGCAGCAAATTGAATGGTGTTCTCCTTCAACTTCAAATTGTCAATCCAACATAATTCTTCCTATCGCAGCCGTGTCCTGACACATACATATATTTAATTTGAAATCCTGATTCGAAGACGAACTAAAGAAAATTCAAAACGTTTGATCTCATTGATGATTTCTTTATTCAATAAATAAATCATTTGTTTGATGAATGGATTATCAATTGATGAATAATCTTTAATTCATTAGCTTATTAGCTTATTATTATTATTATTATTTTGAGAAATAAAACTAAAAAATGAGCACTATTGAAATTCATGTTCAGGCAAGTAAAAATCGACAATCGTCCCATGAAATTTTACAGTGCCAAGACACTACTTTTTATCGTACTGACACCTTTAATTTTAATTTTGCTTTTTGGTGATATTTATACTCATTGTTCACATATTTTATTGTGCCTGATAATAGCACACACATAATTGGAAAACACGGTAATTTTTGCCGGAATTTCTTACAACTATTCTAAAACATTACTCTCCGTGTATAAAGATGATTTATGCATTCGGCTCTTTATTTGCATCAAATATACGTTTTTTCATGGTAAATAATTCTATCTCCACCGTACACTTGTAAATTTCTAATATTTCGAAGAACTGAATTTTGTTCAAGTGACAAGACTGACTCGACTGATTATTTTTCCAGAATCAACAATTCGAGCTAGATCTGTTAAACGAACGTGGTCAAGAGGTATTGCAATTGGCCGATACGTCGAATAAAAAATCGATCGAGACACAGTTATCGGTAACGAGTGCCGAATGGCAAGAGCTAGTTTCCGGTCTCGAGGGACGCCGAGACGCTCTCGAGTTACTTTCGCGACACTGGGAGGAGTTCGAGGCGAGATGGAGCCAGACGGAAACGCGGGTTAACGTTAACGAGGAGCGTGGCAAACTTGTGGACAGCGTAGTGAGATCGAAGCAACAACTGTGCGATACGATTAAAGGATTGGACGTAAGTTTTCCTTATTTTTTTACTGTCTTATTTAACAATTGTGGGAGGGGATATTTTTCATTCGATTTAACGTGTAACACGTATCAGAGGGGAAGAAAAAAGAAGGGTGAATAATCGAAAAGAGAGGGGATAAATATTAAGGGTTAGCTAAATAAAAAACAAAGTTGCACAGCCAGGCACGAAAGCAAGGTGTTCGTGTTGCTATAGCGTGCGAACCCTCGCCTACGAAATATATTCAGATTCGGGGGTAGGGAGTGAAAAGGGCTTAGCATGTAAAACGTTATTTCCACGTGTCTATATATCCCTACCACGAAATTACTCGCTTTGTTCGAACTTTGATCTAAATTGCATCGTTTCGTTTCGTTACAGGAATTGATCAGTGAGGCAGAAAAGCTCCAGCCTGCAACTGACGAGGTAAGATCACTCGCCGGTCCTGTACTCACGTATCTTGGCGTCTTCGCCGAAACACCTGCACGCCAACTTGAGGAACGAATCGATAAACTTGAAAAGTCAGCGGAAGCGTGAGTCCTCTGATGCATTTTTTTTTATCACATTTATTTTTATTTGGCTATGCTCGATGGGTTCACCAACGTAAATCAACTTGAGTTGTATAGAAACTTTCGGTCTTGCAGGACACGATCGTAGCAAACTATTTCTTCGCGAGACGTAAACGAGGACATCGAAGTATTCTCGTCATATATCGAGTGTCGTTAGTAAAATTTTATTCCGCACATAGCAAGTCTTTTGGAACATGAAAAAGTTGACAAATATTCACGTCGCTTTTCAATTAAAATTATTCTGCTTCACCTGAATTCAAAATTCGTTTAAGTACATTTTAATCAGAGTCAAATTAAATGAGGATTTTTATATTTTTATACATACAAAAATATCAGAGGAAAATTCATATTTTTAGGTTCAATACAAATTTTCAGAGTAAGCATTTTTGGGGACAGTGAATTCTTATTTCGATTTTAAATTATAACTATTTACTCGAATGAATCTACGATGGAGTTGAAGGAAATTAATTTTTCCCCTGTACATTTTGTAATATTCAGTTAATTCAATTAAAGCAAAATTCAATGTAACTTGCAGAATTTAGCGGTTTCAAACATCAATTTGGTTGCGAACAATTTAGAGCCCTTATAATGAGTATAGGGCCCAAAGAGCAGCCACGCATGTCGCATGTGAGTGTGTTGTATGAGCTTGTGCTTTTATCCCGTTCATCAAAAACGATGAAAAAAAGTATATAAATTGTTAATTTTCAGATATTTTTTTGAATTGTTCAAATTTCAGGAAATTTTATGTTATTTTCGCAAAATACCATATTTTCCATGAGTTAAATTGATATTTTTATGTGAATATTTATACATTGCACTTACAGGATATTATCGACGGAAAAATATTTGTCCTGAAAATTTTATCTCCTATTACAACAAATTTGGAAAAACGAATTTTCATAGAACTCCCAAAATAACTATGAACGAAGTTTATTTATTTTTAACATCGAAACATTTTAGCAGAAGTTGCAGATTGAAAAAAAAAAAAAAAATTAGTTTGGATGGTTCATAATTTAGTGAATGTGTCAAGTTTGAATGACTGAACGGGGAGAGCAACAGATACGTATCACATATAGTTTTTATTTATGATTGTCCGGTAGCGAAACGAAGAAAATTATAATGCAGTCATCGCGGCAAAACGTCACGTCCAAAACGGGCTTATGACGTAATTTGTGTAAACACAAAGTCTCATCGTGAGGTCACTTCGGCAGAAAGAAGGTCTTTCGTTAATCTTTCTCTCTCTCTCTCTCTCTCTCTATCTCTCTCTCTCTCTCTCTCTATCTCTCTCTCTCTCTCTCTCTCTCTCTCTCTCTCTCTCTCTCTCTCTCTCTCTCTCTCTCTCTCTCTCTCTCTCTCTCTCTCTCTCTCTAGTTGACGATCTCTTCGAAGGCTGACGACCGTGGCATTCGATACTGCGCTTTTTATATATATATATATATATATTATTCCCCACCATCGATTTTATTTTTCGTTAAATCGAAACGAAGAAGTGGGACTTTTTCACCGGTGACAAATTTTTCCTCAGTCAGTTAATAGCGAGAGATCGTTCGATCGACAAATCGATCCCTGCTTGACAAAGTATTATCTTTACTTATCGGTAATTCCGAGTGCGACAAAATTAATGAATTTTTTTTTTCAATTTTGAAATGTATGTCGAGATTCTGCAAATAAATGAAGCGTGAAAATATCTGTGCCATACAATGACAACGGAACAATGGAAATTTCATAAACTGCACGCTAGAACAAGTACATTCGATAACTTTAACGTATACATACTTATAAATAATATTACATCGCAACGATCGCCGGTTCGCTGTCCTCGTGAACATGGTTCGAATTCTTTATATACTTGAACAACATAGTGATTCGAGTCTATATGCATATACATATATATATGGAGCGTTTAACGTCAACTTTTACATTCTCAAAAATTCACCCTTTTGATTCGTGTGAATTTTTTATATGTTTTTCTATGTAAGAAATAAGCGGACATGTATTTCGGGATTTTTTTTATTTGAATCTTTTACTTTTTGCTTAAGGTAGTACTGTCGGTTTTAGAATTACCGTTCAGAGTTTAATCAAATTTGGTACAGCAATAGATTATGATAAGAAAAAGATCCAGTTAAATTTTCAAGGGGCTACAGAGAACCAGAAAAAAGATATTGGTATTGGTAATTTCATACAGTTAACATTGAGTCTTATGAGAAATCACAGTTTTCATTGTATTTTACAAAAAGTACCGTTCAGTTTTCAATAAAAAAGGGTAGAATAAGAGCAAAAATTATAAGGAACATTTTAAATCCTTAAAAATATAAGTTGAGAGCATGGGATAGTAGTAATTAGCAAATAAATATCCCAAATGTACGTTTATATCGTAGTTCCGTATAGACGTGGCAACGTCGCGAAGAGGTTACAACAAACTTGCCACTAGTTCCCTTCAATTTTTTTGCCACTTCAATTTGTTGCAATCTCTTCCGGTACATTTTTTCTGTTACTCTGCGGCCCTTCCAGCGGTAGATTTTTTTTCTTCTCGTGGTTTTGACATTTTAAAGATGTTTTATTTCGAGTTGACACACAGAACCGAATAACGATGCGCCCGTCACCTGTCAGTCTTTACGCACAGCTTTTGCACACCTCTCGAGTGAAACAGACCATTTCTGTTTCTCTCACTCTATCGCGACGTTGCCTATTCTAAATACTACGTAAGTCAAACATGACGGTGTATACATTTGGCTCTTGCAGTATCGACAGTTCTACCTTAACGCCTCTGGGTTCACGCTGCAATAATTCGGAATTCGTGGGCCCTAAAACAAAAATGACCAGCAGCAATTTTACGCAGTTATTGATGTACTTTCAGATGGAAAATATGCTGAGATCCAAAAAAAAATATTCCTATTAACTTTTTCTATTTTTATGAAAAAAAACTGAGGGTTTTCTAAAAAGGGCATTATCGATTTTTCTTCTTCATTTTTTTTCAAAAACTATTTATGTTTGAAATAATTTTCAAGTGTTTCTACCGCAATCTCGAGTGGTTCAGACCCCACCTTCATAAATCCATGCCCAAAATACCTTTCTGATGTGATTTATGAGCGGTCGGTGTACGGTTTTGGTGGCCTCCCATGGACGATTCTTATCGTGTGGATGATCGCCCTCTTGCTGTGCACTGACTGACTCATTGCATCACAACTGAGGAGGTGCCTGCCTGAGCGCCTCTGGTGGACGTGCTTGAGCGCGCTCGCATTACCATCCGAGAAGATCAGTTAGGTACCGGCTGTTTCGGCACGGTTTTCTGCAGTTTTCCTTCGCCCTCGGTAAATGCGATACAGTGGGGAATAAGTCGGTTGCAGCCGCACATGTGAGGAAATATGGATGGATGGGTGGGCGAATAGTCGGACGGGGCGAGGAGGCTAAAAGGGAAGGACTCTGGGCCGTGGAAGTAAGAATTTTGATTGGTTACCAACCCCGATAAAAAAAAATACTTTTTTCATAAAACTGATACAGTTTTTTTTTTTCAAGCGTACGTTAGAAATTGAGAACAAATGCTGCTGGCCATTTTTTCTTGTAAAACTCATATAGTTTTCAAGTTATCCCAGATCACATCCATAAGAATAAAGCACAATTTGAAGATTCAATTTGTAATAAAAATCGGATAAGAGGCAAATCATAAAAAAATTTATTATTATTACTTTTCCGGGTTAGCAATTTTCTAATAATTTTTTATCCTATCCGCATAAAATAATAGATACAGATTACAGCATCTATTAATGTTGCCATTTATCCAATTTTGACAACTAATTGAATGTTAACATTTTTTTCTTTTTTCTCATGGACGTGAACTTAAATAATTTGGAAATTTTATGAGTCTGACAAGAAAAATTACTAGTAGTGTCGGTACTCAATTTCTGACGTACTTATACAAAAATTATATAAAAGGAAAAAAGATTTTCTATGTTATTTGTTCAATAAAAATAAATTATGAAAAAAAGTATATTTTTTTTGTCATTGTTACTTTCATCAACAAGGTCAATTTATAATATTTGTAAGCACACGTATTTATAATAAAAAGTTACAGTTATTCAAGTATTATTATTGAGTTTTCATAAGTTCAAACAGCTGTAGCTTGTACAAAAAAGTCCCCCCACTCTAAACCTGTGCTTAAAAATTTTGTAAATTCACCTAATTTGTGAAAAAAAAATGGAATTCAAAAATCGATAATGCCCTAGTTAGAAAACCTTCAGTTTTTTATATAAAAATAGAAAAAGTTAATAGAAATATTTTTTTTTGGGTCTCAGCATTATTTTCCATCTGAAAGTACCTCAAAAACTGCGTAAAATTGCTATTGGTTATTTTTGTTTTAGGGCCCATAGTTTCTGAGTTATCGCAGCCTGAACAAGTTAAGCAAAAAGTCAATAATTCCAACTAGCTGTAAAAATCGAAAAGTCGCCAAATCCAAAAATCCCGAAATACGTTTCCGCTTATTTCTTACATAAAAAAAAAATATATATAAAAAATTCACACGAATCGAAAGCGTAAATTTTTGAGAATGTAAAAGTGATGCAAAATGGCCCATATATGTATGTATAGCTTCTATTTCTATCTCTGAAGCCAGAAACAGGCGACACGCTGGCCCGATTCAATATTTCAACATTTCGCAATTCGGGACCGCTCGCTCTTGTTTGACAACGTAATTTTTGACAATAAAAATATCGTAGCTCAATTATGCCAAAAACACCGGAATAGAACTTATAAACTTACTGCCTTTCCGAGAATATTAACGCCAAATCTATTTTGCCAACTTACACATTAAGTAATAATTAATTTCTAGACTTGGATTTAATTCAACAATTTCGTTCCTTTTTTGTTTTTATTTTATTTGTTTAAAATGTAAATAAATGTTACAAATTATTTGTTATATTAAATAATTTATTACAACGTATAACTTTGGGCATTATTTTTTTTTTTTTTTTAGTATCGTTCTACGGAAATGGAGTAGAAAATGTTGGGGATCGAATCAATGTTTACAAAAAAAATGATATTCAGCGGTATAAAATAATGAATAAAACGAAGATTTGATATTGGATGTGAAAAACTTTTGGAGAAATTTCTAAATTGCAGTTTGATACACTTGTTTGGAATAGTTATTTGTACATAAGAGTGTAGAAATTCGTACTGGGTTTTTAGAGATAGATATAGGTAAGATATGTGAGTCCGCGAAGCGCGCGATATTATTCTTAGTCGGCGATGCTGCCTGCATTGGGATTTTGGGAGCCGGCGTCGCGACGCTCGAGACGAGAGAGGCACGTGAAGCTTTTGCCCATCCCGCTCTCTCTCTCTCTCCTTCTCTCCATACCTAAACGCGTGCATATATATTTGTCTCTCTCACTCTTTCTTACCTCTTCAAAAGATTTTAGCTTGTGTTGGGTCGAGTTAAATAGTATAAGAGAGCTTTTCCATCCGCATGCGTCGGGGCTAATAGGCGTCTTGCCAGAAAAAACGAAACCCAACGAAATCACTTCAATACGTTACGAACCGCGAACGCTACTGTTTGGCTCGATTGTGCCGCGCCATACTGTTATCCAAATTATATTAACGAAGGATCATATCGAGAGAAAATACACGAAAGAACCGGGAAAATTTAAAACTACGAAAATCGAGAGTTAAACAATTGACAAAAAAAAGAATAAAGAACGTAAAGAAGAATTTGTACCGGAAGGGAATCTTTTTCGAGTATCTGCGAGCTCGGATTTATAGGTATAAAAATTCTAAATAACGTGCGCAGCGACAAATTTACCGGTTTTTAATGATTCTTACTCGTTCGACGAAATTCTATGATAGATTACAAAATAATTATAATCGATTGTGTGGAGCTAATTTAGCTAATTTTCTAATGATTCATGGATCAATTGCAGACTTTTTTTAAGGCTCAAACTCGCGATTATACTTCCAAAAGAGATAAGTGAACATCGACGTTTTAATTCTAAATCGAAATTATTTAAAAGGCTGATTTTTTTCGTGAACCAGACCGAATGTCGCTGGAATCGAATTCGCTATACTCGAAAATTCGGAATTAAAACTATATAAATTTCGCAGTTTTTTAGTGCGGTGATGTCATACCTTAATGGCTCAAAGTCGTCGAAAAAAACAAGTCAAGCTCGACATTGACACAGCAACAGTATCTATAAACGTTTTACACTTTCGCCGATCCCCGAAATTCCACGAGGAAAATTTTAAGCGCGCAAAATTACGGTCGTCGCGTGTTTTATTCTATTTTTGGCTGGGAAGGAGAAAAACACGGAACGATTTCGAAGTGTTTCGTCTCGCTTGTGTGCCCGCGACCGTTAGAAACGTGACGTCATGATTAATTCGACATTCACACTTCCGGAAAACAAAAATGGGGCTGAAACATTATTTTGTTTTTCAAAAACCAAAATTATTAGAAGGATTTGTAAAAAGTTTCAAAAATTGAAATCATTTCGCGGATGAGACTGAAAAAAACTGTTCAAATTATCACCATAGGTGACGCTAATATCGCCCGAAGTCGTCTCACGAATTTGATATGTCTTCTAAAGTTAACTCGATTTCCAAGGGCAACTCACCTTATTCAAATGTGATACAAGATCACTTTTTTCTCTCGCATTTAAAAGAGGAAAGGAGGTTAATATTTTTAGCTGGGATTTGTTCGGATAAATAAAAGTTATTTTAACGCTACTCGCTTTCATCGAATATAATCACAATTTAGGTCAAGTTACGAACTTTTTGCCAATTTTTTTTTTTTTTTGAGCACTTTAGAATGATAATAAAATTCAATTTAATTCACATAATATTTTGAATGCTATTTCATTCATATAAAATTGAACAAAGCAATAATGTAGTGTACATTGTTTAAAAACAAATTCATCAACATACGAAATGGACCACACGACTAGAAATCTTTAAATATTCGCCAATCGTTCGATGAAAAATAATAATAAACAAATATCGTTCAAAAATTACGCGATTTTGATGTCGATTAGTAATCGTTTTTCTGGCAGCTCTACTTGTATTAGATTGAGTAAAAAATAAATAATGTTAAAGAGAAGTTACTACTTCTTGAACACGATGAAACGTCCGATAGACGATTCAATCAAACGTGTCTATATTTATTCTTGTTTTGTCGGTAATTTGGCTAGTATAGCACTGCGACGATGTCATGGCTGGAATAAAAGAATAAAGAATGCTAAATACGATGATGAGCAAAACTGAATTGTCAGTTATGTTATAACAGAATTTGTAACATGGCATAAGATTTGGGACCTCAGCGACGTTGGTTTAATACGACAGACGTACAGTTTGTCTACTTTTAGCCAAGGTTCTCTCTCTCTCTCTCACTCACTTACTCTGTCTCTCCTTTTCGTTGAGTCTCGATCTTGCGGAGCCTGGGATTCTAGCCAGCAAGAGAGAGAGAGAGAGAGAGAGGAAGAGAAAAAAAGATGAGAGAAATATCGCGGTGAACGTACTCAACACGCATTTCCGATTCTAAATTCGTATCCTCTGCCTCATCGTACTTATTCTCATTTTCTTTTTTTTCTGCTCAATTCCTTTTGGGTCTTTCTATATCCGTACAAAAATCGAGAAAAAACGTCTGTATGCTCGACCCTTCAGAATTTTTGCACGAATGAACATAAAATACTTGGTTTAGAAAATCAATTAACTATCGGGACGAGAGTCATAATTGATGTTTTTAATTTTTGATTAAAAACTAATAAATTCCGTAGCGAAGCATCTTCTTTTGATGATTCAACGAGTAGTGGAAAATTTTTTTTCATAATTCGTTGCCGTACAATTGATTATACTGAAATATTGAACAAGTTTCGCTTTCTCCACGATGAATGCGTAAACGAATGAACTAATTAACACAAAAAATTGTTACACGCGTATAATTCTTTAAATTTATATCGTTAAATTCATGAATAGGAGATAATTGATGTAGCTATATCTAGAATGGTAGAACTTTGTACCGAGATTGAGAAGTGTGTCGGCACATTGAACATTTTTCAGGCTCGTCGATTCGCTCCGGGATAAAGCGAGAAAAGCGAGCGAGGATCTCGAGTCTTTCGTCAACGACGAGAACGAAGTTAAACGCCTGACCGAACTCTTGGAATCGGAACGCAGTCGTATAAGAGATTTTTACGTATACGGTGCCGATCAGGATAGTACAGAAGAGGGATTGTTGGAGTTAGAAAAGAAACTCGAGAGCCTCGTTGATTTGGCGAAGAAGTTTTCGGGAAGCACTAAGGCGCGGTATCAATCCAGCCAACAGTTGGTACCGAGCGATTTGGCACAGCAGTTGACACAATTGGAATTGACAGCGGAAAATACGACACAAACCATGGACGAGAAGCAGAGAGAACAAAAACGCGCGAGGACAACGAGAACCGATTATTTGAGAGACGTTGATGAGTTACAAGCTTGGATACGACAGGCCGAGCTCAAAGTTCAAGATCGATCGATCGAACCGTCGAGATTGCGCGAATCGTTGCGACAGATACAGAACGAGCTTGGACCAATGTCCGACAGGCTCGAACGACTGACGAAAAATGGCCAAACTATCGTTGAAAATAGTCGCGACGAAGACGAGAAAGAAATAATTGGTAAAACTATCGGTAATTTGACTGAACAACTTGGACAAGTAAAATCCTGGCTCGATGAGAAAAAACAACAAGTTGGCGATATTTTGGATGCCTGGCAAAGATTTCTCGTACTTTATGACTCTGTCAAAGCTTGGATCGAGGAAAAGAGAATTTTCCTTACCGAGCCACTCACCCTTACCAGCCTCATACAAACGAGACAGAGGTTACACGATTATTCGGTACGTCGAAAATATCACACGACGTTTTTAACCAAGTTTCTCTTTTATTCAATTTCTGCGTAAATCATGTACCAAAAAACAAATGTTTTTACACTTTTTCGAATAATATATTCCGTTAATGAAAGTAAAAATGGATTAAAAAAACATATTAGTGAATTTTGAATATTCGGCTTCAGAATTAACAAAAATATAAATCAAATTATGTCAATAATACAAAAAAGTTCAGCAATACCATGAAACAATTTGATTCTTCATATTAATAACCAATTTTTTACTCAATATTTACAATAAAGATTACCGTCCTTGTTTATAAATAAAAAAAAGAAGCAATCATTGGCAATTTCCGGTAATTAAATTTCAATTGTTATGGGAATGTTCAATGTGGGATTACCATCATCAAGCTCATTTTTCGTAATTCTGTGAATATTTATTTTCATCAACATGATTTACCTGACAATGACACCGAGTAAGCTTGAATGAGGTAGAAACATCGTTTGCTCAAGCACGACAAATTATTACAGACCGCGGTGAAGAGCTGCAAACAGGTGAACAAGAATCTCAGCGACATGGGCAAAGAATTGGAGAGTATTGGTCAAGTGACCAGCGTCGGTGATTTACCGGAGAAACTAGCCGAGGTCGAAGAGGCCAAGGTTCAGGTCGAGGGACAATTATTGGAAAGGGTGTGTTTTTTTTTTATAAAACAGAACTTCCCGACATTAACAATATCGATGAAATTTCCGAATAGTTATATCGATAGCTTCATTTCGTAAAGTTATTTTCAACCATATTGGAAAAATTCGTGCAAACATTGCAACGAAATCAGTATTTCTATATATTCTGAATTTTCGCAATTTTCCAAGGACGCCTTATTATATTATACTACAAAGAAGGTTAATTTCATCGATTTTTTTTCGTCCTCGAATTCGTCTACGACTTTTGAAATCCATTGGATTGCTATTTAAAACAAAAATAAAAAAATTACAGAATGCTTTACTGCAAGAAACGAGCGAAGAATGGGAACAATGTGAGAAAAAGATGAAAGATGTGAAAGGATGGTTGGAGAAGGCAAGACAGAGTCTCGATTCGGCGCAAAATAAAAAGAAACCATTGCGCGATCAACACGCTATAAGAGAAAAAATGCTTAGCGACATTGCTATACAAAAAACAAAGATATCGATTTCGGTGGAAAAGCTTCAGGTACACTTTCGTTCCGGTATCGGCGGTGATAATCGTATAAGCGAAACGGCCGATGAGATGATCAACGAGCTCAACAGTCTCAATGACGTCGTCAAGGAGCAGACAAATTCTTTGGAAGCGTGTCTCGCACAGATCGATCAGTACCAACAGGTCAGGGAATAAGCTTTCGAGTTGCATCGATATATTATTTCATATCGGAAGAAAAATCGATTTTTTCGATTCTCATAAATTTTATTTGATTTAAGTACATTTTACGAAAATCGAATAAATTTTTTTTCAGTTAAAACGCCGTTAGTGAAAGTGAAAAAAAAATTAGTCAGGGGTAAACTGTTAATTTGTTGCTGGCTAAATACTGCTTGCGAGATTCGAATAAATTATTGTCCAATTGAATATACATTTGATTGAATTCAAATGATTCTTATTCGAAGCGAATAATTTTTTATTCCATCGAAGAAATTTATTTCATTCAAATTTCACTACAAAATTGACTGAATTGTTTTTCTCTCGTTATAAATATATATCGTTGCGACAACAAGGACGCTCGTGTCCTTGGCACAATAAGAAAAAAAAAACATTCGAACTTTGCGCGACTATCGTTTTTTTTTTCGTTTATAAATTTTCAGGAAATTCAGCAACTGCGACAGCAGATAGTACAGGTGGAGCAACAGCTGAGAAGCGTGCTAAGCCCAACTTATCTTCCGAATGACAGGGAGAAGGCTTTGCAAGAGCAACAGGTAGGTTATCAATTTTTCAACTTCTCGTTTTTTTTTTCAATAAATTATATGTCCTCTCACCTGCACCGTGCAATTGTGCTGACGCAGCAATTGATTTGCATCTTTGATACCAATCCAAAACCACCACCACGATGTACCGCGCGTTTGGCGCGAATACGCATTATACTATATTTGTCGTTTTATCAACAAAAAGTATCTGGAGATAAATAAATATATTCATTTTTTGATTCCCTTATTGCGAAAGTGTGAAACTCTAATATTAATAACAAAAAAACCTGTAACCCTTGAATCCGCTCTCGACATATTTATACACACTTATGTAAATATATATACTTAAATATATGTTCATATTTATAATATATATGCAGATACGTGTGTGTAGATTAGTATAACAATTGAAGTAAGCTGTGAAATAACTTAATCGCCGATATATGGGACAATTGTGGAAACATTTAAACCCAAATGAAACCTGCATCGAAATTGAAAACGACGGAGATCGAGAGGAGTCGAGAGCTCCTCATCTGAACTCATTTTATCCGCATAATTTTTGGTCCCTCATTCATCGAGGTGTTTCCATATAGCGGCGAGTCTCAATAAATAATTAATGCACCTTAGTTTCCCAATCATTTCCGGCTTTTCCACCCATAAAAACAGTTTTTCAAAAATGACTTATTTCCGTCAGCAGTTTTATTTATTTGATGAAAAAAAAAAAAAAAAAACATTTATGAAATTTTGCTATTAATACAATAATTGCTGCATACAAATAAATGGCAACTAAAAATAACTATTCAAAGTCGTTTATAGAAATCATTCTAAAATTTCTGTTCTAAAGATATTAAATGTGAAAGAAAAAACTTAATTATTGTTCCCGAAAAAATTCGAAGGGGATCGAAAATGTTTTCGCACATTCGCGTGACGTTCAAATTTTGAAAATTTATCTCAATAAACAAAAAATGATTTAAAAAAAAAGAAGCAAAAATTGTTGGTAGAAAAACATTGGCTAAACTTCACGGGTGTCGTAACAAATTTGCTACTGTAAAGAACATTTTTTAGTGCACCAATGTAAATATAGTAAATATCGCTCACAAAAAAATTTCACGATGCTTAATATCACTGGCTAAAGTTACCAGCACACGCACCAAAGACACGCAACGTACACACGATTACCATTACAACAGGGGATATCATCAAAACGACGAAGAATCGATAAAAATAACCATCATCGTGTTCATAACCCGAAATAATCAAAAACCATGAAACATAACCATTAACAAACGTATTCCTTGTTTATTCTAATCTAAGAATACCTACTAACATTTAATAGCGGGAAAAAAAATCAATCTGTTTTTCATGGAATATGGAAAATATGAAACTCGACATTATTAATTATAAACCTATGATGTATGTACATATTTTCTATCTTGGTGGTACATTGCTTACAAAGGTGTTGGTTGGTATCTTGGTTTAAGGTTTTTCTATTCCTCTCTCTCTCTCTCTCTCTCTCTCTCTCTCTCTCTCTCAATCAATCTCTCCTTTATTTCTCACTCCTAGCTATTAAGTACGTTTGTTTTGGTATTTTATTATCGTCTTACAGAGATTACTTGATTTTGCTTGTTTGTGTTAACGTGTACCTCATTTATTTGATTATTTTTCGTTCATTCATTTTTAATAATATATTACCGATCATACATATATACAATATATATATATATATATATATATATATATCTGCAACGTCACTATTACGTCCGGTGATGAATCGTGACAGAGACAAAAATATTGGATGTTCGATTATTAAAACACGTCGAACACAGACACACATACACGATAAAAAAAATTATGGGGCGTGTGTAAAATGTAAAAACGTAAGTCTTTTCGTTATATCGGATCATTACGAACGACAAACGTGGCACAATCAAGTTAACTCTATATTGACAATAATTAAGGTGCGTAAAGGCGGGAGTCGCCACCACGTTTATATAACACAAAAAAAATCCATTCTTCTCAATATTACGCAGGAAAATTTTTTTTTTTTTTTATTTCATCGACTAGCATTTTTTTTCATTTATGATTTTTATTTGCTGCATTCTCCTTTCCTTCTTATCATGACCCAACGAAAAATCCACTCATAACCTTGTACTTGATCTACTACGAAATTACTCATACACACTTGAAAAAACGCCGTTTTCGTCGTTGTCGTCGTCGTTTATCGTCTGCAAACACACATAAACATAAAAAAAAAACCACGTACAAAAATCATAACGTCATATTGAACCAATTTTTCATAAATTGCCTTACCTCATTCGCTCATTTACTCTCTTTCTCCCTGCTCTTCTCTCAAATTCTCTCCATCTCCCTCTCGTTTTCGACAACAAAAATAATAAATTCGTGACCCTTCCAAGATCTATCGCGAGAGGATCAAGTCGTTACAGAGTAAAATTCAAGCGCGCGCGGAACGTTCGAAATTATTGATACAACGAGGAACCCCGGATCTCGATCCCCTCGATCCGTAACCAAAACTTTCGAAAATGAAGGTGTCCTTTTTACGTTCTTCGGTCATTCGTGGTGGAAAATTCGTCGAGGCTGACCCTGCTCGACCGCCCCTTGCACGATGTTCGAGAGCGATCCGAGACGCTTTGAACTTCGTCTCTATAAGATCGTTTCGATAAAGATCGTCGCGTCATTTTTATACACGGATTATACGAATAATATGTATACGCATTGATAATACATCTAGAAAACAAAACAAAACTATTGTTTCGTATTATAAATTAATAGTGTCGTGCTTGGCTCATGAGAGAGTGTCTTCAGAGTTTTATGAAGTTTTCTATCGATTTTTTTTCTTTTACGTCAATGTCGTTACATAAGGAATATACGGAACACGCGCCTACAATTATCGTGTAATCAATGAAAATTTTTAACTTGTAACGAGGCTGCGGATATTAATAATAAAAAAGCGTTTTCACAGAGTTTGATTAATCTAAAAGCAAAAAATATCTACTTACCACTGCCATTTCCCTCACAATTTTTTTTTCTCTTCATTCAAAAAATTGTCATGATTAAAAGCTATATGCTAAAACGAAAGCTACGGTATAGAAGTTCGAAAAAAAAAAAACAAATAAACAAAGCCTCCTCACGTCACTGATTGCGAAATCTGAATTGATTGTATCCATGTTCTTTGGCTGTTGTGCGTCATGACGCGCCACAGGCCTTGCAGACAAGGATCGAGAGTCGAAGACAGCGAGCAAGATTCCTGATGGATCAGATTCACACTCTGGACCCGTACTATGTGCCGCCAACAGAAACGAACGCATCAAGGCAACTTGGCCAGATATCATACGCCGACATTGCCGCGGGTCGTTCGAGTCCAAATTCTCGAACATCGAGTCCTTACAGAGCTGGGCAACAAGAAAATTCTCCTCCTCCTTCGTTACAGCAGGACAACAGTCAAATTCTACGTCCCGTGAGCGTAAGACCAAGCGAGCAAGTTGTAGCAAGTGTTACAGATAATGTTAATTTGCAAAAAAATCAAAATATCGGAGAAACACCAACTAAACGGGATAAAACTCATTCTGAGTCTAAAGAGCCAAAAGAAACCAAAATTTCTAGAGATTCTTCAACCGGAAACAGTAATAAATCCAAGAATTTAAGTGCATCTCGCCGCGGACGTTCACCGACGAGAAAACCCGTGAAAATTACTCGAAAGGAAGAAACATCTGGCAAAAAGAATATCCCGCAAATTCAAGTCGCCAAAACTAAAGAACCACAACAAGAGATTAACCCCAACATTATCCACAGCAAACTTACCGTTACCGACGCTTCGACCAATCTTGCCCCAGTTGATGATGCTCGTCGACGATCACCGAGTCCTATTTGGTTACCGGGTTCAACCTCGTATGCTGATATCCTCCGCGGTCGTATGCAAGAGGCAATTGCTGCCAATATGACGCAGCAGGAAATGAGAGAAATGATTCGCCTGTCAGGTAGTGAACAACCGGAAGTTGGTCATGACATTGACGTTCCGGGGGTAGAAGAAGATATGGCACACCAACCAGAAGTTTCCAACCTTCGAAAATCCAAGGAATCGACGATCCAAGCGACCGACGAATTGGATGTTCAAGGGAAAACCTACCAGAATATTAGTCATGTACCATTGGAGATGCAAGCTTGTCCCACTGACCCAACAATACCCTCAAAAGAGTCTGGACACTGGCCCAACCAGCATCTGGCCGATTACGAGATCATTAATCCCAATGTAGTCGCAAGTAATCAACCAACGGAGATTTATGACTACGCACATCCAATTCCAGAGTTGGTTGGCTATATAAACACGCAATTGGGCACTTATCCCGTTGGTTCCTATGTCTACGCACCTGGTCATCAACAAGTACAACAGCTCGATCAAGTAACAATTAATCCATACGATGGTCACATAACCTATGCGAACGAACATTATGCCAATCAGACGAATTATCTCCCGAGCGCAGAGATTTATCACGAACCTATTCGAGAGCCACAGCAACAGCAACCGACTCCTTCGACTGAGATGATTTATCAGGTACCCGCAATGACGAATCCGCAAACGCAGGAATCATGCCCGAGTGAAGAAACGACTGTAATTTCTGCGACTAGCAACGTGCTTGAGAAGAATGTCAAAGTCATTGAACCAACTGATCAACCATCACAGTATAAAAAAGAAAATATCACCCAAACAGTTGATACACTTCCGGAAAAAAAGACGTCGACAGAAACGTCTAGCGGACCATCGATATCTTACGCCAAAATTCTTTCCCAGGGCTTGCCACCTCGTGCAACACCATCGCCAACTAGAAGTTTGACTGCTGAACCATCCAGGGGACGCTCGCACTCACCGCACGAAGTTACACCACCAGAAGCAAAAATGGCGAAAAGGTTACCCATTCGAGAATCCGAAACTCCGAGTCAACCAAAAAAGTTAAAAGAACGCGACTGGGATACGATAAAGAAGAAAGACTCAAAGAAGAAGGTTCAAACGGATGAAAAGACCAAACGAAACGAGGACAAAGGAGAAGATAAACAGAGAGACCCGAAGAAAGGCAATAAAAAGCAGACTGAACGGTCAGTTGTTCGTGGCAAACATGAAATGGAAGCCGAACGTACGAACGAAGAATCGAGCATATCAACGAAAGCTATAAAAGCAAACGAAACCTCAGAAAAAGACGTAAAACAGGTGGAACACGCATTAAAAGTGGAACCGACGACAGACGCTGGACGTGAGACAAAACGTAGACAGAAAAAAAAGAAACATGAAAAATCCGAAGGTGATGAGATTGATCAAGCTCTGAAAGAAATTGAGGATATGGATAAGCAACAAAAAGCTAAATTGCCGAAGGAAAAACCAAAGGAAGCTGCTAAACCAAAAGATAATGACAACGACGTATCGAAGACAATAAAAGTCAAGGAAGACGGAAAACAGAAGAGCGGAAAATCGACTGTGATATCACAAGCGAATGATGATTTTAACAAATCTGCGGAGCAGCTTAAGCAAGAAGGTGATAATAAAACAAAGAAACCCGCCAGCAGAGGTAAAGAAAACAAGGAACAAGGTGAAGATACAAATATTCTTGATTGCAAAGGGGGAAAATTGACGGGAACTAAAATAACTACCGAAGACATTCTGGTTGGAAGTAAAAATAAAGATGGCAAAAAACAAAACGTTAAGAAAGAAGCCGCAGACGATTTGACAACAGTTGTCAGTGAAAGCGTCATTTGTGAGAAGCTAACTGAAAAATCAGCTAAAGAAGGCAAAGATAAAAAAGATCCGACACAGGTTAAGAATGCTTCAGAGATGAAGGAAAAGAAAACTATCAGCACGAAAAAAGGCTGCGAAGTTTCAACTGTCACTGCAGGCGTAAATAAAAATAAAGACAAAAGAAAACAACAGATTGAGGTAAAGTCAACAATAGAGCAAAAATCGGAACATAAGAATGAATCGCTTGTTACGCAACGGCAAGTTTCAGAAAAATTGATGGAAAAGACGGTTGAAAAAGGCAAAGAAAAAAAAGAAAACAAAGTTTCGGACACTAAGGAAAAGAAAAAAGGTCCAAGTAATACAATCGTTGACAAACCTTCGAAATCGGCTCTTCCGGAGAAAAGTACTGAAAAACACGTCAGTAAAGAAAAAACTCAATCTGAAGAAAAATTGGAAGTTGTGAAGGAGGCTGTCGTTATGCAAACACTGGATAAGTCGTCTAACAAAGGCGAAGAGAAAGAAAAACGTCAAGTTAAGAACATATCAGATGTTAAAGAAAAGGAAGCATTAGGAATTCACCCCACCACTGGTAAATCTTCGACTACCACAGTATTAGCAAAAAGTGGTGAAAGACAAGCCGATGAATTGTCTGGAAAAGGTAAAGGTAAAAAGGCGAAAAACACAAACGTCCGAGAGACTGATAAAAGGACACTAATGGAAAATAAACCCGTAATTGATGAATCAAAGACTACTGTAATTACGGGGAAAAATAATGAAAAACAAATGGTTAAAGTAAAGGAACCACCCACGAGCAAACCGGAAAAAAGGGAAGATTCTGCCGCCATTGAAAAACTAAGTCCGGATGAAATCCAAGACGTATCAGTAAAGAAATGCGATATTAACAAGGAACCCAAAATCACCAAGACCCCACAGTCTATGGAACAAATGCCAATAAAGCGTAAAATAATCATGCCGGAAATTACAAGCACAGTAGCGATGGGACAAAGCAGTGAAAAACAACATGATGAAGTGAAGTGCGGTCCGTCTTCAGAAGAATTAAAAGCCGTAAAAGGAACGTTAGAAAAATCTGTAGAAAAGGGCAAAGATAGTAAAGAAAAAGTTGCGAGTTTACCAGACAGTAAACACGTAAAGATTACAAAGAGTAAAACGACTTCTGAAGCAAGCCCTGATGAGATTGGACAAACTAATGTCAATGTGAAAACTTCGTCAGCTGAAAAACCGGATGGGGAAAAGTCTGCGATTGATGTGACAAAAAATAGCAAGGAAAAACTGTCGGTCAAACTAGCTGAGCAAAGGAAAGAGAAAAAACAACCATCAAGCAGTAATGTAATAGTTGAAGAATCGCTAACCACCAAAGTTACAGAACTAACTTCAGAGAAAGAACTGGCTGAAATAAGCGCAGCAATGTTAGGTAAATCTGAGCATGTCATAGGACTTGTTGAGGACAAAGGCAATACTGGACAACTTGAGAAAAAATTGAGCGCTGAAGGCAAGGACGAAAAAGAGCGCAAAGTTACGGCTATTATCGAAACTAAACGGGAACAGCCGTCGAAAAGTAAAAAAATTGTGGAAGAATCTGTGACGAGCGTAGCCGAAGACCAAACTGACAAAAAATATCTTGACGACGTTAAATTACCGTCTACTAGAAAATTAGAAGACACGAAAAAAGGTCCCGTTAAAGAGGAAAGATTGGGAGAAAAACACATCGACAAATCGGTCGTAAAAGGCAAAGAAAAACCAGAAAAAACGTTGGTCGTTGAAGAATCATTAAAGACTGCAGTTGTGGAAAGTAGTAAGGTTGAGGTTAGGCAAGTTTTGGATGAAAAGGTGATTGGTGAAGAAAAAATGCCAGCTACGATAAAACCGGAATGTTCAAAAGTACACACGGAAGAAGTAGATATGAAACTGACTGCAAGGGCAACATCTAGTGATTCAGTACAACCTCAAGCGCCCAAACGTAAAAAACAGAATAAAAAAGATAAGACACCCAATGAAGATGAAAAAGAATCTCCAGAAACCGACGAGCAATCTGCAAAACCCTCGGCGTCTCCATATTTGTCAGAACTGTCCAAAGTTGTCAAAGCTGCGACAGGAGATGCGCAAATAGTGAAATCCGAAGAAGATTTGTCCCAAGATCAATCGTTTTCGCCTGCTCCAACATTCTATGATGAATTTGAAGAAAGAATCATTTTCAAAGACCAAAAGGCAATGGAAGAAAAAAGAGTTGAGCCTGATGTTCCGGCAAAACCGGAGATTAAATCAAGCACCGATTGCCCCAAGAAAAGTGGTGCAAAATCTTCGGTTGATACTGCTGCACCAAAAGAAACTTCGGAGAGTGTAGAACGAGTCACCGTGATTGAACAGAAGTCCCTATCTGTGGAAACAGACAGTCTAAAATCTAAAGACCAGCCTAAGATTACGAAGGAGGAGGTTAAACAGCCTGAAGACGCAAAGATTCAATCAAATAAAAAAATCGTTTCTGGTTTGCGTATTAAGAGTGAGATTACCAAAGAACCTGGTGTCGGGAAATTCACCGATAAAAAATCCCTGTCCAAGCCTGTAAAAGTCCCTCCTACAGAAACTTCTAGCTCAATGCGAAGTCAAACTGAAAAATCGCTGTTAATCGAAAAAACTGCGACAACCGTAACTACTGTAACATCAACCGGAATAACCCAACTGACTCAATTCCCTGCAGTTCAATCTGTAATTTCCGGTAACTTGATTGAAACAAACGTAGGCAGGATTAAGCTAGAAAAACTCGTGAATTTGCGTCCCGAGAGTGTAGAAGCTAGTTTAACTACCACTTATGCTAGGGTAGCGACCGATCCCGTCGTAATTAGCGGCTCAACGAGATCAAATATCGAGCAAACTAGTCAAGATGAATCACAAATCCATAAATCTACCACTGTCGAGGCACCAGAATTACTTCTAGAGAGCGGTGATGAACCTTTATTTGGTAGCATACAGGATAGGAAAAAAGTCCGTTCGAAAATTAGTAGCTGCTCGTCCGAAAATATATCTTGTGTTGAGGAGCAACAACCCATAATACAAGAGCAATCAGTGTCGAATATGGAACAGACGAGTCTTCAAGATCTTACTCAGGAAGAAGAAACATTAATGAAAATGATGCAAGATAAACTCAAGAAGAAAAAGAAACGACCCGCGTTACCTGAAGAATTCATCAAGAAAGAGTCTCAGGCTGCTCTTCCTGACAATAAAGAAGGTGATGTAATATTTGACGAATCTGAAACAAAGGTTTTAAAGACTGGACAGAAAGAGAAAGCTGCAAAATCTATGGAAGTCTTACAAGCTCCACTATCTACAGAGGCTATGAATCCTTCTTCTATCAAAACTTCTATATTAGGTATGAAAAAAATAGACACAGATCAAAAACTTGCAATATGTACGGATAAATCGGAAGTTTCATTGTCCAGCCCTGGTAACGATGGATCGCAGCCTAAAGTTGATGAGAAAAAAGTAAGCAAACCAAAAACTTCGAAATCAACCGATGGTGAAAAAATATCGATGACCAAACCCGTGGAAGATTCAAAACCAAGACAGGAAGAGAAAATTAATTCGAAACCTCAAACTCCCGTGAAAAAAAATACAGCTGATACATGTCCGATCGTTTCAGAAAGTTCAGAATGTAAACCGAATGATACAAAAAATGCTTCCGCTGCGAAAGAGTCCAAAGTGATTACTGATAAACAGAAACACATCAAGTTAACCGAGCCACCCAGGTTGATAGATTTAGAGACTGAACAAAAAATCAATCATGCAGTCGAGGTAAAAGTATCTGAGAAACTCGCGCAAATTTCTAAACCCGAAGGGTTGGAAACCATAGTCAAATCGGAGCTAATAACCACACAACAATCGGATATTGCAAGTGAAATTGCCCGTGCGCAAAATACCCAAAAATGTGACGATACTGGACACCAAATCTTTCCGTCAGAGCTCATAAAACCTTATTGGATCAACTATCACAGTTACACCGAGGCTGAACGAGACTTTTACGAAAACTACACCGTGATCAAAGTTGTGAAAGAGGCACAACCACCGACTTCTTTGGAAAGGCAAAAGTCCAGTAGCATAGAACGGATAGTGCAAGCATCGGTAATGAAAGACGAAGAAATTGAAAGTCCAACCGCAAAGTCTTATGATAGTGCCGAATCTAGAGTTTTGAATCTCTTGATGGAAGCACCGAAATACTCAGTACCGGATATTCAACAAATGGAGTTACAGTGGGTTCAAAGTTTACAGGCTGAACAAATTAATCAATCAAATATTCCTGAAGCACAACCTCTAGTCGAAAGAGCAAAGTTTGAGACAGTTATTTCGTCGGAATTAAAACAGGAGAAGTGCGTAGACCAAGAAAAAATAAATGTCGCGGAATCTAAGGATGATGAAAAATTAAAATCTGAAAAGCCTGACGTTTCCGTCATCTGCCCAAAACTTATAACATCGGGCGAGTCTACTATTCCATCACCAGTAGAAGTAAAGAAAAGTGAAACCAAATATGAAGGAAAAAAGAAACTCGAGGAATCAAAAAGTTCACAACAATTTACTAAACCTGAGGATTCAGTTGCAACGAAAGATCAATCGAAACCGATTGAAACTACTGCACTATCAGTTGTACAAGAAAAAACGATCGGAACTAAAAAAGAGGACAAATCGAAAATCGAAGAATCAAACAAGGCAAAAGTGACTAAGTCTGAAGATCCAATTGTTCCCAAAACTCAACAAGTTTTTATTGCTGAAGAAAAAGAAGCGACGATGAAAATTGAGCCGGCAATTGAAAAAGTTGAAAGTATTAAGGCGCCTGCCAAGTCTGAAAAGTCAAATGATGCTCTGAAGCCGACAGAAGCAATTAAACCCGCTGATCTTACAGTCGAAAAAGAAAAAACATGTGAAGTGCAAAAAGAAGATAAACCGGCGGTCAAGGACGGAAAAATCGAAAAACTACCAACCAAATGTAAAGATCCGATCGTTTCCAAAATTAAAAAAACCACAATAGTTGAGGAGAAGACAAAAGTTGAACTACAGGATCAAAAAGTTGGAGACGTTCGAGGGCCTACCAAACTGGAAACGTCAGATGTGGTTGTGAAGGCAAAAGAATCAACGAAGTCCGCCGATTCTTCAGTTGTAAAAGAACAAACAGCTGCGGTTCAAAAACATGAACCAATAGTTAAAGAAACAGAAATAGGAAAACGAGCTATTGAATCTAAAGATCCGGTCATTTCCAAAAATCAAGAAAGCTCAATCGCTGATGAGAAGATGACTAAAATAAAAGATGAACCGCAGGATCATAAAGTTGAAACCGTTCAAGACCAGTTCAAATCTGAAGAGTCAAATGTTTGCGGGAAGTCAACAGAACCGATGAAATCCACTGAATCCTCAGTCGTGAAAGAAAAAACTTCTGAGGTCCAAAAAGAAGATAAGTCGACAGATAAGAATGCAAAAATGGAAAAACAACCAACCAAATTTAAAGATCCGATCGTTCCTAAAAATCAAAAAGTTAAGGAAGCAAGAATAGAAAAACAACCCACTAAATCTAAAGATCCGGTCGTCCTCAAACCTAAACAAGAGATCTCAATTGTAGAAGAGAAAACGAGTGAGACAAAAGTTAAACCGCAGAATCAAAAAGTCGACAACGTTCAGGCTCCTGCCGAATTTGAAAAGTCGAATGTTCTTGTGAAGCCACTAGAATCGATTAAACCCGGTGATTCCTTAGTCGTAAAAGAAAAAACATCTGAAGTCCGAAAAGAAGATAAGATAGCAGTCAAGGCAGCGAAAATGAATCAAGAAAGAGAGAAACAACTTAGTGAATCTAAAGATCCAGTCGTTTCCAAAAATCAACAAACCTTGATCACAAAAGAAAAAACGGCAGAGACGAAAATTGAAGGTAAATCAGAAATTCCAAAAGAATCAATAATCCAGACATCTGTCGAAAAATCTGAAATCAATCCAAAAAAAGAAGACGAATCTAAAAAACCTGCAACTCAGAAAAATCAAAAGTCGGTAGTACAACAACAACCTGTTGAATCAGTGAATACTGTAGCTTCCACAAAACATCCAGATAATAATCCCGCTGTAGTCGAGCATCCAGAGTCCAATGTTGAAGGAATAGAACATACCAAAGTGGAAGAACAAATAATTCACCTGGTTGCTGATGATTCCTGGATGAGTATTTTGGATGAACCAGTACCCATCGACGATGACGACGAATTCGGAGAAATTGATGATATTTTCGAAACAGACAAGCTGCAGCCGCAGATACTAAAAAAAGAATTGCCACAAGCAGAAGAAAAAATAAAAACGAAAAAATCAAAGCTTGAAATTAAAAAAGACGAAGGACAGATATCAATATCAGTCGAACATTCTTCAACGATGGAAGAAAGTAAAAATTCCTCTACGTCTACTATCACCTCAATGGAAATAGAAAAATCAGCAGCCCAAATACCTGTTGGAAACCAACTTTCAGACGCTAAACTTCAAAGCGAAGAGATCGGGACAGCCGATAAAAAAAATTCCAGTGTCGTTAATCTACCATCTGACGATACCCGGATAAGTATTTTGGACGACGACGTCGTCATTGATGATGAATTTGAATTCCTCGAAATACCTATCGATGATTCCCCTAGTGAAAAAGATGGTGAACTCAGTGGTCGAGGGAAAACTGATGATGAAAACAATGTGTTAAAGAAAGAAATGTCATTCGAAATGAAACCTGAGCAATTATTGCCGATCGGAAAATCAATAGAAACTTGTCAAAAGACAACCGCATCTCAACCTGAAA
The DNA here is from genome assembly GCA_963989365.1 of Rhimphoctona megacephalus. NCBI lineage: Eukaryota > Metazoa > Arthropoda > Insecta > Hymenoptera > Ichneumonidae > Rhimphoctona > Rhimphoctona megacephalus. Next base: position 25,150,121 of record OZ022420.1, read on the forward strand.
TAAAGGACCTAAACACATTGTGTCGTCAAGAGCAGAAAAATCCGACTAAGCCCGACAAGGCCCTAACCGAAGAGAAATCGAAGAAACCGGGTCATTCACGACAACAGATTCCCCAAAGCAAACCAACGAGCTCCACAAAGCTTGGTACCGAGAGAAGCATTTCATCAGCACAGGAAAAAAAGGCGGCAATTGAGAATGAGAATAAGGGTCAACGAAAAGGACAAAAGGTGAAAGGAAAATCCTCGACAAAAGATTCTATACCTGCAATTGCAACGAGTTCCACGAGTAAAGTTGGCGATACAAAAACAACAACGCCGGAAGAAAAAATGCCGCTAAAAGAGTTGGATAAGCGATTGAATCCGAATGCAAAATCGTGGGCCTCGATCGTCGGTACGACAGAATTGAATGAGGATGATGATGCAGAGATTATCAAAGTCATCGAATTTAAAACAACGAAAAGTGCAGAGGGTCCCAGTAACTCTCCTGTTTTCAGTCCGACATCAACTTTGATACCAGTTAATGAACCACAAAATGAGACAGCCCCTATGAGATCACTAATGCAACAAGATACAAATCGTCGCAAAAAAGATAAAAAACACAAACGAAAGGAGGCGCACGCAGATTTTAAAAAGCAAGTCGATCCAGTTCAAGAAATAAAGTATAGAGCACCACCATTACCCGTAGATTCCGCGGATTCTAAGACATTGCATGCCGAAGTTGTCGGAAAGTCCCATAGTTCTTCTCCTCAGCCACTCGAACCAGAACAAGTAATTTTAAAACCTCAAGCTTTAAGACCGGCGAAACCAAATTCCAGCCAAGACGACGTTTCAGTGGTAATGCCGTCCGAAAGTACCTTGCGTAATGTTGCTTCGAAAATTTCCTCACTTGACAAGGATTCGGTGGACGATGTCAAAGCAAAGTCCTTTACTAACCCGGTTCCAGTTTTACAATCTATGCCAGTGGCCTGGGCCGATGACGTTGAGGATTTAAATATTGAAATATCCAATCCAAAGTCTGAAATACTCCAAACGTCTGATTCAACTAGTGGCCTATTGGAAAATACTTCTTGGGCTGCGATTGTGGCTAAAAACCAAGGTGAAATTCCAGACGATACCACTGCTACTATTATCGATCCAATCAACATTAGAAAGGGGTCAATTCCGTTAGAACACCCTGTCCAAATTGTCGTTGATGAAGTTCCAAAACCAGAGCCAATCGAAAATATTGTAAAGGTAGATGATCAGGGTTTCATGGAGTTTGTCAACAGGCGCGAATTACGCTCGAGGCGCTCGAGATCCCGATCAAGAAGTAGTAGACGAGAGAAAAAGTCACAGAAGTCTCCAGTGCATGAACTCATTGGTAAGCAAATTGACGATGACAAAAGCGGAAAAGATTTGAAAGAGGAAAAAGGCAAAAAAGCTAAAGCAAAGAAACGGGAAAATATTGAACCAGCAGATCCTCAACAGGGTATAAAGCAGGGAGAGAAAATTACAATTGAAGCTGAAGAAAGTGATAAAACTTTCGCTGAGAATAGAATCAAAAATCAACTTAAGGAAAAAACACAGAATTTATTGACAGAGAACCAGAAGACACCTGGAAAGAAAGAAATATCCACAGAAAAATCGGGAGGTCCAAGCAAGAAATCAGCCCCTAAGCCCGATCCAAGAACTAAAACATTGGAGAAACCAGATTCTCCATCGATCGATAAAGAAAAAATAAATCAAGAAGAGGTGTCTCCTAAAACAAACATAGAATCTTCTGCAGAATCATCTAAGCAGAGTGATCTTACACTGAAAGAATTACCTGCTGCGGAAAAACCTGCCGTAAAAGAAAAGTTTAAAAGTAAACAAAGTCTCAAGAGTCAACCGGTTCATCCTGAGGGTTTTAAAAGTGCCCCTGAGGATGCCAAAAAAGAATTGACCGACCAAAAACATCCGATCGTCGAAAAACAAGCCGCAATACCAGATAACGTGGAGGTAAAGACAGTCGAAGTTCCAGTGAAGTCGAAGAATCAGAAAAAATCGAAAAAGAAAGGAAAAACTGAAATTATTACGCCGGATCAATCCAAGCTCGCTGAACTTTCTATTGACGATTTCAAAGGGGTGGTGCAAGACGCGACGATTAACGTGGACAAGGAAACAACAGAGGATATTCAATTACATTCGAAGAGAGATGAAAAAGGTGAATTTTCGGCGAAAAACTCAAATAAGACAGAAGATGCAAAACCCGTACTTCCGCAACAAACCACTTCTTTAGAAAAGACTGAAACTACTTTAATAGCTGCAACAACAACTGAACAAACTGTAAGTAAAGGATCTTCGAAAGATACACAGCAATCCTTCAAACTTCAGGATATACCAAAAGACAAAACAAGATCTGTGCCTTCCGATATCGATACGAAGGAACAAGATAAAAAAAGTGATAAAGACAAGAACGAACAAGACGAGACAAAAATAAAATTAAAGCCAGACGAGAAAGTAAAGATTTTTAAATCGGATTCAAGCGTTACCGTAGAAACAGCTAAGCCGGCTGAAAAAATCGTAACTGAATCTTCAACATCTTCGGCAGCAGCCATTGCAACGGAAGTGGTAATGAATCCTGACAAATCTAAGAACGATGATGTGAAACAAGAGAATAAGAACAAAAACAAAAAACCTAGTGAACAGTGCAAAGACAAGCTTGATTCTGAGATCAGAGTTGAGAAACTCGACAATAAAGCAGAAAATATTCTATTAAGTGTATCTGACCATAAAAATGAAGATCGGATGAAAATTGAAGCAGAAAAGAGTAGCATACCAGACGCAAATATCAAACCAGATAATGTAGAAAAAGCCCCTATTGTTGAAACACAACCTTTCAACATAAAAAATGAAAAGCTTGTGGAATTAGATGCGAAACCTAATGCAGAACCAACCATCCAATTGTCACAAAAAATTGAAATAGCTGATTCGATTATACCAAAGGAAAAAGCTGAACCAGATAGTTCGCATGCGAAAAGTGTTAAAGCAGGCTCTTCGCCCGAACTCGCAGCAATACAAAATCTCCATTCGGAAGAGGACAAGGGCAGTGCGCCGAAGCTCTGCGGCAAACCCTCCGACCAAGTTCAACCCAAAGTAGACAAAAAACCACTTGTAAAATCCGAAGCTTCGTCAGATCTTGCTACTCTGGACGTTATTTCTGGTCCTAAAACTCCAGCTGAGCCAAGGTCAAAGGTTCATTTTTATATTGACGAAGACGATATCGTTGTGGTTAGCCACGAACCCGAGATGGTGAAGAAAGAAATTCATTTCGACGAAGAGACATCGAGTGACAAATTAAGTAGATATATTTCGTTAGACGGCGGTTTTTGGTTCAACAAAAGATCTTATGACGATGCAGAACGTAATCTCTTTGAGAACTTAGCGGCATTGTCAAAGAAGATCCCAACCAAAGAGGAGATAGATTCGAGTAAAGATGATAAACGCGATCGCGACGACGATGATTCTCACGGTGACAAATCGGGCGGAGGCGGATCTAGAAATGATTCGCCTAATGTATCTAATTCTAACTCATCGACCCCGCGAACTGAACGACTCGTCGCGGATTTACCCGGTGGAATATGTAGCTGGAACGATTACAGCACGTATTTGGCGATTGAACGCGACGACACACAAACTGATCCCAGACTCGATCACACCTCTCAACTAGTACACAAAATAACTACAGATCTTACAACAGATTTGGACTCTATTAACGATTCGGACGAACTAATATCTGCCTCTGCCTTATCCTCCAACAATCCAATTGAGACAAGCCTCGAAGTACCATCGGTGTCTTCCTCATACCTGAAAAACAACAGCCTCACCACTGTGACAACCCTTTCTCCTCCTAAATCCGCAATGCATTTAGGTATAAAGACAGGAGAATCTGTACAGCAGTGGAGCACCGAACGGCAGGTGGAGAGAGAGACTGAGGCAGCCACGCCTGAAGCGAAAAGGATCCAAGGGATCAAGGTGCGACAAATCCCGCCAGTCCTCTTGGTCTTGTTGCATTATGACTATTATATCTATTACTATTGATAATTATTATAAAATTTGGAGATTTCTTGCCGCCTCTTTCTTTATTACTATAATACTTTTAAGTATTACAAATGTGTTTTGTTCGATTGGTTTTATTTGTTCGCTCTCTCTCTATCATTTGTCCATGTCGCCACTGATGTGTTGCTCGTTTATTAGGCATTACCTCGCTTTCTTCTATATATGGGACCTACGTATCTTTTATATCCTCGCCAGCATGCCCTCCCCATCAGTTACACGATTTCATTTTATCTTTTAACCCTTTGTACATAAGCTGAAAAGTCTGAAGTGTTTACGTTTGATTTAAAGTTCTCCGATGGAGCGATTGAAATATGCACGTCGAACTTTAACTCAAGCATACACAATTTTATCAGTTTCATTGTTTTGTCGTCTCTACCGTTTCACAGCTCGAATTGTATTCTTTTTTCAGAATTAACGAATTTGGAGATCCGTTCGACACGACGAGGCCATTTGATATAAATTTATCCACGTTACCGTGGAATTGTTACAATTCTTTTTTTTTTTGTTCATTTATTTCATCATCATGAATGGCCTCGATGTGTAGAATTTTGTTGAATCATCGTCGTGTGATTTATTCGTCGGTATTTTTGTTGTTTTTGTTAACTTTACATTCTTCACAGGATTGCTGATTTTTTTTTCAAGCTAATACAATTAATCCACCGTCTGGAGTTTTACCAAAGAGTGCTCGCCATGTGCACGGCATGGTCGACCTTGTTTATATGCTTAATTATACATATTTTATTACTACAATGTTGCAAGAAACGATTTTTAACAACAAAGTATGCCCGTTACAGGCCTCAATGGAAATTGACATCAATGATTTGACAATCGCTGTCCTACGATTGGAAAGTTCTTTGGGCAACTTGCCATGCGAAAGCTTACAATCGATGCTTAATGCGCTCACGGTAAGATTTTTTGTCGAAAAATATATAAGCATCATTAAAAAAATTAATAGTATTGGAGACAAAAAATGATTATCTATTACCTTTATGAAATAACTATCAGTCGGAAGCTTTACTTACTTATCAAATATTGTCGCGATCATTTCTATTCCATGTTATAGCTATTAATTGTGTATAAAAGCTTTTCGTACAATAAGGTGGCCAAGAACATTACGATTATGATTTTTACGTCTTCGCATTTATTTTCATTACCTGAGAATCCCCCTGAACTTTAAAATTTGTGATATGCAGGCAATAATCCAAGAACTGCATCGCCTGGAAGAAATCGCTTCGAAGCTGAATGACAATTTGACCCAGAACTCAGGGGATTCCGAGTGGCAAAAGTTATCAACCACCTTAGTTGGGGTTCGGTCACGAATTGTTGCACTAATCTACCAAGCTGAACAAGGCAACTCTACACTTCAAGAGGCACAAAAAATTCAAGAAAAACGGCAGCTCGAAATTATCACCTATAGACAATTCCTCGACGATACAGATGCCTGGCTAAGAAAATTGATTGTTACCCTAAACGAGCAGTTGTCAATATCGACGTACAAGGTTCGCTGCATCTGCATTGTTTTACTTAATTTTCAAGGAAACTTATCATTTATCAAATTTTCAAAGATCCAATTCGACGAAAAATACATTAATACGCCGGAAGAAAAATATAAATCGAGTTGAAAATTTTATCTTGGATTTTCCAAATCTAATGGTGGTGGATTTACTGCGTATGAAATGAATTCTACAAAATATCGCGTTACTTTTGGAACGTAACTTGAATATTATGAAGTTTGTAATTGAAAATTATCGTGTTATCTACAGGCTCTGGAAGAAGAACTCTCGATGCGCACTGATAGAGTGACTGAACTCGAGGAGCTACCGGAAGTAAACACACTGGCCAAAAATTTGAGGGAGGCATTGGTGGAAATGTCATTACGACTACGACACAAGCAGAAGGTACTCGAGACTTACCAGAGTTCAGGAGCTTTCGCAATGTTCGTTGCACTTCACGCTGCGGTGGCGGGGCTAGCTTTAAATAATAACAATCGGACTGAAAAAGTTGGAGCATGAACTTTCGGGCATCTTGCTGGGGCAAGATCGCTTTGGAGAGTATCGTAGATCCACGTAGCGATGGATATGTCTATTTAAAAAAAGGACCCTTATATATAAACATGCACACATTTACTGTCTCTACAATTTCGTTGTAATATAATATCTATATTTTTCACACTATCATATCTCGCCGCCATTCCACTCCATCTGTTTCAAAATGGCGCATGTCTATCAAGAAATATTGATTCATTAGATCGAAGCCAATATTGTATGTAGTACAACTTACAACACGGGGCTAACTTTGTTTGTAATGTAATTGTTGAAAGCAACTGGGATTTTGCGGGTCTTGCTTGACGAGGCAGGATTGGTTCATTGTCTGTTTTTATTTATTCTCAATTACCACAGTTTTAATATTTAAGAGAGCCACTTTTTTGTTACCTCTGTTGGACAATTTATTCCGAATTTTTTTTGCATCGATTCTGGAACGAAATTATTACACATAGGCTTTTTATAGTTATATCTATTTTAAATTCATTAAATATTACTTGAAAAATAGTATTTTATCAGTGTATTACGACAAGACTCTCACAGTAATCTGTACTCGAGGAAAGACCGAAGTACGAATGCTTTTGTATCACATTACGTTAATTTTGTGTTTTTTTTGCAATAATTTATGGACTAAATCGAAATTCATGTCACTCTATGTACACAAAGTTTCACGTATCATATTCACCGTCACCGCCATCGCCGTCATCTTCATAGTCAGCATCATCATCTTCATCTTCATCATCATCGTGCATTCATCATCCCATCCTGAACGTCACCTGTATAATTTCATTTTCTTTTTTCGTAGTACGCCCACTCTTCTTTTCGCATACGTAAATAAACTCTACGTTACGTTTATTTATATAGAATATATGTAAATATACGTCTCTACCATTGTTATTAGTTTAAGGTGATGGATGTACCGTAGACGTTGCATGTATCTAAGGAATGTTAATACAACCTCTGTACTTTGGTATCATTAAACTATGATCGTTAATTTATTTTTTATTTCGCTGAATTTATTTACTGTTCGATAGTATTATTGTTTCTGGGATAAAATAAAATACGTAGATAAACTTCGATGTGTACCGTTCTCCGAAAGAAAAAATACTTGTAGTCGTTAAAAGTCGTGTCAGTCCCATGCATCGTTTATTCACGTCACCGTTTCCCTAATGCGATTATTCCAATGGCAACGATAACAATAACGAAATCATGATCATAAATCATTCTCATGTAATAATGTGATATCATAACGCACATGCAATTACTTAATCATCAACAGCACTCCGTCATTCGTTTGTAGAGTACAAAAAATCATTCGGCATCACTAATTATCGTCATAAAAAAACGCATCAATTCATCACAGAAAAAAATCCTACAAACGTGGAAGTTTCGATATACCTTCTCAAAACTAGAGAAGGGTAACGTATTTATTTTTGCGTTATGAAGTGCGAATGCTCTCCTTATCCTCAACCTCGTGGTTTTTACAGGAAATACTTGAGGACGATGAATCTGGGGAGGCTCACGACGTTACGTTCGATCGTGACGATGCAACTCTCGAGCAGGCCCCCTCGATTCATTCGCACGAGGAAGATGTGCCCTCGTGGGCTGATGTTTCTCTTCAAACCGGTCAGAGTCTACTGATCGATGTACTCCCAGGGTTAGAATTTGAAAAACCCAGTCAGCTGACGAAACAAACATCGACCTCGCAAATAGCCGAGGTTAGAACCACTTGCCAAGAACTGATGACCGAGCCAATTATTGCCACTAGTGATAACAAGACTACGACACAAGAGAGTATCAAAGTAACTAAGAGAACCGACGGTAGTCACGATGTCATCGAGATAGCCACAAAAAATATTCCTACAATTGAACGCCCATTCCCACCAACCGATTTGGATGACATTGTCGTTGATATGAAGTACCAAGACGCAGAAGTACAACAAACCGCTTCCTCTGAACTAAATATACAACACGCAGCGCCACAATCATTCGAAACTTTTCTCGTTGAGCCGGATGACGTGACGACCGAAATAGTCGTCGATGCCGACGGCACCAAGCGAATAATCGTTAGAAAATTACGTAGAACCCTAGTTACGAACGAAACCAGTCATGCACGAGATTCCACACTCTCAACCATCGTAGATGACCCCGCTGCCACCCCAAGCGTGCAGGCATTTTCCGAAGCGACAATGAGAGGACAACAGGTAACTGTGACGAGAACGAGAGCCGATGGCAGTATCGAAACAGCAACCAAACAGACTTATGGCGGTAGGGTCACTACGGGTGCACCAGGAGACGACACAACCATACAGGAATATGAGGCACCAGTACAATACACTCACAAAATTGTTCAAGGTAAAATAGGCGATGTGGACTCAGATGTTAGCCAATTGGGATTTGAATTTGGAACAGAGGAGGCTGGTTATTCAACTAAAACATCGACTGTTAGTGCAACTGTTCAACAAGTTACTAGACGAGTGATACGGAGGACAAAAAGAATAATTCGCAAAGTGACCATAATAGATGGAAAAGAGACTACCAGCGAGGAAATAATTGAGGAACCCGAAGAAGTGGAGATCAATGATCAGGACATTCCTCATATAAGTATCAACGTTGTCAAGAGAGAAGATGAGAGAGAATTGCAACCTGAGATAATTACGAAACGACCTTCCGATTCGAATTTCCGTGGTACACCGGGTAGTCCACTTCAGGGACCATTTTTTGGTCCTTTTGCCAAGGACATAAATGCGGACCGTATCACCAAAGATAAAGAGGATGAAATGAACATCGGAGAGCTAACACCAGATAGCAAAAGGTTTGAGCAAGACAAACCACTGATCAGCCTGCAGAAAGATTCACCGAAATCTAAAGTTTACTCCCCCGACTCAACACTAAAAAGTGAATCTTGTGAAATCGAGCGATCCATCGAAAAAATCGGAACACAAGAATCTTGCCCAGAGTCGGAATCCGTTGATTTCCGAGGTAAAAAATCACAGATCCACGTGATTGATAAACACGAATGCGAATACTTCCCCGTTGAGGTAAATCCAGAAAAAGCTCAACTTAGTGAGTCATTATCGTCGCAAAATTTAATAGACGCTGAAAAATGTGTCATTTTGCAGACATCGATGGGAGAAGTATCGAGGATTGATACGCCGGCTGAGTCTTCGCGAGAATCACCCAAAGAATTGGACGATTCTCAGATCGATTTTACGAGAGCAAGCTGTAAGTGTGACGTTGTACCAGTTATAAGGGAGGGTAAAGATGTAGAAAGAGGCACGGTAGAATTAGAAGAGCACAAAGACCATAGCAGCACCGTAGAAGTCCGTGATAAACAACAGGATTGCGTTATCTTAGAGGATAAGCATATACAGGCCGGGCAGGCTAAAACGGGTGACAGGGTACCAGAGTCCACATCTTCGACATCAAGTGTCGACAGTAAACCCTCAGAACCTGCTGCGAAAAAAGGAATCTCGTCACCAAAGGAAGATTCAAAGCAGTCATCAGAAAAGGAACAAAGGCCACCGAAAAAATTTGACGACAACGATGACTCTTCGAGTAGCGAACGTAAAAACGGGGGAGCTCCGTCTACGGGTGAAACATTGAGACCAGATTATAAATCAGTTATAGAAAAAGTCGCAATTAGTTTATCAGTAGGTAACAAAGCCGAAGATGCTGGATCTTCGGTATCCATGATCACACAGCCCCAAAACTTGGAAAAGACTAAAACTCATCATATAGTAAAAGAGGACGTTGAAATCAGAATTCCGGCTGATAAAGAAATCATAAAAACTATAAGCAATAAAATCATACAAACAAGTTCACCTGAAATGGTTGAAAAAGTGGCCGAAACCATTTCTCCCCAAGATACCAAAACTATTGAGACCCTGGATAAAGAGACCGAAATGGTACAACCAGAAAGCGAAACAGAGTCCAGCTCAGCTAGTAGAAAAAGTAGGAAAAAAAAGAAGCGAAGAGAAAAAGCAGACTCCGAGGAAAAGACACCTGTAGACGACCATGTGCCATCAGCGAGTTCGATTACTACTACAATTGCGGAATCAATAGATCTTAATATACCACTGACAGACTCTACGAAACATCCAAGTGAACAACCCCAACCCGATGTTATGGCAATGACGGATAACTCATCGTTAAACCTTTCCATACAGAGAGACGATAGCTTAAACGAAGAGAGTGGCTACGAACCTGATGAAAAAACTCTCGATGAACTGTCTCCGGAACAAGAACTTCTTGACGACGTGACAAAAAGACGGAAGAAGAAGAAGAAGAAGCAGAGGGCTATAACCGCTAAAGAAGATGATGAAATATCGGCAGTTCCGAAAAGTAGCACGAGTGAAGGTCGTACATCGGATGAGGAAGTTAGCTCTATTTCCGGGGTTACAGAACCAGGATCAACGGACGGTATCACGAAAATGAAAAAGGGGAAAAAATTGAAAAAAGATAAAACCGGACCGGAAAAAATACGAAAAGCTATCGAAAGGAACGAAGCAGATACTCAAACTGTTTTAGAGACTCGGGACATCTCAGCGGGTCAACTGACCCCTGAAGAGCCACAGAATGTCGAGTGTTCATTCCAAACGTCACTGGAAGTTGACATCGAAACTCAAGAAGCGGAAATTCAGACGGCAGCTCCGCAAGACATAGACTCGGAAATTCAAACTTCACCTACTCAAGTTTTCAATTCTGGTATACAAACTATGGCTCCAAAATCACCGGAACGCAAACACTCATCCTTGCAAACATCTCCACTAGCAAGGACTGAAGGAGCTGTTCAAACAAGCCCGATCGAAAGTTCTCCTAAAATTAGAAATCCAGTTGAGGTGCAGAAAGAAGTTGCGGAAATTGACGTTCAAACGATCGAAGTTGACGTGGACACAACAGAAATCCAAACTTCACCGATCGAAACTGTTTCAACCGCAGAGATTGAGACACAGACCCAACAAAATAGGGACACGTCTATAGATATGGAGCAGCAAACATCCCCATCACCGATACCTGAAAAAATCGTAATGCATGAAACACTTACGCAAACTTCACCACGAGCAGTTAGGGAGACCATTGAAATCGATGTTCAAACTAGCAAACCCACAAGTCCAGAAGTTCCAGAAATGGAGAGTTCGGAAATCCAAACGGATACTACCGAAAAAATGTTTTTAGGAACTGCGGAAACGCAAACAACACCTCCGCCAGTTCCCGAAGAGATAAACCTAGAAGAAAGTGCGATTCAGACGGATTCACTGGAAATAATCGAAACCAGAGAAATGAACATGCAAACCAGCAAATCGGCGAGTCCAGAACCACCAACAACCGAGAATTTTGAGATGCAAGCAAACATAGTCGAGGAAATATCTGTAGATACCATGGAAACTCAGACAACGCCGCAAGAAAGTCCGAGAGAAATTGAGACTCAGGAGACCGAAGTGCAAACTAAATCACCGGAACCTACGATCGAAAATACTGTACAGACGAGTCCAATACCTAGTCCCGAACGTGTACAACTTATGGAACTTTCCGCTCAAACGAGCGTCGAAGACCTCGTCGCGACAATGGAGGAAGAATCGCAAACGATTGCTCCGGAGAAGGTCGAAACGTCTGAGTTTTCGGTACAACTAAAGACGAATGAATTGATACCAACAGCTGAAGACAGTGCTCAGACTATTTCAGATACAGCAGAAATAAGTATGCAAGCTGACACCGAATGTAAACCAGTTGTGTCTGTTGAACAACAGACGATTGTAGAGTCAATCGAAAGTGCTACTATGCCTGAACCCGGAGTAGAAATGACTGAAACTGCAACTATGTCCGAAATCATCGAGTCTATTGAAAGTTCAACGATGTCGGAGCCTAAAGTAGAAATGACCGAAACTGCCACAATGCCCGAAAACATCGAATTAGTTGAAACATCGACGATGGTTAGGGGTCAAGTAGACAACACTGAAAGTGGAACGATACAGGAAATTGTCAAATCCATCGAGAGTTCTACGATGCCTGAACCTACAGCAGAAAAGGCTGAAACTGCGACCATGCCAGAAATCATCAAATCTATTGATAGTTCGACGAGGCCTGAGCTTTCGGTAGGAATGATAGAGACTGGAACTATGTCAGACATCATTGAGTCTGTCGAAAGTTTTACAATGCCTGAGCCTGAAGCAGAGACGAGAGAAGCTGCGACTACACCTGAAATTGTCAAGTCCGTTGAAACTTCTACAATGTCTGAGATTAAAGTACAAACCACCGAATCTGCTACTACGCCTGAAATGGTCAAGTCCGTCGAAACATTCACGATGTCTGTACCCGCAGTTCAAACGATGGATACTGCGACGATGTCTACGACCATTGATTTGATAGATATTTCTACAATGCCAATCCCCCAGTTACAGACAACTGAAACTGGAACTACACCAGAGATCGTCGAAATAATTGAATCTCCAATTATCCCCGTTTCTATGGAGGAAATAATCAGAATTCCAGATACACCAATGGAGACAGAAGTGTTGCAACAACATGAATCATATTCGGTAGTGTCTGAAGACGATAGCAGGATGGAACCAGCTCTAGCTGTGGAACTTCCGAAATTAACAAAAGCTGAACAAGAAACTCAGCAACTCGAAGAAATTCCTATTCAAGCTACTTCTGAACGAGATTCCACCCCCGAAACATCCTTCGAGGTTCACGTACATGCCACCGTTGAAGTATGTGACAGCTTGACGACGGATAGTTCGATGATTGATAGCGTATCCACAGCGGAACCCAGTAGGGCAAGCAGCGCTACAGCCACTGAAGAATCGATCGATTCCACCAGGTTAGTACATTTTTTTCTCCCTATTTATGAACCGGTGTGGTATCAATTATTTGACATAATTTGTTTAATCATAATGATTAATTATGTAATTTCATCTGTATTAGATCTAGCAAACGTCACAAAAGAAAGCGAAAACACAAACAGAGCGAGGCTCGCGAACCAACGCCTGCAGATCATGATCAACGCAATGACTTTGACGTAGAGAATAACACACCTCCACAATCTGGAGCTGTCTTTTGGAAACTTTCTTACTCCGATGTGGCGAGGAAAAATGCTGGCAGTAAGGAAGGGCCGAGTCATCCTGGTTACGAATCAACGAGCGGACGAGAAGCACAGAGTATCGACAATATGACCATTGGGAGAGTTCGCACTGATCTCAAATTAACCAACACCAAACGACAAGGAGAATCACCAGGGAAAGTACTAACGCAACAAATTGTGAAAATTGAAGACCAAAAGACCAATGACGGCATTGGAACAGACACGGAAATCGTCGTTGGGGCAAATCTATGCATTGATTCTACGCAAAAAGACGACAACGCCAATTCTCCCCGCGAAACTTCAGATTCCTTACGTCGAGGAAAGTCCACTGAGAAAGTCCCACCGATTCCAGGTTCCAGCGGATTCCCCGGAGTCATTCGAATCGAAGAGCCACCAGAACCGATGGACACTAGTGAAGAACCGCTGTCGCCCATGGAATCAATATTATCTAAAGACCGAAAACAAGAAAAAAAGAAACAGGAAATCAAGAGTTATGCCGAAGCCATTGGAGAATCGGATACCTGGGAAGAGCGAGAGCTTTTATCACTTCAGAATGTACCAAAACAAAAATCACCTGGACCCAGTTCAACGTCCACGAATTTCATAATATCCGAGGGACGTCAATACGTTGACAAGCCTCATAATCAAATGATCATGATGACCAAAGCTACACGAATGGTCTCGGAACGTTTGACCAATCTACCTAAAGCAAAAGAAACAAGTTATTTGTCGAACATTCTTCATGTAGCATCGCTTGAAGATGTCGAAACTACCAAACCTGCTGAAGAAAGAGCCTCAGAAGTCAGAAAAGAATTGATGCACTTGAGAAATGCCGTCGAAGAAGAGAACGTCATTGTTGTCGAAGAGAGTTTGATCACAATTATCGAAACCATCTCGACGTGGCTTGAAACGATCGAGTACCGAATATTTCTCGGACGAGAGAGTCCGAATGGACCCAGCCAGGATGACAGTCGCACCTTTGTCGATCTTCGAGATGAAGTCAATCACGTAGAACAAAGTATCAAAGAACTCGATTTAATTTGGAATGAGATTGAGGCTAAATATCCGGAAGATGAGAGATCACGAGTTCGCGAATGCATGGAAGCGTTGGAACATCAGGTAAAGGCGATCGACGATGTCACGAGCGACGGAGAAAGATACACGAATGCGGAACTTGCTCGGTGGGACGAATTCATAAACGGAGTCTCCAACATTTATAGGTAAGATTTTATAAACCTCTAATAGAATGCGTGTATAACTGATGTTTCAAATAATTTAGAAATGCAACATGTACGAATCCGCTAATATATTTATAATTTATCAACGGCCCAAAGATTTTTAAAGCAAACATGAATATTCAATAAGAATGTCAGAGTATTTGTTATAGTGAAAATTAGAAGAAAAAAATGCATCGAATTGTTACAACAGTTAAATACCCATTTTTGACAAGGCAGTAATTTTTTCATGAACTTCCCGAAAATGTTTCACTAAATCGTGCCTGCGAATTGAAAAAGACGTAGTTATAAATCTGTTAATCTTTACAGAATCAAATTTCTTGATGAAAATAAAAATTGAAGTTCACTTTGGTATATAATGCGAAACATAATGTGAATGTTAGGTTGGTGGATGAGCAACGACGTCAGTTTGATGTGATAATTGAGAGCGAAGCATCAACTGTGTGGAAGCTTGAGGAGCTGGAAAAATTGGAGAACACGAATCGTTGTCACATGTGGAAAACAAAAAAGCTCGTTGCAGCAGCCAGAGGTTTACTTCGTGATTATCCTGGAAAGATTATACCGGAAGAGACATATGCCGCTCATGAGATTACGAGTCTGATTGAACACAACATTTGCGTAGAAAGGGAGCGTCTTCACCAATTACTGTCTCTGGCTGAAGAGTACGAACAGACCCTCCAGGAATTTGCCCAAATTACGGAAATAGCCGAAGAACTTTTGGCCAGTCCGATATCTGTAATGAGCTTGGAGCATTTGCAGGAAGAGATGCAAAAACATCGTAAATTCTTTGTTAACTTAAATCACTGTCGTGCTATATTGGAATCGCTGGAGGGCAACCTCGATACTGAGACACGAATGAAATACTCAAACCTTCACGAGCGCTTACACAGCCGAGCTATAGCTCTTCTGGATATGGCAGCGTCCAAATCCCAACAAATGTCCCTCGCCGCATCTCGATGGATCGTTCTCGAGCAAGGTGTCAAAGAAGAACGAGGATGGTTGCAAGTTGCACATCAAAGAGTTCCTGATTTACAGACGGTCACGTCTTCTGACTATGATCAGTATATATCACTCTACCAGGTGAGTTTACTGTTATTATATTTTTATTTCACCGTCAATTAGTCAAACAAAAAATCAATATAAGTCAAATTACTTTCTGTTACGTTTAGACGAATGTATTTATTTAGGTGTTTCAAGGACTTTTTATACATGTTTTCAACCCAAGATTTTAACCGAAATGAATTTCAATACTAAGCGATTGGGCACACATTTAAAAGAATTAAACTAAGTTCTATAATGAAAATAACAAAAAGGTTATCCGCAAACTGGTCACACAAAAAAATAGTCAACAAATAATCAAACAATTTCACACGTCGTGTGAAATAAATTCATGTTTTTTTCCGTTACATGCGGTATGATTCAGAATTTTCTTTATGACTTTCTATGAATTGTTGTCAATGTGATATTTAGAAAACTGTTTCTTTAACGACTTCGGAACATACAAAGGTAATGTTGAATAACTGCCAAAAATTCGTCAAGAGAGTGATTTTTCTTCAGCTTTTTATAAAATTCAACAGAAATGTTTTTCAAATGTTCATGCAGATTCAGAAAAAATCAACAAATTCACTATGGCATGATTATTGCTTCAAACTAATATTTACAACATCTCAAACGTGGTTGAATTGTTAAGATTTTTGTCACATTGCTGAGTATCAAAAATCTAATCGAACAATCTTTGTGGTTGGAAAAATATGTATAAAATATTCGTAAATAATAATAGTTACAGCTCCAAAAATGAAAATATTAACTACTACCTGAAATCAACACTATACCAGCTATCCGAAAACCATTTGCAAAATCGTACTGTAGCCTAAAAATAGTAAAGTGGTAACCCTTTTGCCAGACACATAACGTTTCGAAAAACATTTTCTTAAAGGTATAAAAAAAAAATATTGTTACGTGACTCGTATGCGTAACTCTTGACCCATTTATTTTCCAACAGTCACTGTCCTCGGATATAGAAACTCATCACGCTCGTCTCGTTCAATTATTGGCGATGGCGAGTGGTTTACGAGAATTGATAAACATCGAAGACCAGGAGAATCAATACAGCGACGCTTTGGATGTTATTTTGAAGCTTCAAGACAATGTGGAAACGTCACTTCGACGATTATTGGCGTTCCGAGACAGTTGGTATAATCAGGAAAATCTTTTCACTCGTATGGAAAATTGGCTGACAAAGGCCGAGAGGGATCTTTATACTCTGCAAGATCAGCCGGATGGGCACATGCGTCAATTTTGGGTAAGAATATCAAAGCTCGATTAAAAATAAAGTACAGTAAAGTGATCGTTGAATGCATTGTTAGAGAATTTGCAGCTTCGTTTATTAAACTGCTTTGTTTCCTGTGATGTGAAAAAGAGGAGAGGAGATATCAAAAAAGCCCTCAAGCAGCAGACTTTGCATTTGGGTCAAATAATTCCATTAGCTTTGGCTTCTTGCCACAGATATACCGAGTCCCAAACAGATACGAATCTCTCTCTCGTCCTCAGTTGTGTATATATATCAAGATCCCAACATTGAACGAAACAACCTCCAGTGTTTTAAAACTTTGATTCACAATCGCAGTCCTTTTATATATTTATCAAAGGAAATAATTCATGGTCTGTGTTTCGCGTGTGGTATATCGGATTTATTTTTTTTTGTTCCGTTTCAGGAACTTAAGGCGCAATACGAATTGCACAACAATATGAGAAACGAGGCGAACAATTGTTTCGAACAAGCATTGCGAATAGTGCCGTTGTCGGACGAGATGCTGCAGCGCCAATTCCACGGAGAATTGGAAGATCGTTGGCACGTTATTGCTGATAAAATTGGATCCATACAAAAGGCCGTTGTCGATACTTTAGCGTCTGAAGATGTTCCGGTAAACGATAAATTGCGTTTACTCGAACGTGAGCTCAACGAGCTAAGAATAACAATCGATGGTTTTCATGGAGTTTTAAAGACGGAGGAAGAACTCGAACTTTATGTTGAAAGATTGAGCATTCTGTTGGAGCGCATTTGCTTAATCCAGGATGAATTGGGAAGATTGGGAATGTTACCAGCTACAGAGAGCGAGAGAGTTGGATTTTTGTTATCACTCGCGCGTCGGATCGAATGCCAAATTGGGGAAGAACTCGACGCGGCTCAATTATTGCGCGAACGTTTGCAAGCCCTTCAGCGTGGATTGAGACGCGTGAGAAAATCTCAAGTGAGACAATCAATGATTATAGATCAGTGCGAGGAGTCGATGAAACACGGTAGCGATTCAGTCGCTGCTGGTGTTGAACGTTGCCAAGGAGTTTCTGATGAACTCACTCTACTCTGGCAAGATTTAATGGGGCTACGACAACTTTTACACACGCTTCCCGGTGGCATGAGAGTCACAGTTTCACACGTAGGCGTTGAACGCGATATTTCGAATCTACAGGATATTCACACCGAGCTTGAGTCCAGATGCGCCAGACTTTTGATACTTTTAAAAAATCGTCTTGCACTCTGGCGACGTTTCGAGAAGCAACTCGAAATGGTTCAACAATCCGTTCAAGAGGCCGATTATATGATGGAACTTTTGACTGTCCAGGGAACCGTCGATTACGAAAGACTTCTGAAAGCTACCGAACGATTGGAGGTAAGTCCCATGTTTTTTTTTCTAATTCTTCAATTTACAGGATTTTTTTTTGATGAACCAATAAAATCCTGCTTTTGAGTTTTCTATTTTATGAATTTAATGCTAATTAATATAATCCTTGGTTTTGGATGTCACAATCACAAAAAAAAACATGAATTCAGGCGTTTGATAATATTCCTTAAATAACAAATTTATCAAATAAATTACAATTTTGAAATAATTTGTAATTTAATCTTTTTAATTGTATTCCTGAAAAGGTAAGAAAAAGAGAATAGCAGCTGAATTAAGAGACTCGTCTCCAATTTTGACAATTTTTTTAATACGTTTTTGAGAACGTCTTCTTGATAATTGAAGAATTTTTACAAATATATACAGGCTGTCCTTTCAATTACGGAGGTCTGCGATGAAAAACTTGTTCCAACGAATTTATGGGATGCTAACAGATCTTTGGTAGAATCCCGCTTTTGAGTCCACATCACATTTCGTTGCAAGACAAATATTTGTGGAAAAACCAATTTCTAATTTACTGAGTATTGCATTAATTATAAAAGTGTATTGGGCACACATTTGGTTCAAATAATATGTTCAAATTTGAAGAAAAAGTAGGAAGTCATTCAATTTTCGTCATAACTATTGTGCCTTTATATGGGCTGTCTTGTAATTAGATTGCAAAAACAAGATATTACTGATATCTTCAATGATAGGCCCGATCAGTATGACCCGCTTCGCATTTTCAAAAGTCAAATTTTTCCACACCATTCGTCCGACCGGAATAAAAAAGCTTCAGACCATGGAGAAAAAAAGCAAAAATGGGCTGAAACTTTTTTATTCCGATCGGACGAATGGTGTGGAAAAATGTCCACTTCGAAATTTGCAGCTATCTCTCTCGTACTCATGCGACTGATCCTTATCCTTAATATAAATGTGTTGTGGTATGTTCTTTTTGGATACCGTTTCAAGAGCACTGCAATCAAGTGTATCACTATCTTTCACAAACAGCTTTTAATGATTCAAATTTCGCAGACTTGTGTTATGTTTATAACTAATTTATGAATGAGCGATTCAATAAATAATGTCGGTCGAAGATTTCCTGTCTATACGATAAAAAAAAAAAAAATTATTTTGTTAATTAACGAAATAATGTGAAAGTTAAATTCTGGATTTTTTTGAATTTCGGTCAGTTCAATTGAAAGTTCTATTGACATAGTGATTGTTATTGAAATCCTTTCTATATTTCTTGAGTCCATTCAGCTTTGAGCTCTCATAAATATTCATCGTTATTTTCTACATGTGCAAACGTACGTAAGCTTGAATTTATGTATACACTGTTACAAATGCGTTTGAGTAGGAACTAAAATATGCGGAACAAGTGTAAGTAAATGAACGCATGCGCGCCACTCAAGAAGGAACTTTTATCAAGCAACACTTGTATCGTACTCGGTGGTATCAGTAACTGACGAGCCTCGTGCGGGGTCACTTCTTCAAAAAGAGAGAGAGAGAGAGAGAGAGAGAGAGAGAGAGAGAGAGAGAGAGAGAGAAAGAGTGGGAAAAGAAGCGCGACAAACACGAGACGGTTGAGAGTGACCAGTCTCTTGAACTTTTATCAAATCAATGTGTATTTTCAAGTGTTTTTCGACAGCCTTTGAGTGCTACAGGCTCACATGATCTGGTCTTTGAATTTTTTTCAAACATAAGAACTCATAAAGTTGATCTTAATAACTAAATTTTCATAAATGTTCAACCCAAATTTACGTGACAGTCACAAACAACAATATCTTAAAAATAGTCGTCGATATGGAAAAGTGCGACCGATATAAAAGTTCTAAATTCAAATTAATGTGAAAAAAAAAAAAAAAGAAATATTTTTAAAAAAGACGAAAACCGAAAAATACTATTCAGAACGATTGGAAAAAAAATCGTATAAATTCCCGAAATAAATTCACATAACACAGTAAAAAGAAATATCTAAAAAAATAACAGTGACGAAGTAATACTCCCTACGATGTAAAAGCTCCGGATGAAGCTTTACAGAGAAAATAAAAACCACATCTAAAAAAAGCGATGATATAAAAAGTATATCCGAGTGGCTCGCGGATGGGGTTTTGCGCGGTGGGCAAAATTTACTTCGGTTCTCTGTTTAGACGAGACTCCTCCAGCATCATCTATTTAAAGACGTGACACGTATTTGTACTGGGTAAGGTTGATATAAACTTAACATTTTTCAATCACGATTGCACATGTTCGTTCGAAACTTGGTTGCAAAATGCAGAAAGCGTTTATAAATTCTTAAAGATTTGCTCGATATGCACACAAATCTATTTCGAAACGATTATCATCGCGCTCATTTTTATTTATACGCGTATCCCTCGGCTATGAATATGTTCCTTTAATATTTTTATTGTCGTATACATTTATTGCACTCGACAAACACGTCAAGTCTCCCGGCATTCTATTCGGTACTTATTATAATTTCATTAGGTATGATGTCACCGATTCTTCGATCGAAACAGTACCAGTACAGCTCGTGCATTTCTTTTAACCTCGTATGTGCAAAATAGTGTTTCCCTCGAGGTTGTATGTTTGACCGAATAACGGGTATTTCGCCGAGGTAGCTCGCGTAAATAACGGTGGAGATTCTAAGCTCTATCCGACAAACCGTTCCGTACAATTCCACAAATTATTTGAACAAGGTACATCGCAAATTACTAGACACTTTCATTCGTCAAGGCTCTTGTGATTAAGGAGAAAACAATTTACCAGCAAATGACAAACTCGTACATATTCTTGTTGATATTCGAATGAAACTTGAATTTGCCACGTTGCGCGTAGTATTTTGAAACTTCAACGCGTACTGTTATCGTTCGAAATACTTACACCCTTTATCGTTAAAGAAAAAGTCTAACTACACTTTTGAGAGCATTAATTAATGAGAAAAAATTCTTATTGTCTTCTACTTTGTGATTATGTGAATAGTTTCTCATTATCTAAATACACTCTCAGGCGATCAATAAACTTTTTTTTTTTTACATTTCTTTGCATACCGTAATTGAGAAATAGAAATCCATTGATTTTTGTTATCTCATTTTTTTGCTTTCAAAAACGCTGCATTGATGACAAAATAATAATCCCCAGTGGATAAAATTAATTTTTCAAAACATTGTTTATAATCACTTTCCATTTTGGAAAAGTTTAGATATTGCATTGCTCCAAAATCAAAGCAGAAATCCAACAATAATCAATGTCTTACAATCGCAAGAAAAAAAAATTGTTAATTGTTCCACGATTCAGTTTTTATCCCTTTTTTATGTAAAAGACAAGCTTACTTTTTTCTATGCAATATCTTCCCACGAAAGAATATTATTCCGTTATACTCCAACGTATTATCTAAACAATAAAAACATCCGTTTCTTACATATTGGAAATTAAAAACAAGGCTCTGAAATATCGAATTCACAAGGTAATTCCTTACACTCGTACCCCAATAATTTATTTTTGCTTCCCTAGCAACAAGTAACAATATTTTGAAGTTTGCATCGTTCGAATGCAGCGAAATTTCCTTTTTCTCTTACTGGCCTAAAAGTTTTTGCAGCTTTATACTTTTAAGATTGGTCGGACATTTTTTGGGGTCAAAAAAATTTCTAAAAGAAGAGTTAAATTAAAAACAAAATTGTGTTGTTTCTCCGATGCAAACTTCAGTATGAGTAAATAATTGCATTTGCCAATTAATGCAATCATCGAATAAAAACAATTTGCACAGCTGTGCAATATTTATATTATTTTTTCCCTCGTTTTACTCGACCAAATGTGGGGACTGGTTAGTTTTGCGTGGGAGATTTTCGCACACGTGGGAAGGTTTGTTGCGCAGCCGCGTGCGTGTTTCATTCATTCAAATTTGCGAACTCGATCGGGCCGCTTGGCGCGCGCGCCCCGATTTTCTACTCTGTCAGTTGAGCGTGTTGAGAACTATTGACGCGCACGGTGCTTAATTTTCTATCGCCTCCACAGTGGCACGTGGCCACATATCGTACTTTCACTGTACTTGAATTCTGGACACCGGTACTAATTGTGCGAAAAAAAATCTCAAACGTAAATACGCAAGTGTTGTGCTTAAGAAACGCCGTTTTCGTGCTACTTTATACTTTTGAAATTTACCTTTAATACTAATCAGCAGCTCTTCACATTGAATAAAGTATTTTCTTGTTAAATAAGATATAACATATGTATGCATAAGTCAAAACGTCTTGTATAAGTTACGTTACTAATAAAAGTCCATTTTTAATGCCAAAATTATTAACGAATATTAAGTATAATAAAACAACAAAATAATAGGAGGCTTCCACACCTCTATATGCATTATTTATCACATCATCGTAATATAATATAAAAATTTCGTAACAATGTATAATTATTAATATATTATTCATATAATAGGTGTGCAAGTAGAAACTCGGCTTTTTTGGTCAAATTCAACTTTATCGAAAAGACACTTATTACAAAGATTAATAATCGAAATATTCGCCATTACTATCTATGGTCTTTTGCCATTTATCGGGTTTTCATCCAGTAAAACTTGAAGTTCTTCGTCTTTAATTTTTTTTACTGCACCTGGACGTGGATCGTCCTCAATACTAAAATTTCCATCACGAAATTTTGAAAACCACTTTTTTACTGTTGAATGACTCACAGAATGTTCACCCAAAGTCGAATTAATCAATTCCATAGCTTGAGCAGCATTTTTTCTTCATTTGAAAATAGAATAGAATGCAATGACGTAAATGTTGCTTATCGACATCCATCTCTTATAAAATTGATACACACGGAATGACAGCTTGTAAATGACTGAAACTTATGTCATAAAAACAGCAATGACTAAGCTACATATATCCAAAATGGCGGGCGAATTGGATGCGTTCAAGTACATTTTTTAATGCAACCAACTTCAGAGCCGAGTTTCTACTTGCACACCTATTAATTATAATTATTTCGTATTAGCTTTAATATTGAAAATCTCTAATTATAAATTAACATGAATTATTCATTTCGAGAGCAATAAACAATTTCAATAGGTATTTTCTTGAATGTATACTATTAACTTTGGCATATTGTATACGAACAATGTTCGAATAAGTATAAGATTTTATCCCTGGTTTAATTGGTCTTGGATCTTGTTAAATTTTGGTCTTTGCGTCTTAAAATTTTTCAAGCGTCAAAATGCGAGAATGCAAAGCGGTTGACAAATGGCTCGAACTTAATCTGCAATCGGTATTCTAAGCACGCGTACTTTGCCAAAATATTTTATGCCCGAAAAGGAATGAGAGTGAATGAGAAAAGGATCCCCGGAAGCCTCGACGTTTCAGGATGTTCTATTCATAGAGTACGGACTTAAAAATTTACCAGCAGTGTTAGAGAATATTTAAAGTTTTGTTCCTTCGAATGATTGAACAATAATTCACGGTTTTTAAAATTCTTTAATTAATTGGACCTCTTTTGGCAACCGGCTTCATTGAAAATTAACGAATAGCAGTTTATTTCTTGCAAAACTGTGACAATTCGGAAAATAAGGCAAATTTTTAAAATTCTTTAATTAATTGGACCTCTTTTGGCAACCGGCTTCATTGAAAATTAACGAATAGTAGTTTATTTCTTGCAAAACTGTGACAATTCGGAAAATAAGGCAAATTTTTGTTTCATTTGCTTTTTCAAACGTCTTCCATGCACACGAGCCAAACAGCATTCCTTCGTGCTGAGAAGTTGCGCGTTTATATCCTGCCCGGAAACGAGGCTTCCGCGATTCAGTTTCACATGTATTTATGTATGTGTTTGTGTATGTACGTTTAATCGTCTGTGTTCTCCCTTCCGGAAGACAGATCTCATTTCCCCGAAGGGTATTTCAACTTTGAAGGATATTTGTTCGTAATATCACGAAAAAAAATTTCAAGTAAAAAAAATAAAAGGAAGTCTACCGAGCTGTCTAGACACCTTTCATACGAAGAACCGTAAACGTATCCGTGGCAAAAATAAAGACTTATCGCGAAATATGACGAGAAAAATGAGAAATTACGAACCAAAGCTTATCCTCGAGTTTCCTGAGTTTAATGAACTATTTATAGGTGCAGCAATTTACGAGATATGCCGGATGTTCGTGCGGGACCTGCATACTGCATATCCACAGGTCATTGTAACCGGTTCATTGTATAATCACGTTTCAAACTCGACGATATTCATCCAGAAAAATATCTAGTTGATTCAACTAGGATCTAGTCAAATCAAATAAATTTTTTTCCTTGCTCACGGTCAAATAGAGGTCTATTTAACTTTAAGAAATTCTTTTTTTTTCATCACACTATTTTTATATCCTTGATTAATGAAAAATGTTTTAAAATCGGACATATTTTTATCTTAAAAATTAAACGAATATAAAGTTAAAATAAAAATAATATTTATAATGCTATTCATACCATATTCAATTATAATATTATTTAATAATATTTTCATGGGTCTGCGACCCAGCACAAAAATTTCCGCTCGACTTCTTAGATGTAGACAGCCAGAATAATAAAACTGTTTTGGTTCCCGTAATTTATGCACATCCAGAGCGCAATTCGTGTATGAGAAATGCCTCGATGCTTTGCGCCACGTGATGGCTGGAGCGAGAAGCTTTAACCTGGGTACTCGAATAAACGGACCCGAATATAGTGCGACCTCGATTTTTTATCGCTTGGGGACAGGGCTAGTAAAAAATCGAGGTTCAGCTGAGCGGTGTGACTTAACGGGAGAAACCAGTTTAGGAGGCCGAAATTTTGGTGTTTTTCGTGAATTTTTTTAACAGGGAAGGAATAATCAGAATTTGTTTAAACTTGGAGGATATTTTATTTATGTTTTGAAGTACATTTTGTAATTTTTTCACAATTTTTATTTGTAATCATTACAAATAAAAATTGAATAGAAGTCACAATTTTTATTTGTAATCATTACAATTTTCTTTTTTCGTTAACAACATATTTCCTAAGAATATGAACCTAATTGTGATTAAAAAAAGTTGAAAATTGCATGTTTTTGAGGTGTTTGAACACAATGTCATGTTTTTATACCATGTTTTTTCACCTTTTTTGCATTACAAAAAATATTTTTAATGATAATATCATCCCAGAGTTAGGTTCATATAGAATGTAATTGAATAAAGAATATTCACACAAATTTTCAGAACGATTGGTCAATAACTTTTTGAGCTAGAATGCCCACCAGTTGAAAAAAAGTCGTCCATGGACAGCAGCTCCTAACTCCTCTATTTCCGGCGGAAATGACTTGAAAAAATTACAAAGTTTACTTCAAAACATGAATAAAATATCCTCCAAGTTTAAACAAATTCTGATTATTCCTTCCCTGTTAAAAAAAAAATTCACGAAAAACCCCAAAATTTCGGCCTCCTAAACTGGTTTCTCCCGTTTAATTTTGTGGGGAGGTACGAAGTGGTGCGAGCATGCGCATACCTATTTTTGCCTTTAGAATTTGAGGTTATGTTGCCGCAGCGCCTGCGTGCTAGCGTGTCGGACGAGTGTGGTAGGGATAGCAATGCCCACAGCCCTTGGCGAGACAAAATAGAGTGGAGGCAAGAATTAAGGAGAATGGAAAAATATCGAGGTGCAAAAAGATCGAGGTCGCACTGTAGCATTATCTATTTGATTTAAATACAGCGCAGCCTCGATTTATCGAATCTTGATTCATGCAATATTCCCCACTACGCGACCCGTATCGATCGCTCTGCGTTTGATAAGGGAAGCGTCCGGTCCAATCCGGCCGTTGGTCTGGTGCGCAGAAACGGAAACACGAAATGTGCGCAACGTTCTATATTCACAAGTGCGATGCGGAGTCAATTCCACCGCTGTTCGAACAATCAAGGTTGCAGTGTACAGCTTTCTAGCTGAAATGAATTGAAATTTTGTTAAGTCAAATTTAAAAAATTCGAATAAACAACCCTAGTAGATCTAAATAAAACTTTTTTCTGGGTGTTCCCTTCAAACGAAATATTCAACGCGCCCGTAAGAATTCTAAACACAATAAACAATTTTATTGCACGTATACCTAATGTAGATTTTTCACGTTTTTTTTTCTTTTCATAATTTAAACAACAGATTTCTTGAGCCTTTATTTGTGGAGGTGAACTTTTCATCATTATCGTTTTATCACTTTTTAGTAATACTTGTTTCGAGACAGCGGGCGCGAGAATTCAATTTTTTCAAATGATTTACTGAAAAAAGTGATTGATAAACGTGAATTGTACCTTGTAGTAGTAGTAAGCATCTTCCCTATTTAATCTCATCCGAATAAATATACAGGAAGTTTCAGATTAAATGTTCAATTCCGTGTTCTGGACCAAATTTCAAGTCGAATAATCCAATACCGTTTTTCGGTTAGACTCCCTTCAGCAAACTTGGAAAATACGCGCTGTCTGATAGATAAATATAAAAAAGCGCGTATCCGTCAACTTAAATAATTAGTAACTCACTAACGGGAAATTTTACCGAAAAATGCTAATCGGATTTTCCACTCCAAATTCAATGTCGAACTCAAGTTTACAATATTGAAAATAAAATTTAGTTTCCTTAATAAAAAAAATCAGAAAAAATATTTTCGCAGTGATTTATTTGTACGATATTTATTTCCCTTTGCAACGATACACACTTATAACGATGTTGAAGCTTACGTCGTTACAGAGCAACGAAATTAGTTTTTTTTTTTCGTTCGTAGTATCAAAGTTTGTAACATCTTTTTTTGAGGCTCAATAACTAAATCTGCCAGAAAAATTTACACGATTTCGAGAATTTAGAAATTGATAAATAAATAAAATATCATTCGTTCTGTTCCAACTATGCAAACTTCAGCCACATCATTTTTATATTTTTCACATCTTTTTTAAAAATTATTTATCAACTTGTTTCGTCAAAACTGAATTGATGAAAACGAAAATTTTGAGAACGAACGTTTTATCGATCTGTAATCAAACCTGCTGTGCAATTTTCGAGCTGCTTTGCGAATTAACTGATAAAGATTTGAGCAATTATGCGGCAGTTTGCGGATTAATCAGAAATAATAATCACATCCTATAATTGAGTTATATTTGAAGTGTAGAAAAAAAATCAATCAATTTAATATGAGATAAGAAACACCAGAAATTTCGCTTTTTCGTAAAAATTTAAAAGATTGAGAAAGATTGATGAATCAACATTTTCGAGAATGGAAAAAATCAACAACTCTAACTCATTCACGATGTTATAATCGACGTTGTACAATCGTGTTACAATTTTGTTTTGCATTTTTTTCGTAAAAAAATCAAATTTACATGTAAGAAATATTAATGTTAAAAAAAATTTTATCGCACATTAAAATTCAATCGTAATATATTATTAAATAACATATAAATTTGATAAAATATTAAGAAATTCGATGAAATATTATAATTTTAAATTGCATTAGACCGAAAAAAATGTTAATTTCAAGCTTATTCGTGACCGATTATAAAAAAATATAAGTTTGAAGATATTTTATGCAGCGATGAATTACATTTCCGTATATGAGTTCGCAGCTCAAACGAGCTAATTCAATTACCAGATAATTGCACGCGTTTGTACTACTCTGTACGGAGAATAACGAAGAAAACGTTAAAGCTACGACGCGACCACGTGTTCGCCAAACACGTGCCCATAGTGCACGTAAATTTCAATAGTACGATTGTCATTTCATCGCGTAATTCTGCAGAATTGTTTAATCGAGCGATATTTAACTTTGCTTAGATAAACATCGGAAGATTCGATGAGTTCAACGAACTAGAGTGGGCGCCTCGTAAGCGTCTACTGAATTAGTTGACCAGCTGACCGAATTCACGTGGCACAAACGTGGTTTCCCGTACCAACAATGTATTTATAGGCCACTCGGTATTGTAACATTGAACGACTCGTCTTCTATGCTTGGTCGAGCTTTTTTCTCAAATTCGCCGAGGGACGCGTTTCAATATACAAATATTACAGGATTAATAGAAAAAATCAAAATCAACAGCAAACTAATATCAACATAACCATTTTTTCCGCCCGTTCGATAAGGAAAAAAAAACATTTTTATTTTCAAATTATTAAAACGATGCTGTAAGAAGTTTGGTTTATAAAACAAACATTCGTGGGTCCCGCGATATTTTGCCGATTACAAATATCTAAACTTTTTGCTTCGTTTGACCCAAGAAATTGTTTTTGTATCAATTAAAACAAAAATCGATTTTCTTGAAATATGTAAAGTGTTTTGAAAAAAAATGAATTCGCGCGATTAGTGCACTATCAATCATGTAGAATTCTCGATAATATCGAAATTTAACATTTATAGATAAATTTTATCGTCTATTTAGACGGAAAAATACCAAATAACTATGCTTTTCTTCCTCAAACACCCTGACGTAGAAATCAACATTTTTGGAACTTTTCCAATTAAAATACTGTTCAACAGCATTGACTATGTTGAAACGATCGACGCATTCTCTACGATGAAAAAAATGAATGTTTCTCCGAGTTATTTAAAATAAAATAGCATTTGTTTTTGTTTCTAACCTTTCAGGGCCTCAGCGGAGATTTGGGTGCACGAGAGGTTCTCATTGGCGAATTAAGAGCTGCGGCTGAACCTTTGCGGGAGAGTTGCACAGCGGAGGTCGGTGAAAGAGTCGACGCTGCGGTCAGTGAAGCCGTTCAAGCTTGGGAAGATACGAGAGCCGAATTAGACGCCCTTTGCACAAAATATCAGCACGCGGTTCGACTTTGGGAACAATACCGTGACTCGAGCGCCGCTGTTAAAGCCTGGGTCGACACACAAATGGGAAGCGTAACTAATTTACCACCCGAGGAAGCCCTTAAGCAAGTCAAGGTAAGACAAATAAGTCAAATCTTCTTTGTAATTCACGCCACCAATAGCCAAAAACGATTCTTTAAACATTCAGACTTGAAAACTTATTTCTGAGAATTCGGAAAATTTTCACACTGGAAAAACTTTCTAAAAATTCTTAAATTCACGACAATCGTGAACAAGGGACGATTTTTCATACTTACAACCATAAAAAAACTATTGATTAGTGGCGACTCTAAATCAAAACTAACGGGGTCTTCAAGAATTGTGGAAAACAAAACAATGAAATGGTTCATCATTTTGCTTGACAACCTGGGCAACGAAACCCCCAAAAAAATTGTGTTTCCCTATTTCGCCGCAGGTGACATTGCACAGTGGCCTAAAATTAGTTCCAAGCTCCCCACTAGTGGCGCTAGTGTAGCTTCACCGGTTAAGTGGATGTCGGTTCTCGATCTTTTGACATATTATGACTTTTCGAGTAACGTCGTAACCTGCAACGACCGGAACGATGCTTCGTGTTGATGTATTATTATATAATTTGTTTATTTCGTGAACACAAACTATTTATGGCTGCTGTGAATATGTTCAGTGAATGGAGAATTTTTATCCAGGTAGGCAGTATTTGGATACAGATATTTGTTTCTGAATATGGAAAATAATGAATCTATAAACGTTTTCGATGACTGACCAAAAATTTCTCTTCGAAGTATAAATATTTTCTTTTTCATACCAACGTGTTTGAAGTGTTTCGTACAATAGAAAGTCGATATTCTAGAAAATAATAGTAAATGGGCATGTATTATCTTTACGAGAAGAATTTTTTTTATCATACATAGACTTACATTGTATATTGAATGATGATTTTCGTACACTTTTACGATAACGGAGGGATAGTAATGTTTATGCTACATTCAACATTTAAGGAAAAGATATGCTGCAAATAGCTTTTAAAATTAAAATAATAAAATGATTTACCATTAGAGAAATAAAAACATATTGATAAATAGCTTTACATTGTACATACAAAATTTTTCATCGCATTTTTGTGGGAATATGGAAATAAGACTAAACAAAATAAAATTGTTTTTATTCACCAAATTTTTGGGGAATAATATCGGTAAATGAAAGAACTACCAAGTTCATTGCCATTCTGTGTTTTCTTTAATTATCGGACAAAAGTGACAGTTCACCATATTTGATATCCATATTAAAAAACAATTTATGGATGACTTTGAAATTACTACATATATTTTTGTACTTTATCAACAATTATCAAACAATATTCTTTGTAGAAATAAAAAAAGAATTAGCAAATCACTTGTAAAGACTGAATAAGACCAACCAAACAGGATGACAAATTATCAGGTAAAATATAAATACTGACTCATTCTCTGAGCATGGCAGAGTGACTCTGCTAAAGGTCATAAAAATCACATTTAGGCTTATTGCTTATAATTGAATCTGGACAATGTTATTTTCATGCCAAAGGCAAGCGTATCTTTTTTTACCATGACCAGGTAAGCCTTTTAAATAATGCTGGATGTAAATTGCAAAAAAACATTTCTTCAACTGTTACAAAACTATTATTATTACTTTTGTCGATAACACGTTCATACATAAGAAATGTACTGAACAATTTAATTTCGATTAAACTTAAGTATGAATAATCAATCAAATCAAAAATTTACAATTGTCCAGTTTGATCAGTGATCCAGTTTTTGATTCGATAATCTTGACAGGTTGAATGAAAAAAAAATCATTATTTTTTATCATGCACAGATTAATTACATTCGTTTTGTTAATTACTAATTAATTAATGGCTAATCAGATGTTATTAATATTTTGGGTTTTCTTTTTAATGTTGGAAGTATACAGTGAAGAAAACTCGTAATTTCCTGTTACCCTGAGATTAATTATTCGTGTTTTGTTTGTTCATTATTAATTAATTAATCACTGAACTTGATGGGATTTTTGTAAATTTAGAAAACACTGTTGGTCCGTTTGTATAAATAATCAATTTATATTTAAATCATCATTAATTATTTGACATTAATTAACTTCATTAATTTATTCGGTTCTGTAAAATCTGGAAATGTTGGAAGGGTAAAATTGATGAAACTGATAATTTTGTGTGTTTTTGTCGACGGCCTTAAGACAGTATTGTATAGGTATATTTATGTATGTATGTTTTGGAAGATGCGTAGTCAAAGAGCGATAACCGTACGACATCTGGTCGTATTTGTGAGGGGCGTAGGAGAGGGGATTCCCAGAGATATCTCCCCTCAGCGTTTGCCGAGACTATCCCACTTTCTCACCCCTACAGTAAAACGCTCTTAGAACCCGAGGACGCTGAATAATCCTCGTCGATCTCAGGGGAAGGGCAAGTTTATGTATGATGCATCATCAGTCTTTTGTTCAGGGTGTGATACTCGGACATGGCGTCCCAGATAAAAAACGCGGTCAGTAAAACCCTGAACTTTGTTACTTCCGGTTCAACGATGTATTCGTCCTCCATTCAATGCTTGCCTCTGAAAAATTACGTCTAAATCCTCCTGTTGTCTTGCAATGAATGAAGAATTAATAAGCGAAGCAAATTCTCCGAGAACAGTGGAAAACAGTCAGTCGAAAAAATTATACTTAGGAAAACGTCGCAAAAACAATTTTTCATAATTTTCGAGATTTGCAATGAATTAGTTCTTATTTCTTATAAATGAAATTATCGAATTTCTGTAAACGTATCAAAATTCAACGAATTCATTTTTCAATCTACCAAAATGTTCCTTCGGTTCTTTTTCTCCAAAAATAAAAAAATGGTCGGTCGAAATACTTCTTAAGATAGAAAATTTAATGTAATGCAAACATCTTGCATCTCGAAACCTTTATTAATAAAAGGAACTTGTATTATAGTAAATGTTAAGGGAGGAAACTCATGTAAACGTACGTTTTCTCAAGATTTTTTTTATAAAGAAATGGAATAGTTTATTGAATTAACATAAAGCATATCTCAAAATATACGACGTAAGGTATATTGACAAATTTTTTTGGACTAAAATATTTCAAAATGGTGGCGCCACAGCTGCTGGAATCAGATTTGTGCCGTGCTCAAATCTCAACTAAAATAATAAAATGAAATTTTTATTGTTAAAGTGCATTAATACGCTTTGCATGACAGAGAGAAAAGAATTTTAAATTTAAGACCATTTTGAAAAAAATCACTTATTTTTGGATGTGATTTTTTTTCAAAATGATCCTAAATTTTTATTTTTTTTTCGTCGTATGACGGAGAAAAAAAAATTTAATTTAGGACCATTTTTTTTCTTTGCATGACGGAGAGAAAAAAAAATTTAATTTAGGACCATTTTGAAAAAAATCACTTATTTTTTAATGTAATTTTTTTTAAAAATGGTCCAAAATTTTTATTTTCTTTTCATCGCATGACGGAGAAAAAAAATTAATTTAGGACCATTTTGAAAAAAAATCATTTATTTTTGTGTAAAGGTTTTTCAAAATAGTCCTAAATTTTTATTTTTTTCTTTGCTTGACGGAGAGAAAAAAAAATTTAATTTAGGACCATTTTGAAAAAAATCACTTATTTTTATATGTGATTTTTTTCAAAATGGTCCTAAATTTTTATTTTTTTTTCTTTGCATGACGGAGAGAAAAAAAATTTAATTTAGGACCATTTTGAAAAAAATCACCTATTTTTTAATGTGATTTTTTTTCAAAATGGTCCAAAATTTTTATTTTTTTTTCTTTGCATGACTGCGAGAAAAAAAAATTTTATTTAGGACCACTGAAAAAAAATCACTTATTTTTGTATGTTTTTTTTTTTTCAAAATGGTCCTAAATTTTTATTTTTCTTTTTGCATGATGGAGAGAAAAAAATTTTTAATTTAGGACCATTTTGAAAAACAATCACTTATTTTTGTATGATTTTTTTCAAAATGGTCCTAAATTTTTTTTTTCTTTGCATGACGGAGAGAAAAAAATTTTAATTTAGGACCATTTTGAAAAACAATCACTTATTTTTGTATGATTTTTTTCAAAATGGTCCTAAATTTTTTTTTTCTTTGCATGACGGAGAGAAAAAAATTTTAATTTAGGACCATTTTGAAAAAAAAATCACTTATTTTTGTATAAATGATTTTTTTTCAAAATGGTCCTAAATTTGTATTTTTTTCTCTCCGTCATGCAAAGCGTATTAATGTAGTTTAACAATGAAAATTTGATTTTTTTATTTTAGTTGAGATTTGAGACCTGTAGGCTGCACGGCGCAAATCTGCTTCCAGCAGCTGTGGCGCCGCCATTTAAAAATATTTTAGTCTAAAAAAATTTGTCAATATACCTTACAGCGTATATTTTGAGATATGATTTGTGTTAATTCAATAAACTATTCCATTTCTTTATAAAAAAATCTTGGAAAAAACGTACGTTTAGAAAAATTAGTGACATCAAAAAAGAGTATGAAGCAATGCAAATTTTCATTTGTAAATGGGTTTCTGATAATTTATTTTTCAATTGTTACATTTTTTCATTTAAATTCATTTATGAGAATTAATTTTTTCTTTGGTTACACAACTTGTGATGACATTAATTTTACATTTTTTAATTACTGTTTGATCGTTATTTTTCACGTGCAAAACCATTCAGTTAGAATCGATTGACGATAACAAATCGTAAGGGAGTTGCTCTTACCAATTGATTTTCTTTTGTTTTCATTTATATTTTTAATCAATTTTTATTTCATTCATTCGCAAGATTATTTCTATACAAAAATTATTATCGGAGCAATGAGCAGGGAATAGTACGTAATTCGATTAAACTCTTTATACGTCAGCTCACCCATAATATTGTAGCAAAAAGAATACGGGGCGATAAACTCTGATCACGTTTTTCCACCCTTCTGTCAACGAGGGTGGTTTGGTACGAGAGGGAGAAAGATAAAGCAGGAGATATAGGGACGAGGGCGAGGGAAGGGAGCCCCAGAATGTTTCTCTGTGAGTGTTCGGCATCGATCCTCCGACTTGCAGACGCGCCAGTTTGGTCCAGACTACCGTAACGCCCGCACGTGTTCTCTTTGTATACGAAATTCAGAAAAAAAAACGTCTCATTTTTCAGAAATTTACAATAGCTTTTGTACTCGATCGGCTCTAAAAACACACTGTTTTTTTTTTCGGGAACCATAAGAACATTGAAACATTACGGAGAACAATATATTTTAACCTTTATATCGACTTATGCACGGGGAAGTGCATTTTCTATTGCGTAGAAGTGATACGCGTGCTTTTGTACAAATTTGTGAAAATTTACGATTAAAAGAAGATTACGTACATTTTTAACATTTTAATGTGTAATGAATTAATGAACGAGTTACTTGAAAATTAATTAAAAAAAAAAAAAAAAAATAAACTTTATACGAAAGATTTTCTCATCGATTTTGATACATTTTTGTAGTTGCTTTTTCGGGAATTTTTGAAAATAATTAAGATGACGTTACCCACGTTCAAAAAATCTTAAAACAATAAAAAATACTATGTTAGTTAAATGGTTTTTTTGTAATATTATCGTATTGAAAAATATTGAAATAAAATGTAGTGGAATATGAATTAAATATTTCACTTATTCTGCAATTTTCTTTCCAAAAAATCGTCCGAAAATAATCGTTGATTGTGCGAATAAATTTTCGGATGCATCGAAAAATGTTGCATCGTTTTCGGGGAATGCATGTAAACGCGTGGAAATGTGTGATTATGCGAGAGGCACAAAAGTCAGTGGTCCACGCGTCGTTGACACCATGTGCGACCGGTCTCCCTCACTATGCTGCCAATTAAAAACCAGAGGAACAAAGGACTACTCATTGTGTTTACAATTACAAAGATGGGACTTTAATACTTAATATTTTTTCACTATAATGTGCACTCCTGAAGAATTAAAGGTAAAAATAATTCGCATTTACCAGTTTTGACATTTTTTTTCACGCCCCAAACCTTGTGACATTCTGTCCAACTCAAGTTTTTTTATCTTCGACCAAAATAAATCTCTGTGTGGTTAAATGGGTCACGAACATAGCGATTGTTTTTCTCTTCTTTTTACGTCATCGGATGAGAAAAGAAATTGCTAATTGATTCGGGCGAAAATAACGAATCTTTTTCGGAGCATTCAATTTGTCCAATCGGTTGTCATACAAATATTTTATTTAAATATTATCAAAGCTATACGATCGCTTAAACTAACGGCAATCATATAATGAATCAAGAAAAATTATGAAAAACAATTAATCAAACATCGAGAATAAAAGGAAACTTATTTGAACGTTAAGATGTAATTATGAAATAATACGAAAAAGTGTTATACTGAGAATAAATTGATGTTTATTTTATAATTACTTTATTATTGCAATCAGAGGTAGAGAAATTTTAACAATATTTATGGGTTTTGTTGTTTTCTTATCCAGTTTCATTAAATTCACAGTATCTATATTTTTCCTACGTCATTATTGTTCACAATTACTTATAATTAAAGGGTTATTAAAGGATTACGTTAGGGCAAAATAGCGAGTTTTTAATACTCAATCAAAAGGAAACATTTGTTCATGAATATTTGTGGTGCTATTTAATGAATAATTTTTCAGGAATGAGAAAACCTAATTTCGAATTCCATTGGAGTTTTCATTGTTGGGATACAATGAAAATTTTGTTTAGTTATTGATTTCTTTTGTTGTCATTGAAGACTGCATCGTGGAATGCAACGAAAATCTTTTCTTTTAGTTTTTCAATTTTCAAATTTTTTTAATTGCCAACATTTGTGTTTGTTGATTTTCAAACACAAATGATAAAATCAGATAGCGACCCAAGGGTTTGTCCGAAAAATGTGGCCATCATTCGATTCGATTTTTATTTTATTTTTGTCTAGATTATCAGACGTCCTAGTAGTGACTAATAATGACCAGTCGGGGGAGAAATAAATATTCCTACAGAATTCTGTTTTTTCTTGAAAAATATTTAAAAATAGAATTTCGCTATTTTTAGGCATTAGAGATTCGATGATGAGTGCTATAGAAATTTTACGCACACGCGCATTTCGCACATACATTATTTCCCATCGTAATTCCCATGAAAGAAATGGCAAATTTATTCTATTTTTTAGAATTTCATTTATTCTCGTTATTGATTATTTTAATTTAGTTTAAATATTGATCGTCAGAATTTCCTCCTGTCCGATCGTTCTGATGATTGGATATACACGTAACCTTTTATATTGTATTTTTTCCTTATAATATATATATATATATATATATATATATATATATATATATATATATATATATATATATAAGTGAATATAGTTATGTAAATTCATGGGTATAAGGATTGAACAATCGAAGAGGCAGTATTTAACTTTGAAAAATTGTACAGACCGGGTAAACGGTTCATGCGAATAGCAAACGTGAAAATGGGAATGGAATGAGCGTGGAAAGGAAGAGGACAGAGAGGAAGAATGAAAAAAAAAGATAATGGTGGTCTAAGTTCGAGTGTAAATTATGCCCGTTCGCAGACGATGAAGAAAGAGAGGGAATGCCATGTTGATCTATAAATACCGCATCACTGCAGCATAATGTACACGCGGATCTTGCAAACGTGTAGATACTCAAAGTGGGCTATAACGGAGTATAAGCTCGTTCGCGGTTCACGCGTTTTCGAGCTTTCCCTCGGTACTTACATACCTAACTCTGTTGCTACGAGAGCTTTCCCTCGATCGTCTTTACCCAAGCTTTTTGGTCATCCTCCAGCGAATCTCATCAAAGAGCAGTTTAATCTCATTTTATGATGAAACACACGCGGAATGCGGAATGCAAATAAAAGAGCTTTAAATACTTATAAAAATGTTTATTACCCTTCTCAATATTCGTTGTAACAAATAAATAATAATTGTGTAAATAATAGCTGAATAATTATAAAAGGCATTTGAAATTTTTTGAAATAGAATCGAAGTCAAAGATTTAATTCGCCTGGGATTTTAGCTGTTTCCCATAATCAACCCTTAAAGTATACTTCGGGTTTAAAATACCGCAGGCAAAGTTAAAGCCCAAATTTGATCTCTCGATCTGTGGAATATTGATATTTTTTGATAACACGTTTATATATTTAGTTCAATAAACAATATTTTCTGTCTTGCTATTAAGCAATACATGAGAATGATAAAAAAAAAAAATTCAAGCTCCAGTATTCACTACTTTTCACTTGGCAACAGTTTGAACACGTTGCAACACGCTGAAGTAGTCTGGAACCCAAGTAGCTTCTATATTACTACAAGGCCATGCACTTCTTAAGTTTTTTATTTTGTGAATATTCATATATAATAATACAAAGTCTTCGGGTTCATTTTGTTGATTTTTATTCGTTATGATCGAATTTTCTTGCTAGATTATGTAACGAAGCATTATGAAAACTTAATTCAGTGTTTTCGAATGAATTGAAATTTTGGTAAAAAATTATTTGCCAGTACAAGAACTCTGTTCGTAATTTCTCTATTCTTAAGGAAGTTCACGCGAATCTAACGGTAATGAAAAATTTCAACTTTGAGGGTTGAAGTTTGGAAATATTATAGAAAAATATACCGTACATCTATCACCGGAATTATTTTTGGATCCACCGTCTAGTTGTCGAGAAAACAATTTATGAAAATCATATTTTTTGAATCCTTATACATAGGCTCTTATGTGATTTTCATAAATTGTTTTCATGACAACTAGACGGTGGATCCAAAAATAATTCCGGTGATAGATGTACGCTATATTTTTCTATAATATTTCCAAATTTCAACCCTCAATGTTGAAATTTTTGAATTATCATTAGATTCGCGTGAACTTCCTTAAGGTAAATTACTGCATGCTAGTCAAATGAGCGCTAAAACTTCACAATGTTTTTATACCAAGTTTAATACACTAATTATACATAGTGAAGATGAATTTGTAAGATGACATGTCTAATGAACCTAGAAGAATATTAATAACGATGCATTTCCGAAACCATTAACTGTTAGTGGCGAATTTTCATTATGACATATTTTCATTGGGACTTTTCAAAGAATAATCTGTATTTTTTAACCGATTTTAATGCACCACGTCTTATTTTGTTCCTCAAGAGATTCTCTACGAATTCACTATGTAGATTTTTCCGAAGTTTGTTTGATTATAGCAATTTGTTTATGAAAGATTTTTTTCGCTAAATAAATAATTGGCTGCAACAGTGGAACGATTAAGTTTAGAAGAAATGTACGTGGTGAATTCGTAAAGGATCTCTTGAGGAACAAAATAAGACATGGTGCATTGCAATCGGTTAAAAAATACGGATTATTCTTTAATTAACGAATCCCGATGAAAATGTGCCATCATGGAAATTTGCATTTATCAGTTGATGGTTTCGCAAATCTACCGTTTTTAATATTTTTCTACGTTAATAAGACATGCTGTGATATAAATCCACTAATACTACGTTCAATTAGTGCATTAAGCTTGGCATAAAACAATTGTGAAAATTTAGCACTCATTTGACTAGCATGTAGTACAGTATATACCTTAAATAACTCTACGGTAAATATCTTTATTCCAAAACATCTCTATTCATAAATAACTCTGTCTTTAATAAACTGTATTCTTAAATAACTTTATTCTCAAATATCTCTATTCAAAAAATATGTGTATTCCGAAAGATCACTATGTTGAAATATCTTTATTCTAAAATATCTCTATTCATAAATGTGGTCAATAAATCTCTCTTCAAAAATATCTCAATTCATTGATATCTGCATATCTCAAGATATCTTCTCTCTTCAATTGTCAATTGTTCTATATGAAGAGAGATGTCTTGACATTGACATTCATGAATAGAGTTGCTTCAGATTGGAGATGCCAATGAATAGATATATTTTTAAAGAGAAATTTTTTGACTACATTTATGAATAGAGATATTTTAGAGTAAAAATATTTCAACATAGTGATCCTTCCGAATACGTATATTTTTTTAATAGAGATATTTGAGAATAAAGTTATTTAAGAATACAAATTATTACCTACAGGGTTATTTAAATATATAGATATTTATGAGTCGAGATGTTTTGGAATAAAGATATTTACCATAGAGTTATGTAAGAATAGAGAAATTATGAATAGAGTTCCTGTACTGCCAGTTATTTCATTTAAAAAAAAAAAAAAAACAAATCTCTTGGAGACTGCATCAATTTCACTCATGCCTTGAACTTTTTTTTATGTGAATTTATAAAGAATAATAACGGGCTGCAAAAATGTTCTATTTATTCAACATCAACGAATTCATTTTACGTTAAAGAAAAAAGAATTTGACGAAATTTTGTCGAACACTTCATTTGGGTTGAAAATTTGTCGGTAACTTATCGAGAAGCTACTTTGGATTTAAAAAATTCATAACTAAATATCAATTATGTTGTATTCATGCTAAAATATTATTTACTATTTCAGGTTTGCGAAGAAACTCTGGCCGAGCACAAAGAGCGATTGGCCGGGTTACGCGGTTTAGTAGCTCAAATTGCATCAGATGTCGGTCTGGACGCGGGTGGACCTCTTCACTGCGAAGTCGAGGCACTTGGTCGTCGTCTCGAGGATGTTCGTGAGTCGTTGTGTACCCTCGCCGATACGGCTGATGCCAGAGCCCTGAATCAGGAACTTACTCGTGGT
The DNA here is from genome assembly GCA_963989365.1 of Rhimphoctona megacephalus. NCBI lineage: Eukaryota > Metazoa > Arthropoda > Insecta > Hymenoptera > Ichneumonidae > Rhimphoctona > Rhimphoctona megacephalus. Next base: position 25,189,821 of record OZ022420.1, read on the forward strand.
GATCTTCACCAGACGAAGAACTTCCTCGATTCCGTTCAGCAGGTACGACAGAAATTTGCGATTATTTGATTTTTTTTATTCATCTTCAAGTACGACTCGAATTTGTGATTTTTTTCTTATTCATCTACGAGTGTCTTGTCAATTTGCAATTTTTGATTCACTGTTTCGAATTATTAAAATTTGTTTTACTTTTCAATTTTGTTGACTTTTAAGAAACTGTCAAGGATTTTATATAATAATATCAATTTGATTTCTTACGGAAGAGGGATCATCGTCTTTCTTTCTCTTTTTCTCTCATTCTCTTGGTTTTACTGACTCGAGGGTTTTCCAGATAGCTCAACGTCACGGTGCTTGGCACAGCTCAATCATCCTCGCACGAGGCGATATATTTTAATTGTAGTTTCGAAACAATTTGTTGTGTCAAGGTCGAAGGGCTTATCCAATCCGGCAATTACATTGGTCACGAAATCCGCAACAGCTGAATGGTGGTCTGGAGCCTCGACGCTTACAACTACTTTGCACTAAACTTTCCAAGTCGAGTTTAGGGAGTGAGAGGGAGAGAGAAAGAGAGAGATAATAAGAGAGCAAGAGCTTTGTGCATTACCAATAGGATTTGTTCAACTTCGCCTTATGTATTCAACTACACACATCAATGTTCCATAACATCGTGGCAAAACTCCGATTACGTTGAAAGATAGAGCGCCTACGATTAAATTTAAATGCAGTTTAGCCAAATTTGCGGCGAGATCTAAATGTTTATTTCTTTTATTCAAAAATTGATATATGAAAAAATTGTTTGTACAAGTTTTCCAACAAATTAGCATTGATTAGGGAATATGATAAAACATATTTTCTGTAATTCAAAAAACCTCACCGTTATAGATTTCCCTTTATAAGCTTTTCATTTTTGATTCTTTTTGAAATTTTCGAAGTTTCACGATGTGGCAAAACTTCGATTACGTAGAAAGAGGAAGGAGGAATTAAATTTGAATGCAGTTTAGTAAAATTCGCGGTGAGGTCCAAATGTTTATTTCTTCTATTTAAAATTTTATATATAAAAAAAATGATCGTACAATTTTTTCCGAATATTTTATTAAATTATTTGAATTTTCGTACAGTCATGGAATTTTTTACTCATTCATTAACAAACCTAAGATTGTCTTCAATATAAATTTCAATCGGCAGATTCATTTCTTCAATTTTCATGTTACCAAATCTATTCTCACACATTGATAAAAGATAATGACTGTAAAAATCTTGTAACGATAATGTCTATTTAAAAATGATTTTTTGCAGAGCTTAACAACCGTAGGACAAGGAGAATCGAAGGAGCAGTTGAAACTCTTGAGAAATCACTTGCTGGCCCTAACTCGAACGGAACCACAATTGCAGTCGATAAAGGATCGTGCATTGGAGATAGTGCCACAGGAAACATCAGTGGTGGAAGTGTTGCAGCTTTGGCAGCGCGTATTTCGCGAAACATTCCAACAGTATCACCGTTTATCAGCGCGTCTTGTGAGATCGGAAGATGTAGCAGCTGCGCTTCGTTTGTGGCAAGAGTATCTTGGCCATGTGCAAGAATTTTTGTCGAACGACGTACCATCTGATTACAACGGGCTTTCGGAGCATCGTAATATCTGCGAGGTTCACAAAAATTTGTTAACCGATCAAGAAAATCTGATACTTTCGATAAGAGCAGAAAAAGGACGGGATTTGTCAGTGGCCGAGCAGTTTAACGTACTGACGAATCTTCACAATGAAACACTTGCAAGAATCATGGAAAGACATGCGGCTGTTCGTGACAGGCTCGCTTCTTGGGACCGATACAGGCAGGATCAGAGCAAATTGCTCGGTTGGCTTAAAGACATCGAGAGAGAACGAAGCAGATTACAATTGCGTTTCATCCACGTGCGTAGATTGGACAAGACACTCGCGAGAATCGAGTCCTTGTTGGAGAAAGTACCGACCGGTGAAGCGCAGATTGATTCGTTGACGAATCAACAAGAAACTCTTTTGGTCGATTGTGACGAGGCTCTTGCGATATCCATAAGAATGGAACACGCGGCGAACACTCAGCGAATTGCGAATCTGCGAGCGAGTTTAGAAACGTGGAAGGACTTCCTCTTGAGAATACGAAAATTAAACGGCCAACATGTCGAACAAACAGCCAGTATAACGACTACTTTCCAATATGTTAGTCAATCGATCAGCAAAGCTTTCCATGCTCCACCTGCCAGTCTCGTACAGACGCAACGACAGTTGGATTCTCTTCAGGAATTAAAATCCCGACTGGTCGACACAACTAGCGAACTCGAGAACCTTGGCGTAACGACCGAACAATTGCGCGAATGTCTCAGTCCTTCTGACATGAAATCTCTGAATCAACAAAGTTCTTTACTCTGGCAACAACACGGTGATCTCGAGCATCAATTGGCCCTACTCTCGTATAAACTTGAGGAACGTTGTTCGCTCCGTAACCGGTGGGACGCGAGACTCGGCAGATTGCTCGTATGGCTCCAAGATGCTGAAAATCGTGTACATAATTGCGACGACGCGACGACAACGAGTCTCGAAGAACCTGAGGAAGCTTTGCGAAGAATAGAATCCGAATTGCAGGCAGAAATGGCACTGAAACAGCGCGAACTCGACTGGTTACAGACGACGGGAGAACAGCTCGTTCAAGTTGCCGATAATCAGGAAAAAAAGGAGGTTGAAACATCGTTGCAGGAGATCAATGAACGATGGACGCGTTTGATGACCGCTGGAAGAGCGCGAGCGAACAAACTGGTCGATTTGATGCATACGATGAATTGTCTGGAGCGTAGAATAGCTGAGATCCGAGGATGGTTAGGTGGTGTTGAGCTCAAACTCTCACAACCAATGTCTCTCGAGACGAAAACGCGTGAGGCGGTTGACGCAAGTTTACGAGATCACGAGTCTTTGCAGAAAATCATCGAAGCCGAGAGCGGAAATATCGGCGAAATTTTGAATCTCTGTGAGATTTTACTTAACGATTGTGATGCTTGGAAAGCTTCTTTCAACACCGATGCCATCAGAACGGGGATGGAAGGATTGGAGAAACGTTGGAAAGCAACTTGCGTACGTTCCGCCGAACGCAAGAGAAAAATCTTAATATCGTGGAAGCTTATCGAAGAGATGGACAGGATAAAGAACGAACAGGAGAAATGGGTGGAAGAGACGGAAGAATCTTTGCAAACGTTGGAAGAGAGCCTGGACAAAAATTCCAAAGAAGACACGGAACAGACGCTTACGAGGACACGTCGAGTTTTGAAAGACATCGAGGCTCACAGAGCTGCTCTTCAAATAATCGAACAGAGCTATGGGCGCCTTGCCAAATGCTGCTTAGAGCCGGACAATTTCAAGATCCTTACTGCCGATGTTCGTGAATTTATCGAACGATGGAAAGCTCTCAAACCTCGTGGCAATTCTATCCTCGCTTCTGTCCAAAGGGAACAAAAAGCTTATAGGGAATTCGTCAGTGCTCATGGCGCTGCCGTTGTTGGACTCACTCAGGTTGACGTGAGATTAACTCAAGTACAACATTTGACATCACCCGAAGAAAAAGCTTCCCCAAGACGCACTCTTCAAAGAATCACCAGCATTGAAAACGAACTCTCCGTACAATGTAAAATTCTTCAGAGAGCCGATGAACTCGCCCTCGTTGTCATGCAAGAATGTCATCCCGATGACGTTGGCGCGATTCAGGAACTCGTCGACGAGTATCAATTACTCTGGCGTGATATTAAAACACGCGTAACTCATTTACGCTCCGATCTCGAAGCCAAATGTCAACGTAACGAAGTCGATGAAGCTGTTCAAGTCGAAACACTCAAATTCGAACAAGACTCCGCTGTTCAGGTCGATACACTGCCCAAACTCGTTAGAATCACCTCTTGCGATGCTTATCTCATGGAACTCGAATCTGCGCTGACCGAGTGTAGAAACGCTCTTGATTCTCTAGAAATCGCCATCGAACCTGAACCAACCCCTGGTACCGGGCTCAACGCCTCTGCCAAAAATATTGTAAGTTTTTTTTATCAATTAACAGTAAACTTCATTCGTAATACGTATTTTCGAAATTTTTGTTTGGAATATTTTACTGGACACAAAAATCTATTGCTCGGCCAGAAAGAATTTTTTATACTGAACGAAACCTTTCATTTTGTTCATAAGAATATAAATTTAGTCCCATACCATCATGAAGATATCTGGTTTTTTCTTCGTTCTTAATATTTTCACAGTAATCTTTCAGTTATATGATTCTTTCGGTGTAAGTTTTAACCTAATTGACCAAATTTAAAATAAATTTAATTTAAATCAAATTTTTTTTTGCTAGGCCAAACTAATCGCGAGCTGTCAATCCGCAATCGAGCTGGCTCGTCACTTACATTCTCTGCTCGTGCAGGACGAAAAAATGAGTAAGGAAACAGCAAGAACAACTGAAGTATCGAAACTCGTTGCGCGATACGAGAGCCTACTCGCCCAAGCGAGAACTCGTGAACAACAGATCAGAGATATAAGGTATTTTTCTAAAACGCATAATTTCTTTTAATTCTCTAATCATTAATAAATAAAACTTCCATGTGTTTCGATTAATCAAACTAATCAACAAAGTTTCCGCACTAATCAATGCTCGATAATTTATCCTCTCCGCAGGTCACCACTTATCGAAGCTTATTCACTCCCTTGTGAACAGTAAGTTTCCCATCGCTTTTATTGATGGGTTTTGAAGCTTGCATCGTTAAAATAACAACAATTTCGTTCATTTTCGACTGGTCAAAATCCAGAAATTTGGGTCGCTAAAGATTAGAAAAGTAAATAAAATCTTTTAAAAACTGCGAAAGAATCTTTTCGCTTTTCAACTATGCAAACTTTAATACCATTATACTATATCTATGCTTCTATTTTTGCCTCGCTACGATTAATTACTTCCCATGAGATTTTTTCTATATACTATTTTTGATATCAAAGTTTTTCACATAATACAGAAACAAAGAATAGTCGCGTAATATGTATTTATTAAGTTTGATGTAAACAATTTTTTTTCATTCAATATCTGAACAAATTTGAATGAAAAAGAATTGTTTTAAAATTCAAAAACTGTAAAAAGAATTTTACAATTTTTCAATTCATTTTTTTATCCAAACATTCTTTATTAGCCGTCCACCAAATATGAAACCAATTGTAGTTTGACAATTTAACAATTTTTTGTGGCTATTAAGTTTTGTTTGAAGTTCTACAATACAATTTTGTACTATTAAACACAACTCGCGTAAAACGGAACGAATTTTTTCTTGTATTAAAGCACATTACTTGTCGTACTGAGATCATTTTGTTTATATACCAGTGAGCGTATTGACAATGACGAATAGAACGTGATGTTTAGGAACGTTTAAAGTATTTAAAAACTACGTAAAAATAATTTAAAAATATGGTCGAAAATGTTTTTCTTCAAGATATTTTGAGTGTTATTTTTATGCTGATCTTCAGCTTACTCTGAAAGCCCAATCCAACTTGGTCTATCCAAATATACCCACGATAATTCTTTAAAAAGTTCTATTCATTATGACGTTTGAGATACGTCAAAGTAAAGATATGTAATTGTTTCGATATATTCTTTATAATTCTCGCAGTGGAGGAATAGTATTAAAATAAAATTAATTCTTCAAATAGTGAATACAAGTTTTGAGACGATCTTTTTGTATCTTTCAAAAATCAGCGATGGCGGAAGATTAACCTGCCCGTTGTGCTCGAATCGTAATTGGGCACAATTGGACATCGACCTATGGCGTTTGGAAAAATGGCTCGAATTTGCGGAAGGTACACAGAGCGAACAGCATCTACCACCGAGTGAGATCGAAGAATTAGAGGACATTATTCAAGATCATCGTGAATTTCTTCTCGATCTCGATAGTCACAAGAGCATAGTCGTTAGTCTCAATATTGTTGGTACACACTTGGCCGATCACACAGAAGACAACGAACGAGCTCAAGAACTACGAAGAAGACTCGCAACTGCGAATTCAAGATGGGAAAGAGTTTGCCATTCTGCAAGCACCTGGCAAACTGCATTGCAATCTTCTCTCATGGGAAATCAACAATTTCATCGTATCGTCGAGGAATTACTCATCTGGTTGGAAAAAACTGAAATTTCTATCAGAGCAAGTGAACCCATTGACCTGACGGAGGATATTGCTGTTATTCAAGCTAAATACAATAAATTCCGGTAAGTCGATCAACACCAAAACCCTGATTCAAAAAATAGTGAACTTCAAAAAGTATAAAACAAAGATAGTTTAAAAAAAATGTCTGACTGCAAAAATAGTAGTGACTAGTGACTGAGAAATTGCGACAAAAATTGTCGTCAAAATGCTTTATTTGTTTATTTACCTTCTCGATATTGTATCAAGTAAAATTATATTTTCAAATCAATTAATTTAATTATTGAATTGCATTTTACGACGATCCGAAAATTCCATTAATTAAACGAAAAATATTCGTTTAAAAACTAAACACGACAATATACTTTTCCGTTGTTTTGATGAAAAAAAATTATAATGAAAATATTTTTCAGGGAATTACGTAGCGATTTAGAGCGGTGTGAACCTCGAGTTTTGTCGCTTCAAGAAGCGGCGAATCATTTATTAGAGGAGCACGTCGAAACTCGCAATCGTCTTCAGGAACTTAGGCTAAGATTACAATCGTTGCGAAGATTGACCGGCATTTACGCGCTGAAACTGGGTGCAGCTCTCGGATTAGATCCGAAGGACGTTGGCCTTGCGGCGACTTCTTCTTCTCTCGCTTCCCTTTCACACGATGTAAGTGCGCGCGGACTCTACAAATTATTCGTAATTTAGGCAAAAAGTAATCAAATTACAAATTGAGACAGAAAAAAATGATTGTAGATATATTATAGAAAGCACTGTTGTTAGAGCCACGTCGTTGATTATATATTGCGCTAAACGCTTTGAAAATCGGGACGTTGAACGAGGAAGACACCTTAATTTTTTAACTCACGAGACTACATTTTAAACTCGACCGATCGATTCTCAATATTTTTAAAATTAGACTAGAATTCATTGAAATAATGTTTTAATCATATTTTATTAATGCAGATCGATCGAAGGTAAAATAATAATTGAGATTACAACATTTTCTAAAATATTTAATTTACTTTTCCCGACTTTCAACTCGAACCATTTACAAAATTAAGAAATATTTCAAACTTTAACAAGTTCACGAAACTTTCTTAATTATTGTTTTGACAAAAAAATTTAAGATTGCTCGATACTCGTTCAAAATTTAAAGCGTCGCGCCTGAAATATATTATCGTAAAATAGTGTAGAAAAGTTCACCACACTTGCACCGTATACTTTATGGTTTGTGTTTTTTCTTTTGCTGAATTACAGCTACTTGACGGAGCGAGTTCGGCAACGGGTCAAGCCCAGGACGCATCGAACGCAGAGTATGTTCAAATATTCCAGTATAATAACACGATTTTTCTTCATTCCACGATAGCTCGTAGAAAACAAAAAAAAACGTTGATGATGTTCGAGTTGAGTAAAGCTGGAAATAGGGGCGATATTTAATCATGACGACGAACGTTTTGTTTCAGTGGTGACGAGAGCGATCGAAGGGTATTAGCGCGTGGATATCGATTCCTTGGACGTGTTTTACGGGCTTCCCTTCCGATTCAAGCGTTAATGCTGCTTTTGCTCGGTGTTGCTTCGTTGGTTCCAACAGCCGAGGATGATTATAGTTGTATGCTCACCAACAATTTTGCAAGAACTTTTACACCGATGGTCGATTATCCGAACGGTCCACCACCGTTGTAAAAATCGTAAAAAAAATATAAAGAAAGCAAACGAGCTCAACCAGAAACAAAGAAAACTAAAATACCTTCCTGGTCACAACGACCATGGTCGTAAAATCATTACCGAAGAAAAGAGTGAGGCAATCAAACGAAGAAGCAAGTAACTTTGATTAACGATTTTACTGGCCTGCATCATAATTTTTTCTGTCTTTCCACTTAATAGAGTCAAAAACTCGTTGTCCTCGTCCTGCGGCGTATATTTGTACATATGCATAAATTTATTCAACAAATTTGGGACCGATCATTGGCCCAACGACCAGTCCTAATTTATTCCTATCATTATGTACTTTATCAGTGTTATTCGTTCTTTTTTCACCCTTCACGTTACGAGTGTTTCGTATTTGTTGTGCAATATTGTAATGACCTAGCGACCATTCATCGCGAGGCATTTTTCCCCCAGGTCAGACGGTAACGACCTAAAACTTGACGAACGGTCGATATTACTCAACCGAACAAGACGCATTCTTTACTGCAAAAGAATTTGAAAACACGTCTCTTCGAATAAAATATAATATTACATTGAGTCGATTGCGCGTTGATGATTGTACGACACATTGCAAAACGTTCCTAAGTTTGCTCGATGCAAACTCCCTCAGGATTTGAACGATACGTACTTATACGATTCACATTATTTTTTTATCATCTTATTATTCCCTCCCTTCAATAATTTTTGTTTTGTTTTTCCTCGGAGAGTGGAACATCCGAGGGAAATTTCGACTCGACACGCTGTTTACGAGAAGTTACGAAAAATTATTTAACAGTCAACTGCTTTTGATACGACTATGTTATTGAGCGAAACGAACTAAAAGAGAAACAAGCAAATAAACTAAATGTTAACTCATTAAATTCTACGTGCAGTGACACGAAATGATTCAAGCGATTCCGAACGAATACGAAAATATTGTAACGCACAGGTTTTTTCTACATGTCCTGGCGACGTACGAATATAAATAAATAAAAATATATTATATATATATATATATATCTCGAGATATTTAAAAAATGCCCGCTAGTATATGCTTCATAATTAACAAATTTCTCTCGCTTATCGCACAGTGAGCTTCGTTGTGTATTTTTATAAAGAAAGAGCTTATAATGAGATGTATATGTATTCGATATGCAAATATATTGCGATGAACACCATTGAAACACCATGAACCTATTTTTTCAGTCTAACCCATCAGCACTTTAAACATTGGTCGCGCGATGAGAGATTTTCTCACATGTATACCTTCAAGTGATTAATTTGATAAATGGTAACTTGAAAATAATTTTGCTATGTGTGATTGTAGCTATTAAACATTTTCATTTTTTAAAAACCATAAATACAACGATAATTGACACTAAAAAAAAAAAATAATTCAAAAATTCAAAAACCAAAAATCCAAAAAAAATTTGAACTTTTATCATACAGACGAATAAATTTGGTGAAGATAGAAGAAAATTCTAATGCTTATGCCATTTGAAATTTGTGAGTAATCATCGTTTTAATAGAAGTTTGAGAAAAAGTCTCATAGCGCGACCGTTGACGGGCTAAACATTTTGTTCCACCTTGTACTTTACCAGTCAAATATTTCCTGTTAGAAGTTAATCGAAAATTCAATGAATGACAATTTTGTACTTAACAATAATTTATTTCAATTATCACACGGTAATATATAAAAAGTTTGTACAGTCTTAATCGTTTATCGTATCTTATAATTTCTTTCTCGTGTCTTCGCCCCTCGGTTCATTCTCACTCGCCACTTACTTTCGAACAATATACAGATAAACAAAATATACATTTTATTCATCGTAGGAATCATTCATTAGACGAAATACGCGATGTTGAAATTTGCATCGTCGTAAAACAACGAAATTACTATTTCTCTAAATATTCCTCAAAATTTATAACTTTTTTTAAGTTTTGATAACTTGAGGCAATTCGTCTTTCTTGGGCCTCTTTCAGAAACACGAAATGAAAAATTGTTGGCATTCTTTTTATATTGCAATATTGAAAAATAATCGAAGTAATTCGAGTTCCTTTCCAACGATGCAAACTTCAATAACATCCAAACACTCAATCTTGATTATTTTGATTTTTGAGCGCGGCTAATTGTTCCGAATATTCGAGATACAATCTTTGCCACCTGAGATGACCACCTATAATACCCAAAACATCGTTCAAAAGTTTGTGCTTTCGCATACCGAGGATCATGGGATCCCATATGCTTTTTGAAGCTGATCCATGACTCGGTCCCATAAGATCGTCTAGTATTATTCTTAAACGTTTCTCAAGACCGTCTTGAGTTAGAAGAAACGACACAATTGCCATTAACCAATGCACGAATTCTTGAGAACTACCGAGTGCTTTCGAAGCGAGCAATTGTTGCTCCAGATACGATACGACGCTCGGCGCACTGTGCGGTGGACGAGGATTCGGCAATGCACTACCAGCTGTTCTTTGCAAAGCTTCCTGCAATGAAGATAGAGGCCCTCTTGGCCCTCTCCCTCCTGTCACTGTTGATGCATTTTGGGATGACCAACGCCACACCGGATCGTGGCTGTCACCGATCAATAGCCAAGTTCCTGCAAAATCCAAATTTTTGCATTAGAGATTTTTTTTTCTTGTACAAAGATTGATTTTGTTTTCAGAAATTTGTTCAGCATTTTAAAGCTCTCGTGTGATTGTAATGTACTTAGGAACTAAATGGATTGTTATTTGTATGTTCAGAACGGTAACAGCCAAATATTCGAGATTTCTCGAAATGGTGAAGTACTTATGGCAAGATTTTAAGTATAACGTTAATATGGTTTTGATCGATTGGCCTGAAACTTTAACCACGTTTTAAAAAAAGTTGCTTACATCGTAAAAACTAAAATAAGCACTTATTAAGGAATTGTATTATTAAGGGAGTACGGCGTCATTTTTGACGTAAAAATCGTGTCGTTTTTAAATAATATCGAAATTTAAAGTTAACCAGCTGCCTTTTTTTTAAGAAAAATATTTGAGGTATGCTATAACGTTACTATATAAAATAAAATATCGTATGATTATTTTAATTTCGGACCGTCTAGACAGAACATTCTATGCAAGCTATCCACACGAAATTTTTGCCCGGAATCCAAATGAATAAAGGATATCTTTTGGAGGAAAAAATATTCAAAAATATGTTATAATTGGATAATGTAAGTCTAAATCATTGGCATTCAAGTTTCAAGAGAATTAATTACATCGTTCTTTTTTTAACTCGTAGAAAAACAGCATTTTCCGGCCAAAAATATACAACAAAAAATTAAACAAGAAAGTCACTAAATTTGTACAGCCTCTCTTAAAATACAATGTAAAAAAAAAAAAAAATAGAACGTTTTGTAAATACGAAAAGACGATGTACCCATTTCTTTGTGATAAATGTAAGCTCGGGCGTTGGTAAACGCCAAATGAGGCATTCCATTGTACAACGTGCAGGACAAAAGTGATGCACCAGGGGCAGCGAGATGACTAGCCGACGTCGAAACAATTAGACGACAGGTGTTTCCGATTTCCCAAACTCGTACAGCACCGCAACACGATATAACCATTACCTGACAATGCAAAAAATAAAATCCAATCGATAATTGGTGAAGTCGAGTTTCTATTGATAGAAAATTTACTCTCATTTTATAGGAAACGATCTCCCGCATTACAATTTTGTAGTTCAAGGTTTTTGAAAACCTTTTCGTAAAATTGCCGAATTGTAAGCAATCCTGTGAGTATTCCATATATCTTCGTAAACCATATTTAATCCTCAGAGTGCACACTATATTTACACCCATATCGCATATCACTGATTCCACTGGATTGGTTTAAATATCTAAGTTTTCCGATGGAGGATGATTCGTATCAGGGACATTGAAGTTTTTTTTACTCCGCACCTATATCCTCGCACTTTGTACCGTTAAGAAATGCCACGTTCTTTTTCGACCGTTAGGACCTTTTGAGACATGTGTGCTCTTTGAGGGTTAACACAGCATATACTACTAAATCTTAATAATTTTCAAGGATACTAATTCTTGAATTAAACCAAAAATTTTAATCGCTTAACCCTAGCTACACACTATAACTTTTAGTACCTTATTTACACACTATCGGTCTATTGGACCGACGACTGTTATTGCTCTATAACATTGTAACAAACGCGTCTATTGAGGTTTGATTGTAGTGAAATCGAAACGCCGGACTCCGACCAATTCGGAGAAGCAATCAGTAAAGCTAAAAAGTTGTTTGATAAAAAGTTATAACGTTTATGAAAAGACGCGTGGTGAAAAAAAGGTAAAAGTGTTGCTGTCGGTCCATTGGATCGGTGAATTTAAGCCATTCAAGATGAACAGCTGACAATTTTTGTAGTTGCACATAAATACGGGACAAATTGATATTTGCAACTTGAACGCTATTTACCATTTAGTTTGGTAATAATTAATTCTTATACATCGACTGTTTTCAGACATTTATCCCTACGAGCATAGAAAAAACATACGCATGTCAAGACTTATTGAATTTTGACATTCGGTACTTCCAAGGTTTCGTAATAAAAAATTGATCACTGTATTCCGCGAATATTGCTGAATATCAAAGTGCTTGGATTTTTTGACTCTGAATTCGGCTAGCACATGCCTTCAAACGCGACAGTTTATCAATTCGATTGTATCTTTTTTCCTGTTCTCGAATGTTTTTATCGTATTTGATAAATATCGATAAAATTAATGGTGATAGGTAAACTGTCAAAATCTCTGCCGTTGCGTAATTCCTTTGCATAAATACACTATATAGGTTGTAAACAAAACTGACCGTTTCGGCAGATGAGAGTAACGGCTATGACGCGTTTTACAATCCACTACGCTCGTCAAATTTCATTTATTAAACATTTTTTTAATAATAAAATCATATAAAAATATGGCTGTGTCTAGCCGTCCGGAAACCGGACGAATACAAGACTGGTATTCGTCCAGATATTTGTCGAGAATGCGATTATAATTGTTTTATTTAACTTTTCTAATTAACTTTTCTACAGTATAATGGTATATTGAAACTCCCTCGATCGTAATTTGTACGTAATCCATTCGGATATACAATTTATGATAGTTTTCATTTATATCTGGACGAACAATCGCATATAATTCGTCCGGGAAAACGATTCTCAATGGATTTTGATGGATGAAAAATGAATGAAAATTTATAACTACAGCGGGGAATACTTAGTTTCCTTCAGCTATAGTGGGGAATATTCAAAGTTTTTTCAAATGTAACGGAAAATTTTTTCGGTATCCGGACGACTAGACATTGCGTAAAAAAAATATTCATTCTCGGCTGTTTATATTTCGAAGATAATAAAATCATAATTTTAAAGTCAGTTTTGCATTTGCAAACTTTGATCTACTATAGATACTGCAAAGATCACGTAGCCGTCACCGATCTACTTTAATGATTGAAATAATTAGATTTTTCGGAATAAAAATTGATCGAAAGGAATTTCGTCGAAATTGTTCTTTTTTTGTTTATTAAAATAAAATTGGAAACAACTTAAATAGAAGAAATGGATCTCACTCGATTTTTTTTTGCAGAACAAATGTCATAAAATTATGAATAAAATTGAACTTTGGGGAAAACTTGGGGTCGTTCGTAGAAAAATAAAAATATGGAATGAAAACGAAATTCATACCGCGTTGCCAACTGCGTGAACTTTGGCCAAAGGAGCGGGTGGAGCCAGAGGTGGAGCGGGTCTCGATCCTTTAGCTGGATGAAAAGTATGAACACTTCCATCTTCGAGACCAAGAGCTATAACGGAAGGAGAAGCAGCGAGGGCCACAGCACTGTATCCCAAATACAAATCCCACGTCGGTTCTGAGTCGGTACCTCGGAAAACTTGTAAATGAGCCAAACTTTGACTGCTCGTTACAGTAATAGCGTAATGACCGGCTTGCTGCGACAACGAACTGGACGGTTTTAGGGCCGGCAACACTATATGACTGCCGCTTCTATCAGCAACCACTTTTGGCCTTTTATTGTGCGAAGTATGATGTTGCTTCGGTGTAGTTTGTTCTCGACGTTTCAGAGTCAATGTTGTACCGACCGAATTCGTCGCTGATGAATTAACCGTCGATGAAACGTTTGGTCTTACGATGTCATCACGTTTCTCGATTACTATCGTACTCTTCGTTTGTGACGTACTTGTAAACGTTGGTGGACCGACGCCACCACCTATCGAAGTGTCCCTAAAAAAATTATTTACATTAATACATCATAGATAATAAAGAATACTGCAATACCCCGAGTTACGTTATCCCGAAGGTTACGTAAATTCGGAGTTACGCCACTTCAATTTTTTGCCCTCTTCCTTGTCCACGCGACACGCGTCGTACCTTTATACGCTTGTGCGAGCTGAGATGTACGCGTTTTACGCGCACACACGGGGGCGGGTTGAAATTCCGAACTTTAGAAATCAGAACGCTCAAAATTCCGAATTTATTTATCTAGAACACAATACTCTTGGAAATTTACAATTCCAAAATTTTGTAAACAGAATTATTGTATAACCGAAAATAAAAGTCCACTACGATATTAAGTGAGAATAATCATGGATCCGACCGATAAAACGTCAACATGAAAACATAGCACGTAAAACATGTATCAACTTCTCATAATCAGAGAGTCCATAGTTCCGAAAAAATGTAGAGTTATATATTTAAGATCCTGAATGGCGAAAGTTTCTACAGAGAAAAGTTCCGAAAATAGAAATATCCGATAGGTGTAAACATCCTGATATTATATGTTTACAATAGAACGTGAAAGATGATCAATACTCAGAAAAAATTCTACCGAGAAAGATCAAATTTCCGAAAGAATAGTACTCTGAAAGATCAAAACTCCGAAAAAATTTTCCCCGAAGATCGAAACTCCGAAAATCCATGCGATACAGCAGTGGTGTTGCCATCTAAACGCGTCAGGCTTACATGCTATCTGCTTTATGTATGAGTTTTCGGAATTTTGAACGTTCTGAACGTTCTATATCGGAATCTTACACTATCTAAACTTGAATTTTCGCAAACTAGATGATCGAAAATATGATGTTTGGATTCCAAAACTTTCGGGAACCTGACGAATCTCTTATTAGCTTTTATTATATTTAAACTTTCTGATATAGTTCGTTTTCTAGAATAAAAATTTCGGTAATTTGTGGCATGTTTAATATTACATATTCGAAGTTTTGTGAGTCGAATTACTGGCCATTCAAATAAAGCGTTCATCTCAATCATACGATTTCTGAAAATTGTCTCGTGTAAGAAATCACATTTATATCCTTTTCCTATCGCTACTCGTACCGTTCTACATCATTTACAGTCAACTGTGTAGACTTTCGCTGGCATGATCCTTACGAAGCTCTCAGTTTCGGAACATTAAAATTAGGAATTTTAAACCGTCGAAGCATTTAAAGTTCGAAACTTCAAACCGGCCCCGCACACACGTTTCATTTGCGATCGCTACGAATATTATTGTCTTGTTTATCAGTCTGCACTGCAATTGCAAATGTAGTCACACCCACATTTACGTTAAAATCTTTGGCATCTAACTAAATAATTATCATTATGTCGACGAAACGAAGTAAGAAGAAACGAAGTGTAAGTGATTCTTCATATTTTATGAAGAAAAGAAAAACTTTAAATTTGAAATTAAAATACTCTATTGTTAAAGATTTTGAAGGTGGAATGAAAGTCTGTGAAATAGCACAGAAGTCTGGTCTGCATTACTCCACTGTCAGTTTAATAATAAAAGATAAAGATAAAATTCTAAACGCTGTTAAAAACTCTCAGTCGTTAAATTCAAACTTAATTAGGAAACGTTACGGGATTATTGCTGACATGGAAACTTTGTCGGAGGCATGGTGTAAAAATCAAGTGAATGTGAAGAATTGTCATATCGTTTTAAAAAACGATATGATTGGCACAACATTGCAGAGAGAGGAGAGGCGATCTCTTCTTTTCCTAATAAACTAAAAGGCTTGATAGAGGAGAACGGCTATTACGCATGAACCGTGTTTATCGTGGATGAAACTGGCCTCTTTTGGAAAAAAATGCCAAGAAGAATATGCATCGCGCGTGAGGTAAAAACATTACCGAGTTTCAAGACTGCGAAAGATCGGCTAACCGTTATGCTTGGGGGAAACGCTGCTGGTGATTGTAAATTGAAATCTCTTTTAGTGTATCGTTCCAAAAATCCAAAAGCCTTGAAAAATAAATCCAAATCAGGTCTGCCCGTGGTTTGGAAGTCCAATGCTAAAGCGCAGGTAACCGCTTCTTTATTTGAAGACTGGTTCGGTCACCATTTCATTCCGGAAACCGACCGCTACTGCCACTCGCAAAATCTCCCACTCAAAGTGATGTTGCTTCTTGATAATGCACCGGGACATCCACCGGCTATCTTTGTCGACTTTGACCCTCGAGTTAAAGTGATTTTTTGCCACCAAATACCACGAGTTTACTTCAACCGATGGATCAAGATGTCATGAAAGCCTTTAAGGTTTTTTACACTCGGCGATCATTTGCTCATTTGAACGAAGCTCCAAAACGATCAATTGTCCGTTCAAGATTGTTGGCAACAGTTTAATGTTTTTGACGCTGTAAGGATTATAGGAGAATCGTGGGCCGAAGTTTCCGTTAAAACGCTGAAGGGTGTTTGGAAAAATCTTTGTCCGATGTCCTCTCTTCAGGAATGTGACACAGTCACAAAGATCGATAAGGTCAACCAAGCGATAAGTGACGTCATCACTCTGGTAAGGCAAATGAATTTAGATGTCGACAATGAAGACGTTAACGAGCTTTTAAAATCGCATGATGAAGAACTTACACTCGACGGGCTCATTGATGTGCAGCAACAAAATGCTCTCGAAGACGAGGATTCCCAGTAAGCACCACCGGAAAAACTTGTGACCATTGCGAAATTGACAGAGAGTCTTGATTTTATTGAAAGTGGAATTCGTATTTTGGAAGACATAGATTTTAATGAAGATCGTGTAATGACCGCGAGAAAAAACATACAACGATTGATTGCTTGCTATGTGGACATTTTACGCGAGAAGAAAAAGTTTTTGCCGCGGCAAACTCAGACTTAGGGATTTCATGAAATCATCCACTTCAAAAATAGAATTATAAAGATACGTGTTTCATTGTATGTTTTTTATTTGTTTGTTTGTTTGACAATTATTCAATTGGTTACCTTGTTGATTAATGGTTTTTGATTAGTTATTTCCACAATTCTATATTTCGGTGTTTTCTTGGTAACGAATAACCGACTAAGAATCTAATATAACTCAAGTTCGATTTGTGTGAGAATCTTGACTCCGACTTATGTAATTCTTTCCTGTTCGTGTTGTTACGTAACTGTGAGGTACTACTGTGAAGACACACTGAAAGTTACGTAAGTACGTCGGGCTATATCAAACAAAACGATGCGAATTTCCATTTTTATTTTTTTTACCGGTTGTCCACAGTCATTTTTTAAGACGATATGAAAATTCGAAAGTAGTAAATATTCCATTTTGTAAGGTAAATGTACCATAATCCGGGAATTTGACTCCAATTTTGCAATGAATTTATAATTGTTTTATTAAAAAACGTTATACAAAAATTATTTTAGCACGATAATACGTTAGTTTTCTTTAATATTGCAAAATTTCAAACACATTAAATGACATTTTAGTTATTTTTTTGACGAATTTGGGAACCCTATAAATGTATGTAATTCCGTGGTAAAAATATGTCGCTGTCGCTAATTCCGTGATATTATGTCCATAATTCCGGCATACTCTATTCTATAAGTATTTCAGCTATAAAATATTAAAAAATTCGATAACATTGGTGTATTTACAAATTAAACAGGTTATAACGTTAACTTATAAAGTTACAAAGTAAACAGGTTAGAAAATTTTTTTAAATTAAAAATTTTTATTCAAAATTGAAGAAAAACTTATTTTTATTCTATTTTTGTTCTATAATAACGGGGAAAAAATATTCTGATAAAACCAAAAGTTATTTTATTAATTTGCAGGAGTTAATTAAAAAATAAAACGTCCCGTTCTAGGCACGGAATTATGTACATATCGAAAAAATATCGAACGTAATTCCGTGCTTCAGAAAAACGGATTTTTTATTTTTAAAAACTCACAAAACGACTCGAAAACCGGGATCAATGAATAAATACAACAATAATGGTATCGAGGAAGCGAAATTTTATTAAAAAATAATTAATTCTTACGTTTTGTGAGCTTATAAAAATTGTCATCACTCGTTGTTACTTTGCCCTGTGAAAATGCCTCGTGCGACGACTCGTCGCTGACTGACGGATTGGCTCAAGATTGCCGTTACAATGTTAACAACAATATAAACTAAGCTTCAATTTTATACATTGTAGGAATCACAGATCAAGTTTTCCTTCGAAATTTCCCAAAATATTGAAAATTTTTCTTATTTTAACGTTTTGAACTCAAATTCCCGGAATAGTGTACTACCCCGGAATATACATTTACCTTATTTATGAAAATTGACCGAGGAACACAGTCATTTTTCGTTCGCAAGAGATGAAAAGAAGTTAAAGTTTAAATATTTCGTGAATTTTACGCTACGATTTTCACCGTGCAGCTCAGTTCGCCAGGTAATAAAACGTTGTCGCTTTTTCGTTTCATTCTATCTTTTGATCGCTCTATCGACCGAACTATAATGCACAACGTCAGGAGCACTTTCGTTGGCAAGGTTTTCAATTTTGTTACTGCGTTACGCTGTAAATAGAAAGCAACCTTTGACATAGTCCGACAAAAATGTGCATCACAGTAATTTTTTAGTCAATCTTGATGGGATTTTTTCTCCGTGACCGCGTCCATAAGATTTTAACGTAAATCGGGTGTTACGCAGATCGGGTTCTGACTGTATGTTATTTATGTCCATGAACTTAAGGCGCACTATCTGTTGTGTGAGTGCGAAAAAGATAATTGAAAAGTAGATTCTTAGTTTTCTCAAAGTTACATCTTGTTCTCTGATCAACGGAAAACAACGTGTAACTTTTACTTTGCTGCAAAATTCGACTGTGTTGTAAAAAAGTGTGCAGTAGAATTCTTACCGACTGCACGATTTTTTTTTACACGCGTACTCTCAGTCGGACGTTTGATTCGGTCAGAATGTCAGTACTTAGCGATTCTACACAAATCGGAAGGAAATGCAGCTGTCTGATGAGTGTGGACATTTATTTCCAATAATACGACCGAAAATTCATCAACGAATTCTTTCAATAATTATTCGTTATTATTAGTTTATTTTTCAATGAATAATTAAATAATCTTTTCGTCGTAAGAAGTAATTTGTTATGTTAACATCAAATTAAACAAAAATTGTTTGATTCGTTGAATGATTTCTTCTTCAAACAATATGATATTAATTTTGTCGTAATTGATAATTTAATTTGAATTTTCATTTAAAATTTTATATTTGGTATATTATTGGAAACCAAATGTTCACAGTATCTCAAAGATTTATTGGATTTTGTGAACACTTTACATAAATTGCTAAGTAAAATATCCTGAAAAAATGAGAGTTAAAAAATGATCGATTGACAGTGGATCTGAGAAAATATACTATTTTTTTGTTGACAAAGTAAATGTAGCTGCCAAAATAAAAAATGAATCTTTTAATTATGTACCGTAACCAAATAAGGCTGAAAAAATTGCTGCAAGAAATACAATGTAAGTTGCAAAAATGAAAAACAGAAACACTTTACTTACAAGGAAAGGTACTTTGGTGTCCCCCTCCGATTTTGATAATTTTTATATATGTTATAGTCCATCGAAAATTAAGAGACACGTAATTTTTTTTATCGGCTTAAAGTTATTTTTAAGGGGTGAAATCGACCCCCAAAGTTGAGCATGTTTTGCATCTGGTAGAGTGTTTCATATAGAAGCACTTAACCGATCGTAACGAAACCAATTGCAAAACGTTTTTCACGTCAAATAACCTGTATATAATGTTCAACTTCTTATGCACCCCTATTACATGGGGATGATTCACCCCCGAATATCCAGAATTCTTTTGTATAAAAAAAACTTGCAATCCGATTTCAATAAAACAAACGCCATTTTGCAGAGCAAAAAAAATAAAATTGACGTATTTTTGGGTTTTTCTCAGATTAAAAAAATTAAGGGGGTAAAACACCCTTAAAATGTCAAATTTCATTTTGAGCACTGTCCCCTTCCGATTTCAATATTTTTTTTATAAAATGTAGCTTATCGAAAAATAAGACCACCTATTATTTTTATTGGCTCAAAATTATTTTTAAGGCGTGAAATCAACCCCCAAAGTTGGGCATGTTTTGCATCTGGTAGAGTGTTTCATATAGAAGCACTCAACCGATCGTAACGAAACCAATTGCAAAACGTTTTTCACGTCAAATAACCTGTATATAATGTTCAACTTCTTATGCACCCTTACTTACTGCAGGGGGCTGAACCACCCCCTGACATTCATAATTTTTTGTATAAAAGAAAAATTGTCATTCGATTTCAATGGAAAAACCAACATTTTGAAAAGCAAAAAAAAATTATAGTGAATGTGTCTAGATTTTTCGAATAAAAAAAATTAAGGGGGTAAAACACCCCTAAAATCTCAAATGTCATTTTGCGCACTTAAATGATAAAATTCAATTCAATTGGTCTCATTATCATTGCGTATCGACTTATATGCTAAATAATATTTATTTCGCATGTACATCCGCTGCCCTTCTGACATGCTTCACGTTTATAAAGAAGTGTTGGTATCCGTTCTATTTATATAAGTTTCTATTTTGAACGATTTACGAAAATAAAAAAAAAACTCAAATATCAAAAGAGTCGCATCAGCAATTCACCGCCCAGAATGTAAACAAAGCTGGCTCATGCCTTGCCATATTCTTATTCATATCAAGAACCGCTATAGTGGCTCGACCCCAAGTATTCTTGAAAAAGCCAGTTCGCTCAGGCTAATGTTTGAGGTATATCCGAAAACCAAATAAAAATGCTGTTTTCGTGGTGATGTCAGATCAAACCGCCCACTCAAGATGAAAAAGGTAAAACTGACTTTATATTATTCCAGAAGTTAAGTTGCTGTTCGACTGTTGATCAGTCATTATCGTGTCCGCTATCGTGAATACCGTATTGTTATTAACATGTCCATCAATCCAATGAACGTAATAAGACTGTTGTTTCTTACATTCGAGGTAATGAACATTCCTGACAGTCCTGTTAACAATAATGAAGTGGAATTGAAAGAGAGTTTCGCGGAAATTCTGAAGGCCTCTATGGCAGAGTTCAATCAGTTAGAAATCGTCGAAGATACGACATTAGATTTTCAAGAACCGTTTAGAGATGTCATAGTAGAACCTGTCGAAGATAATGACATCGAATGGGGTCTTGGAGAATCTCCATTAAGCCCTGAAACGTGTACTGACGATGAAGAAGATTTGAGCTACGACTACAAACAAAGAGCTGTTGAGTACTGGAGAAGTGCAAAAACGAAACAAAATAGGAAAATAGAAACAGTCCAAAACCGATTTAAACTCGTTAAATCTGTGCGCCAATTAAGGCGCTGGGCTCAACAAATTAATAAAGGCGGAACTTACAAGGAAAAATTGTCGCGCATTTCTGAATATACAATCGATAATTTAAAAAGCGCCATAGAAGCAGGTCTCATTGTACACGATATCGATCTTCGGAGATGGGCATTACAAGCCCAAAAATTGATTGGGCATGAGAATTTGCGTTTCAGGGCTTCGCCAACATGGATAAAAAAGTTTAAAAAAGTTCATCGAATAACAAGTAGAAAAATAAATAAATTCGTGACAAGAAAGACTCTCGAATCAAAGGACATATTACAAAACGATGCTAATAAATTTGTCTCCGCAGTTCAATTGAAAATTGAGGAATATGGCTTGGAAAATATTTATAATTCTGATCAAAGTGGTTTCCAATTAGAAGTCCATTCAGGGCGAACGTTAACAGAAGAAGGTACAAAACAAGTAGAATGCCTTGTACAATCCGTTTCAGCGACAACCCATAGCTACACCATCCAGCCGACAATATCAGCAGCAGGAAAATTGTTGTCACCTCTTCTGATAATTTTAAAAGAGCCATCCGGGCGGTTGGGGCCAATCGTAGAACGAACCATTTTTCGACCTCCCAATGTTTTTATAAGTGTTTCAAAATCTGGCAAGGCTACATCAGGTACGTTGGTATGTAATATTCAAATATAAAAAATAGATGTGCTATTAATTTTTACATATTGATTTATAGAACATTTCAAAGTATGGCTTCAAGAAGTGTTCTTCCCAAATGTCGGTGAGAAAAGTGTGCTTTTAATAGACTCATGGAGTGGACATTGCCCTAGTGTTGTCACGGAAGTTACACCACATAACAAAGAAATTGTTACAATGATCATACCGAAAGGAACAACAGGGAATATCCAGCCACTTGATGTCTTCGGATTTAGAATTTGGAAAAATTATGTCAGACATTTTTCAGACAGTGTCATGTTACTTGATTATGATTTAAGTCTACATTTACGAAATAATATAATCAAGCTGCAATCTCTAGTACATAATCAATTATCATCTCCGAGGTACGAAAATTTATTTCGATATGCCTGGTTCAAAAGTGGGTACATAGAAGAACGACCTGAGCATTTCGAAAATCCCGTTGAATTCGCTTTTGGTATGTCATCTCAAACACAATGTGAAATTGAAGGCTGCACAAATGTGGCTGTAGTAAGATGTTCATGGTGTAAAAAGTCACTTTGTTTCAAACATTTCTTCGAAGAACATCATTACTGTTCAAAATATAATCATTAAGTTCAGGAATGATAATTGAAACGAAAATTTGAATTGGAATCTATTTTTACTACATGAAAGATTTTAGCGCCTATGTATAACCTATATATATATATTTGTGTACAGACCATGTGTATACAAAAATAAAAAATCGTGAAGCTCACGACCACCGAAGATGTAGGAGTACTCAATTTTTCATATAATTAAAAAGCCGATGTACATGCGAAATAAATATTATTTAGCATATAAGTCGATACGCAATGATAATGAGACCAATTGAATTGAATTTTATCATTTAAGTGCGTAAAATGAAATTTGAGATTTTAGGGGTGTTTTACCCGCTTAATTTTTTTTATTGGAAAAATCTAGACACATTCACTATAATTTTTTTTTGCTTTTCAAAATGTTGGTTTTTCCATTGAAATCGAATGACAATTTTTCTTTTATACAAAAAATTATGAATGTCAGGGGGTGGTTCACCCCCCTGCAGTAAGTAAGGGTGCATAAGAAGTTGAACATTATATACAGGTTATTTGACGTGAAAAACGTTTTGCAATTGGTTTCGTTACGATCGGTTGAGTGCTTCTATATGAAACACTCTACCAGATGCAAAACATGCCCAACTTTGGGGGTTGATTTCACGCCTTAAAAATAATTTTGAGCCAATAAAAATAATAGGTGGTCTTATTTTTCGATAAGCTACATTTTATAAAAAAAATATTGAAATCGGAAGGGGACAGTGCTCAAAATGAAATTTGACATTTTAAGGGTGTTTTACCCCCTTAATTTTTTTAATCTGAGAAAAACCCAAAAATACGTCAATTTTATTTTTTTTGCTCTGCAAAATGGCGTTTGTTTTATTGAAATCGGATTGCAAGTTTTTTTTATACAAAAGAATTCTGGATATTCGGGGGTGAATCATCCCCATGTAATAGGGGTGCATAAGAAGTTGAACATTATATACAGGTTATTTGACGTGAAAAACGTTTTGCAATTGGTTTCGTTACGATCGGTTAAGGCATCTTCTCACTTTAAACGCCTCAAAAATAGGCTGTTTTTGCGATTTTTTTTCGAGGATTTTTGCTTAAAATTATGGGATAAAACGGATCCTATGTAATAAACACATCTTTCAAGTACATGAAAAAATTTTTATTTTATTTTTTTAAACAATTATTATAATACATCAGTAGCATTGAAAAACCCGTGTAAAAATGTTATGGTCGTGGCTTGTTGATGGTATCTCCGAGACGGGTCGTCTGAAACAAAAAAATAAAACTGTTTTAGATTCAGTATGTCAGTGGCTATAGCGCATATCATCAGATTTTTGATATTCGCGAAAATAACAAAATGGCGCACGTTTTTCGAAAAAGTAAAAAAAAACCACGATTTTTTTGCAGTTTTTTGTAAAAAAAAAATTCTTAAAATCAAAATTTAAAAAATCTGATGATATGCGCTATAGCCATAACTATGAAGCATATGTCATTCAAATTTCATGACAATCGGCCGGATAGTTTCCGAAATTTCATCAACAAAGCACCGAAAAACCTTGTTTTGAGATAACTGCGTTTAAAGTTTTGGTTGCAGAAAAATCATGAAAAAACCTTACCTCGGGTTAATCAGCGATGCCTGCTCCATACAATGGACCTTCCGATTCTTCGTAGAAGGTGTGTTCGTCCAAAGTAGCTTCCCTTCGTCTCGACCTAGTCTCTTTTGAAGCGTTAGAGCTGCGGCGGTTCCCTACGCGTACGCGATCACTGTCGCGTTTCTCGGCGTATTGAACGGCGATAGGGCCTAGTTTGACACCCATCACCTCCAAAATTTTTAAAACAGGTTGTAGCCCTTCGTTATAAATGCATGCCGCTGTTTGGCAAGCAATTTCCACGGTTTTTCTTGATGATGTTTCTTGAAACATCTTTGTTACAAACTTTACACTTCACATATTGTTGTAATGTAGAAAAAACAAGAAAAAACTGAATAATACTATATCCAGCCGTTGGATCGATGTGTACATCGAAACTTGTATCGTCCGATTTTTTTAATTTTGCTGCACTCGCACTAGCATGACTCGTATCTGCTTCAGACTGGTGTGGAAGCACTCCACGAAATTTTCTTTTTTTAGATTTCGAACTTGGACGTCGCCACGTGGCACTTTGTTGCGAAGTCTTTTTATCCATTATAACAATCCTGAGCGCAGAGATGTTGCCGTTACGAAGTTTCAAATTAGACTGATGAAATAACAGTTTAGCATCGTTGCCGAGTGATTTTCTTTTGAAAAATGCACGTGTTAAGGTCTTATTACATGAGTATAGACCCGAAAACAGAATATACCTAAGCAAGGGGTACTACATTAACAAAAGAACACGGCTATTCAATTGTATAGAGTCAGATATACAGGGACCGTCCGAGCGGCGTGAAAGGGATCGCCGGGTACTCTCAGGTAGTCACCTAACGGTCGCCAAAAAATGTAGTTAGACTCGTCCGATCTTTATGAAATTTCGAGATGACATTTTTGAAGATATGTACTTTCAAAATTTAAAAAAAAAAAAAAATCGATTTTTTTAAATTTCCAAAGTGAGAAGACGCCTTAAGTGCTTCTATATGAAACACTCTACCAGATGCAAAACATGCTCAACTTTGGGGGTCGATTTCACCCCTTAAAAATAACTTTAAGCCGATAAAAAAAATTACGTGTCTCTTAATTTTCGATGGACTATAACATATATAAAAATTATCAAAATCGGAGGGGGACACCAAAGTACCTTTCCTTGTTAGATGCGAACATAACATTCTTTACGGATTTACATACTAAAAGATTGACTGAACAAATATTCAGAATGTGTTAACGTTAAGAAATCCCTGCTCGAATTACTTTGCGTCTTTTATTTCAATGAATTGTATAAATTTTTTACTCACATTGTATCAGGCGGAGCAGGAATAAACATCGGAGTAATTCTTCTTCTACCGTCGGAGGTTTTCGTCTCGATTTGTTTGTTAATAGGTCCTTTTACCGGTGTACTTGAGTTTGACATTGGCATGGGCGGATCAACGCAATTAGAAACAGGTTGTTGTTGGCTGAAAGTTGCCGTTTGCGGGGACGGTACTGGAGGTTTTAAATTTAATAATTCAGGTGCTTCCATGACTGTGCAACCACCCTGGACCAGAGGTTTCCCGTACAAACGTTCGTGAAGAATACTCTGCAAAATGACCAATTTAAGATTTAAAATGAATGAAATTGTTGATTTTTCATCACCACTAACCGTACCTAGCTGGTCAACGAGTGTTTTTTAAATATTAATAAAAAAATATGTAACCTTATCGCCTTTATGTTCTTATTTATAATTGGAGTGGATAAATCAATATTTTAAAAAATTTATCTGAAATTTGTCGTGTTTATTATCACACATGGTCAATTAATTAATTTTCAATGGATAAATTAATAAATTGATCAATTGCGTGGTAAAAAATGGCTTTCGATTAAAAATCGGTCGTTTATCCAGTTCGATAAAAATAAATTTATAAAATTTGTAAATATATCCATTTCAAGTGGACAAAACAAATTTGGTTTAATTATTGGGTGGAGAGGACTTTGTTCATTATTGTTCATACTTAATTTAGCATTATCCGCATTAAATTGAAAGAATATATTACTTTTTTTTCAAAATCGACTCGAATCGAAAAGTTTAGTACCGTTTTCTAAACAGATTTTAGCAGAATAAAAAAGAAAATCAATTGCTTGATTTTCACGTTTTTTGAGCCATTAAGAGTATGGATCAGTTGCCCGCCCGCATCGCATTATCGGAAGCAAAAGTTTTCGACACCGTTTGAGCGATCGAAATAAAAAAGTCTTAGTCCGTCCATAAAAATGGTAAAATTGGGCAGACTTTTTTTTATTCCAATTGGTTGAAGAATGTGAAGAATTTTCACTTTCGAAATTTAGAGCTACTTCTTTCGCTTTCCAGGCGGTTTAATCGGTATGACACATGATCTTAAAATGTCAACAAGGTTTGGTGCCAATTCCAAGGCACGATTTCAAAAATCAGTAATGCGCTGCGTTCGAGCAGAAATTGCTTGAAATTGTTTTATGGCCGTTCTGTATACAATTTTCTGTATACAATATTATACCGTCAGTTCTTTTTCATGATCCAGTTTTTTTGTTTATAGCTCAAAATTAACTAATTTTGCCTCGACTATCATCATACTTCAGTAAAAAGTCCATCATTTGGTCAAATCCGGTACGATATAAAAAACAAAATTTCCGTGAATTTTTACATTCGACTTCACTCTCTTTTTTAATTCATTTTTGGCAAAACTAGATCCGGTACCGTTTGAAATTTTTGTTGAAAAAATGGTCTCTTTACACCTTCGTATCACAGCCGTGATTCGATTGACTAAAAAAAATTGTGGAAGTTTTTCTGAACACATCTTTTTGTGCTCGAAAACCCATCATTCAAATTACTCCAATAGTCGAAAGAAAACAAGTTTAATTACTACTTTGTAACCTTTTCAGGCGTTTATGACCTGTCGATTAATGACTCCTTAAGAAGAGAACCGATTAAGGGGTTATATCTAGTTGTTCGAGTTGAAACAATGGAAATTTTTTTTTTGTATTTTCTCAAAGTACATCATCTTAACCCTAGCTACACACTATAACTTTTAGTACCTTACTTACACACTATCGGTCTATTGGACCGACGACTTTTATTGTTCTATAACATTGTAACAAACGCGTCTATTGAGGTTTGATTGTAGTGAAATCGAAACGCCGGACTCCGACCAATTCGGAGCAGCAATCAGTAAAGCTAACAAGTCGTTTGATAAAAAGTTATAACGTTTACGAAAAGGCGCGTGGTGAGAAAAAGGTGAAAGTGTAGTATTGCTGTCGGTCCATTGGACCCCGTAGTGTGTAGCTAGGGTTAATAATGTTTTCCCAAAATATTATAAGGATCTGAGCACTAGAATGAATATATTTACACGCGCTACTTGAGAGTGTGAGTCTCCGAGCGTAGCAATCGACGACTTTAATAACGATACATTTAGGAAACCATGAACTGATAGTGGCAAATTTCCATGACACATTTTCATTGGGACTTTTCAAAGAATAATCTGTACTTTTTAACCGATTTTAATGCGCCACATCTTATTTTGCTCCTCAAGAGATTCTCTACGAATTCACCATGTACATTTTTTCGAAGTTTATTTGTTTGGAAATTATAGCAATTTGTTTATGAACATTTTTTTTCGTTAAATAAACTTTTGGCTGTAACAGTAGAATGATTAAGCTTAGAAGAAATCTACGTGGTGAATTCGTAAAGAATCTCTTGAGGAACAAAATAAGACGTGGTGCATTGCAATCGGTTAAAAATTACGGATTATTCTTTGACGAATTCCGATGAAAATGTGCCATTATGGAAATTTACATTTATCGGTTGGTGGTTTCGCAAATCTATCGTTTTCAATATTTTTCTATATTAATAAGACACGCTGTGATATAAATCCACTAACACTGCGTTCAATTAGTGCATTAAGCTTGGCATAAAATAATTGTGAAAATTTAGCACTCATTTGACTAGAATGCAGTACAGTATATACCTTAAACGCGATTATCTCGGAAATATGTTTTTTTTTTTTTAAATGCTGTTGGGTTAAGTATTTTGGGTCAAAAAACTTAATTTCTGGAACCTCAAAAATTGAATTTTTTGGAAAAATCGACTTTTTTTTAATCAAAATTTTGCTAAACCCTCCGTTCACGAAGAGCGTATCTAGAAACGCGGCAGCGTTTTGACGCCAAGTATTAAAAAGATAATGTTGAACGTCCAAGGCAAGACGCGCCGAGTATATCTATACTCGAAATTGGGCGACTTATTATACTAATGAAATCTTTTTAGTTTTTTGATTGAAAATCCAGAGATATCACACTCAAAAAGGTGTTTTACGACAACGGACATATCTCCCCCAGTAGTTAAATTTTTTTCATAAAAAAATGTATGTAAGTACTTCAAAATATGTAGTAATTGATACTGTACAGTGTATTTTAATAAAATGATGTTAACATGGCTAAAAAAAAATCATGAAAATCCCTTAATTTTCCCGAGCACAATTAGATATAACCAGTTAACAAACGGCATTAGACTTTTCAATTCAGATCTTATTTATATAATTGATCATTCCATCTAGGATACCCTGTGTATTTATTATCATTAGTTTATAAGTTAAATTTATTGAAAATTCAAAACACACTTGTTCCGCCGGGTCGAGAGGTTGGCCAAGTTCTTGTTGCGTGAATTCGATGAAAACAACTGAACCGTCCCAGGAACAAGCTGCTAATCTTAATCCACAAGGGGACCAACTCGCGTCCAATACAGAATGTGTGAACAATTCGTGAATAACAACAAGTGGACGTTTTAGAGATGTGAGCCAAACGGAAAGCGAACGATCGCGAGATCCAATCGCTACGCAACAATACTGCTGGGGTTTCGAGGCTCCTGGCTGTTTCTTTTGTAATATGTTACCATTGAAACGCTGGAACAGAAAAAAATTAATGATTCTTTGATCATAAAAATCCGTCAAATTGACAACTGGCCATAAATCTTTGGTTAAGGAAGGAAATTCAATTAGAACATTCAAAAATTCCATTTTCTTTTTTATAAAATGTTAGAACAACATTCAAAGATTGTGATCCCGAAATTTTTAAGTGAAATTCGAAGCCTTCTGGAAGTGATGAACGTGATTCACCTTCCTTGGCATTAAAAATTTGTTTCATCCAAAAAATAACAGAGATTAGAGCTTTAACCAATTCACAAGTTACGCACAGACCTTCTTCAAAGGCAATGCAAAAGAAATTTTTCACAAATTTCGAATTATTTGGTGAAGAAAAAAATATGGTTAAATAGTTAAAAATGTGTATAAACGAATGGCAAAGTTCCAGAAATGTAACACTAATCGTTCCTTTGCAAAAACAATCGGAAAGTTCATGGGCTTTTTAATCTTCTAATCGGATTTCTCCTTCTAAATCGTACTTCGACTCAACCCTTCTACTTGTACAAGAAACTGAATACTCGTAATGTTAACAGAAACAAGACAAAACAATGTTTGAAAAACTAAGAAAATATTCTCCCTATAGGGCATTTTTTAGCTGAACAACTTCGAACAATGGGAAGATAAACATTAATTATAGAAAATTTGAATCTGTACCAGTGATAGCCGAGATTTTATCAACATTTTATTGGAATACTATTTCAATTCTCGTTAGTTTAATTCGAAAAATCATTACTTTTTAGTGAAAGTATGAAATTTTAGGCTTTTGTTAAAAACCTGCTGGTCAAATGTGCAAAAAGAAAATGTTATCTCAAAACAAACGGGTTGAGAATAAAAAAAAAGAAACTCTCAACTTAGATGAACTATGTAATCATCAATACCATACGCTTTTTCATAATAAAAAAAAAAAAGGAAAAACCAACATACAACGCACGTAACAGCTTTTCTGTGACCAACGAAATCTTTATCCTGTGTCCATCCGTCTCTTTCTATAATTTGTGCAGTAGGTCCGCCACCGTTCATGGCATGTGCAGAGACCAAATACTGCCCGTCCGGGCTCCACGAAAGTCTTAGAACGTGAGTCGTGCCACCGCACTCATCGAATGGTTCTGATATAAGAGCAGCTTCAGCCCAATCGGTAGTTCGCCAGACTCTAAGAGTTTTGTCGTCCGATTGCGACGCCAAATATTTGCCAACCGGATCCCAGGTTATTCCTTTTACGAGACCGGTATGACCTTTGAGCACAGCAACTATGGCTGGAAATTTTGAGGCATCCCAGACTATTACGCTATTGTCGACGGACGCCGATGCCAGCCATGGGCTGTGAGGAGCCCATGCTAGATCCAGTACGTCTCCTTCGTGAGATCGCAATGTTGCTATGCAACGCCAAGTCTCAACACCTGCTTTTCCTCCAAAAATTGAGCTTCCTCCAGATCCACCGGCTAATCTCCATATCATTATGAGCTTGTCGTCTCCACCCGAGGCCAATAATCCTCCGCTACTCCATCGAACGCAATTTACACAGGCTGCGGTTAAATATATATATTTTAATACAATTTTTTTCCATTCTCCTGTATGCATTTTCCATTTATTTATATAAATTAAAATTTTTTCCCTATTTTTTTCTATACTCAATAGCATAGTTTCCTTGGAATTGATATTGCATGGTAGTTGAATAATTATTACCCCTCTATTGAATCAATTATGGAAGATATGAAAAAACAATTGGATGGTTACAATAACTTAAAATTAACGTATTTTTTATGTAACAATGAACAAACATTTTCTTAGTACAATGAAGTTGCCATTGTTGGAGTATAATAGAAATCCTTCTTTTTAAAATAATTTAAAAAATATTCACAATTTTGGGCTACAAAATGTACTCAAATTTTTATCCAGCTATTGTTTCTTTTTGTAATTTCAACATTTTCACACAAAAGAAATTAATTTTATCCTGAGAACTACTTTAATTTAAAGGATTGTTTTTTCGCGTCCCATGTAGCGAACATAAATTGTATAAAAATTCAATTTTTTTGCTGAATTTTGTTTTTGCAAATTTCAATAAATTATCTCTGTAAAATGTTGAATTTTTTTTAATCTTTTTTTGTAATTTTCTGCTTTTGAGATGATAAAAGCAAATATTGACATACCCAAATGATTGTCCAATTGACAGAGCATTTTTGGAACTTTATCGTCAAGATCAGCTGCCTCATTTTTAATGGGCTCCATACTCCATATAACTACCCTTCCGGAATCACCTCCTGCAAACGAATTATTGTTTCATTAAAGAAAAAAAGTTTTCTTCAACATTCGTTTGTTTATTACGAAATAAGGCAGGGAATTAGCGTTTGCATTAATGGAGAAAGATCAAATTTTCACGTGTAATTAAAAAACGATTCGACTTACCTTGACCTCCGGTGGCAAATTTTTTTCCATCCGGATGAATATCCACCGAGAATATCGGATTATCTAGATTTCACAAGAAAAACGTAACGATAACACTTTGTATTTCGACACGTGTTTAGAAAAAATTGAAAATAAACAATTGTAGACGAACCATCGTGGCTAACCCAATTTGGCTTGACCAACTTCATTTCCACGATGTCGTGTTACTACGAACAATTTTCTAGTTATCCAAGAAATTTAATTATTCCTCGTTGACTATTATTTATTACTTTTGCAATACGAAGCATCGTCGTCAATTGACGAGGATAAACGATTGCAAAAAAAGCTATTCTTTCAAATTTTAAGTTGCGTTGTATACATATACATAAATTATGTTTAATGTATCGTGCCGTTTTGTAAACCCGGTAATCTCGTTCATGCCGGGATGCTGCTGCGAAATAGTGAAACACACTGAAAACCATTGAAAAACACCAGCGGCGAGACCAGCGAGACGATGCACACGTACAACAAATTTTATTGTGCGTGTGTGCGATGTGCGATTGCGATCTTAGCGCTGCGGCGAGTGGCGAAATTTTCGCTAGCCAAACTTTAGTTTACTCACATCATTACCTCTGTGAAGGGGTAGGGTATCATTTGCACTAAAAACGAACTTCAGGTTGTAGGAAAAGTAACCGGCAGCCATACATGAGCGAACGTTGAATACGTCGATAATTCGATGATTACAGATTTGGTTTTGGTGGCTGAGGCTAGAAGTATTCATAGTCCCCCCCACCGCGCCAAAATTTGCCTTTACGAAAGCGCACAAGTAATGCTTAAACACCGACTATGAATACCGCTGAGAGATTCTCAATAAGAGCGGAGTTATTCCTTCCAAAATGATTATTTCAGAAGGCCTTTTCGTATTTTCTTTGAATAAAGGAATTAAACTTAGCAGTAAATTAAAGAAGTTAGCTTAAGCTAACTTCTTTAATTAAATCTGTAATCGTCGAATTATCATCGACGTATTCAACGTTCGCTCACGTATGGCTGTGATTGTTATGTGGGTTACTTTTCCTACAACCTGAAGTTCGTTCTTAGTGCAAACAATACCCTATCCCCTAGTCACTTTCGTACGACCTGAAGTTGTTTCTTCGGCGAATCTCCACCCTACCCGTGTATTTGACCTACTGAATTTAGATTTATGATTTTTTTTTCCGCAAATCGTTTGTTTGGTGTTTGTCGGTGATTGTTGGATTAAAATAAATGCTAGTTAAAAATTGGTTAATTAGAAAAATTGAAAATAAAAATCTGTGTAAATAAATTGACCAATTTTTTTTATATTATGAAATATCATAAATTTTCAAATGCATAATCGAAGCGCAATCGTTTGTTGGTTACAAATTCCGTAATTAAAAAGTTTGTCAAATGTTTGATTATTAGGAAATAAAAAATAAAAAAAATGTGTGAAGGCTGATTTTTTTAAAATTGTGACATCAGAAATTTTCAAAAGCCTAATCGAAGTACGATCGTTCGTCGGTTACAAATTCTACAATCAGAACGGTTGTCGGGTTTTTGTTAATTAACAATAATCAAAAACAACATTTTATCTAAAGATAGCCGATTT
Organism: Rhimphoctona megacephalus; assembly: GCA_963989365.1. Taxonomy (NCBI): domain Eukaryota; kingdom Metazoa; phylum Arthropoda; class Insecta; order Hymenoptera; family Ichneumonidae; genus Rhimphoctona; species Rhimphoctona megacephalus. The sequence goes on from OZ022420.1 coordinate 25,223,112, forward strand.
TTTTTTAGATAATCATTGATATCAATCAATCTCAAAATCATTTAAATGATCAAATGAAAATTAATATTTGAATAAAGCACAACATGTAAAATAACCCAGCTTGACAAATTGTTGAGGCAATTTCACGAATTTCAATAAACTACGAGATTTTCTGCTTGTTTTCATTAAAGGTGGTCTGTAATTATGATGTTTTACTAATGATTAATTTGATAAATAATCTATCATAAATACGTTGTCATTGATATCTGCTTTAATATATAACAATTTTTTCATCGGATTGCGAACTAAACAAAATTGAGAACAGAACGTGGCGATCATGACATTTTACGTTTTTTCGGATATTCAGCGCAACCTAGTTTAGTAAGAATAAATTTGAACAAGTGTCAACAATAGATAAGGAAAATTTTTTTTCCTCGTTTACTCATTTGAAAGTATGTGGAACAGGAGGCCAAAAGAATGCTTTATTGTTTCACTGACGCAACTTGAAAACGTGTTTGTTTACTTCTGCTACAAGATTACCCATTATTATGTAAACAGTTGGCAAGCATTATTTTTCAGTTACAAATGTGCACGTTTCAGTAATATGCGTAGATATAGAATATACCACAATTTCGAAGCAGTTGTTTGATAAAAATATCACAACTTTTGTTCACGGTTGTGGAGACGGGGGTTTTATTTCTTGTGATTATTGTGAAAAGTTAATACTGGAAAAATTCCAAAGAATTTTCAAATTTTCCTGGCTTTTTCCTAATAATTCTAGGGGGTAAGAAATTCCTTGAGTTTTCCAGGTTTTCCCTGTTTTCTATACGCGTAACAACCCTGCATAGGATCTAGGTGCTCACCAGGGACCCCCCCCCCCCCCCCCCGAGTTCCTACCCGCTCTACTTTACTACTATTACTACTACTAAAAGAAATACAAAAAAAAGTTTTGTTAAACATTCGAATTTTGATTCATTTGTTTAAACTACTTGTTCATTTTGATGAACAAGTCATTTAATCTTCATTGTAAATCTTCTCCCAATTTTCCAGCGAGCTAATTTTTTTACATTTGTTTTTACCTTATCAATGCATTTCTATTACATATCAAAAAATAGTAATATAATAAAATTCGTATTTATTATTGATTAATAATTTCATAATATTATTTGAATGTGGCAAAAAAAAAAACTATTCACTGCATGCGCGATTGAAACGAGATTTGAAATTTCATTTTTCAAACATTTTCCAAAATTATATTATAACGAATATAGATTTCATGCAAATACAATTGGTTAGTATCATCACGAATTTTTTAATTATGGTATTATTTTTAAAATCAATAATGATAATGAAATTTATACTATACTGTACTATTATTTATACTTTTTTTTATTAGTATTGTTGGTATAAAATGAAACAATTGTATCCATATATAATTTATAACATTGATAATGAGTTTGTTAAGTGAAAGAATTTTGATAATTGAATAAGTTTCGTAAAATAGTAAATATTCACGAAAGGGGATTAAATACAATTCTAACTCATTTTTCTGTCAGTATTACATTTAAATTAAATTAGATTCCGTTAAACTGAAACTTGAATTAGATTTTCCGTTGGATTTTCAAATAAAATGCTTATTTGCTGATCCGTCATATTACGGCTAGTTTCCTTAAATTTCCACGTTTGTATTTTTACTGCAACATTACTTCGCGATGTTGTCACGTTTTCGCGTGGTGTTTCCAACGATTCATTGCCCTCGTACCATCAGGAATCGTGATGGTGAATTGGGTGATCAGTCTGCGACTGGATCGGAAACCGTGTGTGTGGGGTGTGATAATTCTCTGTTTTCTATCACGCTTCACCTCGTTATCATTCTTTTATGTGTTGACAGTTGACCGCACAGTTCGGTCTTAATAAACGGTCCAAAATTGAGGTAGGATTTAATTATATATCAATATTTGTATATTTAATATGTTCGTCTATGAACCTCAAGAGATTAGTAATGACAATATTATTGATATTTAAGAGTCGTCCGAGATCGATATTAATTTCGCGCCTCTTAAAAATCTTACCGTTCCTCGATTGTTTTTTATACTTCGCACAAATTATTCCAAACGTACCAATTTCGAACGAGAAGGAAATATTAAATGTTACTACAATAAATTGAAGGTACGAAAAATTAGGAATTATTCATAGCTATCCGAAAATAATGTTTTTTTTTTTACATACAAAACACTTTGTTTAGATTTTATTTTTTAATTCTACTTTATACAGATCGTGATTTTTTGACCTATTTGCAAAGGTACATATTTCAATGGATTTAAGGGTTTTTTTCTTGAAAATTGAACTCTGTACGATTTTGTATTTACATTGTTTGCATTTTTTATATTGAAATTAAAAATTGAATTAGTTTTCAACGAGTTTGAAGTTATTGGTACCAAAATTCCAAATTATAAAGTTACAGTTGATTACAATTAAATTAATTATAATTAACTGTAATGTAATTATTATGGATTGTATTTGCAATTTTTTTGGAAAGTGCTATTTCAAACTCGATTAGTCGATGAAATCCAAAACGTCAAAATATAGAATTTCTTTTGAGACTAACAGTTCACGTAGTAGATAATTAATATAATGATCCTGAATTTGCAAGAATAGAAATTTCTACTCTTTTTGTTTAGAATTCCATAAAATTCAAAGTCCAAAAATTTAGAAACAGTATTAGGCACTTTCATCCGTCCAAACATTAATTTTTTTTCTCCACAAGCAGCGTTCATTTTGGCCAAAGTGAATTTGTGATTAACATTATTTTACAAGCAAAAATTTTATAGTTACATACCATAGGAAATACGACGCTTTTTCAGAATATATCGTAATTCAAAATTTTCTGGAGTAACATTTTGAAAGTTCTATGTATGTAAAACATCAAAAATTTGTTTTCCTGAAACTTGCAAGTAAATTTTATATCAGATTTCCTTTAAAATTAAAAATTGCACAAAATAAAAAAAATAATATTTGTTCCTCTTTAAAATTTAAGAATTCTAGTGTTGTAATATTTGTTCCGTTTCCAAATGTTCCTTTAGACTAGTTTGCGATAGAAAATTTGCTTAGTTGAAATATCAAACAAATCCAGCAAACCTCTGACACAAATCATAACTCAAAAATATAACCCTCCGTTACATGCGTCATGAGCAAAGCGCCACTTTTTTTAATTCTTTTTTTTACTGATAACCAAAAAATAGTAAATGATACATTTTTGGAATTTTCATGAACACTTCTATGGTGTTTCGCAGAACGTGTGCGCTTGTAATGGTTTAACTCACGATGCGATAAAAGCTCCTAAAGTTGATTATAAAATTTACAGTTTTTTTGGAGCGTGTGATGAAGGGTTAAAGAACAGAATTAGACCACATAACAATTATTTTCAAAGATGCATACCAGGTTAAATTTTATATCAATATTATTTTTAAAATTCAAATTTCCTATATTCATTATAAATGAAAGTTACAATCTTGACGTTGAGGTTGAAGTTGTATTTACATATATGCGCAGTCATTTTTTTTCTAATAAAACAAAATTGTATGTCAAGGAATGTTTGCGATTCCTGTATCGTAGCTTACCTGTCATTATTGAACTGTGAAATATGCTTGTTGACTCATGCTTAATGATACTTGAACTATCTAAAAGTCTTCTCTTTTTTTCCAACATCTGGAAAGATTCCTATCAAATGTAAAGAGATGTAAAGAATATAAAATGTAAAGAGATTTAAAGATGTACAGAAACTTATCGCATTAAGATAGTGATGTATTTATGATACACGGAGATTCATATCTACAAGTAACCCAATTGTATGTTGCACAATAAAATAATTCTCATAATCAAATATCCCACATATTTTGGCGTTCAAAAGGCGTTTGCGTTAGATTCACGCCAACCCGGGTCCATATTTCAGTATGAGGTGGCGTATTATATATATATATATAGACTTCTATGTCGCTATTATCATATTTTTTGAGCGTTAGTTGATAGCGTTACTTAATGGCGCACTTGTGACGCAAATACGAAGCCATTCAGTGCTGCCGCTCAAACACCATCCTAACATTAGTTTGCGATGGCATGTTAGCATTGGGTTTTAAGGGAACCGTATGGTCTAGAAATTTGAAAAAATCGATTTTTTTTTTTTTCGATATGTCGAAAGTATAGTATCTCAAGAATATACTGTGAAATTTTCATGCGGAAATTCTCAATATTACAGCTTCTACAGCCCATAACGCAGGTAGAGAGCGGTCCGCGCGCTCCTAACGGGTCTAGCGCTAACCGGTAACCTAATCGGAGCGCAGCAGCTGTCCCAATCCTTCTCCGAAAATATATACCTGTATATAGTACATACTATATACCTATATATACTTTTCCCTTCCCCGAAATATACCTATTGTCGAACATTTGTGAGGGAAACGGTCATTTCGCTTTCCCCTGACTTGATCAGTACAACGTTACGTTTTGACGAACCAACATCGAAAATTTTGAAATAAAATATCAGAAAATATGGATAGAAAGCAAGGCCGTGACTCTTCTAGACGACCATCTTCTGTAGGTCGCAAAAGATATTTCAAGGGCAATCGATTCACTATCGAAAATACTAGCTGCGAGTATCGAGCGCCAACCGTAGGAGCACGGACAACTCCAAAGAGGCTCGGACAGCTCGAAGAAATGAAAGGAGTGAGGAAATCTTGAATTATGAACGTTCCGAAGGAATCCTATATGGTGCCGGAATCGCGGATTAACTGTAAGTATTCAAAATTTGCTCAATTTTTGAAAATATCTGTACCTCAAACTTTAAACTCATTTATCTCGAAACGACTTTTTTCGGCACTGCGCAGGTGAAAACAAAAAAACTATTCAACCGAATCACTTGAAATTTGGATATGTTGTTCACAACATGTATGGCTATCGTCGGAACTACAATCATAATTTTATTTAAATAATTTCTTATTGTTTATACTAAAAAACTAGTGAAAAAAAAACCCGATTTTACGAATTTTTTTTCAAAAGCGCGCCATTTTGTCAATTTTTAATTTTTTCGATTTGTTCTAGTCCCGACCATAACTGCACTCTTTCTGATTAAGAATCTTCTTGAATTTTGTGTTTCAGATGAGTAGAAGTCTCGGATCGATCTTCACCGTCCGGGTCGGATTTTTCGAGAGGGTCGTCTTCAATGCCAATTATATGATAATAAACACTGTTTTTAAAATTAAAAAAAAATTTTTTTGTATACTTAATAAAGGTAGTAATAAACCCGAAAAGTTAAAACATCGATTTTTAAATTTTTTATGGCAAAAAAAAAATCGTGAAAATAGGTGAAATTTTCGTGCTCTAGACCATACGGTCCCCTTAATAGCATTTTAGCGACCAGTTTTAAACGCATTGTAGTGTTAAATTCTAACAGCATTCTGGCGATGAGTTTTTACAGCATCCAGCGTTTAGTTCTACCAGCATTATATCGTTGGAACTGAGTGCTAAAATTCTGTTGAAACCTAATGCTACAATGCTGTTCGATTCTGACGCCATAATCATGTAACAATCTGAAATCAAAATATGGTTTAAAGTTTTGTAAGCGCCGAAAACGCGTTTCAACGTTATATAGGCCACTTCCCAGGACGAAATAAAAAAAAATAATTTATACCACGTAAATTATTGAGTGAATAAGCTCATTCTGATTACAATTTGATATATTCCATTGTGTGAGGTTGGATTCAGAGCGCAAAAAAGCCGCTTTTCAAGCCGTTTTATGCACTGTAAAAAAGGTTGTGTTAAAAATTACACAAATTCAATACCACGGGCTTTGTGTAGTCGAACGATGTTAATAAACGGTGTCAATTATTTGGTGTAAAATCGGAGTTATTAGTTACCACCATGTCACAACACAATTTGGTGCTTTTTTCGATTGACACCTTGCTTCAATGTAGGTGGAAAAAAAAATCATCAATACGGTGCTGTCGGATTGGTGTTAAATAATCAAACTGGTATTAGGGTATAAATTAATGTTACATAATTGTGTAAAAAATACACTCCAGATATTTTCGTTTTTAACGATTTTTTTTCCTTCTAATAATAAATTACTTTCTCATCATGGTTTATCATAATTCACAGTTTCCATTACTGATGACATTAATTTCTTAAGGAGAATTTTCTTTCCTCGACGGGGATTTAATCTGATCTACCTACCTATCTACGACTTAACACGAACGGACGCTACCTATTACACCATTGTCTATTTGACTTACAAGGAACCCTAGGTAGGTCGACCCCTAGATTTTGATCAGTTTATATATTTTGATCTAGTTTATATATTTTGTGGTGCATCGAAAATTAAGGGGCACGTATTTTTTTTTTTTTTATTAGCAAATAAACGGTTTAAAGAGGTGAAAACGACCCTCAACGATGGACACCTAATGGGCTGGTTTCTCAGTTTCGAATAGAAGCGCTTGATGTATTCGAATGAAACCAACGCTGAAATGTTTTTACCGATGAATCATTGAAAATGCACCCTAGACTTTTTAGGGGGGAGGGTGTTTAAGGGGTGAACAACCCCTAATTTAATATTTTTTTGCACCCTAAAAACTATTGTTTCGATTCGAATGGAACCAACAGCATTTTGTAGAGGTCGAAAAACTAGTCGATACGTATTTCGGGGTTTTTATGAAAAACACGCTTTGGGGGGGGGGGGGGGGGGCTTTTCGTCACAATACTCTATATTATTATGTTAAACTTTTCTCCTTGATTAAATTATTCTATGCCAGCCCAACCACGTATATAATTTATTCAAATGTTGTCAAACGCGAAAATAAGTTTACCTTCGACCTTGTTTCTAGGTGAGATCATCCCAGTATCGATAATTTTTACATAGACCCATTGTGAGTGACGACATATTTATTACGAAGCAAATAGAGCATAGGTCTAACTGGGATGAACCGTAGAACGTAGAATTAAATTATAAAAAATTTGATTGAAGTATAAAAAATAGTATGTATATGGGGCATTCCACGCCAGATCGACCTACGTCAGACCCTTCCATTCTTTGATTTGGCTGAAAATTTTATGTTTTGTGACCCATTGAAAGAAGCTCTCTTGATTTTTTTCCGATTTTTTTGTCCATACACTTGTGAGATATAATTTTTTTTCAGTAATTGATGGTTTTTTTCTTCAAATGACTGTAACTCTCTTAAAAATCGATCAAGCCGAACTTTTTTTTAATAAAAGTTGGTTTTTTACCGTACTATTAGAAAAAAAAATATGAAAGAATGATTAATATTTGTATTCCGTATTTTTTCTCAATTTAAAGCAATTTAAAGCAAAAAACATTGGTTTCAAGATGTTTTCCCATTTTTATTTTTTTTCAAAAAATTTACAAAAAAACTTTGACCAATTAAATGATTTTTGAGATTAGTTTCATCGTGGGCAGATTTTTCCTTATATTTTTTTTCTTATTTTGAAAAGAAATTTCATTTTTCATTTCATTTTTCAAATGGAATAAAAAAAATTGAGGTGAAAAAAAAAATCTACAAAAGGAAATTTGGAATGCAAAAGGTAACATGATACATACATCATTTTTATTCTCGAACTATATTATTATATAATTTATTATATAATTATATAATTTATTATATAATAATAAATTATTATATAATTATATATAGCTATATAACTATCCACAGATATAATGAATATCATATTCATATGCGATCAGAATTCGAAATACGAAAAAATGGTGGGATCCTGAAAACAGAAGAGCAGAAGGACATTCATATAAAAAATAGTCACATAGTAATCATCAGATTTGGTTCGACACAACAGAATAATGAAGATATTAAGTATGTATACGGATCAGATCAATCATCTCATCTCGTTTGTATAATTTTCCTTATTTGAGACATTCAACGATGTATAAACATCTTAATTTTTTTTTAATTTACGAATAGCTTTTCTGTAAATATTTTCGATTTTTTATAATTGGTTTCAATTTTTTAATATGATTGATCTTATTTTAGATTTTTAGTGTATTGCGCTGCGTTCAAAAGTCTCAGCTCATCTTTCTGTGCAAAACGAGACGCTGTGAATTTTGAAAACATAGGTTGAACTCGAGAATCAAACTAGGATGACTATGCTTACGCTTGTTTCTTTTTTTTTTTTTACCACGATATAACGTCAAATGTCGCATGTGTGCAGGGAAGACCTTCGGCAAATATCTACATCGAGATTGAGAATAGATATTTTGTGGCAAGATTTTTACACAAATTCGATTGCTTAACATTGTAATAAAATAATTCGTCCACGATTTATGACATTAAGTGAACTCTGTTCATTATTAAAAGTGTAGAAACTTCATTTGCTACAATGTTGCGATCATATAAAAATCGTAAGTTGATTGGATGGGCTTTTCGTCCGAAACATTTCAAAATCAATCCATAATTGATGTATCTCTTTGATCGCATAAAACAGTGAATATGACACAGTTGACATGAAACCGTGTAAAATTAAAACCGTGTAAATAAATATATTTATATACGTATAAATATATTTATATATAATATATTAATATATATTATATATAATAAATATATTTATATATGTATGTTTATATATTATTTAAATTTTTTTTACACGGGTTATAAATCGTGTTAAAAAAAAATATTGCAATTCGATAATAATGCCCGAGCATCATTTCCAAGTTGGAAAAACGCAAAAAAATGCAGTAATGCAAACATGTGTACTATATCAAATAAGTTTGTTAATTTTTCCAACTATTTATGAATTTATTCAGGATATTCTCTTTTGTAAAGTTTTATTTCAGATTTTTGTAGAAAGATTGAACATCGTGATCATTGAGTTTTCATTAATTGAATGTACAGTTTCATAACCCGGCAGCGGTCGCGCTACGTACACTTTAAACATTAGTCGCGCGATGGGAAATTTTCTCACGTGGATAGTTTCAAGTGCTTAACTCGATAAATAGGAATTTGAAAATAAGTCCGCCACAGTGATTGTGCTTTTTAAACATTTGTATTTTTTTTAAACTAGAAATACAACGGTAATTGGCACTATAAAAAAAAAACAAATAATAAAGAATTCAAAAATATAAATTAAAAAAATTCAAATGCTTATGCCGATTGAATTTTTCAAGTAATCATCGTTTTAACCCGTCAGCGGTCGCGCTACGTACACTTTAAACATTGGGCGCGCGATGAGAGATTTTCTCACATGTATAGCCTCAAGTGCTTAATTTCATAAATAGGAACTTGAAAACAATTTCGAGTGATTGTGACTATTAAACATTTTTATTTAAAAAAAACCATAAATACAACGATAGTTGACACTAAAAACAAAAAGATAATTATTTAAAAAATTCAAAAATTTTTTAATCCTTCTATCATACAGAAGAATAAATTTGGCGAGGATAGAAAAAATTTCAAATGTTTATGCCATTTGAAATTTTCGAGTAATCATCGTTTTAATATAAGCGTGAGAAAAGTTTCATAGTGCGACCGTTGACGGGTTAAAAGAGCCTGTAACCAACGATTGGCAATATACGGCAAATAATCTAGCTGAATTTTGACCGAGATTAGTTTTAAAAAAATGTTGAAAAAAATATTCGGAAAAAACTGTAGTGAACTCAATGAAAACTGACGCAACTTTTTACCCTCTTGAGATTTTCTCTTAAACCTAATCATTTTCGTGTTCCGTAGCATATTCTAAATTCTGTCTTTTTTCGTTAAAAATGGAATAATTATGCGAAAAATATTCGTACAAGACTTTTTAAAAAACAAAATTGAAGATTGACCTGCCCTCTTTAAGCTTCCGGCCGAAGGAACTTATTTGAAAAATTCTTTCTGCAAACACGGTTCAACTGTCAAAGTAAAAAAGGCGAAAAACGGTCATGTTCAAAATAACGTACCGGATGTAAAAAAATCGGAGAAAATTTAAAAAAAAAAGAAAAATGAAACTGGATTTCTCCTTTTTAAAATAGTACTTATTAAATTTGTTTATGTGCATTGCCGGAAAAATGGTATCCAAAATGGCTTCGAGACATTTTCGCAGCTTTGTCCGGATACTTTCCACCGGTAGTGTATACTCTAACGAGAAAAATGAAAATAATAAGAATTGTGACCGAAAAAATCGGCTTTGATTGTTTACATTTTTTAAAAGAAGTTTTTGAAAAACAACAAACAAAAAATTGTCATGACCAAAGTTATAGAGAATTGAATTTCCTACAAGTTTAGTCCTGAGCATTTTTTGTCAAAAGTTCAAAATGGACGAGTTATTTAACAAAAACAAATTCCCCCCGAAATTAAAAATGGAGGTCGACGCCATTGCAAAATTCGGTCGAAAAACTGAGTTTAGACTATTGATGACCGCTTCCAGCGATTGGAAAAAAAAAAAAAAATTGTGGGTTATAATACGAGAGGGTTTATTTTGATATTCAGCGCAGCATGTGATGAAGTAAAAGCAAGTGCCACTTGAGCATCAGCATTTTACCATATTTTAGCGTTACAGCGTGATGCTAGAATGCCATTAGAATACAGATGCATTGTGACGTTACTCAGCGACACAGAGGTACCGTCAACTTTTTGTAGCATTCTAATGCAACTGCCTAATGCTAGAATGGCATTAAAATAGCGCTGGGTCCTAGCGTTACTGAATAACGCCAAGGTTACATCAGCTTTGTGTAACATTCTAACGCCACGGCCTATTGCTAGAATTACGTCAGTATATCTGAGCACTCCAACGTTACTTACAAACGCAAATATAGCGTCAAGTTATGCTGTGTCTTGTCGTAACGTTACGGGCTCTAATGGTGTATATAGACCTTTATAGCGACATAGAAATCTACATTATTTGCGTTATCTCGTGAACACCACCGTTGGTACTAACGAATTTCTGGCGCTGTTCTAACATTGTTTGGCTATCTGGGTATATTCAAGGATGAAAAATTTATTGAATATATCACGAGAAAATAATTAGCGTAGGGTAATAATCATGACAAAAAACAATTTTTTATTATTTCGTTATTGAAATTTCAGATGCTTGAGAGTATCATCAAGTTTTCAATATTCGTCAACTATTTAATATTAACAATTTAATTTTTAAAGTATTGGTTTATTTTTACGTATTTATTGCTTATAATTCTTGGGTAGCTTTATGTAAAAATTTATTAACAAACTAATTGAATTTTACGAATGTTATCTTTTTTGTCCAACATAATTGCTGGAGTTTTGGAAAAAATCATGAATTATTATTATTTTTAATGCCGCAAGAGGACGGAAACTGTAATAGCATCGGTGTAGAATTTTTCATCCTCGCTTTAACCAATAACATTTTTTATCGCCATGTAATAGATTTGTTAATATCCAGTAAATGCTCTAGTAAGTAGGAGCCTCGTTTTCTGTGGCTCGGTCGTACGGAACCGAGAACGTCCGGTCTTTAAATCGTTCCGCTTGTCCGATTGAAAAATAAAAAAAAAATTAAAAGCGTCGTGTTTCGTTATCGTCCGTAGATTAAATCGGGCGGAAGTACAGTTTTCAAATTTTTCACCAATTCAACAAAACCATTGGCTTACGACGATTCTTTTTTCAGGCACGAATTATTCTTGGGGAAGAAAAAAATTAGATTGGAGAAAAAATTGAAGACGAAAGCGAATAATGACGATAAACAAGATTTGCTGTATCGGAGCTGGTTACGTTGGAGGACCGACGTGCAGTGTGATTGCTCTTAAATGTCCTGAAATTCAAGTGACCGTTGTTGATAAGAGCAAAGAGAGAATAGCCCAATGGAATTCGGAAAAATTGCCAATTTACGAGCCACATCTGGACGAAGTCGTAAAAAAAAGTCGTGGCAAGAATTTATTCTTCTCTACGGACATTGACACAGCGATAAAGGAAGCTGATCTTATATTCATATCAGTAAACACACCAACTAAAACATTTGGCAATGGCAAAGGTAGAGCAGCCGATCTCAAATACGTTGAGAGCGCTGCACGTATGATCGCCGAAGTTGCTACCAGTAATAAAATCGTCGTAGAAAAAAGTACAGTTCCTGTTAGAGCCGCTGAACGTATTATGGATATTTTACAAGCAAATCACAAACCTGGCGTTTCTTATCAGGTAAAAAAATATATATTGACATTAATCAGCTGATAACGAAAAAAAGTGCATTCGTGTGTTTTTAAAGCTTTGTTTACATTTGCTATGTTTGGAAATGAACATTCCAGTAAAAAATACGATGTTGAAAATGCATTCAACTTTCTTGTTTTGGTGTCATTTATAGAAACAGTAAAAAATGTGAGAAATTTATAAATTAGAGAAATTGGCCAATAATAGAAATAATTTTTGTTGCAATCTACCAATTCCCATGTCCTTCAGGATGATCGGCCGTGTAGATTAACCGACTTTAAAAAAGGACGAGGTTCTCAATTCGATCTTTTTCTTTTTTTTTTATGTATGTTCACGCATAACTTTTTATAAAGATCACCGATTTGAATAGATCTTCTTTTGTTTCAAGGCAGGAACTCTCGAGATGGTCTCACATTAACGGACAACATCACTGTGACCCCCTATTTTTCTTCACATTTTTCAAGAATTTTTTTTGTGGGAAAAAAAAGAGATATTCGAAAAAATTTTTTTGGGTTTTGTTCCTTGTTTATTAATGTATCAAAAAAACATTTTTTCACATTTTTCACGCCGCATGGTGGCGCTGGGGAAGCTCTCGCGTCATCTCCGCAGTGGTTCGCGGCACGCAGCAGAACTCTCTTCAACGTCGATCTGAAAAAAAAAATACCGAGTGTTTTCGTTAATAATATGATATTTTGAAGAGAAGTACATAGGGATTTGGAAAAATATTGATTTTTAAAAAATAGGCACGCCTTTGAAATTAAAGAATGATTTTTGAGCAAAATTTCTCGTCGAAAATAGGCTATAACTTTTATAATTATTGAGATATCGAAATAATCTTATGTACTTCTCTAGATAATCTACTTTTATTGATACAGTAAAAATTTGAAGTCGATCGGATAAAAATTGCTCGAGTTCTGCTGCGTGCCGCACTCAAAAAAGTGGTTTTGAGAAAAACGCGTTCAAAGTTGGGACCCCGAGCGTCGCGGACCGCTGCACCGCTCCACAAAATATTCAATGTCTATGAAAATAATTATTTTTTCGACCCGGGTCCAACGGCATTTCAATCTTAAAAGTATTTTAGATTTTTTAAAATGGTTTTCAAAAAATCGATTTTTTGAAGCCGTCACAGTGGTGTTGTCCGTTAAGCTTGTGACGATCTGATGATAACTTCAATATTTTTATCAACGATTTATGTCTGACTAGAATTTCAATTTTTTTTCTAAACAATGCAAAATTCATATGTTATTAACTAAATCGTTTCGTATATTAATAAGTATACTTTTAAGAACATGACATTTTTTCCGATGCGAATTTTTTTTAGCGAAGACAACTTAAAATCTATAAATAATAATTTTTTTAACAAAAAGAAACCCGACTTCAAAAAAGCCCCAAAAAGAAAAAAAGTATTTTAAAAGTCAATACTGCGGAATCGTTGTTATAAAAAAAAAATCGTATGCGTAAGATTTTGAAGTTTACACTTTCAGTGTTCAGAATTTGGAATTTGTCCGCAGTATTGTCTTTTAAAATATTTTTTTATTTTATTTTTTAGGGCTTTTTTTGAAGTCGGTTTTTCGTTTGTTAAAAAGTTTATTATTTATCTTTCAAATGCTCGCTATTTTCCATCCAAAACTGAACAGTATAAAACATGAAAATATTCGAAAAACGACTTATTGCAATTTTTTCACAGGAGTAATTCTCGTAAAAAATTTAAATCATGACGAGTTATAGCTCGTTCTGTTTAATACAATCCTATTCATTACAACGCCATTTTTATGAATTTTTTCAACCAAATGTTCATTGAATATAAACATAAATGGAACTTTTTAAATAATACGTTTCATGACGTGACTAGGCGAGAAACTTTTATACACGTTTTATAAAGCTCATAACGAGATGGTCAACACCGTGACACGATTAATGAAGTTATATTGCGATTACAGTATTGCATTACTCGTAGTTATATCAGTTGCTTTTCGTCTTATGTTTATTCAACCTGTTTATATGTTTTCCACTGTTGAAGAAAATATCCTAACTCTAAACGTAGCAAAAAAAAAAAAAAGATGAATTTGTTGTCAAAACAATAAAAAATAGATATTTTTAGGAATGAAAAGTTGAGTAATCGGTATTGATAAAAATAAAAATTCCGAAATTTGAAAATCTTTGGAGTCGTTTCAAAATTTCGATAGTCCTTGGATATAAAATGTTAAAAAAATCTCGTTACGAAAAAATATATCTCAATATCACATTTTAAAATTGTCTTTTGATTTTCAAAAACAAATATTTGATTGTGATAGATTCTATCGAATCCTGAATTTCTGGCCGAAGGAACCGCGATCGAAGATTTATTGGAAGCCGATCGAGTGCTTATAGGCGGTGAAGATTCTCCGAGTGGTAATGCTGCTATCGAGGAACTTTGTAAAGTTTACGAACACTGGGTACCAAGAAAAAACATATTGACTACCAACACGTGGAGTTCAGAACTTTCAAAATTGGTATATCGCTTATATTTGAAACTTTTATCTTGAAAACGTTTTGGGAAATTGTCTAAATAAGAAACAGAACGCTGTTGATATCATTGACGTCGAAATACGTGCTTTGAAATACATCTCAGAACTCAAATATACATTGAGAATAAAATTCAAATTTTATTGTTATTCTTTCAATTTTACAATTATAAAAACAATTATAAAAAATTAGAAAAGAAATTGCACTCCATGGGATGTATTTATGGTCTGAAAATTAAATTCCCACCGATTTTTGTTTTTCTTTTTTTAATAGTGACACTCCAATTGTTTATTTCAAATTATAAACAATTCATGACTAGATTTTTTTCGTTTTTTTCACTATCGTATTCTATGGAGAAAATGAGTCATGAAACGTTCTTTGAATGATCCAAGAAAAATATTTCATATGAACAAGAAAAATCGAAAAAAAAAAAATAGCGTAGGAACGACTCGACTAAAATTTTAGAACCTTTGTATACAAAACTCACGCTATTTTTTGTTATCATCAATTGTTTTCTCGATAACGTTTCTGGATAAAATTTTTCATATAACACAGTGGTGAAAGAAAAAAAAAAGAAAGAGTTGTGAAACATTTATTATCTTTCTCAAATAGTTGAAATTTTTTGATAAAAACAAAAATGTCTGCATTTTTTTGTGACCCCAAATACATTAAGATACCAATTTTTTTTGTTCCATTTTTTGAAATTTTATAAATACGCCCGTATCCCAGTTTTATTGTCGAGTAGAAAATGTAACTCGAAGATAATTTCCTATTTATAAAATGTGAAGGTTGTAAAACTATTGTGAATGTTGGCTCGACGCACTTTGATTAATCGAAGATTTGGTACTTTTCAGGCTGCCAACGCGTTTTTGGCTCAACGCATATCGAGCATAAATTCATTGTCGGCTGTGTGCGAAGCGACAGGTGCTGATGTTTCGGAAGTAGCTCGTGCGGTTGGTTTGGATTCTCGAATAGGTTCTAAATTTCTTCAAGCTTCGGTCGGTTTCGGTGGCTCTTGTTTCCAAAAAGATATTTTAAATCTCGTTTACATATGCGAACGACTTAATTTACCGGAAGTTGCTGCCTACTGGCAACAAGTTATTGACATGAACGAGTATCAAAAATCTCGATTTTCCGCAAAAGTCGTGGAATCTTTGTTCAACACCGTCACCGACAAACACATAGCAATGCTTGGATTTGCATTTAAAAAGAATACCGGCGATACCCGCGAATCCCCGGCCATTCACGTCGCCAAAACTCTCCTCGATGAAGGCGCTGTTTTACATATCTACGATCCCAAGGTGGTTTCAAAAAATTTATCTAATTTTTTTCTACTCTGTAAATTTTCTTCAGTTTTGGAAATTCTGAATTTTCTTACAAGTTTTTCTTTCAGGTAGAAGAGGCACAAATTATGACGGACTTGTCGGTACCCGAATCCCCGAATCTAGCGAGCCGCATCAGCATTTATAAGGACGCTTATTCCGCGACTAGGGATACTCATGCGATAGTCGTCTGTACCGAATGGGACGAGTTTATGGTAATTTTCAATTTTATTTTAATTTACTTTGAATTTGCAACAGTAGCAGATAATAAATTTTGTTTATAAATTTCAATCTCTACATAAATTTGTTCTCAAAGTGATTTTTTTTCAATCGTAATGGTGAAAATCTTGAAGATATTCTATACATACGTGCACAGTCCAAAATTTTATGCCGTTAGAGTTTCAATGAATTATTGAAACAGAAACATTTCGACTGTCGCGTAAAATGAATGTTGATGTTAGCCTTTTGTCTATTTTTTAATCGTGACCGCTTGACGTGACTTGTAAAAATATTGAACATTGCATTTAAGAAATTTCTGAATAATTCATGGATAATTGGTCTCTTAAATACGGCATATTCTAAAATTCACTAAACGAAATTCCAATAAAGAGGAAATATTGACAATATTTCTGTATAATGTGAAAAATCGAAAAATACATTTCACATGACGAAAAAAGACATTGTTTGCTTATTTGTTGAACAATTTTTTGATAATAAATTTGAACCTTGTTATGGTCCAAAATTTACGCGGATAATTTCTTAAAAAAAGATGAACTTGTTGGAAATTTTATCGAATATATAAGATCCGAGGAAATTTGACAAAATATCATTTTTAATCAGAAACGTATGTGTAAAACATTCTTAAGAGTAATGAGAATCAGGGTTGTTACGCATATGGAAAACAGAGAAAACCTGGAAAACCTGGAAAAGTCAGGAAATTTTGAAAATTCTCTGGAATTTTTCCTGAATTGACTTTTCACAGTAATCACAAGAAATAAAACCACCGTCTCCACAACCATGAACAAAAGTTGTGACATTTTTATCAACCATTCGCTTCGAAATTGTGGAATATTCTATATATAACTGCGCATATGACTGAAACGTGCACATGTGTAACTTAAAAATAATGTTTGTTAACTATTTACATAATAGTGGGTAATCTTTTAGCACAAGTAAACAGATACGTTTTCACGTTGCGTCAGTGACGCAATAAAGTATTTTTTTAGCCTTCTGTTTCACATATTTTCATATGAGCAAATGAGGAAAAAAAATTTTCCTTATCTATTGTAGACACGTGTTTAAATTTGTTCTTAATTGGTTTGGTATTGGCGCAAAAAAAGGTACAGTAAAATCTTTATAAAATGTTCTACCATGTATGGATGTATATGGGGCGTTCCATGCCAAACCGGTCAGTCCGTGACCCCGAACAATTTTGATTTGATCGAAATTTTTCCATTTTCAAGTAACTACTGAAAGGAGTTTTTAGGAATTTTTTTAGATTTTTATCTCAACCCGTTTAAAAGTAATGAATTTTTCAAAATTTCGCACGAAATTTTTTTAAATGCTTATAACTCTTTCAGCAACAGAGATATCAAAATAAAATAGAAGGTAATTTTTTTTGTCTTGAATTGCAGTTTCGTAAAAAGATACAAAAAATTATCAAAAGGCAATTTCATATATTTTTTTTAGTTTTAATCCAAAAATATTTTTTTTGCAAAACTGGGACCGTTTTGATTTTTTTGAAAAAATTCACCTTTTCTGTAGACATATTTTTACATGTCTCGAAAAATTCACAGCTTGTGATATCCATCCCTTCTATTTTTTTTCTCATTTTTTACCACGTGTGAACCAATAATAAAGAGTCGTCAATCCTGGATTATATTTTTTTTTTTTCCTAATTCCATTCCTCAAGAAATTATGAATGAATTTTTTTCATAATTCCATTCCTCAAGAAATTATGAATGAAAAAAGTTAATATATAAATATGGGAACTGATTTCCATGTTTTTTTTTTCAGTTTTCAAACAAACATTTTTTTTTTACATCTTGTTCCATTTTGATTTTTCTGAAAAAATTCACCATCTTTCACGACACATTTTCACCAGCATTACCAGATTTTGTGACACCGCTGTGTTAAAAGATAGCAAATTGGGCGATTCCTGGCATCCATAAATTCTATTTTTTTTTTATTCTCTGCCATGTGTAAACCAATGATTATCAATTATTAATCTTTATTCATGAATATCACATGCTGTGGATTTTGTGGGACGTGTAAAAATATGCCATGAAAGATGGTGAATTTTTTCAGAAAAATCAAAATGGCCCAAGATATGAAAGTAAATATTTGGTTGAAAACTGAAAAAAACATGGAACAGTTTCAATATTTATTTATTACTTTTTTCATTCATAATTTTTTAAGGAATGGAATTATGAATTGAAAAATAACAATAAATAAATATAATTCAAGATTGACAACTAATAATTATTGGTTTACATGTGGTAAAAAATGAGAAAAAAATAGAAGGAATGGATATCACAAGCTGTGAATTTTTCGAGACATGTAAAAATATGTCTACAAAAAAGGTGAATTTGTTCAAAAAAATCAAAATGGTCCAAGTTTTGCAAAAAAAATATTTTTGGATTAAAACTAAAAAAAAAAATATATGAAATTGCCTTTTGATAATTTTTTTGTATCTTTTTACGAAACTGCAATTCAAGACAAAAAAAATTCACGAACTGACCGATTTGGCATGGAATGCCCCATATATATTAGGGTGATGTAAATAAACTCGATATTTTTTTTCGTGAGCCTAAGAGAGATGTTAGTATTTGATGAAAAAGGAATTCTTCCAAAATATGGGACCTAAGAAAAAATATTGAAGGTCGCACAAGTGATTTTTCGATATTTTTTTCCAATTCAGGCTGAAAATCATTATATAAAACTGTCGATTTTTTGACGTTGCAACAAAAGATGTTTGTACTTGATGAAAAACTAATTCTCCCAAAATATGGACTTGCTAAAAAATTTTTTATGCGGTTGCCGCGAGACTTATAAATATAATATTTCTTTATAGTTTCGGCTGAAAATCATGATATAGAAATGTTAACCTTTCTCAGTATTGTAATTCTCCCATAATTTTCCCATAATTCAGTGAGTAATTCTCCCATAATTTGGGCCTTGTAAAAAAATGTTCACCGACTGCTAAAGTGGTTCGAAATTAGAAAAAAATATCGAAAAGTCGCTTGCGCGACCTCTAAATATTTTTTTTTTGAGTTCCAAATTTTGGGAGAATCACTTTTAATCGCAAATTCTAACACCTCTCTTGCGCCCACGAAAAAAAATATCGATTTTATTTGCATCACGCTAATATACAAATACATGATTCAAGTTTTTTTTCCGAACCAAACATTAGTTCTAGTCTTTCGCTCTTGAAAATAAATATTTCGTGAAAACAAAGCGTTCTATATTTGACCATATTCTATCTGGAATATCTGTAAAACCTGGAAAAGTCAGGGAATTTCGGAGTCAACAATGCGTAACAACCCTGAAAACCAAATTTCATGCTTGCGATTTATATTAAAAATTAAATTAAATTATTAAAATTTTAATTAAAATATTAATTAATTACAAATTAATTAAATTATTAAAATTATTATTAAATTAATTAAATTTAAATTAAATTTTATTAAATTAAAAATTAAAATTAAATTAAATCGTTAACTATGTTAACAATAAAAAAAATGGTTAACTATGATTTCACCTGGATCTTGTTTGATGATTGAAAAAACGATTTTTTTGTTGCCCCAACAGGAATTGAATTACAAGAAGATATATATGGAAATGAAAAAACCAGCGTACATTTTCGACGGCCGAAAAATTCTTCAACACGATCGATTGCAATCGATTGGTTTTATAGTACAGACGATCGGTAAAATGCTTTCGAGGAATGTTATTTCGAGAGCGTGGGGAAGCCAGACGCAGGTTTAATATCCACACTCTTATAGTTAGGAAAGATACGTTATTTTATACACCAATCTGCGTAATTGTTAACACATATACGTACAGCAATCACGTTTACTTCAGATCCAACGATTGCGATAACGTATGTATATTTTACATACGTAATATTAATCGAAGATAAATTGACGCGTCCGAGATCAGACTAACTTTCATTTGTGAAACATTTTATATATGGAATATTCTTCAAGAACATTCCTGAAGTGCGATATCTGTTTTTAAAATCTATGTGTGATCGACGTAAGATTGAAAACATTTAGCTGATTACTAGCTATCCAGCTGATCCGAATTCGGATCTATTTTTAACTTTCGTACGGTCCTCAGAACGACTAACGTTAGAGGTCTTCGTGGTCAAATTTGACCACGCAATAAATGAACGTATTTTTTGTTCAAATATTTACAAATGGAACGAAAAAATCATGAAATATGAAAGTTATTCTTTACATTCTTCGGAATACAAGTGACTTTTTGTTGACGATCGGGTCAAAATTGACTCGAAAATCGTACGAAGATAGGAAAAATAAGCGCCTGTTTTAGCTCTTATTATAAGAATATTTCGTAAATACATTTCCAGCTATAAATTCTATGAAAATTTCAGTACTTCGCAATTCGATAATAATACAAAAAAAACTAAGCTGTCTTTGTAGAGGTATTATGAAAATTGATTTTCAAAAATCGTAATGCCACATAGTAATTTGTTGATCGTTTAGACAAAAAATATTCAAACGAATCATCAGAACGTTACTTTTTTCGTTGCATCGAATTTAATTTTTCATTTTTATACATATTTTTTCAACGTACTTACAATTATGTCTGATTTTTTTCAATCTTCTATTTTCGATTAGATTTTGAAGGCAGAATTTATCCCGTTAGCGATCGCGGTATGAGACTTTTTCTCACACTTCTATTAAAATGACGATTACTCGGAAATTTCAAATGGCATAAGCATTTGAAATTTTTTCTATCTTCACCAAATTTATTCTTTTGTATGATAGGAGAGTTAGACAATTTTTTTGAATTCTTGTTTTTGAAATTTTTAAATTATTTTTATTTTTTTTTAGTGTCAATTATTGTTGTATTTATGGTTTTTCAAAAATGAAAATGTTTAATAGTCACAATCACTGTAGCGAAATTATTTTCAACTTCCTATTTATAAAATTAAGCACTTGAAACTATACATGCGAGGAAATTTTTTATCAAGGTTTGAGGCTTCCGGATGGATGCCGTGTAATGTTTCAGCGTATTGCCGACGTTTCGCAAACGTTACAGTTTGCATCATCAAGGCTAGGAGCTCCGATACTGAAGCTACCTGGTCTCAGGTAGTCCTTGTATATATAGGTAGACAGATAGTCAGGTAGTCGTCCCGTACCTTCAAGGCACAACAGACCGCATAAGCAGGGTCCTCAGGAAATACAACATCAAAGTTATCTTCAAACCGCAAAAGAAGATAGCACAAGTGTTCTCGAACCCGAAGGACCAAAGACCCCCTTTAAACACACCGGGGGTATACAAGATACCATGCTCACGTGGCAAAGTGTACATAGGAGAAACTGGGAGGAGGTTCAGTACATGGATCAAGGAACACCAACGGTGTATCAGATATGGTCATATTCTCCAGTCAGCATTAGCAGAACACAAGATGGAAACTGGACACTCTATCCTTTTCGACAAGGCTCAAATGTTGGCTAACCCTTCGAGTTACTTCTTCAGAAAACATAGAGAAGGCCTAGAAATCCGAAAACGCCTGAACAACCTGAACAAAGACGGAGGTTCCAGGTCCACCCTATCTGGCACACCATCCTCCTGGTTTTTTAATTGATCAGCTGAACAACTAAAATCTCCGATTGGCTGATGCAGTCATCCGGAACGATGAACATGCGTACTATATACGTATACGTATAAGGACTTATATACGCATAAGGACTACCTGAGACCAGGGAGCTTCAGTATCGGAGCTCCCAGCCCTGATGATGCAAACTGTAACGTTTGCGAAACGTCGGCAATACGCTGAAACATTACACGGCATCCATCCGGAAGCATCAAACCTTTATAACAATAATGGCCGTGAAAGCCTCAAAATTATTGGTTTGGCAACTAAGTTCTAACTCACTTCAGATACACAGATATATTTATAATTTTGTTCTTTATTGAAACATGTCAATCTACAATATAGTCACCAGCCGTGTCTATTACTTGCGTCCATCTAATGAGCAAGGACTGAATGCCGCGCTCCCAAAACTTCGCGGGTTGCTGCTCGAAAAATTCCGAGATTGTATTGTCGACATGGTCAAAGTCTCTGAAGCGTTGATCACGCAGGAAGGTTTTAAGGCCTCGGAACAGGTGATAATCCGAAGGTGCCAAGTCCGGGGAATACGGCGGGTGTGGAACCGTGGTCCAACCAAACTCTTCCAGCAGCTGGCGGGTGATTGAAGTAACGTGGAGCCGAGCGTTGTCGTGCAATAAGTGCACCTTTGTCACTCTTCTCTTTTTTGCTCGCATTGAAGCAGCCAATTTGCGAAGCTGCTCGACATAGACGTTGGCGATCACCGTCTGTTGTCCAGGGAGTAGTTCGTAATATATTATTCCGCGTGCATCCCACCAGCAACACAGCAAAACCTTTCGTCCGTGGGTCTCTGGTTTGGGCTGATCTGGCGGTTCTATTTCGCGCGGCAGCCAATAGGCTTTTGGTTCATTATTTTCATAGAGGATGTAATTCTCGTCTCCAGTCACTAAACTGCCAAGAAATTCCTTGCGTTTCGGCTGCAGAAGCAACAACTGACAGATGAACACTCGGGCAGCCCGATTGGCATCGCTCAACTGATGAAGTGGCCATCTCGCCAGCATTCGCCGATGGCCAAGTGTATGCAGTCGGTTCTCGATCGCTGTATGACTATAGCCGAGTGCCTGCGCCAATTCCCGAGTGGTGGTAGCATTTGGGTGCTTCTTCAGCTCTTTTGATATGGCATCGCCTTCCAATTCAACAGGTCAACCGGAGCGCTCTCGATCTTCCAGGCTCGTATCTCCGGAAGCGAAGCGAAGGAACCAGCGGCTCACTGTCGATTGCGTTACGGTGGCCTCTCCGAGAGCAACGTTGATATTGGTGGTTGCCTGCCTCGTACTGCTGCCACGCCGAAACTCGTAATATATTACACCCCGAATAGCGCGCTCGTCCATGTCGAGAATTAAACTCCCGCAGACGTCCGCAGCCGGGCTTTTATACCCACCGTGCGAAAGCTTCTAGAACATTCTAGCAGTTGCCAGCTATGGAAACTTTCTAGAATGTTCTAGAATAAAAAAAGGGGGATTTAAAAAAAAGTGAGTCAAGACTTAGTTGCCAACCCAATAAAATTTCTTATCGTGCAACCAATGTTTAAAGTGTACGTAGCGCGACCGCTGACGGGTTATGAAACTACGTTCAATTATTGAAAACTCAATGATCATGACGTTCATCTTTCTACAAAAATCTGAAATAAAACATTACAAAAGAGAATATTCTGAATAAATTCATAAATAGTTGGAAAAATCAACAAACTTATTTGACATAGTAACCATGTTTGCATTACCGCAATTTTTTGCGTTTTTCCAACTTGGAAATGATGCTCAGGCATTATTATCGAATTGCGATATTTACAGATTTTCAAAAATGGCTGAATTCGTTCAGATTTTCGTCGAATCGTTGAGTGCTTAAATTTCAACCGATAAAAATGTTTAGCTAGGATTGTACGTTTGAAATAAAGTATCCTTGTAGTACGTATAATAATGTTACGTACGGAATAAAGAATCCTTAATTCCAATCAAGGACATTTTCGTTCATCGATTATTATCAAATACGACAAAATGACAATATTTCTCACGAGTTTTGTGGGATAAATCGTACCAGTTTTCATAAAGTATTACACCTAACGTTGAATTACTTCATTTTCAATAACAATTTAAAAAAAACGCATTTCAAATATTCTTAACAATGTTTGTCGAAAATCCTCAAATTTGTGTACTCTTTTTTCAAATGTCACATAGCTAGAGAATAGAATGTAGCTATAAATACGAAATCCTATTTTTTGAGATTATTATAGAGTTAAATGTGGTGCTAATGAAAATTGTACAAATACGCATAATTCATGAGGCATTATTCATCAACTCGGTGGACGTTCGTTACGTATTGGAAGTACGTGAGAGATTTGAAAAATGCGAACATGTTTTTTTGTATTCTTTACTTTATATGATAAATTAACGCTAAGAAGATCGGCTTTGTGTAAAAAAGACACGAACACAGAGACGTCGAAACGTCATTGAGAGTATATATCACACCCTGGTACTCGTCCATAAGTGCGAGAGAAATCAGAGACGGGGAATAAATCCTCATGTGCGATATATACTCTCTGAATGATGAATTACACGTAAATGCATGTCAGTCATTTTATTCCACAAATTTCCCAGTACTTAGCGGTTCGAAAAAAATCTTTAAAACATTCAGTAATCTTTAAGACGTTTCGAACAGTTGTACCTGATAGTAAAATTATGTATCATTTTCTCGAAAACTTAAGAATTTTTTCGGAAT
This sequence comes from Rhimphoctona megacephalus, assembly GCA_963989365.1. Classification (NCBI taxonomy): domain Eukaryota; kingdom Metazoa; phylum Arthropoda; class Insecta; order Hymenoptera; family Ichneumonidae; genus Rhimphoctona; species Rhimphoctona megacephalus. Next base: position 25,247,660 of record OZ022420.1, read on the forward strand.
TTTTACTCTTTTTTGAAATTCGTCTTTTCGACTCTTTTCCGAAAGCGGTATTTGAGAAACGATTTTTTTAATGCCCTAGAAATGTTGTATAATGTTGAGTCTTTTTACAAAATCATGTGCAAGATTTGTGGGTTTTTATTATTTTTTTTAAGTTTTTGAAAAAAACGAAGTATTCTAAAAAATTCATGTGCATTTAAAATAATCCCCAATGAAAAAAAAAATTGTCAAATTTTTTTTCATAACGGAAAGAAATGGTCTGGTTATCTGTTGAAGAATATTCTGTTTAAACAACATATGAATGATTTTTTAGACTTATTATTATTGAAAATCGAGATTTGTAAAGGTTCGAGGATAGCTGAATTTTTCGAGATTTTTTTTGTACCTTTGCGAAATTTCGAAACTCCGATCCAATAAAAATTTTGGCTGATAAACATATGTAATTCGTCATTGAGGGTAAGCTTCCATCAAATCGGCAAAGAAATGTTTGTTTTTTCTCTGAATCTATGCTAGCCATAGAAAAAACAGCTTTTGGGTTCTTTTCACACATTTGTTAAGAATACGAAATACTGTAGAGAATTTTTTTCTTCATAAGTTTTCATTAAGAAAACAACATGCGGGTTTATAGTACTGCACGAAATATGCACGTTCTACGTAGCCACCATAATACTCCGTTGATTTGTTCGATTTAGAAAACTCAACAATATTATTATAACCCTGCGAATAGCCAATATATCGATATCTTATTGTTCTATCAGAATTTTTAGTTGTAATGTGACGTGTACATCTTTTGTTAAGATTTTAGACTTATATACAAGCAAGTGCAAATGTTGTAAGCCGTTGCAAAATATTCTAGGTCATACAGAGCATTATCGTTACATTAAATTCATAAGAATTGTAAAATCGTTTTTTATTTTTATTTCAAGTTGATATTCGTTGGTTGCGCGTCATACAAATGTTACCGGCCAAACCCGATTTTAGGATGAACTGCTGGCTATCCTTAGGCTAATCCTAAGTTAAACCAGTTTATCCTAGGAAAAAATATTCTAGAAATCGGAATTGGCCGGCAACGTATACAGCTTTGGCCAAAAGTATCAGGCACCTCCCAGAAACCTTAATCTTTTACGTTTCACCTATATTCAATCAACCAACCAATATTCAAAATGAAATCGTCCTAAGCACAACGATGAGGAGGTGGGTGTTTACGACAAACAAAAATTCCGAACTGACCATCAGATCAAAAATAAGAACGAAAACCATTGTTTGATCTATTAGATGTTTCATGGCTTTCCATGAAGCCGATCATTATCTTACATTTTCATTTGTACAATCGAAAAGTTGATAACAATCTAGGTAGCAATTTCCAAAAACGTGTCCAAAAGCTTGCCAAAGGGTATCCTAATGTTCGCCCGATAGTTAATGAAGATGTCTAATCTTTGGAACTTCCAGGGGGACATTAGTAGAATCTTTCGACAAGTTTTGGGGAAATTGCTGCCTGGAAAACAATAGAAACGACTCTAAGAAAGGCATTCAACGATTATAAGGATGCCTGAGCCGTTTCGCATCCATGTTTCGCAAAGTTTTCATAACAACAAAGGAAAAGCAAAAACAATTTGGAATTTAATAAATTTTGTCGCAAGTTTGAATATAGAATACGACTAGGAGTAGAAAAAAATGGAGGAAAGTTTTTTTTGATCGATGAATAAATTGTAGAAGTACTCGTGGATACAATTTTGAAAAAAATAATTTCGCAAAAAAACGTTATTTACCTGCTACCATTGTTTGCGGGCTAGTTTCGTACGCGTCTAGTATTTAACTGCACGTGAAATTTACACTATTCGGAATTTTGTCTTGGAATTTGGATGCAAAACATCTTTCGAGGTGTGTGATAAAAATGAGGCAAATATATGCATTTTTGCAACTTTTGATCGGAGACCACCCTCAATTTCGAAACAATCTTTCTAAAATATTGTTATAACAAAAACACTAATTATTTGCAATATCAAAAAAATAGTTTCACACGAAAAAATTTCATAATTTACTGTTTAAATAACTATGTATTAAAAGCAATATGCTGCACCAAGAGCTATTTATGAATTACAATGAGAAAAGTGATCTGTATTTCGAATAAATTACTTTCCAAGGAAAATACGCGAAGCTCTGCGCGCTGTATTCTCCAATTACTATTGTGTTTAACTTTTAGATATCCTACCCTAATTGTTCAGTTCATTGCCCTCCAAAAACCACCATTGCAATTTCATTATGAAATTTGGCAGTACTACAACTGACTTCTTCACAATTGTATTCTGATACATCTTCATTCTTAAGGGGGGACAACCATTTAGAACGCCGAAATTGAGCAGATTTTTAAGAATTTTTTTGATGGGGAAGAAATAAATGGATCTCTTTGAAATTTTGACAGTTTATTATAAATATTTCAACGAGTATTTTCCATTTTTAATCATTAGAAAAGATTGAAAATTGACGGAGATATAGCATTTTTACGCATTAGGCATTTTTTTTACGGTGCCAATTGTAACGCCGTGAAAAATGATCTGAAACAGAAGGGCAAAAGGATGTGGTCAGTATATGCCTGTGTTCGCTTGATAAACCTAATCTTTTAATAATAAGTTAAGAATTGGAGAAATGGCGGACATAAAATAAAAAAAATCGATATTTTCGATAATTTTTTTCTTCTTCGCTGATCAAAAAAACTAGTTTATTTTGAGAAATTAAAAATATGTTTAGGTTCACCAAGTGGTCTTATATGTTACGAAAACGTGTGCAAAATTTTAGCCCGATCGGTTCAATAGTCTTTGAACAATCTTTGGCACCAAAAAAACACATAGTGAAAAAAAAAGTTTCGAGAAAAATGCGTTTAAAGTTTTGGCAATGGAAAAGTGTTTGATAAAGCCACTTACGAACTAATCTGCTATGCCGCCTAATCTACTATTATTACTATTTTTATTATTATTACGAACTAATTATTATTACTATTATCACGATTATTACGATTATTACGAACTATTATTACGATTATTACGAGTATTACGATTATAACGAACTAATCTGCTATTGGCCTAAGTCATGAAGTTTTTCGTATTCTACAAATATTAAAGTAACTTTTAAAGCAAAAAAAAAATCGATTTTTTGAAGGTTCTAAATGGTTGTCCCCCCTTAAATATCACTAATCTATAGGCAAATATTTTCATTCTGATACATCTATATTCGGATACATTTTATTATTCTCAATTCATGGAACAAAAATCTGTATTTTGATACATCCATATTTTTTTACAACTCTCTTCTGATTCATTTCAAAATCAGAAGAGAGTTGTAAAAAATTTGTATATATATCATTGGCAGATCGATTGGAAAAATCCTTCTTCCCTCTATCCTTTTCGCAAAATAGCGATTATAAATATCACATTTGTAACGGCGATGTTCCCGTTTCCTAACCTCTAATTCTGGAATTATTCAACATTTTTAAAGATCTTCCGATTCCCAGAAAATCCAATCACTCTCTCTCCCCCCCCCCCTCCCTCCCTCTCTCTCGTGGCAATTCTGCCGGTGTTATTTCTGTTGTCAGAAATAACATCACTGACGTATGAATAAAAATAATGGACTACGCCTCCATTTATTTTTACCTAAAATTATACGAATATTCTATTTTTTTCTGGGTTATAAGTTGCGTGTTCATTCTGAAAGTGAAGTGGTTTTGAAAATAAGGCAAAATAAAATTAGTCATTTGGAGTCTTCCGATATTCATCATTTTTTAAAATTACGTAGTAATAAAAAAAAAATATTTCAATTAAAATATTCATCGTTAAAATTTTGTCAGGTACACTGGCATATCGGGAAGTTTCAATTAGCCGCAATCACGTGATTGGTTTTTTTTAACCTAAAAATAAGTGTGCAAAGTGGTTGCAAGATAAAAGTATCACAAACAATAAATGTGTAACATAATGAGATATAAAATATCACACTCATTTGTTTTATTTGTAACATATCTTTCAAATGATGTTGGTGGCACTATTTTCTTGTCTGTCGGTCTGAAAAAAAAAACATAATGGAATTTCCAAGCACCCGAAGCGAATATATCTAGTTACGTTCCTGATTGGTAAAAATGTAAATTTTCACCAGCAGTTGGCGCCACCAGTTGAATGTTGAATGTTGCGATCTGATGATGTTTGTGTGCGTGTAACATGGCCGCGTGTGAAGAATCATTAGGTGCGAGTAGTGTCAGGTAGTGACGAGAGAAATCCCTTCTCTATTTCGTGGGTGTTTAGTTATTGCTGGAAAGTTAAATCGAGGAGGAAAGTGTAAGAATTTGTAGCAAGTTACACACGAAAGATCGACTAAAACGGTAAAAATATGCCACGATCATGTAGCAGTGCCATTCATGATGAGATGTTGACAAGATTTTTGCGATGTTCGAGTCGTTCAGTTTCTCCCGGAGTATAAGTTGAACAGATTGTGCACAAATGTCGATGAACAACATAACGTAACGGTGTAGCTTTTCGTTCTTTGCAAATTTTACATATATACGTATGTATGCGCGAAAAAAAATATATATATATGTCAGTGTCCTATCGGCGCGTGTAAAATGGCGGCGTCTTGTTGCCCCACGAAATATTGTGAATTTAATAAAGTTTATGCAATTGTGTGCAGTTATGCGACGTGAATTATGCGTTATAATCCGTGATAAAGGGTGACAAAACGTCGATAGTGTTTGACGAAATACCGGCGTGTGAATCGAAGTTGAACGTGAGGCTAAACTTGTGTGCGTTGCGCGAAAAAGCTTCGATCGATCGGTGAACGCACGAGAGTCTCTGAAAAGGAAAGAATATTATTGCGTGTATCAGAAAAAGAGAGAAAGAAGAATAGCGAAAAAGCGCGTGTGTGTATTTTTCGAAGGAATCAACGCGAAAGAAAGAGTTTCGGAGTTTGGTCTCCTGCTCTTTTGGCTCTCTAACCACGAGACGCCAAGTTTCGCGAAAGAATACAAAAATCTTTCGTTCTACGCGAGAAGGGTGGTTACTAAAGTGCGTCAATGGAATATTTAACGAACGAAAAGTAATTAACCGAATCGATACTATTTTTTACTAATGGAATCAACGGCAACGGATTGGCGAAAACACTCGAGTACGCGATAAAGAATCGAGCGAAGAAAAAACAACATGTATTGACGAGTCAAGTATATTGCGTGTTCATTTCGAAGTGTGCCATTTTTCGACAATAGGTATGAAATTTTTGTTGTCTTTTCTTTATGCTTCATCGAGTAAACAAATACATGTTTATTCTTTCGATGTCTATTTATTAAACAAGTTGGTGCACATTTGGACCACCATTTTATAATTTGACAAAATTCTTGCACGTTCTCAAATACGTGTAAATAAATAGCAGCATAGGAGTTTGTATGGTTAGAATGGAACAAAAATTGTCTTCTAATTTCCTCTGTTTTTTAATGACGCGATTTCTTTTACTGATCGTGTTGGTGGGTTTTTTTTGCAGCATCCAAATAAAAATTAGCGAGTTTTCGTAACCGAAATCTACAAAAAAAACTTAGGACGATTGTAAAGAACAATAAATTTCGCGTTGCAGTTCAACGATGAGAACTTCGTTATTACTTATCAATGGCCATTATTGTTTTGAAGTTTACGTCGAAGTTCGTATGCAACAAAATTCTTTGTTTTTAAGTTATGTCCAGAAGTTATTAGCAATTTTGGATTACAAAAATTAAACAAACCTTTTTTTCTTAAATTCACAATTCAATCTCCAAAAAGCTCACGTAATAAAAAAATTAAACAATTATGAGATTGAAAAAAAACAAAATTGTTGTATTTCAACGGTGCAAAGTTGAATACAATTCACCATCGTATATGTGAAATTGAGACTCGTAAAAACATTGCATTTCAAGATTTAGTCAATTGCAAAATAACTAAGTTATCTTATTAATTAGAGTGTTCAATATTTTTGTTATGTCAGAATAAAACTAATAATTCAATAACGAATGATGTTGAAGTTTCCATCGTTGGAATATAACGAAATCCCTCCTTTTTATAGAGCGCAAAGTTTATTCAGAGTTCTACGATAATTCGTTAATATTTATTCGAAATTTAAAAACTACATCTGCGAAAAAAAATAGAACCATTTGAAAAATTGTATAAATAATGAATGGAAAAAATATTTTTCGTTGCGTTCCAACGATGCAAACTTCAATATCATAATGGCGAGTGCTCAAGAATGTTCGAAGTAAACGATATATCTATAGTTTATAAATTAGTAACAATATAAAATAGAGCAAAAGTTAAAAAAACTAAACAAAGTCGGTTTGGAAAATATCGATTAATTTTTTACAAATTCCGTCACTTTCTCAAACGTACTTGAATCACATGTTCAAAATTCAAGGTTAAATTTTAAAAACGACCGCAGAATATAAAGTATCAGTGAACAGCGCCTACAAATTTCCTCTCATTCTAATTAATAAAAACAATTAGAAAAAAAAAACAAAGGATTTATTTATATACAAATTAATGTGTGTGAAGTTAGCATCTCATATCTCAGCATCTCATAGTTTGGAAGGAGTTCTTATGGCATCCGACATAGTTCTAGAGTTCCTGATGCTTTATATCAATAGTTCTGACGAATTACGTACCGAAAACCACATTTTTAAAAATGAGATGCTAACGACCGGAAGTTAGCATCCCAAAATAATAAATCCAAAAAATCAATCATAAATCGATAGTCAACGAATAGTTCTACAGTTCTTGATAAGTATTAAGGGGTTAGGGGTAGTCAGAGGTGTGAAAAACTGAGTATTTAAAAAAAAAAAAATTGACAGTAATTAAATTTATTTTATGAAACTAATGAAACAGAGTTGTTATTATATTATGTTTTAACTTTACTTGACCAAAATTTAAAAAAAAATATTAATTGCAGACGACGTTATTGTCATCTTTGTTGGACCCCGTTCCACAAGTAGTGCTTTGCGGTGACCATCAGAACATTTTTTCTGGTTCATTTAAAATCAATCAAACAAAAAAAATCATTAGTTTAATAGTTAATCTAGAACTTAATCGAAGCTTTTTTTTGAAAACAAACAAAATGGCGGCTTCTGGAAGTTTACTCGCGGATTTTCAAGGAAAAAAGCATTAGTTTATTGTTAAAAAAAATGGAAATTAAAAAAAAAATCGGATAAACTTCCGAAAAGGTCCGACCTCGGATTGAGCTGAAATTTTGTACAGATGTTCCCTTTGATGTTTTAAGAAAACACTTAAAAGGATTTTTGGCGACTCGCAATATTTTCCGAAAAATCGAATTTTAAAAATGATATATTTTACCATGCGCTAACTATACCTATATACATCACTCTGAGTACCTACTATGTTTATATACATTATCGCGCTCTCCGTTTTGTGCGGATCTTCGCCTATATTAAAAACTCACAAGTAGCACCCTGACCCCTGGCAGCAAAATATCAAACTGCTCTGGCCCAATCACTGCCTGGTGTTTTCTATCACTATATATATACGGCCTAGCGAATATGACCATTCTAACCCAGAACATTTTTTGAAATAGTATAATGACCAGGTTTGAATAGTAATGGGTTTTGTCTTCTCGGCGCTTCGCGCCGGGAAGACGTACTTTTCGGAAGAAAACCCCTAGGTTTGAATTGTATATTGTTTGAACAATATACAATATACAATACAATACAAAACCCATTACTATTCAAACCTGGTCATTATACTATTACAAAAAATATTCTAATAAACATATATATATATATATATATATAGTGGAGAGCAAAATAAAAATATCGAATGCACTAAAAAAACATTCTATATAGATATACTCAACCAGGCTAAAATAATAACTTTGAAAATTCGATTTCTCAGAAAATGTTGCGAGTCGCCAAAAATCCTTTTAAGTGTTTTCTTAAAATGATATTGAAGTTTGCATCGTTGGAACGCAACGAAAAATATTTTTTCCATTCATTATTTATACAATTTTTCAAATGGTTCTATTTTTTTTCGCAGATGTAGTTTTTAAATTTCGAATAAATATTAACGAATTATCGTAGAACACCGAATAAACTTTGCGCTCTATAAAAAGGAGGGATTTCGTTGTATTCCAACGATGGAAACTTCAACATCATTAAGATTATCGCTTTATACAGAAATATGCATCAACTCGTTGATTTATTTCGCGTATACGTAAATAATAAAAAAGGTAAGACATGATTTCTCGTCGATCGACAGGTTGTTTTGGCGAATGTACAACGACATGATGATATTGACTTTCTCAATTGGGGGAGCAGCGTCTTATTTTCTTCGTCTTCGGGGACGTCGACGACTTGGGATTTCACGTCGACGACACTCTTCCTACTGATTCTGAATCTCGTTACATTGGCTCGTGTTTCTCTCAATACACGTGTGTGCGTGTCTTCGCGTGTGCGTACGTGCTTTTGCCTGTTTTTCTTTCTTTCGCCAAACACGGGATAAATCTTCGTCAGCGAGGATGAGAAGCGTCGCGAGCATCGGGATCGCTGGCATAATAGGCCTGGCGATCTTTTCGATAATTCACATCCTGTGCCCGGTTGATGGTAAGATCCTCACTCACGTTTTTTTTTCTTTTTTATTTAACGTTATAAACTGTGTTTTTAATTTCCTGCTATTTTTTTATCAATCAATTTTGGGCTTCAATAAAATTTTGATTAATTTTTGTAACAAAAATAGCAAATATACTTTTCGTACTACCAAAAACAGTAAACAAAATTTCGTTGTACCCCAACTAAGCAAACTTCAAAATGGTCTATGTTTACTTTCAGCCAAATGGAAATGGAGTTCAAAAAAAGGAAAATAACAATTTTTTACCATTAGTATACTTTTATTTCCATCTTATCGCTTTTCGGTTTCCAGTTGAGTAAAATAGTTGAAATCTTTTTTATATAAACACCCTTAATCATAGTCAAAACTGAAAAATTTTCAAATAAATCAATACAACCATTCTCAAGATAAAAATGAAATTTTGATTTTTGAAAAAATCAAAATTTCTCCAAAACTATTTCATCAACGTGATTTAAATTTACAGAGAATTTGTCTTTTATATATTCGAATTTAAGTATTCTGAAAATTTCGTTGGGAACCAGCTATGGCCTTTTAAAATGAAAATATCAAATGAAAGATTGTTTAGTTTTGTTTAAATTGATGATATTTTTTTTGCGATTCCGTTGTATCGCAAGAGAGAACTTTTCTCACCGAGTTTTATTATTAAACCATCGAAAAATCGATACGTTTGTGCTGAGACGTTCTGTAACATCGAAAATTCAATGTCTGAGCGAATTAAAAATTGATTGGCAAGTACCACTTTCACCTGCTGCTTTCTGGCGCGATTTGTTCGTTGTTCGATGCGCGTGGTAGATCGAATGATTTCCGGAGACAATGTCACGATCCTCGTTGCCCAGCAGCGCTTACGAATGTTTACATACCGAGAATTCGTGCCCGAACTCATCATATCTCACTGTCCTCATATATCTTCCTTATTATCTCAATCCCATTAAAGAAATTCTCGTAGTTGTATTATCAATAATAAAAAAAACATCCCGATAATAATGAAGTATCACATCTTTTTTCTTTGAACTGAAAGCTCGACAACTGTAAAAAAATGTTATTCTCAAAAGAAGAATATTTATATTAATAACATAAATAAGGGATATCAATATGGAATAAATTTAGATAAGAAGAGTGATAAAATTTCATCCAATTATTAGCACGCTTCAATATGAAATTTAAAATATGAGAGTTATTTTATTTATTTATTATAATTTAAATTTAAATTTAAATTTAAAATAAAAGAAATTTAAAATATAAGAATTTATTTTGTATTTTATAGATTCGTTTCGCTTTTTTCTCCACTTGTATTCTTGAAATTTGACGAATGAATTATAAAAAAAATGAGTATTAGAAATCAAGCCATAAAAAGAGGCGCAAAAGTAAATGATTGAACGCGTGGTATGCAAAAATTACGCTAAGTGACTACGAGCGTGTCCATGTTTTTTTTTTTTCGAGAAAAAAGATCGTAGGTCAGGAGGGACGATATCACGTTTGGTTTAAATGAATTACGAATTATATTTGCTGAATTACAATTTTTTTTTTTCAATTTATTCAGATCCATCTGAATCGATGGCGTATATAAAAATGTTATTATATGGATTATTGTATTGCATCATTCATAAAGGAGGATCGAGCATTCGAAAAATCGCGTCGACCACCGAAAAATTTGGCGAGACACTTAACAGACGTAGCGCTATTTATAGATATACAGTCAGTGATTCAAACAGCTGACAGCACTAGCTAACTATACTACGCGATTTAAACTGACACAGCTAAATTTGTGACGTCATGGGAGACACGAGCTATTTCGAAGATATTCGGAGGGATCGAAGAATTTTTCTTTCCTTTGGTAAAAATTGCGATGATCAAGTCATGAAATTCAACCGGAATGTTTTTTTAAATACCTTCAATTATTATTTTCGTATAATTGATCATTTTAATATAAAATTATGAAATAATACGTTATTTAACCCTAGAACCTCACAATCTATTTTTCCAACGTAAACCCCACACTGGGGTAAATAATTACCCAAATCTTCTCTTTAGCATAAAATGTTCCTCGTATGTGATAGTAAGGTTTAATTATATACCATTCTCTTCGATTTTTGATAATGAAGAGAACAGTGCATGACAAAATCGCATTCGGTAAATATTTAATCGTGAAAACTATAAAACGGAAGGAATGGTTTAAAAAAATTGGTTCGGGAAGGAAATTTGACATTTTTGTGGGATAACTAATTACCCCGTTGTAGGGTTCTCGGGTTAATAGTTTAATTTTTTTTTTTTATTGTTCCTGCGTATAAAACTTAAAAAAACTTTTTAATAACTAATTAGAAAAACAAAAAAAACATGAACATTTTTCAATAGCAATTTTCAATGATACAAAAAGTATATCTGTCAAAAAATCGTATGACTTGTAAAATAAGCTGACGAAAGCAAGAGTCTCCACAGTGGTAACAGCCATGAGCTGGGCCAATGATGCGTGGGCGTGTACGGCCTAATAACTTGATTAAACTCGTTCTGCCTTGAGACTTCGCGAAAGTTTCTTCGCCATTCCGAATCGCATAAAGACAGATCACGAGAAATTTCCATTTAAAATTTACATGACCATCGTCCATTTTTCGTTTTTTTTACATATTTTTGCTAGTTATAGATCAATTTGTTGAACGATCTACGGATTGTTTTGCGTCAACGTTATCAGGCACTTTTTTTTATGCTTGACGAGGTAAAAAAGAGAGTTATATAATTAGCGTTGAATAATAAACTCAATACTGAGTGATAATTGCTCATTAAAAAATAAAAAAGACAAGTTCTTCAGATACAATTGCATTGATTAGATTTTTTTTTCTCTTTGACACTGAAACACAAAAAAATGTGAAATACAAAAAAATGAATGATTGATCAACAGTAATGTGTGATTTACGTAAGAACATTTTATTACAAAAACGAAGACGCAGGTGGAATTCGTGCTCGCTAATATTTCACTATGCCGGAGATAAGAAATGTTTATTTTACGTTCTAAATTAATGTCGCACATGACGAAACGTTACGTATTGAAATTTCAGATATGCACTTTCGTCGCATACGTATTTACAGGTTCTCATATAATAATTACCAAAATATTTCGTGCAATACGAATTATTTTATTTCAATGAAGGTCGTGACCTTTTCAATCATGTTTATTCAAAGTAATGATGTATCGACTTTTTTTTAGGTCTCAAATGCCATTGCGATATCTGTGCCGATACTAATTACACTTGCGAGACTGATGGGTATTGTTTCGCGAGTACCAGCCTCGACAAGGATGGAAAAACTCATGCGCATAGGTGAGCTAATGACAAACAAAAAAAAAACACTCGATAACAACACAATTTATTCCACTCGCAAGGAGCTATTAAAATTTATCGAAAGGATACTCTTAAGTTGTTGATTCATCGTTATTATTACAACTCGATGATTGAATAATATTTCGATGAGACCTCCGCTCTGCACGACGCTGAAGTTTGCAACGTTGGAGTCTAACGAAATGAACGAAAAAATCATTTGTAATTCACGTATTTTTTATTTCGTGAATCATTGGTGTATATTGAAAAACTACAAATTGAAAATTAGGCAGGGAACAGAATTGGAGAATTACTGGAATTATTGGAGGGTTTTTCAGATCATTTCGTTGGACTCCAACGTTGCAAACTTCAGCCTCATCCGCTCTGTATGGTATTGAAGTTTGCAACGTAGCAATGAAAGACGAATCATTTTTCCATCAATGTCCTCGTTTTTCAAATCGTCAGCATTTTTTTTTCTGATTTTGGTCGGCCCTAAAAAAGAAGACACTTTATTGCATACCAACGATGCAAACTCCAACATTATCAAACTTTTTACTATTGGTATTCAATTTTTTCGTGGTCATATGGAAAATCTAGTCAGGCAATTTGGATTATGAATAAAAATAAAAGCGCATTTTCCCTTTTGATTATTAATTTGTTAAATTCGTTTACCGATTATTAACGGATCACGATTAACTCGGTGGAAAAATCTTCGAGTCTTTAAAGTAATACGTTTCTTCGGAGTAAGCTAGTTTTTCATTAAACTGGAACGAGAGCCCATATAAAAAGGGTGGTCTGCATTGAAGTCTATTTTCGTTTAAATGCAAATTTTCAAACAAATATTTAGTCTCTTTTTTCAATAAGAATTTACGAAATTCAATTTTTATACCAATTCATCTCATTGAATATTCTTTAATGGAATAAATTTTACAAATGCAATTATTTAGATGATAAATTTTATTATTTAAACCTTAGCGGAATTTTTATTAGCAATTATTGTCAAAATAAGAAATTGAATCATGCAAGTTTTCAAGATAAGGAATCCCAGTAAAAAGTTGACCTATATATCATCCGTAATTGTACTGGGTGTCTCGTTTATTGGAGAATAATGAAAAATCTCGATTGGCGGGACCGAAAAAATTCACTCACTATTTAATTGAAATTGCATTTATAATTCTCCTAAACTGAAAACTTCCACTCAAATACATGAGGCGTTTCACGTAATTTTTATATTTTGGTACCTCCGACCCCGTTTGATTCGTGCGATTTTTGAACTTTTGTTTCTGCACAAGATACAAGCAGACACGTATTTCTGGATACTTCGATTCGACCATTTTTTGTGATTGTCAAAAAAATGGTTTTTATGCCAAAATAGTGAAAACAGATTTTTTTTGCAGTCTCGATTTATCATTATTTTTTTAAAGGACGAAAAAACTGGATAAAATTGCTGTCTGTATTTTTTGTTGTAACACTCGTTGTTTGCCTATTATTGATGGGGGATTTCAGAGACACAGAAGAAACATTAAAAAATTCAATTTGCTGTAAAAATCGAAAAACATGGTCAAATCGAAAAACCACCACAATACGTTCTTGCATATTTCTTATATAGAAAAAAAAAATACAAAAATTTGCACGAATGAAAAGAGGGTCAGGGTTTCGGAATGTGACAGTGACGTGAAAAGTCTCATATATACAAATATATGATAGAATATTCGTCATGATCGATTAGTTCGAGGGACGCGATCGCGTTGAACCGACGGAGCCGAGTTTTTTTCCTTTCTTTTTATATCTCATTTCTCTTTATTGCTTATTCTTTTTTTTATGTTGCGGCGAGTAATTTGGCGCGATCCCACGGCCCGGCTTGCTCGATCTCTTTTGCTATGCCGATTCGTCGCGATGGTAACCCCCGCACACTCGTTTTGTTGCCCTTCCTCCTTCTCTTTTTCCCCTCGCGAAACTCCGATACATTGGGGCCAAACGCGAAAAACGGGTGTGGGCCAACTTACGAATTTACGTCTGTCGAAAACATAACGAGATACGACTATTAATGCCTCCAATGATAACGTTCATATTCATGAGAGAATTGAGGGAAGACTTCGAAGATTTTCCCGGGTCAGGGACACATTTGTCCATCAGCGAACAAACTTTTTACCGTAAATTCGCGTGTTTTCTTGTTATTATTATTTAATTGTTGTCAAATTAATTTACGATCGATTTCGATCTGTAACTCCCTCGAGTAATTTTACATACAGGAAAAGAATTGTAAAGTCAATTGTTACGTCGATATTATAGCAAAAAATTATCTCGTTATATATTGGAATGTGCGAGAAATGGAAAAGTTTTTTTTTATATTGACCCGGATAAAAATTAAAGGCAGTAAGAAGAATTTTATCGTGACGCTCAGTAAATATTGAAATAATATAATTGCAATTTTCAATAAAAATTTTTTTTTTGCTAATCGAAAAATAACAAACAGTACGGGAAATTTCCACTTGTATCACACAAATATCTAATGCTGGATAAATTCCATTGGACATCAACATCTCCTCGATAGTCCGCGAAAATGAGATTGGCAATGGTAAAAAGGGAATTATAGTCGATTCTTATTGTAAATTGAAATTCGGTCGACTTTATTTGCAATAGTTATTTTTTCAATATACTTCATTATTTCGGTGCGACAATGAAACATTAATCATTTTTGAGCTGGTCAATTATTTACTGGATCGATTTTTAGCTAATCAAAGACTACGATTAATCGTCGATATTATAGCTCAAAAAGTGATTAATATATTTATATTAAAATTTTTCATCTTCTATAAAGTTTCGAAGAAAATTGATTATTGCAAAAGAACATTTAAATATATCAAATTTCATCGTGCTAATTTGAATCTCCTTCGGTTTGAAATACGTTAACCAGCTGAAAATGTTGAAATTTTCAAAGAGCCCGAATTCGAATGATGTTGAAGTTTCCATCGTTAGAATACAACGAAATCCCTCCTTTTTATAGAGCGCAAAGTTTATTCGGAGTTCTACGATAATTCGTTAATATTTATTCGAAATTTAAAAACTACATCTGCGAAAAAAAAATAGAACCATTTGAAAAATTGTATAAATAATGAATGGAAAAAATATTTTTCGTTGCGTTCCAACGATGCAAACTTCAATATCATTGAATTCGAAATTTTTTCATGATTTTTAATGTTGGTAATTTTACAGTTTGCGGTTGTGTTTCAATTAAGGAATTATTGATTTTGTTCGGATAAAATAATTGATTCTCAGACGAGACAAAAATTCATTAATACTGATGACGTTCGTTACTAATTTATACCTTTTATCATGGCGAATCGAAATAACATTAGCTAGAAAAACCCAACGTATTTTATTCAAAAAAAGAGCATTGTGACATTGCAAAAAATTAAAAAAAACCATCAAAAGGTGTCTCGACCAAGGAAATTGGTTCCCACCGGAAGATCCCCGTGACTGCAAACAGGGCTACGATTTTTCGGGAGTCTGCTGCGATAAAGAATACTGCAACAAGAATATATATCCGGTTTTACTATCTCCTGAGGCGCCCGAATCGCCCAAAGGTACAAAGCATCACAATGTGCTACCACGGGTTGGCCAACGATGTTTGTGCGGCATTTTTATCAACCCAAAAAACAACAACAATAAAAACAGAAATAACTCGACCCTTTTTAACGTTTTTTTGATTTTTTTTGTTCATAACCTCATGCAGACGTTAATTAATAATAATTATTCACCTGTCTCAAATTCCCGCGTTTTCTGTCCCTGTTGAGAAGGAACATAATAAATAAAAATAAAAACAAGTGTTTATTAACTGCACTTTCTAAGGCCAAGATTTTTTATTTTCATTTGTTTTTCGTATACATTCATTTTTTTCTTTCGTTTGTCGTTTTTCTTCACGTTTTTCCGTGCCATCTCAATGATAATCGCGTAAGTATGTTTGCCATCTCTGTTTTGGACGTGAAATCTTTTTTTTTTCCAAGAGCTTGGCCATGTTTTGTTCCATTTTTAAGAACCAAAATCGAAAACGAACATAAGAGAGGCTACGAAATTTTCCAGGTATTCATCAGACATTACGTTGCACGGTGTTCGATTTAATTTTTTTTTTTTCATCGCTACTGATTTCGTTTTTATTTTTCGTTCTCTTCCTCTTGCGTGATTTCTCTCGCGTGATTTTGACATCAGGGTTTTTTTTTTTTTTTACTTAATCTCACACGAATAATCATATTCCCAATAACAAAATTACAATCGCAAATGTTTCATCGCACAGGTTTAAGTATAAGACGATAAAAAAAAAAAAAAAAAAAAAAAACAATTCTTCACCGATCGCGTGAGTCGCAAAATAATGGGCTGTACACACGTCGATATTTCGAGTCTCGGTCGCCAGGATTAGGCGTTTTGTCGACAGTCTAGGGCTTGTGTTTTTTTTTTCTTTTTAATTCATTAAGTCGATGAAGAAAAGGGCACAAAAAAATGTTGTTTCGAACAAATTGGGGTTTGAAGGTGCGTGAACAAACAGCTGTCGTCCCAGCCCGAACCGCTCATCTTCTGCATGACGAGCGACTCGATAAACACAACCTTTGTCATCGAATGCTGCAGAGAAGATTTTTGCAATCGAGATCTGAAACCCCAGCTGCACCCTAGCCCCAGAGAAGGTACAGTCCTCCTTGCCTTGGGAATTATGTATATATTTTTTTTTCCTTTTTTTGTTTCTAATGCAAAAATTGATGAGATTTGGGAGGTGGCACAGGAAGATCAAAAATTTTGCACTTCACGTAGTGGTACGTTTCTCTTTCTCGCTCTCTTTTTCTCTCTCTCTCTCTCTCTCACACACACACACACACACAAACGCACATTTTCCACACGTTATATTATTTTTATTGCCTGCCTTCTTCGATTTCTATCTCCTTACAACTCTCGCACTGTTTTTTCACTTCTGATGTTTCACGTACACGCGTTTATTACTACGAATTCTCGACTATACACTTTTTGCTCGATTGCGTGTTTTCTCTTTCTGTTATGATTTTTTTTCGAACTAGCACTGCCTCGCAAAAAAGATAAAAAGAACCTTGGCGAATCGACATCCCTTCTCCCGAAACTTCCTGAACTCCGAATATTGACGAAACTCCCACGAGGCTCATAAATCCCCTGTTCATTTTTTCCTGTCGACATGAACCACCCGAGTTTGTTGATTTATCAACCGCTGTCAAATTAAAAAAAAAAAAAAAAAATGGAAAAGAAACATTCTTCAAGGTTAGCAACGTTGGGATGCTACGAATTTTCTTTGACTTTTTCGTAGGGCCCCAAACGATTCTAATTGTTGGGTATAAAAACAGAAGTTTCTTTGAATTACGTAACGAAAATTCTATTTTTAAATGGTTATTTTTCAAAGCATTTTCGCATGATGATTTATGCTGCAAGAAAGAAAACAATTTTTTTGCAATATTTCTCACAAGTCGCACCAATTATTCTCTATAAATTATTATTGAATACATTGATTATTCTTGACAAATTACTGATTTTTCCGTGAAGCAACATTATCATGATTTAAGAAAAAAGGAATATGCGAATCGTGCAGATTTCCACGTGTAATTTTCCCGATTCTTTTCATATTTTCATACTGTGATATTTTTTCGATCTCTTTCTATTCTCTTGATACTGATCTGGAAAAAAAAAGATGAAAGAGACAATCGCTGTAACGAAGGAAGCTCGCGATGACGTTTCCTCCATTTCATTAAACTCGTATGAAACGTGCGTGACGTCAATGTTCACGGTAGGCAAACGAAAAACGAAAAAGAGAAAAAAAAATACGTAACGAAGCATAATCATCGGGATTTGATTATCGTTGACTCAGTCCGGGAATGTCACTGAATAAATAATCGGGGGTCCCAACGTTCACGGCAAAAACAAGGCGAAAGCTTTAAACAAATTTAAAAGAAAGAAAATTGTTTTTTACTACTCGATACTGAGCTAAACCTGATACACCTTCATTAGGCTATGAAATTTATTCAAATATCTCCTTCCCTTCCCCACATTTTTTCATCATTATCATCTTCCTCCCTCTCTCGTTGTCATCCATCTATTTGCTAGCCCCCACACTGCTCGTTTCATTGTCCCCTTCCTTCCTTCTTTTCGATGCAACGTACGCCTTCATTGCACTCGCGTGTGTAACACCATTTTTAATAATTCATTCACCCACGTTCAGAATAAAAATTGCTTCGTCCAACATAAATTAAGTGCAATTTAAGTCCAATCAATTCATATCGCGGATAGGAGTCGTAAAATTTATAATGAATAAATAAAAACTGTAATATCGATAATCGGATATTCAAGGTTTGGTATAAATCGTTCTTCTTTCGACATGCTGAATATAAAAACTCTATCTTTTGTTTTAGTTATCCGATTTCCATTTGAAGACTCCTAATAATCATTTATTCAGTCACGGAATTACGTTCCTGCTATACTAGAAAAAGCCTATTATCGTACGAAAATGATTATTTCTATTTTATACCGATTTTTCAGGTTTTGTTAACAATATTTTATTTTGCACGAATTGTGAATATCATAAGATCTCGGATTTTATCATTTTTTTTTTTTTTTTTTTTTAATTATTCGTATGTATCAAATTTCACAATTTTTAGCCCTATCATACTTTTAAATTAATACTCCGAAATATGCTAAATATAATTAATAATCGCGGATCATGTGCCACCTTCGTAGGTTTTCGTATGTCTGTATGGTATCCGCTTTCGAACTTTAATTCTCACGAACGTGTAATATATCTCACCGAAAGTTTTGCAACCCTACTATTAGTAGCTTGTATATAGATTTATGTATCTCTTTAGAGTATTATCTTCTGATCGTGTTATATAATTTCAAGTAGCGAAAAAAAGAACGAGGAAAGTCGAGAAGTTCGTAGTGGTAGATTCCTTTTTGTAAATATTTCATCCTTTTGCGACAACTACGTTTTTCATGCTCGTAGAAATACTCTTCCTCACATAAATTATTTGCAACAACATTGAATTTGTGAATTTTGCGTTCTATATTGTTCTTTCAATTATAAATAAATTCACAGTACGATTAAACCCAAAAATGCCCCATCAACGAGTCATACTTTTTTATTATTGTAAAGAAATTAATCGTTATTATTTGCTACTGTCAAAAGTGTTGAATAAATAAACTAAATATGATTTAAGAGTCTTCTTTGTGACTTAATTACACTGCAAAAACCAGTATTTTTAATAAGTACTTATTGGGGGAGAAATTTGTCTTAATATAAATTTTTCCGCAATAATGTTTTCATAATTATTCTAAGCAACCAATTTTTTTTTCAATATTCGACGATAATTATAAAATTGGATGATTTAATTTAACAATTTCCGTATAAATATAAACGTTTAAAAATAGCTTTTGCTAAGCATGGCCCTACTACTTTGTTTCTTACACAACAAATGACTTTGAATATAGAATTAATTAAAAGTCTCAAAAAAGCTCTACAGTATTTCAGCTTCGCCTTATCAATAAGAACTTCTTGTAAACCTGTATATTCTCGTAGTAGTGATGACATGATTTTTCTTCCATCGCACTATTACTGTACATATCACGTATCACTGAAATAATAATGTTGAAAAAATAAAAATAAAACAACGTCTCAATGAAGAAAAAAAAACAACTTTTTTCAATGCAGTTTTATTTGTTTGAACTTTCAATACGAATTAGCGGTTTTCCTCCAACGTTTTGTGACTGTGAAGTTTATATTGTTGGAACGCAACGGATTTTTTTTCTATTGCCGAACATTGTTCATTTCAAATTGAAACTCTCAAAATTGGACAAAACGTTTTATGGTAATTATTAAATACCATCGGACTATGAAACAAAGTTGGCCAATTTTAAAAATGAAAAAATTGAAAAATAGGCAAAAAATTGGGTTGCATTTCAACGATTTAAATGACTATTACATATTATTTTTCAGTGTTTACGTATTTATATTCGCAAATCTGTATAATACACGAATAATAATGCTTGAGTACGACTAATACCTTTCGTTGATTTTTTTCTCTTTTCAGTACTTGGCTATTGAGTGTGCGTACTTTAAATCCTTCTTCTAGTTTCCTCTATATTCCAAAAATTCCGCCCCTCTCAGGTATCCCTGTTAATTTTCTCCCATCATATGCCTTGAAAAAAAAAAAAAATCGGCGGCTTCTTTTTTAAGCGAATAAAAAATGCAACATTTACCTTTTTTTCATCCTTCAAGGATCATCGAAACGATCTAATTTACGAATTATTATTTATATTATTGACGTGACGAAGAAAATTGTTCTCAGGTGTTATTCTAAGACGCGGTTCTTCCCAGTGCCTGAGTACTCCGTATGGTGTACGACTAATGACACCTTGAAAACTCCAGGAGGCGGTGAATTCGTCGTAGCCTGTTGCGATGACGTTGATTACTGCAATCGTCATCTCAAGCCATCCCTTTCCTCTAAGATAACTGCAGATTCTTCTCCACGTGGTACGAACCAATTTTCCGAGAAAAAAAGCAGAAAAGAAATTTAAAAAAATAAAACCACATTTCCCTTAATTCACAAAATTTTCGCTTCGGAAAAATCACTATAATGTCACATCTGTGGAGTTTATAGAATCGACGCTTCTTTGTCAATTGTTCGGTGCTTATGTTCACCCGTCGACATTTATCTCTCGCTCTATTTTTTTTGTGGTCCATATAAGACCCTCCCTCACAGTTGTTCTCCCCTCTTTTTGTATACGATCGTCATCAAGGAATTCATTTTTGTGGTATTTTCGTTGATCGATTTAGATGTACCGAGCTGTTAGCAAGACCCTTGCTCTTTTGAAATTCAACTAAATTTATGGAAAAAAAAAATGGTCAGGTACGAGTTGGACCTCGTAAAAAAAGGATTCTATATCCTAAAATTTTGGTTTTATTGGATTTGAGAAAATATACAAAATTCAATACCTTATTTTGATAATAATACAAAAAAAATTTACAGAAAAATATCTCTCAGGTTCTGACTATTAGCTTCGTAATTATGCCAAATTTCAAGTTGATAAAACTTTTATTTCATCCAGAGAAATTTAACTGTGACAGACATACGAAAGGAATCCATAAGGATTTCTTTTTTTCTGCTACGAAATGAACAGAATTGCGCTGGGCAACATTATTTTTGAATTACTCTTTCTCACGTAGTATCTACTTTTTTATTTTGATCTTTAGATCTTTTTCTCAGTTAACGTCGACGAAAGTCAAATCTCGCATTAACTTTGGAATTCGTATGACGTTGATGCAAATAACGTTTCAGAGTATAATATCTTCACCGATGATGGTAAAAAAAAGCAAAAAAAAAAATATATGTGTGAAAATACGACTGTCGACAAGGATTTACGACTCATTTATTCGAACCTATTTTCGTGCATATATGTATAAGTGAAGAATCGAGTGACGCGGGTTTATCAGAGTTCACAAAGTGTCGAACGATCGTAGCCACGCCCACACGTTGGTAAATCACCGTAAATAATAAATTATCGTATCGACGGGGTTTGCTTTCAAACACGATACAGAGAGCTCATTCGCGCTCCGAGACAGGCTACTTTGCCAATTACAATCACAACCTTTTGTGTATGTAATACGACTAACGACGACGGATCTACGTAGTCGAGACACACCAAGTACCGGACAGTCCAAATTACTCATAGCTTTTGACCGATAAATATTTTCGCACCAAAGGAATTTTCAATTTCTACCAACCAAAAATTCTGTAAATTTCATCTATTTCGAAAAATTTTCAGCTCGGTACACAAAGTCGAAAAAATTGTCTTGCTCGTAAGCGTTTGCCCATGGGATTATAATATATATAATTATATATATTGTACTTATAATTATATAATTATAATTATAATAATATAATTATAATTATAGGCATTTTTTATTTTATTTTTTTAACTATTATCTTGATATAAATCTTTATTCGAATCGTCAACTGGTTATCGATAAATCGACTTCATTTGTTTCGATCATTACTAAGATTTTCGCATGTATTCACTAAACCAACAACGGTTGACAAAAAATGGAAAATATTCCCTATCGACAATGTCCCCCCTCCTCGACGCATTTGTCAAAGGGATTTCTGTGGGAAGCATGAATTTTTATACTCATTTTGGTGCTCCAAAATATATTGGAAAAATCGACCGCAAATATTTCTATGAAACAAGTCATAGATCACTCTTTTTCTATTATTTTCAACGATTCATTTCCTCACTCAATTTTTTACACGTTCATCATGTGACCAGTGACGTGTGAATTGTTCGTCTCTTGAATGGACTCGATGAATGTTAATTTCATTATACAAATAAAAATCGATTTATCAAGCGCTTGGAGTCATCAATGAAAAATAACGATATAAATATTGCGGTGCAATTTCATTTGTAATTTCTCTCGAAAATTTCAAAAGTGTGATTTCATCACAATTTTATTCGTACACGATATAAGTTGACTCAAGCCCCTCAATCTCGATTTATTCATACATTACCTAAACGAGTGAGTCGTCGAATGGAAAGTTTTTTTTAATTCGTCTCAGGCTCACTGGTGCGGTGGTTCTCATTCCATATCTCGATTAAATTTATGCAGCATATACATATTTTTTATTACGAATGTTGGGGTTGTAATTATCATCGTCCTTGCATCTCGTGAATGACGTAAAAAAAAAGAATCCCTACAGAAAGAAACACATAAAGTACTACGAAAATTCCATTTCCGTTTCCTCCGAAATAACTAACATCTTCAAAAACTGTTGTGTTTCGAGTTTTTGTGTTCCTTCACAATGAGTATAACCAATTAATCGCATCCCCCGTTTGTCAATCAAATTATTCCAATCTCGCCACGATGATTTTTCGCAGGTAAGGTAGATCTGAGTGAGAACAAAATCTCATTTCACTTCTTCGTCTCAGTTTTGAGACAATCATTAGAAACAAAACATCAGTTTTCACTATCATCGACATCGTGAAAGTATGGGCAAATACCAATATCGAATCCCTCTTTTTCCCATCCTTGCTGCACTCGTTGCAACAACAAAATTTATCAAAATTTATTATATTTTTTTTCTTCTTGGATACAGATTTTTACAATTTGTTTCATAAACGTTGAAGTATTTATATTAGAATTGACACAAATGATTGTTGGGTTCAGATAATTATAGATTGAAGTGATTAAACGTCATCATGAAGTCTACTAAATGTCTTTTTTGTTGCAAGGTGATTCAACGTTACCAAACTTCGTTAATTTAATATTGAAATTTATCCTTTCATCCAGGAAAAAGGATTCATCCTTTAAAAAAAACGATATGCAAAACTGGCAAAATTCTGCAACAATTCATTCATTACCAAATTCTTTTGACAGGACAGAAATGAAAATTGTGTGATTATTTGCTGAAGAATGTTTTGTTTAAATGATTACAAAAAATTTTTTTCACTTTATTCTTGCTGAATTTTTAGGGGTATTTTCTGGATTACTAACAAGGAAACCTTCCCAGGTGTACCTCGCCGATTTTGTTCCGCTTGGAGTATGTTATTCTACATTGAAATCTAAGAGATACGTATTTTTTTTTTTTTTTGCGGAAACTCATATTTAAGGGGTGAAACACACCACTAAAGTTGAGGTCTCCTAGGGGAGGTTATTCAGTTCCATATATATGCAGACAAGAAGGCAAAATCAAACCAATTACATTCAATGCTTCATAAAAAGTTATGACTATTCGATTTTTTTCAGCCCTGAGGGGGTGAATAAGCCGAAGTTATAGGGGTTGAAAATTAAAAAAACGTTATAACAAATAGAATATGCTCGATATGAAAGTGAAAAAAATTGCATAATTAACAGTTTCAAAAGTTAAGAGATACATGTTTTTGCATTTTTCGAAAAAATGCATCCTTAAGGGTGTACTACCCTTACATCCGAATACCTTTAATTTCTGTAGATACGTATTTTTTAAAGTATCTATCTGCTAGAAAATATTCTTTTGGATATAGAACATATCGTGAAATTCTTTAAAAAGATTGTTATCAACATAAAAAAAAATCCTTTGAAAATAATCGATAGATTATAATAATCGATAGAACATAAGATTCAGGCATTGCAGATAATGAAAATTCTTTTCTTGAGAGATCATTTCTGTGTGAGGGGTCGAAAAGTAGCTTTTTTCGCGATTTTGTATCAACCGATTTTTTGATGTTTCAGTAAATCACTCTTAAAGAATAGAGGATGAATTCTTAACGTTATTTTCATTTTTTACACTGTTTTTTTTTCTATCATTGATAATGTCCTATAAAAAACGATGTGCACAATTTTAGCCGTAATTATTGTCTGAAACAAAATTTTAAAAAGATTATTAATTTGCATCTATTTTGCGATGGAGGGTTTATTTTTATTTTTATTTCTTTATTTTTATTATCAAAAAACTGTTGAAAAAATCGGCTAAATTTGTTTTCCTTTTGTTAGAGAAAAAGAAGTTTGTTATACACGTGATGTTTGTTGTTACAATCACGTAGCAGTAAATGAATTGATATCTTTTATCTTTTCGAACCTTACTTTGTATATGTTCATTAGTCTTGCTTATTAGCCTTCTGATTCTCCGAGTTGATATTCTTCTTCACCTATCATTGAAAGAAGTTTCAAAATACGTTGATAATAAATATATAACTGTTATCTGCCTCTGCCTCTCTTATTTGACATATGATGGCCTGTGCTACGCTTATAAGTCGCGTTCTTCAGAAATTGCTTCAATTCGATAAGTGCGAGTTAGAGGGAATTTATCTCGTGATAAAATAATATCAACAATCAAAGGCGTGTATAACTCTGTGTTTTGTTTGCAATCAAAAGTTGTTAAAAGTTCCATAAGTTAAGAAATCAAGTGTATTTATTATCAAAAATGAAAGTGAATCCGCTTAATGTGATACGATTAGTTTTGGCACATTTTCAAGCCCTAAATATACCTGAGAGCCCTATAAATAATGATGAAATACAATTAAAAGAAAGCATTGAAAATATATTAACGAATGCTATGCAAGATTACACGGGCGTCGAAACAATCGTAGAAGATTCATTATATTTCCAAAAACCTTACAAAGATTGGGATATGAAAATAGTAGAAGACGAAAAATGGGGATCGGCAATCAATGATCCGGTACTACCCCCGGATGTTTGTACTACTGATGATGAATCTGTTTCGTACGAGTATAAATCGAGGGCAGTCAACTATTGGAGAAGTGGCAAAACTAAAAATTTGAGCCTATCAAGCGTTAAACGAAAATTTAGAAAAGTACAATCAGTGACTCAGTTAAAAAGATGGGCTAAATATTTAAATAAAGGTGGAACTTATAAAGAAAAAAAGCTAGAATTTGCGAGTACACTTTAGCCAATTTTAAAGCTGCCGTTGATGCTGGTTTATAGTACATGACATCGACTTGAAAACATGAAGATGCCCGTTTTAAGGCGTCAGACAAGTGGATACACTCATTTAAGAAAGCTCATAGGATTGTTTTCAGAAAAACTAGTAAATTTATCACAAAAAAAAGTATTGAAAATGCAGACAATCTGCGAAAGCTTGCTGAACAATTTGTTTCTGAAGTGAAGATCGATATAGAAGAATGTGTGGTTATCGAACGTCTACAATTCGGACCAAAGTGGTTTCCAATTAGAAATGCATTCTGGAAGAACATTAGCGGTTGAAGGAGAGAAACAAGTTGAATGCCTTGTACAATCAATTGCTTCTACAACACATAGTTATACGATTCAGCCCACTATAGCAGGTGACGGAAGGCTTCTTTCTCCGCTATTCCTGGTTTTGAAAGAACTAAGTGGTAAATTTGGTCCAATAGTGGAATCGTTACTATTCAGACCAGAAAACGTTTACGTAGAAGTATCGAAATCTGGAAAACTCACTTCAGGTAATAATAAAAATTATTTTTTTAGAGAATTCCTTATATTGACACATAAGATACTGTTATTATTCTTGGAAATATAAAGATTATATTGACACATAAGAACCCTTAAGGATGCATTTTTTCGAAAAATGCAAAAAACATGTATCTCTTAACTTTTGAAACTGTTAATTATGCAATTTTTTTCACTTCCATATCGAGCATATTCTATTTGTTATAACGTTTTTTTAACTTTCAACCCCTATAACTTCGGCTTATTCACCCCCTCAGGGCTGAAAAAAATCGAGTAGTCATAACTTTTTATGAAGCATTGAATGCAATTGGTTTGATTTTGCCCCCTTGTCTGCATATATATGGAACTTAATAACTTCCCCTAGGAGATCTCAACTTTAGAGGTGTTTCCCCCCTTAAATATGAGTTTTCGCAAAAAAAAAATACGTATCTTAGATTTCAATGTAGAATAACATACTCCAAGCGGAACAAAATCGGCGGGGTACACCTGGGAAGGTTTCCTTGTAAGTACTGAAATACTAATTAAATAAAATTGAGGGTAACACTGTGTATTAGAATACTTTTCTGTTCTACCAACCCGCATTTAGTCGATTCTAATTAATTGATAACGCTCCCAAAATTGATCACCTTATGTTCCTTTTTTTATTTCTACGTCCTCATATTCTGTGATTAAAACATCTACTCTTAAAACATTCGAATTATTTTCATAAGGGTGCTTATCAGGACGTTATAAAAAAAATACATTTTCGACGACTCTCCTGCTTATTTTTCAGGCTGCTCGCTCATTTCTCATTCTATTGCACAATCAATTGCTTCGCTGCACGTATCGAAATTAATTTACATTTAAGAAAGCATCTTGCTCGAGTATTTTTATCATTTTTATGCTCATATTGCGCAACTGATTGTTGCAACGCTCGAAATATCGGAATTTACCAACTTGTATGCACGCTTTTATTTACTTTTTTTTATGTTACAACGCCACTAATCGTTCCTATTTTGTGAAAAATGCATGTAGGCGTGTTTACACGTGGCTTTTCTCGAATTTCTGTCTTCCCAAAAACCACGTCAGAATCAGCTATTTTTACCTCAGCCTCGAATTACATTAGTGATGAAACATAATTCGTAAAACGTAATTGTAGGCTGAAGTATTATTGCTTCGATTCTGATCAATAAACGAAATGTTGCATCACGTTTTAACGAATATTTATATGTATAAACAAAAGTTACATCGAACGGAGGGGTCGGGGCATGGGCAACATGGAAAATGGCCTTGACGATAGCGCTACCAATCTGCGCTATTTGTGTTGTCGTTATGGTAGTCTATCATATTCACATGACACGAAGAAGACCGGCGAGACATTTTCCAGACGATTCACTCGAAGCACCCGATCGACCTATTCTTGGTGGTGTTACCATAAGAGATATGCTAGAAATGACCACCAGCGGTAGTGGTTCAGGTAAGCATAGTTTAAGTCTATGCAAATCAATTTCATAACAGATTAATCTATATGCTCAAATTTACGACATACAAGTATTTAAAATTTGTTCTATTTTTTTTTTTAATTTACAAAAATGCTTGAATTTTTTACAAATGAAATAATTACAGTTGAATTGTTAATTAATTGTGTTTTCAAATCTCTAATTAAAACGAACACAATTGAAGACAAACAAAAAAATACAAAATCAAAATATTATGCCAATAGAAAAAATAGCAAAACAAAATAAAATTTATAGCAAAACATCAATTATTAGATAATAGTTTACGTATTTATAATTTGTATTTTCTAATTTAATCATGAGTAAGGAAACGATACAATGATAGTGATATTGAAATTTGCACGTTCCTGGATTATTTTGTACATCAAGTAGGTCTGCCGCTTTTGGTACAACGGAGTATAGCCCGCCAAATTCAGCTCGTCGAAACAATCGGTAAAGGGCGATTTGGCGAGGTATGGCGTGGACGCTGGCGGGGTGAAAATGTCGCTGTCAAAATATTCAGCTCGCGGGAAGAGAGATCGTGGTTCAGAGAAGCCGAAATATATCAGACTGTTATGCTCAGGCATGACAATATTCTCGGTTTTATAGCTGCCGATAACAAAGGTACGACAAATCCTCTGAAATATTATTATTTTAGAAGAATCGGCAAAAATTGTTACAAATAACTATCAGAATATCGAGAAACTAACAACTTTCATTTTTCAAAAATGAACATTACGCTTAGAAGGTTTTGGACAAAACGTTAATAAATAAATTGTACTTTTTTCATCGTAGATCATTTTTTCATCTATACTTGACAGTTTTTTTTCTATACTTGAACATATCATTTTTTTTCATACTTGATATTTTTTTTTTATTTTTTTTTATCGGGGTTTTGTAACCAATCGCCCCCGCGATTGTTACTTCCACGGCCCAAGGTCTTTCCCTCGTAGTCTCCCCACTCTTTCCAACTATTCCTCTACTCTTCCATCCATTCTCCCACATGTGCGGCTGCAGCCGACTTATTCCCGCGCTGTATCGCATTTACCGAGGGCGAAGGGAAACTGCAGAAAACCTTGTCGATACAGCCGGTGCCCGACTAATCTCCGTGGGTGGCAATGCGAGCACGCTCAAGCACGGTCACCAGAGGCGCTCAGGCAGACACCTCTTCAGCTGTAATGCAATGAGCCAGCCAGTGCACGGCTAGAGGGCCACCATCCGCACGATGAGAACCGTCCACGGGAGGCCACCAAAGCCGTACACCGACCGCTCATGCATCGCAGAGAGGTGTTTGGCCGTGGATTTATGAAGGTGGAATCCGAACCACCCGGGATTGCAGCAGAAACACCTGAAAAAATTTTCAAATTTTTCATTGGTGTTTTGGCCGGGATTCGAACCCGGAACCCGCGACGTACGAGTCCGAGCCCCCATCCACCGGACCAACCGCTCTCCCTTACTTGATATATAATTAAAATAAATCTTTAACACCGCACATTTTGTAATAATTTACATTTAAAATATTTTTTAAACCTTGGAACAAATTTGTATAAAAACGAAACATTTTTTTTGCTGCCTCAAGACGAATTGAAACGTTATGTGACTAACATAAAAATTGAGCACTACATATTTCGTATAGTTTGTTTGTTTGTTTGTTTTTTTTTTTTCTATTGAATACAGGAAGAATATAAATTTGTTGTATTTATATAATTTTGATGGCATTGAAAGGTTTTCATCGTGGGAATGCTTGAAAATTATTTCTACTGTTTTTCAATTATCTTACTTTTTAAATTGCCAACGTTTTTTGCTGACTTTAACAATCGGTTTCTAAAATGGACCCGAATAAAATTTGGACAATTTTTGTAGTATATCCGCGTTCCAATTTTGGGAAATATGTCGAAAACAAAGAAATTTCATTGCATTCCAACGACACGAAGTTCAACATCATTACAATGATATTAATATTTGTGGTTATACTTCAAAATAATGATAATGAATAATGGTTATACTGATAAAGTTTATAAAAATAAATTGTTTGCCATTCGCAGATAATGGAACTTGGACGCAGTTGTGGTTAATCACGGATTATCACGAGAAAGGCTCGCTTTTCGATTATCTGAATCGCTCAACAGTCGATACCAATGGAATGATTAGAATGGCCCTATCAATGGCTACAGGACTTGCACATTTGCATATGGAGATTGTTGGTACTCAGGGAAAACCAGCGATTGCTCATAGAGATTTAAAGTCTAAGAACATTCTTGTAAAGACAAATGGCACGTGTGCCATTGGTGATTTGGGTCTTGCTGTTCGTCATGACGTCATTACGGACACGGTAGACATACAGTTGAACAACAGGGTTGGAACTAAACGATACATGGCTCCTGAGGTAATGTACACTGTATTTCTTATAATTTCCACAATGAAAACCTGAAATTACCAATTATAACATTTTTTTAAAATATTGTGCAGGTTCTCGAGGAGGCGATAAATATGAATCATTTTGATTCGTTTAAAAGAGCGGACGTTTATGCTCTCGGCTTAATTCTGTGGGAAATAGCGAGGCGATGCAACGTCGGGGGTATACACGATGAGTATCAATTACCATTTTATGATTTGGTACCATCCGATCCAACGATCGAAGAAATGCGCAAAGTCGTTTGCACCGATAGACAAAGACCATCTATACCGAACCGATGGCAATCTATTGAAGTAAGTATATCGATGTATATCATTGAAAATTATTTTATCAACATTCCATTTTATTTTTGATACATTATCTTTGAAACTTTCTATCAAAACGATAATCAATTTAGCGTCTAAGTAAATGGAAAAGTTTTTTTTTTTAATTGAAATTCACATGAAATCATGTGAATTCGATTATGAATTCAATGTCTATATAAATGAAGAATGTTTTTGAATCATGATAACCCAAGGGTATCGTTACTTGGTTCGTAGGATTTTACTACAGAACAAAAATACATTTTCTTTATTATTATTTCAGCCCGCTTGAACTAATTTTTCAAATGACTCGTTCCAAATTGTGCACAAAATTCACTTCATAATAATTATTTCTGTGTGAAAATCCATTATCCCTTGCAATAGATTTTCAGGATTTTCTCAATGCAAATTGAGCAATTTTCGTTTCGATTTTCAAATATTATGTAGTCCACATATCTAATGTATTTCACATAATATCGAAATGTCTACATACGAATTTATATATATATAATTATTTTAACCCTTACGGTACAGACCTATGTATTTCAAACGTTCCGTACATATGGGGTTACGGACGAGCCCGACCGTCTTTTCAGCTATAATTATAAAAAAGAATAGTTTTATTGATACTAACCGAACGTGAATCGAAAGTATATGGGGCATTCCATGCCAAACCGGTTAGTCCGTGACCCCGACAATTTTTGATTTTGTCAAAATTTTTTCATTTTCAAGTAACTATTGAAAGGAGTTTTTAGGATTTTTTTTTTAGATTTTTATCTCAACCCGTTTAAAAGTAATGAATTTTTCAAAATTTCGCAAGAAATTTTTTTAAATGCTCATAACTTTTTCAACGTTAGAGGTATCAAAATAAAATAGAAGGTATTTTTTTTCGCCTTGAATTGTAGTTTCATAAAAAAAAATACAAAAAAATTATCAAAAATCAATTTCATATGTTTTTTTTTAGTTTTAATCCAAAATTTTTTTTTGCAAAACTTGGACCGTTTTGATTTCTTTGAAAAAATTCACCATTTTTCTAAACATATTTTTACATATCTCGAAAAATTTACAGCTTGGGATATCTATACCTTCTATTTTTTTCTCATCGTCATAATTGTGAATGGTTATTCACAACTATGACGAATAATTAGTAGATTTTTGTATTAATTTGCGATCCAAAACGATTCTTGAGTTCTACAGAATATTTCGTTAATGTGCTAAATCATTTTTTCCCAATCTACCAAAAGTACTGTTTAAAAAACTAATGCTTTTTTTAATTCACAAAGAATGATGTACAATCAAATTCAAATGCAATTCGATTGAATTTATTTTTAACCCTATGTATTGTTTTATACAGTTTTCTTCTCTATTGTTTCCCAGGCACTTCAAGTTATGTCGAAAGTGATGAAAGAGTGTTGGTACCACAACGCAGCGGCGAGATTAACTGCGCTGAGGATTAAAAAGTCCTTAGCGAATTATGGCGCCATGGAAGATCTCAAGTAGTGAAAAAAACGAGCAAAGTAAAGAAATAATCATCGTATTTAGCGAGAGAAAAAAACAAAATCCTCATTTTTCAATTGTTTCGAGAACTTTCGTGGTGAAAGATCGTGACAGTTTAAACGATGCACTTGTGTCGCATTGAAACGCTCGAGTGAGATCCATCGACAGGATTTCGACGAGATGTGCAGCTATAAAAATAACAAAAGTATAAAAACTGTTACGTAAACCATTCCTACCTGGAAATGTGCGCAAAAGTGCCGAGAGATCAATTGTTCCAGAAATCTGTTTGTTTCTGACAAGGTTTTTTTACAAATAAATATACATAACAATTAATTTTGCGAACCTCTCGTTTCGTTCAACGAGCAGTTCTCAGCTACGATATAAATTTTGTGCCCGTGCTGGCCAACGCCTTCGAGTTCGAAACGAGATTTTATCGTCTCGATAAAACGGAAAAGAATCCCTTTCAATTCGATCATGTGTCAATCTTGCATACAGTTAAAAAAAAAAATTCGAATCATGTTCATTTAAGGACGAAAAAATAGATATATCGGAAGTGCTCGAAATTATTTGCTCGTCTCTACGAAAATAAATCAATTGGAATGAATATTTTTTTCGAGCGCGAAACTCCATTGGTCTTAATTGGCGTGAATATTTTCGTATAAGGCTTCAAACACGAAATACAAGGAGTGTTAGCACTGCCTTTGAGCCGTCAATATATCGGTGACATACGTATGACCTAAAATTAAACGAAAAAAAAAAACAAAAACAAAAAAACTACGACAAATGTACACAAGTATGTGCGAGCGATACGATTTGTTTTAGCGTTATAAGCACACCCGAATGTTTTTGCTCAAAAATGAATGAAAAATCGCGAGTAAGATGGAAAAGGGAGAATTGAAAAAAAAAAAAAAGAAAAAATCATAATATTCGACATAGAGAGCGTTTAGCGAGAAAGAAAAATGAGCGCGATATCCTAGCTCGTTAATCGGAATTATTGCGCAACATTTTCGAAAGTGTTTCCTTTATAACGCGTCAAGGCTGAGGTTTAAGGGTGCTATGCGAGCTGAATATTGTATTTAGGAACGATTAGATGATTTTGACGAGTGTTGTCTGTAGGTGTGCCTGTGTGCGTGAAAGAGGAAGAAAGGAGAGAGAACGATACAAATATATAAAACCGATGACGAAAAAAAAACTCGAAATTGTGAATCGATGACAAAATTTAATCACAAGAGAGAACTCTATTTTCGGGGAATTTTTTAATTTGTAGTCTTCGGTATGGGGATAAAAAAATAAGTTGAATTACCGATAGAATCCAACGAGTTTATTTGGATGATTATCGATGTAAAGTTTAAGTATAAAAATGTGTGAAATTACACGATAAAGGATGCTTTGCAGCAAACTTTCCAGCCGAAAATTTCACTTCGATCAAATTTTTTTATGCAGCGATTTAACAGAAATCTTGGGAATTCGAGCCATCCTTGTGATGTTGTGAACATTGATTGTTAATAGTAATTATGCTACAACATTGTTTACAAATAGTTCAAGCAAAAAATTGTTCAACAAGTCCTCAGATTAATTTTCTTTTAAATTCACATAGTCTAAATACCCTAACGGATCAGGGAGTCCCAAAAAAGGTAAAAAAAAGTCCCATTTGGGACTCGGGACTTCAGTCGACAAAAGTGACCCCAAATGGTGTCCTAAGTTGGACTTTTTTCCCCTCGCTCGGTGTGAACCGGACGTGACGTCATGAGTCCCAATTTGGGACTTTTTCTCTGCTTCTCGCTCCGGTCACAGCGTGGCGCAGAGTCAAGCGTTTTCGCGAGCACGCATCATCCGCCGGTTGGGCATATATTACCAGAGTCGTAACACTCCGTGACCGTCTGAAAGGACGGCCTCGTACAGAATACAAATAGGTGTACACATAGCGAATCGCTTATTCCGATTGTCTCGCTCGAAAAAGTCCCAAATTAGGGCTCGGAGTCCCAGTTTTGGACTCATGACGTCGCGTCCGGTTAATACCGAGCGAGGGGGAAAAAGTCCCATTTGGGGTCACTTGTCGACTTAAGTCCGAGTCCCAAATGGGACTTTTTGGGACTTATTTTAGGGAATCGCTGATCTGTTAGGGTATTGACTGAACAATTTTTTGTTCAAACAAAATAATAACATTTTGGCGCTGTTATCACTGAAAATCTCTGTTCGTGACTTACAAAAATTTAAATTTCTGTAGATATTTGTCAGGTGACTGAATACTGACATTTTGTTCGATTGAAATTTCCAGCTGAAAATGTATGTGTAAAGAACTCTTAATAAAAGTAAAAAAAAAAGGAAGATACAATTCCGTGAACAAATTCACGAAGTGACGGGATTGCATTAGATGTAAATTGCTAGCGTAGCTTTATGGAGAGTCGAAGATGTAAAAGATTGGTCTGATAGGAAAAAAAAGTGAAGCGAGAACGAACAAACAGAAAACAAGAAATACTACAGTCACACAAAGGCGAGAAATAATATATGATTTTTTTCACTTGTCTCGGGACCGTTATTCCCAAAGGAAATTACATAGTACTAGAACCGTTGAGAGTGAGAGTGCGGATGTTATACGACTGGATATAAAAAATCAAGGGTTAGAAATTGCGAGCATGTGTGGTAAATAATGAAAGAACAAAAAATTATAGAAACACGAGAAAAAAAACAAATCATGGTCATCCAATAGCAAATGTAAGAGTCTTCGGAGTGTTCCATCATGAGTTCATATATATAAACACACAAAAACTAATAACAAATAACTGAGAGAACGCAAGTTATAAGCGTGTATCGTATTTTTCCATTCTTTTTCTATTCGACAACAATTCTAACACTACAGTCTAGACTGAATAATTCTACGGAGGCCCAGCTACAAACTCTTTTCTAGTATCTCAATTTCCTAATAACATACTTTTTTTTCGTCATTTTTCGATTGTCTGACAACGTATACCGATCGAAAATCGTCGTATTTATCGTTGACCCATATTTGTCTCGAGATTTTACGAGTTTCGAATTTTCATACTATTGCGTCTCCGTTGAAATGCAACAAAGGTTATTTATTTTTTAACAGTGCCCAAATTTTTTTTGTAGATTGAACCCATGGAAATTGATCACTCTTTCAATGAAACCCAACAACTGAATCAGTAGAAAGAAATTAGCATCATAACAAAAATTCAGAAATTGATAAATGAAACGATTTTGTTGCGTTCCAACGTGCAATCTTCAACATCATGAATTTTCCAAATCTTGACATTTGGGGGTCGAGTTCATTTCCAGTTAAGCACTTGACAAATCCAAAAAAAAGGTCATAACGTTCTTTAGTTGAAGAAACGGACGTTATCAAAAAAATGATGGCAATCAATAAAAAACGATATTGAGCTCGGCTCTTTACAATACTCGGCAAACTGTCAACAATATTCGCGATGTGTTTTTCGTAGTTTTTACTATTTGTAAATCGAAACGCGCTGTAGTCCACTCGTGGATCGCAATTCACACAAAGACTGAAACTAATATTCGTACTAGTACGGTTAATAATTAAAAGAAAAAGAAAAAAAAACTATTGAAAGAACAAAACAAAGTCGAGACAAACGCGTCTCGAATTTCGTAACGAATTACGCGAAACAACTCCTTTACAACTTCTCAACTCCTCTACAAAGCCCAAAACTCTCTTCATACATTCCTATTACTCGTAGGTTAATTTTAATATGTAATTAACAATAATTTAGAGACGTCGAAGCTTCGCGTTGTGCGGTGACACTCTAAATAATTAATTGCAACTCTCCCGACGTTATGCATATGTATACATATATAATACATGCATAACATAATATATCATATAATAGTAAATATATATTTATCGTTTTCAATAAGTATGGCGTGAAGTATCGACGGATTCTCTCCTACAGGTTTATCGAACCATTTAGTACAATCTTGTGCCAATACCTGACGAAAAAAAAGTTTACTAAATCGAGATACACAACAGTTTGCCGAATCAG
This sequence comes from Rhimphoctona megacephalus, assembly GCA_963989365.1. Taxonomy (NCBI): domain Eukaryota; kingdom Metazoa; phylum Arthropoda; class Insecta; order Hymenoptera; family Ichneumonidae; genus Rhimphoctona; species Rhimphoctona megacephalus. The sequence continues at coordinate 25,283,282 of OZ022420.1, forward strand.
CGAAAATATACGTGAGAAAAATTCTCATTTTCTCTCTCTTGAATACACAATTAACTCGTTAATGGTGATAAAGAAAAACAGAAAACAAGAAAAAAACATAAAATCTTATAGTATACGAAAAAAAAAAAATACATTTGGAAAAGAAGCCACCGAACAGCATATCCCTTCTCGCCTTTTTCTCGCCGATCCCCTACTTTGGAATTCACATATGAATAATGTAACGGTAAATGATACACGGGTGTTCGATCATGTTTATTTTATCACATTTACCCTTGAACATTTACAAAAATGAATATTCCTGCACTTTGAAACACCTTACTTTTTTTTTTATTGAATCGTATGAGAATTATGTAAAAATATGCTGGGCCCTGTAGAATACATAACAGTCCTATCTAACTTCAATGTAACCGATAAAACAGCCAAACTGCCAATAAACCACACGAGTTTTCAATCCATGCTCCGAAAAATTGTATAAATAATCATAGGATTGTGAATATAAATAAACGCCTGTGCGCGTATGCCTATCTCCCTATCTGCTCCGACGTTGAACCCCCGACTGTACAAATTATTGATACAAATGATAGAGAGATAACGAAGATTTGGTGAATTTACAAAGAAAAAATGGAAACGAAGCGAAACAAAAAAAAAGAAATATAAAAATGAGCCAACGGCATTAGGAAAAGAGTTAGATACCTCTAGAACGATATCCGCACTACTATGTCTAGTTTTTATGTATACATAAATACGTACGTACTATATTAGAATAGCAGAATTAAGGAAAACAAAAAAACATGAGAGAAAAAAAACGAAAAATAATGATCGAAAGAAACAAATTGTTGAATGTCTCTTTCAAATTATGTTCGATTTTTAGAATTTTAATCTTGGCGTTTAAGAATTTCTATCACTCCATTTTAAATCTTCATCCCTTCTACCTCTTGGTGCAAACTTGTCCGGAATATTATTTAAAAAATCTTTAGTTGATATTTGCCTTCCTACGCTCTTTCAGACTTTCAACTTTCTCTGTTTATTATTTATTGCTCTTCACTCTCTTCCACCGACCACGAGTACTATTGTATATGTATGATAACTGTTACTCTATGGCTATTTTTTTTTTTTTAATTCCGGATTGGTTTGCAGCTGCCAGAAAATATTTTCCTCGCCTAATATTCCGTGAGAATCGATCGATAATATCATTTTTCCGTTCCAATTGGAATGAAATCATTCTTAGTCCTTTTTGAGATCACAATCATAAATGGGCAATGAATTTAACGAGAATCGACAAACAATTAATTGACATTATGATATTCCGCAACAAGTATCTATTTCGAAATTGATATTAATCATTTTTTGAAGTTATCAATTTGTTTGGAAAACTTATTTCAATTATAAATATTTTTATAAAAAAATGTGCAAGTGTGTAATAAAGAAACTACGAATGTCTCTTTATTATTTCTTCTGGAAGAATACGAATAGATTTTTCAAGGGGAGAACCTGAATCGAAGTGCTCTAAAAAAGCACAATTTTTGCGATTTCGTTCCTTGGTTCCAATGAAATAAATGTTTTCGAAACTTTTGGGGCATTTCATCATCTATTTTGACCCTAGCAAACAAAATTTGCTTGTATCGAAGTATTGATTTTCAGTACGAAATTTTTAGCAATATTTTTACCTATTTACAATCTAGTTCTGTAATTTTTTTCTGTATCAAAAGAAAACAAAATAATTCGTTAGTCCTTACGTGATTCTATTTTTCAACGTACTTTTATGTAAACAAAAATAAGTGATTGTAAAAAATTTAACAAACTATGAAACTTTGAAAAAAAGTACGCTTTTCGTTTAACATTTTTTTAATACAAGAATTCGAAAAAAAATTATTGAATTAAATTTTTTTGAATAGATTCCTCGGGCTCACGTAAAAGATAGTTATGTGAAAATAAAAACAAAAAATTCTTCTTGTCCTAGACACAAATTGCGTACGCTAGATTGTACGAGAATTAATAGCTTCGGAGATTTTTTTCATCATTGCTGAATTTTTGTTCCGAGAATTAAGGCGCTACATCTGCCTAGAGACCCAAAAAAATGGTCAAATTCCGAATTTTTTTTTCTGGGAAACGGTTGGTGAAAAAGAAATGCATTTTTTTAAATACAAAGGTGCATATATTGAGAGCCTAAAAAAAATCACTAAAAAGTACAGAAAAACAACAAAAATATGGCCGCCGGCAGATGATGAAATTTTTTTCACGACATTTGACGGTGGAGACTCCAGCTTAAACGGTCCATCTGAAATCTAAAAATCAAACGAGTTATTCAAGATAACAATAAATACGAGTCGTTGACGATTGTCGATTTTTTAAATCTTTTTTTTTAACAAAATGACGACGAATTAAAACTCGAGCATACAAAATCTATGAAAGAAGTCGTACATTTTTACGTAACAATTAAAAAATGAAGATCGATTTAAAAAAGTGAGATCGTTAACGACCTTTAAATGTTTCTCGTCGTATCTCCTGTAAATTTGGAAACAATCCATCAAATGGTTTTCGAGATATCATGTCCACCAACTGTGAAAACAGTGTTTCGAGAAAAACGCCTTTAAACTGTTGTTTTACTGTATTTTTTGGTGATTTTTTTTTAAAGGCTCTCAATGTATGTAAAAATCGGAATTTGGTCATTTTTTTCCGGCCTCTAGGTAGATGCAGCCCCTTAATAGTTTTTTTAAAAGATATTTTTTGTGGTAATGGAAACATGTGTGATAAAACAAACCCAAAAGTTTCGTCTCATTCGAGTCAAGAAAAAAAGACAGAAATCAAGTTCTTTTTTAGGGTTTTGATTCAGGTTTCTTTCATCGTAAAAAATTTAACGTTTCAAAAAAAAAATGTGTTCGAAGTATTTAAGTTTGTTTGGATGATTACAAATTTTAATTGAATAATTATACTCCGGTTCATCTCTGGTGTAGGGTTTATACGCATACAAATGAACATTTTTTAGTTTTCTCAGGGTTTCCAATAATGATCGCTTACTCACCTAAAATCATAATACAAATAAAATTCCTCTCCTACATAATTAATTTATAAACATTGATTTCCGGTGATGCTATCGTCCCCGTTGGGATCTCCCTTTGGGTATTTTTTCTATGTATGATACTCTGTACATAAAGATTAATAAAAAGAAGGGTATAAATGAGTAATTATCAAGCGCGATGAACACGAATAACGAGAGCTTGTAATTTTCGTAAAGCGAATATATGCAAACGATTACAACTCCGTGATCGACGATTCGGTTGATGGTTTTTGTAATATTTTCTTTTTCTAATTAGTAAATTACAGGAGAAAAAAAAGAATCGAATCATACATATACAAATAATTTATATTATTTTTTTTTCCATTGCCACTTTTACGTTTCCATAATGGAAAAGAGAGAGTTCAGTGAAATATTAGTCATGTTCGCAACGATAAGGGCGGACAGCACGTTTTCACGAGAGCAAATTGTACCGTAGGCGTGTTTCGAGTTACCGATTTTTTTCTTTTTTATTATTTCAACATTTCTTTATTTTCAACGGTCGACCTTTAAGATAAAAAATTACCTTACGAGGAACTCGGGATTGAAAATTGGCAAGTGTATCGTTCTTTTTTCAATCTTCATTTTTCTCGTAATTTTATTCAACACACACACACACACACACCTACAATTATAAAATTGAATTACCTGATGGCGCACGCGTCTCACTAATTACCAAAATACATACACACAAACACAAATATTTACACGAACTTAAAAGACTCGAATCCCGATGTGACCAATAGAAGAAAGAAAAAAAAATACAACGTTTTTTGAAAAAGCGTTGCGATACATTAACAATTGTATAACAATATTCATTATAGTCTGCTAATATATTACAATAATGATTAACAATTATGAAATATTCCGTAAACGAAGCGTAGAAATCTTGAATTAAACCACGGATGCGTGCTGTCTCGTTTTTTTTTTTTTAAATTTTATTTCTTCAACATTTTGACTTTCTTTTTTTTAATTGCATACTGCTTCGACGTTTTTGCAATATTTTCTTTTGTGTTCGATCGAAGGGAAAATGTTTTGCGAGAAAAGCGCGAGTCTGCGTGAACGTATGTTGATGAACGAGGATATATGAATAACGTTGATAGATATATTATCGTATCTAATGTTTTAATAATAATTAACGATTTTTTGTAACGCGATAAAATGACGTTGGAGCTCATGGAAACTCGAAATCAGCTCGGTCAATAGCGATCGCAAGTTATACATTTTATACGAATCATCATTTAATTTCGGTAGTTTTATTATTTTTTCTCATCTGGAATCCTCCGGCTGTGAAGATCGCAGCCACATAAAAGAGATTTCGAGTTTCGACGATCTTTTTAACGAAAATATGGTCGGTGGATCATACTACGACAAACACCATTGTGGTCGGTATATAAGTAATTCGCTGGAATAAAGAAATTTACTTTGAAAAAGAAAACATAAAATAAACGAACAAAAAAATGGAAATTTATTCGTCAACTTGTTTCTTTTTTCTCTCCTATACTTTCGTCGACGTTCCCTGAAACAAAATATTTTTGGTCTCACTGCTCTCACTGGATTATACCTAACAAAATGGAAAATATGTGATTAAACGTTTGTTAAATAAATAAAAGTGGTTCTAATCCGAAAACATTTTCGGAATCGGTTGAATTCCCATGAATTATCATCAATCTTGGGAAAGTGTTCAATAACATAAAGCAAGATAGCCGAAAGTTTCAAATATTATGCACTTTATCTAGGATCGTCTTTCCGATACATCCTTAAGGGGTTACATATGTCCAGTGTCCAACAAATTCAAATTTATCAGGAATTTTATTTATGGTCCATTGAAAACAAAATAAAAGAATATCGTTTACACATTATCAATTGATTCTCTAGATGTGAGAAAATTTTTGCATAAAATTTTTTATACGATGTTCGATGTTGTTTAAAACATCTTAAATAAAAAATATCATCGTTCAGGGCTCACTTCAGTTGCGCTTCCTATTATGTTTTCTTTTGGATTGACTAGAAATTGAAACGCATCAGTTGATTTTGTCGCGATTTCGGGCGCATATCGACCGATTCGAAAACAGCTAAATGGTAATTTTAGCAAATCTTGTTAGCTTTCCAATCAGCCTGATCTCGTTACGATTGGACGCGGATGGGCAGCGGAGTTTGTGTAAAAGTGCAAAACGTAACGTCGTGATGTTGCCGAAAACTCGATGTTTCAAAAAAATCGGCACATTTAGCCATACGGCATCAGAAAGGGCATTTCTTGTCATGAAAAAAGTCACCCCGATATTTTCTGTGAGACAATTCTATACCGAGTTATACTCGTTTAAAGTTGTTGCTAAATCTTTTTGGAGGGTGCGGGGAAGAGACGAAGATCCTATGCTTATGCATTGGGTGACGTCAGCAATGCCAACTTATAAAAGTTGAATATTAACGATGTGTACGAACGAATAATGCAAAAATTTCCAACTATATAGTAATAATCTTAATTATTATTTACATATATGTTCATTTTAATTAAGTAGGATTATTAGAAAATTATAGAAAATTAAATTTCGATAATTTAATGTCGCGCGTTTTTTGGTTATGCGCGGTCGTTAGGTTGGATTCAGTAAGGCCTGTGACAGCTGTTTTACGTGTACTGGCGCGTGTTTTTATAGGCTAAGTCAGCGACAATGAAAAATGACGATAAATTGCAAAAAAATATTAGTACGTCATTAAATTGTCGATAGAAAAAAACGATTCGTCCGTGTTCATTGTTACAAGCATCGCACCAACATGGAGAAAAATAAAATGAAATGAAAGAAGTTCTCATTGCTTGCATTTGATTGTAACAAAATTCAAATCACCGCGGTGATTCTTTGACTGTTTGTGCTATAGCCGTAGCTGCGACGTTGCCACATTCCAATAGAGATTTCTCAATTAGCTCCACTTTTTCGGAAAGTTGTTGTTTATTTTTGATGATTTCTTGTTAATTAATTCGGTTACCTATCTGTTTCTTTTTCGGTAAAATTAATCTATATGCTTTACTCGATACGGTACTCGTTTTTTGAGTAATTTTCTTTATTTTTACGGACGATATTCGAAAAAAAATACGAGAGTAGTAGCCTTACCCCATACAACTAATGCGATGGAGTAACATTTTTCTTGAACTTCAACTATTAATTTCTCCAAAATGAATGCGGTAACCTGCGTTTTCCTTTCACCAGTATATTTGGGAAATATACTTTAACATATAGTACAATTTTTACGAAGATCTATTTACCTCGAAATTTTTTAGCAATAACCTTAAACCCAAAACCGTTTTTCGACGATATCTTTGGAACTAATCGGTCGATTTCGACGAGATATCGCGAGTCATCATTGCTTACGGTTCCTCATAATCTGATGGATTTGCTTCTTCCGGGATATGCTTCTTAGATAGAGATTTGGGAAAGTCTGAGTAGTATACCCAGGCCGGTCCCCATGAAGGAATCCACCTTACCGACGGTCGGTAATGTAGATGGTCGAGCTCAAACGCACTCAGTCATGCAACCCTGGAAACTACATTACCGACGGTCGGCAATGCAGATTTCCACCGAACCCAAACGCACTCAGGCATGCAAACAAACCCAACCTGACCCAAACTGACCCAAACAAAAACGTCATTTTCGGCAAATTTGAAAGCAGCATCACGAACCACCAGCGGAAAATTCGAACCCACTGGCGGGGAATTCAACCGTGGTGACACAAACCTTTAGCTGAGACACGAACCTTTAGCGGAGACACGAACCTTTAGCGAAGACACGAACCTCTAGCGGAGACACGAACTTTTAGCGGAGACGCGAACTCACCGGCGGGAAATTTGAACCCACTCCCGGGAAAAGCGGAGACACGTAACCATCGGTGGGAAATTCAAATGTAGATTTACGAAGTCCGCGATACCCGCAGTCCGCGATCAGCATAGTTGAAATTATAGTTAATTTCAACTATGTTCAACCATGTATGTCGGTAAGAATATCGGGATAGTTGAAGTTTACTATCGGTATAGTCGAAGTTAACTATCGGCATAATTGAAGTTAACTATCGGGATAGTTGAAGTTAACTATCGGGATAGTCGAAGTCAACGATTAGAAACAGAGGGAAATTCAAAAGCAATGTCACGAAATCCATTGGCGGGAAATGCGGTAACCAAACCCAACGGCGGGAAATTCAAATGCCGTGGCATTGACCCAATGGCGGGAAATTCAAATGTGGTGGCATAAACCCAATGGCTGAAAATTCAAATCCAAACATACCCAACGGCGGGAAATTCAAAAGCAGTGGCACAAACCCATCGGTGAGAAATTCAAACCCACCGGCGGGAAATGCGGTGACACGAATCTACCGGTGGGAAAAGCAAACACACAAAGGGTACGTTCAGCTTGCACGCTCACAGCGTTCAAAGCGTTTGAAGCGTTGAAAGCGTTTGTGCGCGTTCAACTTGGGCGAACATGGCGGTAAACGCAACCGTCTCAACGCTCGTGAGCGTTTACGGTGCCAAGTCGAACGCACTTTGAGCGCTTACAGCGCTGAAAGCGTGCAAGCCGAACGTACCCAAACATATCGTGAGGAAAAGTGGAAACACAAACCCACTGGCGGGAAATTCAAATGCGGGGACACGAACCCACCGGCGGGAAATTTGAAAGCGAACCCACCGGCAGGAAATTTGGAGCTACCGGTGAGAAAAGCGGAGACAAGAATCCATCGGTGAGAAATTCAAACGCAGATATACGAAGTCTGCGATACATGCAGTCAGCGATCATGAAGACAGCGATCAGGATAGCGATCAGGAAGTTGGGAAATCCGAAGCGGGGACAAGAACCCATCAGCGGGAACTTTAAACACAGAGACGCGCACCCACTGGGGGGGGGGGGGAGAAATCGAATACGAAGTGCGCGATACTCACAGTTAATTATCGGGATGGTTGAAGTTAACTATCGGCATAGTTGAAGTTAACTACCCGGATAGTCAAAGTTATCGATAAGGATTGTTGAGGTTAGGATACTCAGTGACACTCCGGAACGTGTTCTCGGCATCTTGGACAAAATCTAAATAAATTCAGCCCAACCTGGAGGCGGATTATGTGCACCGATCAAATTCGAATTCGACAACGTGAAAGCGAGAATATACCATCCTTCTTGTGTGACCATTCCATGGTTTAGGGGAACTATGTCACTTTCTTTCAATGTTCGGTATCGTTGTTGCTAGCTCCAAACAAATTCACCAAAAAATAACCCTATGATGCATAAAGCACAGACCTTAAAAAATAGCAGAGCAGAAACCGCGATGAAGTCGACTGATCGAATTTGATCACTGCACATAATCCGCCTCCTGAACAGACCCTACCTAATCTAGAATAATTTCAAAGCTGACACACGAACCCCCGCGCAGGTAGTAAAATTCAAAAGCTGAGACGAGAACCCAAAGCTGAGACCCAATCTTCCCTGGCGGCAAAATTCAATAGCTCAGGCATGATCTCCCCCCACCCTGGTGGCAAAATTCAAAAGCTACGACAGGACCTCCACCTCTCCTCTGGTGACAAAATTCAAATAAAGAGACACAAGACCCCCTGGCGGTTCAATTAGAGATTAGCAATATAGCCTTGCAGCAGAATTCTGAAGCGGGGTTGTAAGTGACAAAATCAAGACACGGAAACACAAAGTTCGCGATACCTGCAGTCGACAATCAAGATAGTCAAAGTCAGCGATCGGGATACTCGAAGTGAACGATAGGAATAGTCAAAGTCAGCGATCGGGATAGTCAAAGTCAGTGATCCAAGTAGTCGAAGTCAACGATTAGGATAGTCAAGGTTAGTGATCCAGGTAGTCGGAGTAACCAATCAGGCCAGTCGAAAGTGAATGAGCGAAAAAGACAAAGTCGGTGATTTGAATAGTTACAGTGAACAATCAAGGTAGTGGTCGAAGCCGGTGATCAGAATAGTCGACGTCAACGATCAGGATCGTCAAAGTCAGTGATCCAGGTAGTCGGAGTCAATAATCAGGCTAGTCGAAGTCAACAATCAAAATAGTCGAAATCGACGATCAGGATAGGCGAAGTGAGTGATCTCGATAGTCAAAGTCAACGGGATAGTCGAAGTCAGTCATAGAGATAATCGAAGTCAATGATCAAAATAATCGAAGTCAGTCATTGAGATAATCGAAGTCAATGATCGAATCAGAATAGTCGCAATCAACGGTCGACTTCAAGTAGCCTAATTGTTGACTTCGACAAGCCTGATTGTTGACTTCGACTACCTCGATCACTGAATTTGACTATCGTCGACGTGAGCTATCTCGATTACTGATTTGTCTACCTAAATTACTGACTTTGACTATCCTGATCACTGATTTCAATCATCTTGATTGTTAATTGTGACTATTCTGATCGTTGACTATCTCGATCACTCACTTCGACTGTCCTGATCGTTAACGTTGACTATTTTGTTCGCTGACTTCGACTATCCTGATTACCGAATTTGTCTATCTTGATCGTTGACTTCGACCACCTCAATCACTAACTTCGACCATCCTGATCGTCGACTTCGACCATCTTGACTCTTCTTGACTGTGAATATTCTGATCATTGACTTTAACTATCTCATTCATTCACTACAACTATGTTGATTGTTCTACCATGCTGATCGTTGACTTCGACTATCCAGATTGTTGAGTTCGACTATCTTGATCAGAGACTTCGACAATCTTAATCACTGACTTTGATCATACTGATGGTCGGTTTCGACTATTGTTGATTGTTCTGATCGTTGACATTAACTATTTCGATCATTGACTTCGACTATTTCGATCGCTGAGTTCGACTATCTTGATTGTTGACTTCGACTATGTTGATCGTTGACTTCGACTATCTCGATCGGTGATCGTGACTACCTCGGTCACTGACTTTGATTATCTTGATGGTCGGCTTCGACTATCCTGATCACTGACTTCGACCATCTTGATTATTAACTGTGATTGTTCTCGTCGTTGATTTTGACTATTTCGATCATTGACTTCGACTATTGTGATTGTTGACTTCGATTATCCCAATTATTGACTCGACTATCTTGATCATTGACTACGACTATTCCGATCGCTGACTTCAACTATCGTTATTGTGGACTTCAACCATCCCGATCATTGAATTCGACTATCTCGATGGCTGACTTCGACTATCATGATCGTTGACCTCCACTGTCCCGTTGACTTTGACTGTCTTGATCACTCACTTCGCCTGTCCTGATCGTCGACTTCGACTATCTTGATTGTTGACTTCGACTAGCCGAATTGTTGTCTCCGAATACCTTGATCACTGACTTTGACCACCCTAATCGTTGTCGTCGATAATTCTGATCACCGGCTGTGAATATCTTGATCGTTGATGTCGATTATTCTGATCATCGACTTTGAATACCACCTTGATTATTGACTGTGACTATTCTGAACACCGACTTCGAATAAGTTGATCACCAACTTCGACTATCCCGATCGTTGAAAGTTCTGGAATATTTTGTTCATAAATCTTGTCGGACGGCTCACAACCTGTGTTTATTTAAAGTTGATACATCCCCACTGCTATGGACATCTCGGGATCGTGCACAAATATTTGACCTCGAATAGTTACAATGCGCATATCACGAGTGACAGACCAATATCTCCAGTAAAATATTTCACGTGATTATATCATGACCCCACTCATAACCTCCTGACCTCGAACATTCAAGAAGAATCTTATGACGTCATCGTCGATACTTAAGGCTGTCATCTTGTGACCCCCATTACCCCCCGTTCCCCTAACTCCGACGTCATCGATGAACCTGTAGGCCGCCATCTTGTAGCCCTCATTACTCCCACCTCTGATGTCGTCATCGAACCTAAAGGCTGCCATCTTGTGATTTTTCCAGCCCCCATTTCCCTTGCACCTCTAACGTCATCGTTGAATCTTCGAGAAAGCACGCATGACATCATCGTCGAACCATCGAGAAGGATCTCGGGGCTTTTTGACGAGGTTCGAGTTAAGAGTCGGTCATAGGAATCTCTATCCGGAAACAGTCATACTTATCGACCGGGACTCTTATCTCCGCTTTCGAATTTCTTACCGTGTTTCGCATCTTCGTTTCTAAATTTCATACCACGAGTCCATGTCTCGATGTTAAAATTGTCCATCCGGAGTTCATGTCTTCGTTTTTGAGTTTCCCGTCAGGATTTCGGGATTGATTGCTTGACTTGGATTGTTTAGGCTAGAAAGTTTATTTGCCTTGCGGAATGACATCTTGATGACTGCGGTTAAATCTAATATTTTCACAGTCGGATAGCCGATTTCGACTATTCTGATCGTTTTCTTCGCGTGTCTCAATCGTTAACTTCGACCATCTAAATCTTCAACTTCCACTATTTTTGACTATTCACTTTAACTATCTTGATTGTTGACTTCGACTGTCTCGATCGCCTACTTCGACTATTGTAAGCATAAACTTCGAATATTTTTGATTGTCGACTTTAACCATCTTGATTGTTGACTTCGACTATTTTAATTGTTGACTTTGACTATCCTGATTGTTGACTTTGACGAACTTGATTATAGCCTACGACTATCCTTATTGCTGACTTCGACTATCCTAATCACCAACTTTGAGTATTTAAATTGTTGACTTCGACTATCTTGATCGTTAACTTCGACTATTTTGATCATCTTTATTGCTGCCTTCAACTATTTTGATTGTTGACTTCAACTATCCAAATCGTTGACTTCGGCTAGCCTGATTGTTGTCTGCGACCACATTGATCGTTGACTCCATCTGTTCTGATCACCGATTTTGACTATTCTAATCGTTGATTCTGACTATCCTGATCACCGACTTCGATTATTCTGACCACCGACTTTGGCTGTCTTGATTGTTGACATCGACTATCGTGATTATTCACTTTGACTATTCTGGTCATTGACTTCGACTAGGCTAATCGTTCATTTCGACTAGTTCGAACGCTGAATGACTATCCTGATCGCCGACTTCAACTATCTTGGTCATTTACATTGACCATATTGATTGTTGACTTCAACTAATCTGATCGTTGACTTTGACGATCCTGATCACCGACTTCAACTGTCTAGATTGTCAACTTCGATCATCTCGATCGTTGACTTCGACTATCTGTATCGCTGATTTCGATTAACTTGATTGTTGACTTCGACGAGCCTATTTGTTGACTTCAACTACTTTGATCACTGGCTTTGACTGTCCTAATCGTTGACTTGGATCATCCTAATCACCGATTTCGATCATCTTGATTGTTAACTGTGACTATTCTGGTCGTTGACTATCACGATCACACACAACGACTGTCGTGATCATTAACATTGACTATTTTAATTGTTCTTTGACAATCCTGATCGCCGATTTCGACTATGTTGATTGTTCGACTACCCTGATCGTGGACTTCCTTTATCTTGATTGTTGACTTCGACTATCCTCTGGTCACCCACTTCGACTATCTTGATTGTTGACTTTGACTATCCTGATCACCCACTTCGACTATCTTGATTGTTGACTTCAACTATCTTAATGACTAACTTCGACCATCTTGATCACTGACTTCGAATACTTCGATCACTGACTTTGATTATTTTGATCGGCGGCTTTGACTATACTGATTACTAACTTCGACTATTTTGATTGTTAACTGTGACTGTTCTGATCGTTGACTTTGACTATCCTAATCGCAGACTACAACTATCATGATTGTTGACTTCGACTATTTCGATCATTGACTTCGATTATCTCAATGACTGACTTCGATTATTTTGATCATTGACTTCGATTATCTCTATGGCTGACTTCGACTATCCCGTTGACTTTGACTATCGAGATCACTCACTTCGCCTATCCTGATCGTCGATTTCGACTATTTTGATTGTTGACTTCGACTAGCCTGATTATTGACTCCGACTACCTGGATCACTAACTTTGACTATCCTAATCGCTGACGTCGACTATTCTGATCACCGGCTTCGACCACCACCTTGATTGTTCACTGTAACTATTCAAATCACCGACTTTGTCTTTCTCGCTCATTCACTTCGACTGGCTTGATTGTTTACTCTGACTACCTGGATCACTGACCTTGACTATCCTGATTGCTGACTTCGACTACCTGGATCACTGACTTTGACTATCCCGATCGCTGACTTTGACTATTCCTATCGTTCACTTCGTGTATCCCTATCGTTGACTTTGACTATCTTGATTGTCGACTGCAGGTATCGCGAACTTTGTGTTTCCGTGTCTTGATTTTGTCACTTACAACCCCGCTTCAGAATTCTGCTGCAAGGCTATATTGCTAATCTCTAATTGAACCGCCAGGGGGTTTTGTATCTCTTTATTTGAATTTTGTCACCAGCGGAGGGGTGGGGGTCCTGTCGTAGCTTTTGAATTTTACCACCAGGGTGGGGGGAGATCATGCCTGAGTTTTTGAATTTTGCCGCCAGAGAAGTTTGAGCGTCAGCTTTGGAATTATGCTGCCAGAGGGTTCTCGTCTCAGTTTTTGAATTTTACTACCTGCGCGGGGGGTTCGTGTGTCAGCTTTGAAATGATTCTAGATTAGGTAGGGTCTGTTCATGTTGGGCTGAATTTATTTAGGTTTTGTCCAAGATGCCGAGAACACGTTCCGGATGGGAAGAGTTTGCTTGCACCACTCGGAAGAGAATGTAAACAATGTATCTTGAATTCGCAATAGAGACAAATTGTAATCAACCAAGTGTCACTGAGTATCCTAACCTCAACCATCCTTATCGTTAACTTTGACTATCCGGGTCGTTAACTTCAACTATGCCGATAGTTAACTCCAACCATCCCGATAATTAACTTCAACCATCCCGATAATTAACTGCGAGTATCGCGCACTTCGTGTTCGATTCCCCCCCCCCCCCCCCCAGTGGGTTCGCGTCTCTGTGTTTGAATTTCCCACCGATGGGTTCGTGTTCGCGCTTCGGATTTCCCAATTATCCTGATCGCTATCTTTATGATCGCTGACTGCGGGTATCGCGGACTTCCTATATCTGCGTTTGAATTTCTCGCCGATGGGTTCGTGTCTCCGCTTTTCTCACCGGTGGCTCCAAATTTCCTGCCGGTGGGTTCGCTTTCAAATTTCCCGCCAGTGGGTTCGTGTCCCCGCATTTGAATTTCCCGCCAGTGGGTTCGTGTCTCCACTTTTCCTCACGATGTGATTGTGTGTTTGCTTTTCCCACCGGTAGATTCGTGTCACCGCATTTCCCGTCGGTGGGTTTGAATTTCTCGCCAATGGGTTTGTGCCACTGCTTTTGAATTTCTCGCCGTTGGGTATGTTTGCGTTTGAATTTTTCGCCATTGGGTTTATGCCACCACATTTGAATTTCCCGCCATTGGGTTTATGCCACGGCATTTGAATTTCCCGCCGTTGGGTTTGGTTACCGCATTTCCCGCCGTTGGGTTTATGTCACCGCATTTCCTGCCAATGGGTTTCGTGACATTGCTTTTGAATTTCCCGCTGTTCCTAATCGTTGACTTCGACTATCCCGATACTTAACTTCAACTATGCTGATAGTTAACTTCGATTATACCGACAGTAAACTTCAACTATTCCGATAGTTAATTTTAACTATGCTGATCGCGGACTGCGGGTATCGCGGACTTCGTAAATCTCCATTTGAATTTCCCTCCGATGGTTACGTGTCTCCGCTTTTCCCGCGAGTGGGTTCAAATTTTCCGCCGGTGGGTTCGCGTCTCCGCTAAAGGTTTGTGTCTCCGCTAAAGGTTCGTGTCTCCGCTAAAGGTTCGTGTCACCACGGTTGAATTTCCCGCTGGTGGTTCGTGACGCTGTTTTCAAATTTCCCGCCAATGGCGTTTTTGTTTGGGTCAGTTTGCATGCTGAGTGCGTTTGGGCTAGGTGGAAATCTGCATTACTGACCGTCAGTAAGGCAATTTTGTCGTTGGGGTTGCATGGTTTAGCGCATTCGGGTTCTGTAGAAATCTGCATTACCGACCGTCGGCAAGGTAGATCCTACCTGGGGAACCTGCCTAGGTATACTACTAGTCTGCAGTGCACTGAGAAGTTCCACTCGGTTTTTCAATATGAACCCGATTAAATTTAGCCTTGTAACTTATTGCACGTTGTAGCTGACATTTCAACGAACAAAAAGCATCTTCGAGAGTCTCGGAGATGTTACGGGAAGAGGTTCTTTTCGCGTTTGAAAAAAAAACATCGATTTGGTACGTTGAGCACGTGCTTTGGAATGGGCAGAATCGATGCGTTTTTTCAAAACCCGAAATCACCCATACAGCATCGAAGTCTTATTTGAGGTCTTATGTCCGCTTCGCAGACGTCTTTATGACTACTGTCGTCTTTTAGACGTCTACGATGCGGACATTAGACCTCAAATAAGACGTCTTATGCATAAAAGCTGTATGGGCAACCTATTCCCGTGCGTCAAATTGTCAGAGCAGCCCTAAAGTAAATCAGGGCTTTAAAGAGCTTGGACATTGATACTCTATCAGACATTGTCATATCACTGCCAGGCAAGGCCCCGATAGGGCAATGTCAGGGACGCTAGGATTATTTCAAACATGGCACTTTTAAGGCAACCCATTGAGGATCATGTCGGGCTTCATTAAGGCAGCCCCTATCTAAATGGTGAGAAATATTATTAGATGTATAACTTAGTTTTTACCGATTTTTTTATCAAGCTCTATCTATTTATCAAGTTCTATTTAAAATTGAAATAATTTCGCGCCCTTTTACGGCTATGATATGCTGTCAATGCTCTTCTCAAAACAGTATATGACGTGCCTGGGCGAGCTGCATAACCTCACATATCACTAGCGTAAACAATGGCGACCGATCAACAGCATATTCGGCATTGTATTCTTTACGAATTCCAACAAGGAAAACAATGCTACGAAAACGTGCGAGTCCATTTGTTCTTTTCTCAGCACCAATGTTGTGTCTCCAGAAACGTGTCGCTATTGGTATAGACGCTTTCAAGACGGAGATTTTGATCTTAGTGACCGGCCTCGCACTGGACAGCCTAAAAAATTGAAGGACGATAAGTTGCAAGCATTACTCGACGAAGATTCAACGCAAACACAAAAGCAGCTAGCAGCTCGATTAGGTGTCACTCAAGCAGCCATCTCCAAACGACTACACGAAATGGGAAAAATACAAAAGGTAGGAGAAGATTGGTACCTCACGAGTTGACCGAACATAACCTTGGTCAGCGAGTGAACACATGTCTTATGCTACTTGCCAAGCAACAAAAAAAAGACTTCTTGTGGAAAACTGTAACGGGAGATGAAAAATACATTTTCTACGAGAATCCGAAACGCAAGAAGTCATTGGTGGATCCAGGAAAACCTTCCACGTCCGTGCCATGAAAAGAAATTCACATGAAGAAGGTTCTCCTTTGTATTTGGTGGGACATGAAGGGAGTAATTTATTACGAGCTCTTGGATGCTGGTGAAACAGTCAGGGCTGCAGCCCTGACTGTTCCCGATACCGTCTCAACTGGGCGTTTTTTAACCGAAATCGTTTTCGGTATCGATGCCGTGTCGACTTGCTTTTTCGACTAGGTCCAACGGACCTAATATCGGTATCGATACCTAATTTTAATTCCACCGATACCGAATGTGCCGAATTTTCGCTTTTTGCTTAAGTCCAACTGGCCCGGTATCGATACCATAATTTGTTGGATAACTACCTGTCGAATTTTGCTTTTTCAATTAAGTCCACCAATCCAGTATCGATGCCGTCATTTTGCAGGTCCAATGCCTACCTGTCGAATTTTTTTTCAATCCACCGATCCGGTCTCGATACCGCATTTTCGCAAGTCCGATACCGTGTTCACTGGCATTTCCTTCTTCGCGAGTCTGATGGTGTTTCATAGCAGGATAGATAAATGGATGGATAAATAAATTTACACCAGTGGAACGTAGTTGGCGGGTAGGGAAGGTTCGATGAAAACAGGAGCAATTTTATTTTATTTTTTTTGCTCTTGGAACACGTGTTTGGGAGAAGGGGCGCTTTGCATCCATCTCTTTTTTTTCAATGGTCATGATTATTTATTGCAATGGTTTTAAATAAATCCATTGCAATAAAATGGTGGAGTACAATTCATTGTCGCTCGAAAGCTTTTCTCATGGAAGTTTTCATCCTTTGGGTAGCGAACCGCATAATTTTCAGCCTTTGGGTAGCGAACCGCATAATTTACGGTACCGATACCGTACCTGCGGGCTCGCTTTTGGGTAGCAAACCGCATACTTTACGGTACCGATACCGTATCTACGGGCCCGCCTTTGGGTAGCGAACCGCATAATTTACGGTACTGATACCGTACCTGCGGGCCCGCCTTTGGGTAGCGAACCGCATAATTTACGGTACCGATACCGTACATGTGGGGTCCCACTTTGGGTAGCGAATCGCATAATTTACGGTACCGATACCGTACATGTGGGGTCCCACTTTCAGTTACAATGCCGCATAATTTTCGGTATCGATACCCTCAATTGGGCCCGCTGGGACTTGCTTTCGGGTATCGATACCGACACAGTTACAGTTAAAAAAAGCCATTTTGCCATAGTCGCGATACCGAAAAAATACGGTATCAAGATCAGTCAGGGAGATCGCTACAGTCAACAATTAAACCAATTGAACGAAGAACTGGATAAGAAAAGGCGATATACTGGGAAAGGAAACCGAAAAATCATTCTGCTGCATGAGAACGCTCGGCCTCATGCTACTCGTATGACTCAAAACACCATATTAAAGTTGGGCTGGGAAGTTTTGCCGCACCCGGCGTATTCGCCGAACTTAGCCCCATCTGATTTTCACCTGTTCCGGTCAATGCAGCACGCGCTGGCAGATAGCCACTTCCAAATATTGGACGATGTACAAAATTTCATCGATGAATTTATTGCCTCAAAACCTCCTCATTTCTTTCGAGATGGCATCCGTATGTTGCCTGATAGATGGAGAAAGGTAATCGAAAACAGTGGACAATATTTCGAAGATTAATGTTGTTTTGTATATTTTATAATATTAAATAAATTAAAAAAAAAAAACGGTAAAAATTAAGTTATACACCTAATATATCAAAACTAAGTCGGGTCCCGATAAAGCAAAAAAATCGGAGCCTTATTGATTTCGAAAATTGAAAAATTTGCATGAACGCATATATTTTGTCGGGTATATTAAGAATTTGAATGTTTTTTCTTTATATTGATCATTTTATAGAATTATTTATTAGTAAAAAAATATTACTATTATTTATATTGAATTTACTTCATTTCATTGTTTTTATTAACATGTTTTTTAAACATTTTTACTTTGCGATATAGAGATTTTGAATTATATGTTGGAAGATTCTGGAATGCTAGGTATGTTATATTTTTTAACCAATTTTTTTCAACGAGACTATCGCGTAATGGTTTTTTTTGGTTTTTATAAAGTTAGTTTATTTTGAGGATTTATCTCTATACATTTCTAAGTAATAAACAACCTTATCGAACTTATTTCATAATTCTGTTTTTTTGTTTGGCTTGTCATCCAGTGATGCGTCTTACCAAATGACTCTTTTTATAAATATACATTTTTTTCACTTATTCTGTGTGCTTTTTTGATGTCATTTTAATACTCACTTTTTTATATAGAAGCTATGGTAAAAAAGAAATTTTATAAAAAACCATTGCCACGATAGTTTGCCTCTGAGGGCTTATCGTGGGGGGGATAGGGTAGGTTGGGAGTGGGTGTTAACTGTTTACTACATTTACAATATTTACACTATATACATGTGGAGGGGTGATGCTAGAGCACCTGTGGTTTTATTGATTTATTATTCACGTAATTCATGACGTGCTCTGTTGGCTTCTCTCTGTTGCCGCTGTTGGTGCAACTTTTTTAATCTGGCTCTTCTTCTCAGTTCGTCCATGTGTTTGGCCTCACCCTGTAACTATAGCGTAATGGTAGCGTGCGTATGCGGTTGGATTAACAGATACAACGTAGTTAAGTAGGATCGAGTCCCAGTGTAAATGGGAAAATTTTTTTGTGTAAATTAATGTCAAGAGTAATGGAAATAGTGAAATATGACCAAATATGATCGGAAATTAAATTCTAATTAAAAAATAAATATTTTTTTAAACGTTTAATTTTTGATAGGGCTGCAACAGGGCTAGTGATAAAGGCCCCGACTTATTTGCCTTTAAAGGCCCGTGTTTAAAAAGCATGACCTCCCTTTTAGGGGTCAGTATGAGTTTCCACACAAGGACCCTAACTAAGTTAGGGAATTCTGATCGGGGCCTTTTCGCAGCCTCAACTGGATTGACGCACGGGTACTTTTTTATGGGTGCTTTTTCTTACGGATAAGAAAACTTACGGGAAAAGAAAAGAAAGAAACGTGGAAAATAAGAAGTACGGTGCTTTTTCTTTGTCAAAATATCAGCTACAACTTGCGATAAGTTTCAAAGCTGAATTCCAAATTGAAAAACCGATCGGAACGTTCCGGTGTACGGCAGGGAGGAGGGGAGGGGGGGGGGGCTCAGAGATCCGTATCTGCATGAGGAACATTTCCCGGAAGAGGCGAGCTCACTGGGTTGAAATAGACCATTATGTGAATGACGTCCTGCGAAGTCGGGCCGTAATCGATCGATTAGTTTTCAAGAATCTTTCAAAAAACGCTTTTGTCTTTAAGGAGGTGTTTTCATAGACGCATTACTGCGAGAATCACATGAACTAGCTTTAAATGATGCAAAAATTAATTCGCAATACCAACCATTGATATTTGGTTTCACGAATGAGGACCAAAGGCTTTTTCAGCTATCTGAACGTAGGATACACGAAATACACGATCGAAGTAAGATTCAAAGACGTACACAAAAAAAACTGGGTTGAGCTTACAAATTTAAGAATTGAATATCGGATTTAGATTGTTGGTGAAGTGCTTTCAATTCTGTTCTGATGTAAGTGATGTATTTAATCTAATCCTAGTACAAATTTTAAATGTCCAATTTTGTCTAATAATAGACCTTCCGTTGCGACCTCGCTAAGTTCACTGGATCAATCACTTTTTCGCTCCATCATATCCATTGAAGTTGAGTGGTAGAAAGAATTAACGTGCGACGAAAAATTGCGAAGAAGGATTGGAAACGAGAAAAAGAAAAGCCAGCCAGCGATGACTGACATGAATCCAGAATATCGTACGTACGCGTTTCAGTTTATTATTAAATTATATATGTTGACACAGGTTAATGTGTATGTCGTACAACGAGGTTCTGTGAATGGGCAAAATAATACCTATCTATGTAGTAATAGAGTAGAATTATTATTATTATTATTATTATTTAAATACAATATGTATGTACGTTTCGTAAACGTGTATACGTATTTCGTTCATTTATTTTCCTTACTTTAACGATAAATTAAAATGAGGATTATTCGTACATCTATGTATAAATGTATAACTGTGCGTGTATACACATGTATAAATAGATATACACATAATCATCGGTCGGTGCGATGTTTTTCTTTTCAAGTGAGATGATGTTCGGTAAGTAGTAATAATGCAATTTATTTTTGTGCGTTTTTTTTTTTTTTCATTTTGTCTGACGGTATTTTCGATGTGTTTCCCTCTCGTGGACTAAGCGAAGATTTTTTTTCTCGCTGGAAATGTTGAATGTTGTCGCAAAATCGAGTGTCGATTGAGT
Organism: Rhimphoctona megacephalus; assembly: GCA_963989365.1. Taxonomy (NCBI): domain Eukaryota; kingdom Metazoa; phylum Arthropoda; class Insecta; order Hymenoptera; family Ichneumonidae; genus Rhimphoctona; species Rhimphoctona megacephalus. The sequence goes on from OZ022420.1 coordinate 25,304,074, forward strand.
GTACTCATCTATATATAAATATATATTTGTAGATGGATTTGCGTATATTTATGTACAGATACGTACACTGATCCGAGATTTTCCTACGGTAAAAAAATCTTTTTCCTTTTTCTACTGAAATATTAACCTCTTACCGCAACTGAATTTCGCTCTTTTGATATATTTTTTTTTGGTTCTCACACTTTTTCGTTTAGTTGCCATTTTTTCCATTTTCATTATTATTTATTGTCATTTGATTGTCGTTTTTTTGTTTTATTTGGCAAATTTTATTCCTCTTGTCTCGTCTACCGCGACAATCAAAAAAATTGGCCGAGTGCAACACCCAAAAATTTACCATCTGTGTGTCCATGTGTGTAGTCCGCTCTATATCTCACTTATTCTCTTTTATAAAAATAAAATAGTTTCTTAACAAATCCAGCGGGCGATTGTCTCTGTGGGTGTATTCGTGTTTGTGAGATGTTACGTGTCTTTGTGTTTCTTTTTTCTGTGTTTGTGTTTGCACGATTTACATTTTTTTTCCTTTTTTTTTTATATAAATTGTTTTACATATATATATTTTTATAACGAAGATGACAATTCGCTAATATTAATCTAATTTCTTCCAGAGTTGGGTGATGAAAATTGTTAAATTTCCTGCAAAAACCATACCATCTCTCTCACGATCTCCACGAGAAATAAACGAATAGAAAAGCGGCTTTATTCATCGTAGCTTACGAAGGCAATTTCCCGAGCAGTTCATTTATTATTTTCTTTTTCATTCGAAGAGGAGAGGTTGACTAGATCGAATGTGGCCCAATTTTTTTTTTTTTTTTTTTTTTTTTTTTACTATCGCTACAGTAAGATCGAGAGTAATATAATAACGGTGGAAAGAACGTAATTTTGTCATTTTTCAAAATGTGTTCAAGTGTTTGAGTCCGTGTATGTATGTGTGTGTGTGTGTGCGTGTGGGTATGTGTGTGTGTTTTATTTTTATCTCATTTTTCGGCTCAGCGATATTGCACGCTAGGTTTGTATTCACGGAGGGTTCCAGGCGCTTTTTCCATTATTATCTTTTCGCTTCTTTGGGGTAGGACTGAGCGGTATCTTTTGTTTTTTTTTGCTTATTTTTTTCTTAGATCGAGACGCGGTTTTTTTCATCAGTATTTTGTTTTTTTTTTCTTTACATGCTCTCCTCTCGCCTCGTCTCCTGGACAAGGTAAACCTGGGATCCGGGAACGGAGGAGGTCGTTACGAAACTACGGTGTTTCGCGCGTATCAGGGTCAAATTGCTCTCAGCCGTATCAGCACGATCCTCCGCAGCTTCCAATTCTCTCTGGAAACGACGCACTCGCGTAACGCTCTGCTGCGACATACCCTCCTGTTCCTGCAATTGCCTCTTGTAGATGTTGACCTTCTGGCATGCTTTGTCCAGAGATTCCTGTAGGAGCGATACGTTCTTCGAGTCCTCCTCAACCTGAATCATCACTTCCTTGATGTGACGCTCCTTTTTACGGAGAATCTTCACCGTTTCCGAGTGTCTGCGCTTCTCCTCGTCCAACTCCAACTCCAAATCGCGGATCTGGAAACAAAAATGACATGTAAACTTTTTTCTTATGGCGTTTTTCTTAATTACGCTTTCTTCTCATTCTTCTTTTCAAACTGACATTTTTTTCTCATCATATTTTATAAGTTGCAATTTCTTTTCTCATCCTTCCTTTCCATATCTCATTTATTATTATTATTATTATTATTATTATTATCGTGTTTTTCAAGTTTCAATTTTATCTGAAAAGTTTTTTTCTTAATTGCGATTTTTCTTCTTATTGTTTTTCCTGAAGTTCCATTTTTTCCGAAATTCCCACCTTTTATTGTCTTATTAATTTGAGGAACCGTTTTATCAAGTATAAGAGCGATAATATAAGAACTTTCTGGACAAATTTGTACCAGTGAAAAAAGTTTTAAGCTACGGTTTTGTAGCGCATTACATTTTGTAAATACTGATGGAGTACAAAGTTGTTCGATAAATAAGATTCGGTCCTTAAATGCAAAGAGTATCAAGAATGAACAAAAACATTGAATATTTGAAATGAATATTGAAAATTGGATGATTTATCAATAAAAAAGAAAAAAAAACGTATTAGTATTAATAATTTAATTCTTTTTTTGGTTAATAATTTTGGTACGCGAATGTTACTGCGAATTTAATTGAAATTCCACCTCAATTTTCACCAGTTTCTATAATTTAAAATTTGATAAAAATTAGTGGATCGTAGAAGTTAAAAAAAATTGTTTCATTCCAAATGACAAATAATTATGTTTTAAAAATGTAACTGAAATTTAACTACGAATAAATGAAAAAAATCAATACTCACTCTGGCCTCGAGCTTACTGATGATGCGTTTACCACCGACAATCGCATTAGCCTCGACCTCTTCGAGACGAATTGAAAGATTCTTTACCTCAATCTCGAGAGATTTCTTGATAGCTTCGATCTTGACAATACGCTCTTGTTCTTCGTGCAAAATTTCGACGGTGTGCTTAAACTCATTCTGTACACGTTGATATCTCTCATCGCTGACTCTAAGTTCTTTCGTGACTTCCTCGTAATCACCGGCAAGAGCTGTCAATTCTTGTTCAATCTTTGCCTTCGACGATGCAATATTTACGTTTATCGTCGTAAGTTCGTTGATTCGACTGACCGATTCCTCGTACTGCTGCTCGACGGTCCTCTTGGCCCGAAGTGCCTGTCAAATGAATCACGAATCATATTTTAATAATTAAAAATTCCTGTACCATTTTCGATTGACTCATTAATCAAGAAAATAAAATTCTTACGGATTCGTAGTTGCCGCGAACTTCTTCGAGCTCGGCAGTCAAAGATTGTAGGCGACGCTGGCTGATGCCAAGTTGATCGAGAGTCACCTGCAATTGGCGCTGAACTTCGTCGTAATGGGCTTGCAGTTCCTGCAATCAAAACATTTCAAATCATCACACTTTATTTCCAAATTTTCATCGATGATATAACGATTTTTCAAAACAATTTCATCCCACGAAGAAAATTCCAAAACTCACAATTATTTCTTGGAAAAACTTCCCTTAATGCATACATTTTTGTTGTATTCCCATTTTCAATTGTTCATAAAATTCCCAGCTATTTACGAAATTTATTTGAAGAGAATGTGATTGTTTTTCTAATAGCTCATCTTGATTATTTCTCAGAAAAAAGAAAATAATTGGTTGATTTTTTTCTTCTTTTAGAATCATTCCGCTATATATTTTTTTATTAATATATTTACTAAATTGAAAAAATGATATTGACAAGTCTCACCGTAAGTGTGAGAGACTGCTTCTTGATCGTCTTTTGAAGATCAAGATTGTTCTTGTTCGCAACATCGAGCGAGAGCTCGAGTTCGGTTATCTGAATCTGCAGCTTCTTCTTGATTCGCTGCACTTCGGTCTTGAGTTTCGTTTCAGCCTCGACGACGCGAGCGTTCAATTGTTCGATCTCGATGCTCGTTTGCTTGCTGTAATTATTTTGTGATAAAATCGATTAATTAAATGCTAATTAAATCAAACATAATCAGGGATAAATCAAATATAATGTAAATAATCAAACGGATAGCGAACAAGGTGATATTTGGGAACATTCGCTGAAGATTCACCACGAATCTCCAATCAGGGTTGTTGATGCCATTGAGGAATATTCTTTCTCCTGGTTCATCTTTTTATTTATTTTTTTACATTGTTAATGCTCGAGGTTTCAGTTTTTGTGAGATTCACCTCTTATTTTCGATGAGGGCTGACAATGATGGTAAATTAGCACGAGGGAAGAACACGGAAAATCAATTATTTCTGTTGTTTTTGAGTCTTTTTTTCGGCTACCTCTTGTCACTAAAATAATTGTTGGATTTGCATTCGAGGGTTTTGAGTTCTTCTGTAAGTTCGTCCAAACGTTCGAAATCTTCTTCGGTTTTGTAAAAACGTCTCGCTCTCTCTTGCATATAACCCTCGTGATCTCTTTCCTCTCGTAATGCGTTCATGCTCTCTCTTTGATATTTCCGAATATCCGCAATCTCCTGAGTTTTTGTAAGGTTTTTCAAAGCATCCGCTTTGAGCTGGAATTCGATGCTCTTTGCTGATCTTCCACGTAGCCTCTTTCCAGTTTCTAGCGCCTGTTTTACATCCTTGATCATTTGCATATTTCGAATATTCTGAACCGATAAATCGGCCATTGACGCTATCTCATCCATTTCTTGAGAGGCACACATTTCTCGTATTCTCGAAGACATCCTTGATTTTTTCGCTTCTTCGCTCGATGAAAGTACTTCTTTCGTTACGTGAGTCGCTTCAACCGCTTTTTTCAGACTAAAGTCCGATCGTTTTGCTAGCTTTGAAATATACGATTCATTCACAATTTTATTCTTCATATTCGTTTTTGTGCAACATAATGTTTTTTTTTTTTTTAATTTCAAAGCAAATATTGCTTGCTATTGGAACAATCTTAAAATATAAGGGTTAAAAATAAATATTGGCGCGTAATTATGTGACAAAAATACCAAATTTTTGATGAATCTCCTTGATTTTTAATAGAAGCAAAAAATAATTTTTAACCCCTTGAAAAAGTTTGTCACCGTTATGTATAGTTGTAAAAATTATAACGAAGTGTACCTGTCAAATTTTTTGTACATTCGTTTGAACAATCAATAATGGTCGAACAAATTTCTTTTAGCAATTATTTGTGTCATTATTATTGTTTTTGGGAAATTGAAATTTCGTCAATATTCTGCTTTGCGGTTGTCGAAGAAGTTTGAGAAAAGTATAATTAGAAACATAAATTTTGTCAACCCCTTGAGGAGTATAATGTCAAAAAATGTTAAGTAAAAAAATATTTTTAAAACGAAGGAATTGATAATTTTGTCGAATGACGAGGCGAGCAACTTGTTAACGTTTCTGCACAAAAACGACAATTACAAAGTTCTCAATAATTGTAACTGGCTAATTAGTCATTTATCCAAATAGTTTTATCATTTTTATCAGAAATGAATAATGATAATTCTCACCCTGAGCTACGAAGAGAAAACTTCCGGGTTGTTAAGAGAGCGAACGTCGTTCTGGCAAACACTGAATAAAATAGGCAACAAATAGATGTAAAAATGTGAAAAGTTCAAGTATCAACTGCGTAAATTCACGGCTATGGCAGTGTGGCAAGGCGAAGTGAAAAGTTGACCCGTCATTCGGCGCACTGTGCCGAAATGCTTCTATCGGAGAGTTTTGCGAATCGAGAACTCCCGCGAGCCCTGGCCTCTTCGACGAGACCGATTTAGATACAGAAAAGGTCAGCCAGTCGCCAAGTTGCCCGCGCCAATCATCTTCCATTTTTACCCCTTCGCGTCTCGCGACCCCCCTCGCCAATTTTTCCCCCTCTCTTCTCGAATAAATTGCAAACCCTTGTTATCGCGTCCCGCTTTCATTGCCCCATTCCTTTCTCTCTTTGTCCCTCTTACCCTTCTCTGTCTCTCTCGTTCTCTCTCTCTCTCTCTCTCTCTCTCTCTCTCTCTCTCTCTCTCTCTCTCTCTCTCTCTCTCTATTATTTTCTCTCGCTCTCCTATCTTCGTTAATCCTGTTTTAACTGTCAATCCATCATTTTCGTGTACCTTGAAACGTGACAGATGCTCCTTGGCTCGTGCTTCAGCATTGGTCGCGTGTTTAACTAATTCCTCCTTCGTATACGGCAAAACTTCACGATTTTCCCAAATTTCACGTCCATCCGTCCATGGCAATTCCGGCAATTTTCGCGGTTTATCCACATTCTTACAACAATTACCTTCAGCTAAACGGCTGTCACGCTCATCCATGTAATCGATCATCGGTTGATAATAGTTTATACCGCAAGCATAATTCTTTTCGTACACATAGGTCGGATAATGACGCCATTTTGAGACGACGGGCATTTGAGCAAGGGGCATATCACTTGGCATTTTTATAATTTTTATCTTGTTTCAATAGCAGAATATTAAATAATACGTTTTTATGCTTAACTCCACGAGTCGAATTGTAATTATTCTTTTTTATCCCGTTCGTTCGTTCGTTCGCTGATGGACGCCGTTTAATCGTAGATTTATTTATTTTTTCTTCAATTCCGCACTTTATTTTTGTTTTTTAGATAAATTTCATTAGTTTTTCAGTCTTTTGACGTCTCTCTCTCTCTCTCTCTCTCTCTCTCTCTCTCTCTCTCTTTCTCCTCACACACCGATTTCATTAATTATTGAAATGTTTTGACTTCGGCTCACAACTTCGCGTAATTGCAATATATTTTTATTACTTTTACGGAATAACTGCAGTCATTTTTATTTTTTATTTAACCGTGATTTCTAATTCCACGTACAGCCGTCGTCTCGTGGTTATCCATCAACTTTCGCAAGCCGAGTGACGATAAGATGTTCGGGACAAAAAATGAGCCCCATCGAAGCTCTGTCCCATTATTTATGTAGATTTTTGCACGTTCTCGTCGTTGCCCCATTGCTCATCTCGCATCGGGAGCAACCAATCAGCGGTTCTAATAATTAGACCGTGACTTTGCTAGACTATAATAGTCTTATTGACAGGGGCCAACAAATCGAGATTTTAGGTGTCAGTTATATATTCAATCTGATCAAATTGATGAGAGACTCGTCGAGAGATCGATCGTCAGCTTTTGACAGACTTTCGTAGGGTGTGGACGTTTTTTTAAACGATTTTTGCTACGCTTGTTCTTTTCGAATTTTTGAAAAACATTCTTTTCTTTTTTCGTTCGTCATTCCGTGCTTGGAACTTTAGACCCGATGAATTAATAGTGATAAGAGGCACGGTAGGAAATTTTCATAGGTGCACACACACATTTTTACTACTAAAATTAACACTTAAATAATTCCATCATATTTTTCACACGATTAATAAAGGAATCATTAACTGTTTTATCTAAATTTCGGGCTATTCGAAATAGCATCATTTCGTACCATAGGAGAACGGAAATTATGGAAGTATAAAGACGAAAAATTAAGTGAAGTTAAAAGTTTAAAGAGGGATCGAAAAAAATGGCTGGACAGGTGGAATCAATTCTAGAAGCAATGAATCATTAGTGACGCTAATTATAAACGTGACCGAATAAAAATACTTATTGGATGTTGCCGACAACAATGAGTGACTAATACCGTGTTTCATCAGGCTAATAACGAGATGATGCCAAGGATTATTTAACTCGAGTATAACCATCATTTACTAACCTTACTCAATCAATCGAGTGATTAAATTCAGAGGATAAGATTAATTAAAGACGTACCGAATAGCTTCGATCTCTTCGTCCTTCTCGGCAAGACGACGCTCCACTTCATGACGAAGTTGGCTTAATTCGGCAGAGAGTCTCTGCGAACGTTGTTCCTCAACCTTGCGTCCCTGGAAATCGAAATTCAATGCACAATTAGTACCCCCTCATTTGTTATTAATTCATTAAAATTCTTCATCAATTATAAATTACGACGAAATACTTACGGCCTCAGCTTCCTTGTACGCGGCAGCGAGTTCTTCGCGCTCATTCTCGAGGCGACGGAGTTCGAGTTCCAATTCATGGAGTCTACGGTTCATGTCAGCAAGTTGGTTCTTTGCGTCGTTCAGGTCATCTAATGCAATCATTATTAATTCTTGTAATTTGTTTCAAAATGCAAAAGGAATTCTTACTGTTCATTTTTATAAATTAGAATCTAGTCTACATATTTTATCTTTATATTTATCCACTACGTGATCGAACGGTCATGATTTTTGAATGGAACTGTAGTTCGCATCGTTGGAACATGGCAAATATTCTTTTTTTATTTCTAACTATTAAATCTGAGTTCCGAAAAGGACTCTAATCCTTTAATTCTACTTTAAATTAAGTTATTTTTCAAAGGAATTTTTCGAATTATTTTTCTTGACAACTTTCTTTCCAAATTTATAACAATGGCACCGCAACGTCAAGCTGCATAAATTTTCATAGCCTAAAATTTGCCTAAAATCGGCAAAAGTAATACGGGGCCGTACGGAATAAAATAAATTTTGCTGCGCATTTTACCGATGCAAATTTTGTTAATGTTTTTGAGGGATCAAAAAAACATCATTACAATTTTGAGGTTCACGATTGTTTGAACTCTTCAAACAAAAGTGAATTTTTTAAGCGTATCATTTATAATAAGCTTACTAATTATTATTTTAATACTTTCGAGAAAATATAGTCCCAATATTTGCTGCGATTCGATCTCATTTGAAAATTAATTGAAATAAGAACTTAATTTAAAGAGCAAAATGATGAATCAATATTCGCAGTAATAAAAAATACACGAAACAAACGATTCGTACCTCCAAGCTTCTTGTTTTCACGTGCAAGTTGTTCCTTGAGGTCACGAGTTTTCTCCAATTCGGCGTTGCAGCGCATCAATTCCTGTTGTTTGTTGCGAAGATCGCGTTGGCTTTGTTCGTAGAGGGTGACAGTTTCCTCAATACGCGATTTCAATTCGATGTTAACTTTTTCCATGTGTTCGACGCGTTTCTGAAGTTCCCGAGCGGTTGAATTGGCCTTGGAAAAAAAGACGTCAAAATCGGTTTCACGTATTTGAAAAAAAAAAAAAAAAAAGAAAAAAACAAAAAACTGAAATTATCATTGTTACAAAGCCTTCCTTACCTTCTCCAAGTCAATGATAAGAATTTCGACCTCAGATTGCAAACGAGATTTCTGCTTCTCAAGATTGTTTATCTTAACGAGAAGATTCTCGATTTGTTCTTCCTGTTCTTGAATACGACAGCTGTATTTCCGACGCAATTCCTCGACCTGTATTAATTAAACAACCAAATAAATTAATAATACTCTTTTTTAGAGAATCAATGAACGACGAAAATTGGATTTTTCTTAACTACCAATTAATTATACAAAAGAAGGAAAGGGGTTTTGCGAACCTCTTCGGCGCGAGCGTTAGCTTCGGTCTCATACTTGGACCTCCAGATGGAGACCTCACCATTAGCCTTGACCAATTGACGCTCGAGGTCCAAACGAGCCTCCGACTCTTCCTCAAGTTGAACGCGTACCGATTCCAATTCAACTTCAACCTTTAAACGTTTCATAGTATTAGAAATAATTACTTTTATGTTGATATTAACGCGCTAATTTTTTATAATCGATATACGAGTTTTATTATTATTTTCAATCAATATTAGCAATCATAATTATAATGCTGATATGAGCATTATGAGTTTTTTGAGTTTTCTGTTGCGTAATAATTAGGGTAATGAAAATACTTGGGTTAAGAACATGAAAAATCGACATATTTTGTTAATCCTTTGATTTGAGTTTTAAAACTATTATGAGAAATCCTGAAATAATTGGTAAAAGTATGAAAAATTTGATAGGAAAAAAATGCAAAAATTTGTGTAGATTTTTTGTCCTAATTTGTAAGATTATATAAAAAATTACACCTTACGATTAGAGAAAGAGTATGAATTGTGTGGAATTGATATTTTTTTGGCTGACCTGGTGCAAAGATGCTTCGATCATTGCGCGACGACGATCTTCGTCTTCAAGACGACGACGCGAATCCTCCAATTGACTAGCTAGTTGGGTCTTGGTGTAAATTATGCTCTCCATATTAACCTGTGATTATTAAAGAACACTCGGTATATAATAATCAGGTATGAAAAATTTAAGATGATTTTTTCAGGCTTTTTATTCACGAACCTTCAGGTCTTGGACTTCCTTGACCAATTCAATGTTCTCTTGTGAGATACGAGTCTTGTGACTCGTGATGTCGATTATCGTGCGATTCAATTCTTCGATTTTGACATTGAGCTCGGAAACGTGAATCTCCAGTTTCTCGACCGTCTTCAGCGAGAGGGATTTCTCCTTCGTGACATTTTCGAGTTGAGCGAGGAGCTCGTATACTTCTTGTTGAAACTTAGCTTTTTCCTTGTCAGATCTGAAACGTTAATTTTGATTTTTTATTTTTTCAACAGAAAATATAATTAAATGTCTTGGGCGCTCAAAAATGATTAATCCGTGATCAAGTTTTCCAAAATTCTATTTTTTACAGCTCGACTTTTTATTATTTATCAGATGTTAGGTCCAAGATGAACAGAAATATCATAAGAAATATATTTTATCAATATCGAACGAGACAAACTGAATATAGTCATTTTTTTCTGGGAGACCTTTTTTAACGTTGCCATGAATGAATTCGACAATAAATCAGAAAATAATATTGGTAAGGTATTTTTTGACCCACAATTTTTCCGTTTTTCAAATTTGGATTCTTTTTCTTTCAGTAAAAATATGCCTCTTCCGATTGTAACCAAATGCAATATTAGACTTCAATAGTACATTACATGTGGGTCAAATGCAAGGCTAGCAAATTAAATTTCACGACATATCATTTACCCCTTGCACGATCAATGTTTTTCTGGCACCCTGTTCCGGTCAACAAGGTCATAACTCTCCAAAAAATTGTTCATCCAATCAACATATTAGTGAAAAATTCAAAAAAATCACGTATGTCGTTTGATCCATATACCAGAATGTATATATATATATATATAACATAATTCAGTAAAATATGTTCTTAAATATAATGACAAGGTTGATGCATGTAGCGATTCAAATCAGGTCGGGACAAAAATGACGTCGTTGTTTGACTAAGGGGCAATTGTTCACAATTACAGAGATATCATTAAAAATAGTGTTCATTTACCCGACCATATGAATAAATAGCTGCTATCGCGTGTTTCCTCCTCACTCTGAATTATCGGTCATCGAATTCATTTCGACGAAAATAATAATAGACTAAGTTTGGGAAAGATGTATCTAGCATCGCCTAAAGTCATTTTTAACGGTCATCATAACGAGGGATTTCTTCAGAAACTGTTATTCTCCCATTTTCCAGTTATTTTCCATGCGGGCTGTGGTCATGGGTGTCATAGATATCTTATTGTATCTCGTGACAGGTTGCTCGGAAGCACAAAAAGACAGTGAGAACGGGAAGGGGGGGGGGGCGGGGAGGGAGGGAGGGAGGGAGGGAGGGAGAGAACCGTAGATAAAAGAAATTGTTTTTCGCGTTGACGATCCACCCACGCGCTCATGGAAGGTGTAAGGTGTCATACGAGACGATTTCGTGGGCATAGTGGGGATTCGGACCGCGGTCTTCGTGTACTAATATGGCGCGGCAAAGTGCGGGGTTGAGGATTTCTCTCTCTCCTTCTCTCTCTCTCTCTCTCTCTCTCTCTCTCTCTCTCTCTCTCTCTTTCTGTTTCTCGCGACTCGAACGAACGCGGGTTAAAAATAGTCATAAGCCGACGAAGTTGTCGAGAGAGCTCGAAGCAAACGTGAAAGACAGAGACGAACGAATGGAGATCAAAACTCTCGTCGTAAGAGTATATTCGTGTGTAAGTGTGTTAAAGAGAGAGAGAAAGAGAGAGGGAGGGAGGGAGAGAGAGAGAGAGAGAGGAGAGAGAGGGAGAGAGAAAGAGCGAAAAACCGAGAAATACGTATAGGAATTAGAAGTCGGTTGAAGCACCATTTTAACGAGGCTTAAACCGACAAACTCGGTGGTTCACCTCTTCCTACATTGCCTACCCTCCACCCCATACACCCTTCAACAGGTGAACTCTTTTCTCCACCTGTCCAACCGTTTACATTCGCATTTTCATCTTGTTCGGGATCAGCAACCGCTTTCCACAAATGGCAGTCCCTTTTGCGTTGAAAAAAAAAAAAAAAAAAAAAAAAAAAAAAAAAAAAAAAACAGGGTCGAAAAAAGTACGTTAATGAACTTATAAAGCATCTCTACCAGAATCAGAGTTTTGCTTTAAAGTCCAAAAATATGCTGGAGTGCCTTGTGATCTTTTTATTTTCATTCTATTATTACTTTCAGGATATTTATAGTGAATTTTTGCATTACAGAGACGTAATTAGAGGCAGAATTAATTTTTTTTTTTAAATATACGGTAGTTCGTAACGAAATTAAGTTTGCTTCGCCACTTGATAACGTGGATGTACGAATGAAGTCGAAATCAATAAATCTTTCAATAAATTCAAAAAAATATTGAAAGTTCTTGTTTTGAGCTTTTTTAATATCGAGATTTAATCTTGTTTTCGTTTCTGGTTTTGTTCTAAGTTATCCATCGACAAAATCCTAAAGCTTGATTGCGTCTTAAATATGTTTTCTAAGTTTTGCTGCGAGCTTTGGATCGAGAAAAAATCTTGTTGACCTCAACAATGACCGGAAGAATGTTTGTTGATGAGTGGTACACGTCCTTGTAACATTGAAAAAAGAGAATTGGAGCCGGGCAATGCTGAAAATCTCGAACTATGTTTAGAGACCGAGGTTTAGCTTGGAATCCGGCCAGTTCCGTAGGCACAATCGTCAATTTTGATAAAATTTGATTTGTTATTTCCTTGATCTGACTTGGTTGAATAATACTAACCATGTACACTGACAGTTGGCAGAAAAAAAAATTTGTTGTGCATTTTTTTTGTTTATTTATACTGACCTAGCACGGGCCTTTGACAGCTGATCGATCTGATCCTGAAAATCGACCACGATTTCCTGGTGTTTCTTCCGCAGATGGTGAGCGGTTTCCTCGCTCTCGAGATGTACATCTTCGAGAAGCTTACGGAGCTTCAATAGTTCCGTGTCTCGCTTCTTGTTAATCTCAAACTTTAAACGAATAAAAAAATAACTTTAATATAATAACAATTAGACATAAAATAATAGGTATTATAAGGAAATATGTGATATGCAAATGTAATACGTAAGTAATAAATCGTTTCTTCAGATATTTGAAAATGATAAAATGTTGTCGCTTAATTAAACTTATAAAAAATTGAATATTACGCAATTTATAATAAAACTTAATGAATCCTATAACGATTGAATTAGACCAATACAATCTTTATTGTATTGATATAACTCATTCGTGAAGATTGCAAGGAAATTTCACCGTTGTAACTTTGAATTGATAATTAATTTATAATTATTCTTACCTGAGATTCGGCGCCACCCTCGGCCTCTTCAAGGCGTTCGGACAGCTGAATTACTTGCACGCTTAAATCAGCGCGCTCACGTTCGATCTATAAGATAAAAATGAAATCATCTGTAAATATGAATTCAAATATCCAGCTCTAAAAAAATTGACAACAGTCAATTTAACTAACCAATTAACTTTATTCTATGTAAGCAATTTCGTAGTCTTCAAAAATCTAGAGACGCGGCAGAGTCTCTACGCCAAGTATTAAGGTAAAGTTAAAAGTCGCAAGTCAAATCTCCCCGCGTATTTTATCTATACTCGAGAATGGGCTCTTTATAATTCGGAATTTAGACGTTTCTCAAATATAAACTTTAAACTTCTAGTTTTGAGGCTTTCATGGCCATTATTGTTACAATAGTTTATGGCTTCCGGATGGATGCCGTGTAGAGTTTCAGCGTATTGCCGACGTTTCGCAAATGTTACAGTTTGCATCATAAGGGCTGAGAGCTGCGATACTGAAGCTCCCTGGTCTCAGGTAGTCTTTATATACGCATGATCATCGTTCCGGATGACTGCACCAGCCAATCAGAGTTTTTGATTGATCAGCTGGTCAATTAAAAAAAAAAACTTTAAACTATTTGCATCGTTCAAACTATGCTGCGCTTTCTCTAATCAGTTTTTCCGTTTATTGTTGCAAAATCAATTTGAAAATTGTTTTTGAGTTTCTGTGTAATTATTGTTATCAAGGTTTTCGAGTTAAATTATTTATATTCTTTGAATATATTGCAATTCCAAGTAGGATTTTATTTATTTAAGTTTCACTGAGCTCATGATGAATGGGATCTTGAAACCGACCATTGGCCATACACAATGCGTATTTTCGTAATGACTTTGAGACTTTGAAGTCATCAAATTGTCATATTTTTCGTGAGGAAAAAACATCTCTAAGTTTGACAACAAAATTCCAATAACTATAGCTGATCACATATATAGTCTGACGTCACAGAGATGATGTGCCTCTCTCGCACATCGGGAATAGCGAACGATCTAATTTGGGACTACCGGCCTCTATATTCGTAGCTTTATTCATATTACAAACGATGTGTTTATATCTGTATCTCGTGTGTTATGCTAAAACGTACGTATATATAAGGGATGATTCAACATCTATGAAAAAAAAGCTGGCGCATCCTTTTCTCTCATCGTAAAAATTAATGCTGGATCTTTAATTTTTTTTTTTTAACAATTTTTCGATTTTTTCGGATACGAAAAAGCCGTTGATTTTCGTGCGGCGCAAAATCGTGTTTATTCAAGCTGGGGCGAGAGTTTATATGGAATGCATAGAGAAGAGGAGAGAAGCTTTAAGCTCGTTTCTCTCTCGTCGTCTAGAGCTCGAAGATCCCCAAAATAGAAGCGACGTGAGAGCTGGACATTTCGACCTAGTGGCTATATCCCTCTTTTCCCTCTGCTCCCTTCCCCCTCACCCCAACTCACCGTCTTTGCCGCTCAATCCACTATTCGCCGTCTCTTTTCCTACGCCAGGAGAACCTCGAGCGAGGAGAGCTCCGCTTTTCTTACACAATATTCGGATTCCTCCCGTTATATTATCCCCGTTAAAACGCAATTCCAAAAATAATTTTGCCCCGTTTACTCTGGAGAGTTTACGAGTCTTTCGAGCTTTTTCCCTCACGCCCCAAACCGACAGCATTCTTCCATCTTTTACATTCACCGAGCAAACTTTCGCGGATTTCGATATGTCGTTGCGAATATTGAAAAAATTAAGGTTGCCCTGATTTACCAAAAATTTTATACTCTAAATTTGAAAGTATTCGTGATTTATTCCTTGGAAATATTATTTTTGAAACTCACCCTCTGACGCAATTCTCTCTCGGACTCCAAATCATCCTGAAGCAGGCGAATTTTGTCCTGTAACGATAAACACCATATTCTCGTAACTTGTATCATTTTTTTCTCTTCTCCGTCGGTTTTAGCCTCGTCATCAGTCTCATTTTAAACAAGCCTTGATTCATAGCTTTACGTAATCGTTGACAAAAATATACCCCGGGACGGGAGTTTCTCGCGATTGGAGGATTTCAATTTGGGTAAACAAAAAGTAAGAAAAAGATTTATGAATATGAATCATGTGCATAATAATTTGTTAATAGAAAAATTACTTTTTCGAAAAACTCGAATGGCAATCGTAGTTTTTTTTTTTTTTTATAACTATTTGAATAAATGCTCAAAGCTGTGGCATAACTGTATTACGATTCGCAATAAATTGTGGTTCAGATAAACAATAATTTTTTATCATATATATATATTATCAAGATTCATGGATCAGAAGATAAATGAGTAATTTGCAAAATGCAAGGGTTGTCAATTTATTTTGATTATTTGTGCGATTGTAAAAACTGGTTATTCGTTTGAGTTTTTTCCCCTCTTTGACTCTCGAGTTGAAGACATGCATTTTAAAGGGCTTTCTTGCACTCATTGTTAGAAGAGGAGGAGGAGGAGAGTATACAAAAGAAAAATGGCAGATGTCTTAATACGTCATTGGGGAGCAGGGCGCCACAAAGTGACGAGATAAACGTTTTGGTACATAGCCATTGCAAATAACGTAGTATCAAACACACACGCACACGCACACATACACACACACACGCGCGTATTGCTGGTGCGATCTTCTCAGGGGAGGGCCAACCAGAGATATTCATCCGGCCGACTATTTTCGTACCGAGCTATTCTGTTAGCTACATTGCATCGTCCGAGGTCTTCACTTTCGTTCCTTCTATACGCATATACGTTGGCACTAACATCCCTTATGGTCACTGAACTTTCGTATCGCGTCACTCAATCCGGACCACATTAAAGAATCTCGGAGAATTTGTTTGCGAAAAAAGCCAACGAACAAAAAAGGTCAATAAATTTTTTAGCACCGACGATTTTTGCACCTCTCGATGATATTGTCCGCAATTTTTCACTTTGTCCTTCGTCCTTCTCCGAAAATCCATTTTCTCATTCATTTTGCAGCGTATTTCACTTTTTTCCACTATGTAACGAAGCCATTTTCCTTTTACTTTGACAAGGTTTTTTTTTTTTTGATGAACGATTTATGATATTAGTTTGTCGGAGGATTAATGGGTGATTGGCGTGTCATGAAATGAGGAATAATAGAGAATGAACGAAAAAAAAAAAACGTACCTCGAGCCTGGAGAGAGCGGTCAGGTCGGCGCTGTACTCGATGCTGACGTCGGCCGATCCTCCACCCCCGCTTGAGCGGTAAGTGTACTTGGATGATTTCGCTTGATGCACCGCTGAAGACGACATTTTTTCCTGTTTCTCCTCGATCCTCGCTCGTTTTTACCTTTCCTCGTATCCTATCGTTGATTTTTTCTTTTCACCAGAGGACTTTCCCTCCTCCGTCAAAATTCTCCTCGTGACTGTCGCGCGATCCGTTCGGTGGTTGAATATTTATTTTTTGTTTTTTGTTTTTTTTTTAAACGACCACGATGGATGCCGGCGTTGTCGATC
Organism: Rhimphoctona megacephalus; assembly: GCA_963989365.1. NCBI lineage: Eukaryota > Metazoa > Arthropoda > Insecta > Hymenoptera > Ichneumonidae > Rhimphoctona > Rhimphoctona megacephalus. The sequence goes on from OZ022420.1 coordinate 25,320,601, forward strand.
ACACGAGGGTTGGCGAGAAATAACAAAAAAAAAAATTCAAATTACATATACGCCGACACGATGTGAACTCCGGGCCTTGATGAAATGAGGCAAAAGCTGTTCGCGTTTCAGTTTATCAATTACCCGAGATATGGAGTGTGTATCTGTCCGTGTGGATACAAAGTAAAAAATATATAGAGAAAGAAATGAGAGAGTGAGAGAGTCGAATAAAAAGAGAAAGAGAGTGAGAGAGAGAGAGAGAACGACTGGTTAGGGTAGGTGAGAGTTTGCTAGTCGTGGTTTTTCGTCTTGGCTATCGTATAACGAGTCGTCTCTTCTTCTGGGTTTCGGAGCCGACCAGCGCCCTACTCGTAGTGCGCGACCAGTCGTCGTTCGTATGGCGCGCACCGGTAAGACCCATGCCCACCGTCGAAAACGATCATCCACGCAAGCGCGTTAGATCCTCGCTCACTAAATCTCATTCTACCCCCCCACGGTACCAAAATCTTGGGGGCTATAGCCATTAAAACTTTGCCACCAACGAGAAACAGAAAAAGACACGCACAACGAGAAACGTTTATGTGACTTTGCCTCAATTCTCGATAAGATTGTCGTCCTCGTCATCGACTCGCGCCACTTACACCACGAGGACATCCCTCTGTATTGTCGATCGTCCACACACTCGACCTCGCCTACGCGAACATACCGAAAAAAACAAATTTACGTTTTTTCAAATTGATACTTATTTTTGTCACCCGGAGTACGCTCGAATCGAAAGAATTTCTTAGTAAAATAACCCTTGTAAAAGTTTAGATTTTTTTTTTATTTCTAGCTAGACAACTCGGGTATTCGTCATGATTGATCAGATTTATCAAGCCTCTCGTAGTATAAACTATTTTATATTTCATTGAGTTTTCTAACGCTTCTAGATTTTGTTTTCATCGAATAGTTTTTTCTGAAAATAGAATCGAATTTCAATTTTTTTTTATAATTACATTCCCTCTTTCTCTATTGTTCTTTGTTTAAGTAAAGAATTTCATTCATAAAAAACTTCTTGTTCAATTTGGGTAATTCCTTCTAGAATTGATATACAAATTTTTTTTCAAAAAGGATTCCAACTTTTTTTTTGCATTTTTAATTGCTCACGATTATTTATTTCAATGCTAACGAAATTTCTTTTATCCTAGAAGAATGTTGAACATTTTTTTCATCGCCGGTAGTGAACAGATTTAAGAGAAAGGAATACTCAGCATTGACAATGAAGACTCGACGACAAAGCGTATTAGGATCGAGGGTCGATTCTGGCATTGGCATTTTGGGAACACCGAACATTTTTGCCAAGTTTAGATGACTCGAGGAGTACGAGAAGGAAGCGAAAGATGGGACAAAATCATCGTTTCAATATATATACGTATTATACTCATGCGCGAGGAATGTGTCTCGCCACGAGAGGGCTATGATCGATGGCACTATTTTCGCACTCATTCTCTCGATCTCTTCATTTTCCATCCAGCAGGTCATTTCATTTTAGCCGAAGCTTTTCTGTCACTTGCGAACGTGACCGAATATTTCTCATGATTTACTATTAAATTTTCAAATAAATACATTTCATATCTTTTCAGCGAAAAGTAATTCTGTATAAAGCTTCTTCGTGACGTTTGGGAAAGGATCAGGCAAAATGGAACCCCTATGGGACTTATGAAAGATTGAATTCGATGTAAACCTAATTGTAAATATTGATGTTTATTGAATTTATTTAGTAAGCTTTTCTTAAGTTTTTTAATCGTTTGATATTGCTAGTTAGTTTTCTGAATTCAGCTGAAAGTGCGTGTGTGCCACATTTTTATCTCTATCTCATGTAATTTGGTATATCACGATTAATATTAGTTCGAATAGAAAATTCCTGATTGTGGAAATTTGTAAATTGGTAAATTGGGTCTGTAATGCATTGAAATTTTGGAAAATATCAACAAAGAAACTAGTCATAAATAATTAAACGAAAGACGAAATAGATAACTCGCAAATGATAGATTTACGATGCCTTAAACAAGAGATTTTGGGATCGAAATTCTTTATCGTTTAGTGTAATACTAATTACAATATACCAAAGAAATTGTGTAAGAAAAAGTGTGCTACATCCTCCATTTCCTACGTAAACATAATAATTATTCAGGTGCTTTTGATTAGTGAAATGCAAATGAATACTCAATCACTCGTGTGAGTGCAATTTTCATGAAAAATAATCGTAAAGGATAATACAAAAAAAGGGCTCAAAACAACATGAAAACATGACAAATGGCCGACATCAATCAATCAGTTAATCATCAGTACATCAATTAGTTTATTTCTGTCAAAGAGAAAATCACATGGAGCTTCTTGACTATTTTTTTTTTAGGATTGCCCCCATTTCTGTAGTGTTGCTTAAGCTCCAGTTAGGTCTCCCTGTGTTTCTGAAACTCCAGAAGGCCACAGCCTTTTTTTACCTTTTTATTTTCACTACGTGTTTCGTAAAATACAACAAACAAAGTGAAGACGAGGAGGAAGGAAAGATGTAGGATAAAATTCGACCTTCGCGAGGGTGGATCGTGGCTGTGGAGAAAATTCGCAAGGGGTTAAGAGAATGTTTGTAAACAAAAGTGACGTGGAAATTTTCGTATTGACCTAACGGGTAAGAGCTGATTGACGGGGTTTGTCAGAGAGGACACTGAGGATACATCGAATGCACACGCAGTCCATACGCGTTCTGGTATGCACTCGAGACTTGCATAGCTATAGGTCACGAGTGTTTTAAGGGGGAAAAGAGGTTTTGGAAGGGAGAGGGGGAGGAAGGAGGGTCTGAAATTTTTCATCGTGAAACTACTAGTTTTCGCTAGATTTTCATTCGGCCTCCCACCTCGCCCCACTACCATCGAGTGTCTATAAAAGGTCGCCGGTCGGTGGTGGGCAAAGATTCTCTGCTGGTTCCTAGCTAGAGCAGCGCTCTCCAAGTAATTTGAGATTGGCCCCCTTCCTCATTTTGTACCACCCCTCTATTCTCTCTCTCTCTCTCTCTCTCTCTTTCTCTCTCTATCACACTCCCACATCCTCTCTTGTTTTCCCTTCCTCTTTTCCTCGTTGGTACTCTTCCACCTCCTCTTCATCTTCTTCCTCATCATCCTCTTCGTTCCTCCGAGCGAACGATATGGCGGAGAGGTCTCGTACTCTTCATGCGCCCGTGGCTCGCCCTGGCAGAGAATTTCAAGCATCATCATCGTCGACGACCGAGAGGAGAGTACCAGAATAACTTTACTCTCTCGTTCTCGGTGCTTTAGTACGGTCTCCACGGAGTCTCAAGCTCAAACGACATAGGCAAAAAGACAGACTCCTGTTGGCCAAAGACAATGGTGATTAGTTCACTCGAAAGCTGAGGGGGAACTAAAAAAAAGATAGAAATGTAGTTATTGGCACACTTCTTTTTTCGAATACGATTGTCTGAGAATGAAGGCTAATTGGTAAAGAGATTGAAACGCTTGTTTCACTCTTTGCTTTCCTCAGAAAGAGAAAGAGACACGCAGAAATGTGCCAATGATTGAACCTTACCATTGAGACTGCTAAACCCTGTAAAATGGCGAACTACCGTCTCAAACTGTCTCAAGAATCACCGTAAATACGTTCTAGCGTTAGAACTATAACACACGGAAGTTCCTTTGCATTCGATGCGTGTTGTAGACACGCAACCATACAACTAACGTATGCTGACAACTTACTTGACTATAAGGATCTCCTAGCTTTAAGGGCGTACAATCGTGTCCAAAACGTACAAATGTAATAAAAGTTATATGGAGTATATTTTAAAGATGTCAATGATTTATTATCGATTCAATAAATTACAAACATCTAGAAAATAATACATTATTACCGATTTTCTTAAGAGAATATTTATTGCACGCATTTGATTAAGTTTAATTTTATATGATTAAAATTCAATAACTATGATACTCAACAATGCAGAAAATAGCACTAGCTTGAACGATTTTAACAGAGGTCATTTTTCTTTGTCTAGTTTTTCAAATGTATATGGAGCTTTATTGGTTCTTTATTAAAATATAATAATTCAACAACTTATTAAATATAATACATTAACAGATTAAAACCGACATCAATGAAAAAATTGTATTCAGCTTGAATAGCTAGGTAGCTTTACTTTGGAGTAACATAGTAAATTTTAAGGTCATTTGAAACTTATTCAAGTTAATTGATATTGAATAACGATGTTTGGAGAAGAAAATCGGTTCGCCCCATCGGGGTCAATAGACTGTAAAACATTATGGGACCTTTGCTATTTAATGCTTTCACGTTCGCTGCTAACCAATATTGTGCTGACACAACATGCAGCATTACCAAATTTCCATAGAGATATTACGGTGCCAATCACGCCAGCTATTATACGAAGTTATTCGGATTGCTTCATCTTTGACTTGAAATTTTGCAATGAATTAATTCGGTATCGTGTGCTTTTGTATATCATGGTATCGATCACTGATGATCGGTATACCAATGAGAATTAAAAGTTTACGACGACATAAACATCGTAAAATTCGAAGACAGGCTACAAAGCGTCAAGTGAAATTTACAATTTTTGGAATTTCACTTCATACTATAAGATTTCCGGTAAAATGTTTTCAAATTATTTTTTATACAAATGACGTATTTGATTTATAATAGATTTCATATAATCTATAATGTGTAATTTTTGTTAATGGCACTTTCGGTACGACCTCCTTTTGATTGATGAAACGATTTTTGGGTATGACTGTAGTGTGAGTATATCCTTAAAGAATATCTGCAAAGAGATGGAGGGGGAGAGAATGAGAGTTCATCCCTCTTAGACGTGTTAGTCTTTCCATCACGTTCTTCAAATCTCTGCCTCGTCTCTCGATTCAATAGGCTCTGTCGACGTTTTCTCAGCTCTATATACGTTCTCATGTCCTAACGGGATTTCTCTCGCACTGCCTCATCTTCGCTTCTCCTCCGACTCTCGTGAAGAATCTCTTATTGTTACGTCGAAGCTGCATATGTGGAGTTTGCGCGGTACACAAACGCGCATACATACAAAAGCGGGCCTTGAAAACATTCAAGTGCGTAAGCCAAGTAGTCACGGGCTTCGACTCGGTTATAGACCGCCGAAGAGCCACTCTTCAAGTTCTATTCCCAACCGTACCAATTTGATATACCTATCTTTACAACCTATTTCATTATCTTAATGGTCCTCGATTTTATTCCATTTCCAAAGAACCGTTTGACAGGTATTTTCATTGATTTTCTTTTTCCAGATTCCAAAACTCGTTTAAAGGGACGAATAATTTTGCTTTGGTCAGGTTGGCCTAATTCTCTAAATATATACCACTCCCAACACTCTCTTTCTCTCTTTCTCTCTATCCACATCGAGCTACTGTACTCGCTCGAATCTTGACTCATCCGACGTTGCGAGTGTTTATAAACAGCATCTTTTTTACTTCGAGACCATTGCAATTCTTAATTCAATCGCCATCCTCCTAATTTTACAAATACATTCAACGAGAAAACATCCAAATATTTTGCCTTCTTTATACATGCCCCGTTCTATCTCGGGTGTCACGAAGAATGAAGAAACCGAAAGAGAAAAAACAAAAACTGTGTCTCCGCGTTCTCCCGGAAGACTCGGGGGACTTGGCAACGAGTATCCACCGACGATAAAATTGTCCTGGCTCATCTCGACTGGCGAGAGACAATTATGCATAACTCCAGAAATACAGGAAATATAATTGTGTGTGCGTATTATATGTATGTGTATATATATATATATATATATATTGGATACGCGGTTTTTCATTAGAAAGAAAGAAAGAGGGATAGAGAGAGGAAGAAAGAGAGCATGACTTACTATTGAGCAAGACTGAAATTGAGTCACGATGTTAAATTCGTTCCGAAAGAAAGTCAGCGAAAGATTTTCCCAACTTCTAATAATATTTTATAACACCGTCTTGATACTTCATGACTAGGCGAATCTATTTTTAATCTCCTCGAATCATAGCGAATGAGGTACGTATGTGCTTTCATCCCCGTAGTATCCTATGCATCAGAGAGCCGATTTATATCTCGAAAAGAAGGGGACGTTAAGATAATATTTAAATTTATTCAAATCTCACATTATGACTCATCTATATTTCAACAAATTCACGATATATAAAATAAATATACCATTTTGTTCGTTCGATATTTTGTGTGGGCTAGAATAACCATAAAAAATCGAAAAAAATTAGCCCATACACTCAGAATTTTTACCCAATCCGTTCCTCCGTGAGAACGGTTTGAAAAATAAAAAAAAGACCGAAAACCGTCATATTCGAGTATATAAGAGTGCGGCAGGGCTCGCGCAAGTTTTCTTTTAATACTTGGCGTTCACTTTCCTTCACCGTTTCAATACAAATCAAACGCATATTTCAATTTCTCAGGATCCTTATATTATCCATTTTTCAATATTGACGGAAAAAGTTCATAATGAATATTTACATATTGTTATGATTGTGAATGTATGTATATACTAACGATTACTCGTGGGATTGCTCGCGTATTAGAAAAAAAAAATTGATTTGATTTTTTTAAATCCTATTTGTCCATTGGTTACAGAGTTATAAGGTAACAAACCCAAAAAAAATCTTCCGGACTTATAATATTAGTTAAGAAGTTAGGATTATAAATTATTCGATGAGAAATGTTTTATACAAAACAGAATTTTTCTAATAATACGAAAATAGTTTCAGACAACACTTGTTACATTTATTTTATGTTATGCAGGAAATTTTTTCTTCCCGTTTTTTCCCTCGTGTCAATTTAATGCTTGGCTTGCCACATAAATTAAATAATTCTTATTAATTCTTTCTTGCGAATAAAATGAAGTGGCATGTTTATGTTTTACTTGAGTTTATGTATTCCTAAGTGGATTGAAAAGTTTTCATATTTCGGTAGGTATGAAGCTCTTAATTAAGGTTACTCTGGGTGAGAATTCGTTTTCCCGTACACGCCCGGGCTCGTTATATACGAGAGATGCATCTCATATACGCGTGCGACGAACCACGGAAGAGCACCAACTGTTGCTCGCTGATATTTTTATTGCATCCCACACAAGATATATTTATATACCTCTCGGTGTCTCTCGGTTATATCGAGAACGAAATATTTCTGGTTGAATAAAGTCACGCTCTTCAGAAGCGAAAGGTGGAGAAAAAAGTAGATGATATGACACGAAGAACTTTCCGGGCCGAATATTTTTCTACTGTAATGATATCCATCCGATTAGACACGAAGTGAATATCGCGAACTACCCTATATCGAATTAATAACAGGTCATCAGTTAAAGCAATGTTATTAATTTATCCACAGTGCAAATAGCATCTCACTTAATAAATGTCTAAATTTCGATCCTTTGGAGACGATTCGAGCACCGAAGTATCTCATTCGCACCTGTTTACGAAGCGTTAATGTATGCAACGGAAATAACAAGTCTAGAATCACTAAAGTGCTTTTATTTATCGCGCAGTTCAGCAAATATTCTAATTTAAGTGATTAGAACTTGGCTCGATCAAGAGAGAATCACTTAACATATTTTTCTCATTAATTCGCAAAATATAATTTACATTTGACGAAAGCAAAAGTTGATATACTTTCGAAACATGAAAAAATAAGAGTTAATATAAAAGTTAACTAGTTATTTCCGTTAACATAACGAAAGTAGAAAGCAATTAATCAAACAGGAGTAAATGTTAAAAAGTTTATATGGAATTAAGTAAATATTGGTTCAATAAAAGCTTAGTGCAAAATACTGTATTAACAAATGTTAGTGTCTCGTCCTGCTCTCATTAATTTTCAAAACAGAAGTGATTGATAACCGGTTCTGTAAGAAATTCGGTGTCCTCCAGAATAAAAAAATTGTTCCTAACTATTCAGAATTCCTGTAAAATTATCATGGATGTCTACGTTTATTAATTATTTTTTCTGTATTATATATTTGTGAGAATGATGAAGAATTCATCAAAGTGGTGCTATCTGGCGAACACATCGTAAAAGCTGTTGCTTTGAACGTAAAGACCAGACGGTAACATGAAAAAGTTAGTGGATCGTTAATCCGGTGAATGACGAGCAAATATAAATTATTATCTACAGATATACGGCTAGTGTTTGTATTTAAACTCGTTTTGTTACGACAGAGAAGGAGTACCGCATGATGGAGAGCTCTTACAGTCTCTACGAGTTTCAACGCCATCTAGCAGAGCTTTGAAGAACATTATGAAAACAGTCGTGCTTCCGGACAAAGTCGAATAAGCTTCTTACACTCAAAGAGTTTGGGGGTTCTCTGTTACGTTCACCACCTAGCGGCAAGCTTCCGTATTAATATCTCGTCTTCCTCTTCAGCTGAATGAGACACTTACCCGATCGGTATTGTTCTATAAACTTTCATACGTGAATCGTATATCAAATTATAAAAAAATCAACAATGTAACAAAAAAGCATCCTTAAGTCTAGGTTTTAATTATTTTATGAAGACATATTTTAATTCCTGTTAATGAAGGAGTTTGTTCGAATACTCTATCTCGAAAGCTCACTTCGCCTAACTAGCGATATTATCTGCTTTGAAGGAGTGTATAAGCGAGCTTTAGAATTGAGAGAAACGATTTAACTACCCCGCTGGCTGACCTCGTTTCCATATCAAAGACGAGTTCAGCTTCCGCGTACACCGTTACGCTCTCTATAGTTTGGCAAAGTTTGGCAAGTCCAGATCATTTTCAACGGGTTTATGAAATACTACATAGACAGATCTGGAACCACGACTCGAGGTTACTTTGAACTTTAGTTTGATACTATGAATTGGACTCTCGGTTAGGTGCTTCATACTAGTCATTTTCGTACAATAATTTACTATATTTCTATGATTATAACTTTATTATAATAATTGGGGAAGGTCGGAGCAAAAGTCGATATAATTTTACATTTCTTTTTTTTACTATCAAACGACTGGCAATGAACGTAAGTGCCATTGAATCATTGATACATGATATTTTAGAGAATGATATTCTATCGATGTTAAAAATTCTAATTACTAGCAATATTCCAATTAGCTTGCAACGATTCTTTCTTATTTGAAAATATGATCATAGAGAAAATTTTTCATTTATTTCTACACTGATTTTTCAGAATAAAAATGTTCTGATGATTTATTAATGTTGTTAAGAATTCATTTCACCTATCACAGTAAGAAATTTCATTTCGTTGATTCGACGAAATCATTCAATTAACCTGTAAAGGGACAGAAAGCCTAAATATAGGCGCGACCCATGATCAGTACTTTGTACATACATATATGGTAGATACTATTTTTGGCAATTTTTATAGGGACCCATCAAACCCGGCCCTCTGAAGGTTAAATATATTTTATACAATGAATGCGTAATTGAAGAACTGAATCCTTTATCTGACGATGAAAAAAATGTTCAGATCTACTGCATTATTTAGTAAAACAGGCAGCGATCATTCAAGTAATTATATGACGTCCTCGAATAAACGTTCAGGATACTTTATTGTGTTGTTAGTTAGCTCAAGTAAATCTTGATTGATTAAACTACATTCATTTTACAGCGTACTGATGAGGTGATACGAGTTGATTTGATTAGTTTGATATTACGTTTGGCTCTTTAAATTGGACTCTCAGGTACTTGCTTGGTACTAGTCAATTTTGAAGGAAGTTTAATTATTTACTATAATGCTGCATGTTTTTTTTTACACTGCGCTTAATCACATTTCAGGATATATCTTAAAATTATTACTTCAATTATTATAAAATAAGATTCAAATGAATTTCATCATTGTATGGAATTTTAATTTAGAAATATTAATTAAGATTATAACAATTAGATTTGTTTTTTCGATTGGAAATCATAATCACCAATGCAAATCTTCTATTACATTGTATTTTATTTTTTCAAAATGGATATCTAGCGATGATTTATCCATTTTTGTAAGGCAGCACACTAATGTGGAGAGTCGACAAAAATTTAAAATATACAAGTCTTTACAATTAGGTCGATATTATTTCATAATAACTAAGAGTATGTTGACTTTATGATATATTATGTTTTCGATTGTATCGAAAAGTGTATGATTTACTATAATCGAGTACATTTTTTAATTGCATCCTAGGTCATAGGTTAAAAAAATATTTTTACTATAATTATAAAATGTAACCTAAAATACAATTATTTTTGTTTAGTTGTCAGAATATAATTCTACGTGCATTTCATACGAGAAAAATATATAATCAGAAAACAGACTTTATCCATAGCGTATATTCATTTTTTATTGTATTATACGTTGAATAACATAATAGATCATATGAATCACTATAATCAAGTATGTATTTCCAAACAAATGATATTGAATGATATACATTTTTTTAAAATTTCGAATATAATTATAAAATATAGCCCGCGCGAGCATCCGAGCTTCGCACTCCAGCCGTGGCGTGGCGCAACGCCAAAATCTTTTTCATAAACGATGCATAGTCCGCGTGGGCATATGATCGCTTGCGTGTAAAATATTTATGTCAGAAACAGAAACCGTTTGATAATATTGGAATTGAAAACGGTTTCAGCGATGGTTTGGAGAGACTAAACAATCAATTCCGAATTGCTTCAATAAGTCTTCAAGTTTGGTAAAATAACCGTATTCATTGAAACAGTGTGGGAAACGCTCCAAAGTCATATCTGCCTACCCAGAGTCTTCGCTACACTATTCCTTCTAATGAAGGGGTACGTATATAGAAATGTATTTTCACTTATATCAAAAAATATATTTTTACCTATATTTAAACCTTTGAAGTATACATTTTTCCTTACGTGCAATCGACTTGAAATTTAATACTCGGAGGTTTTTAAGGTCGCTGATTACGAATCTGCACTCAAAATTTAGAAATCTAAGATGGCGGATCCAATATGGCGGACCAAAAATACAAAAAGTCGTTTGATGAAAGTGAAAGTTGGTACTCGGGGGATTTTGGGGTCGCTGATTAAGAATTTGCACTCAAAATTTGAAAAGCCAAAATGGCGGATCTAATATGGCGGACCAAAAATGTAAAAAGTCGTTTGATGAAAGTGAAAGTTGGTACTTGTGGTTTTTTGGGGTCACTTATTACGAATTTGTGGTCAAACTTCCGATATACAAAATGGTGGATTCAATATGGTGGCTCGCATCCGAAAAGCAATGCTGATCCAATGTAAAACAGTATATGGATATTTCTAGAGTCACTGATTGCGAATTCCATCGGACACAGCGGACAAAACTGGAGAAATCGTTGGCTCCAAGGAGATTTTACAGGCAAGAGTAAAGTATACAAACGTGCTGCATGAAACTCAGAAAATGGAACCTCTATGTTTGTCCAGAAAGTACCGCTCTCAGTCAAATCCGGAGACATGAACGAGGACGTGGCTGTTGTTGTCCCCATTGCTTTATTCTTTTCGTTTTTATTTTGTTTGATTTTTTCAATTTTTGAGTTTTTTACTATACCACATTTAGAACTTATAAGCGAATGACGGATTACAGCAAGAAATATGTAACGAGGGAAAGATCTGGAAATCATACAAAAATGAAAAATTTCGAAAATTGAAAAAGAAAAAAAAAGAAAAAACGGAGACAACAACCGCTACGTCTTCGTTCGTATCTCTAGATTTCTCTGAGAACGGTACTTTCCGGGGAAAATAGGAGATTCACTTTCCTGAGACGTATTTTGTATATCTTACTATCGTCTGAAAATCTTACGTCAAATCATTCATTTTTTAGGTTTTCTTCCGTTATGTTAGATGGAATTCGCAATCAGTGACTCAAAAAATATTCATATACCGATTTTACATTGGACAAGCATTGTTTTTCGGATGTGAGTCATTGTATTGGATCCGCCATTTATTATTTTGGAAATTTGACCACGGATTCGTAATGACCAACACCAAAAACCTCAAAGTACCAATTTTCAATTTCATCAAACGACTTTTTGCATTTTCGGTCCGCCATATTGGATCCGCCATCTTGAATTTCCATATTTTGAGTGTAAATTCGTAATCGGTGACCTCAAAAACCTCCGAGTATCAACTTTCACTTTCCCCAAACGACTTTTCGCCTTTTTGGGTCCGCCATATTGAATTTGCCATTTTTTAATTTGGATTCACATACAACGACTCGGAAACCTACTTTTCACCTATCTTTTGGTTATGGTTTACTTACTAGATTAGACACAATTACGATTATTGTGTAAAAAAGTCGTTTTTTGCACTTCTTTTATTTGCAACACCGGCTACATGAAAAATAAATACAACCTGAAAGGGCCGGAAAGCATAAATATAGGTGCGACCCATGATCGGTACTTTGCATATAACAGATATGGGATATACAGTGGCGTGTAAAAGTTTCGGGCCGACCTATTTTTTTCCAGTTAATTGATAAAATATTTTATTTCTCTACTCGTGCATTGTTCAAAATATTCAAGAGAGTTAGAATGAAGGTAACAACGTCGTATATTATATTTAATTATGGCGTATTGTTCGTGTACTACGTGGAATGACTTTGGTCGGTGTGCAAAAGTATCGGGCCACTATATCGCCGCGGCTTCGTACGCACGGTTTGTTTACATTTTTTTCCTCATTAGTTTCAAAACATGTCCTACAATGGAAAATCAGTCTTAGCATTCATGTAACAGATACTGAAGAAAAACTACAGTAATGTTGATTAGGTTATAAGGATTCCAAATACAATAAAAAAATGTTGGGTCAACGACTTATGCAAAAAGATATTTTCTTACTACCTCGGTCGAAAGTACGTACTTTCGGCCCCGGTTCCACGGCAGAAAGTCTCACTTTTGTGTCGTGGTCATACTACATGCGCGCCATCTAGAATAGCGGGAGTAAAAACTCAATTGCGTGCACTGGCACTCAATATATGACAAGATCCCCACTAGACTCGGCCGTCGGACCTGGAAGAAGGTAGACGTGGTTTTGTGCTCCCACGGGCGACTGAGAAGTTTTCCGTGTTTTTAACAAAGTTGACAAAAATGTGCTGCAATATACAGCAATGAATAATAAATAACAATAAGTTTTGTGAGTGTGATATAGATAAATAGTCAATAAATTATAACATTACTATGTAGTCATAAAGCATGCAATATATTCAAAGTAATGATTACTTTAAAAAAATGACTATTAATACATAAGCTATAACAGATATAGTAACCTCAGCTGTTATAAAATAAGTTTTGTAATTGCGATATAAATAAATAGTCATGTCTAAACATAAAAACAATTTCTTTAATTTAAGTGTATTGATACCTTCATTTATAGATGCATTTGATTTGATGCCTGCCCCCGACCAGCAGCACTCGCTTCGCTCGTGCCGCAAATGTCGGGGCAGGCATCAATATCTTCAATACACACATGTCATTGTTCCGTACTTTCGACCAGGCAGCAAGAAAAATAGTATACACTACACGGGCAGAAAGTTTGAGAGCCCTGAACTGCGCGCCATCGTGCTCTCGGCTTCGCCTCGAGCACGATGGCGCGCAGTGCAGGAATCTCAAACTTTCTGCCCTTGTAGTGTAATATACTATTAATGTTAAAATATCGATATACTTGAAGTTCCGACTGGTTTCACGACCATCACGGTCGTGAAATCTGTCGGATCTTCAAGTATATCAACATTTTAATATTAAATATCTTTTTGCACAAGGCGTTGAACCCACATTTTTTTATTGTATTTGGAATCCTTATAACCTAATCAACGTTATTGTAGTTTTTCTTCGGTATCTGTTGTATGAATGCGAAGATATCACTTGATACAAGTCTTTTGAGGGTGAATTTTCCATAAGCCCTGTGTTAAAAATTGTAACTTTGTTAACCCACTTGATTATTTTCCATAGAATTATGAAGAATGTGAATTTGAACAATGGGATGCGGAGATGATACGTTCGTTTCGGGCGAGAAGATGATTGGAAGAAACCCTCGTAGCTTCCGTCGGTGGACTCGCGCAAGGTAAGCATATAAGGTATGTTAATGTTGATTTGATTTGATTTTTTTTAAAATCAAATTCTTGTTTTTTTTTCTTTTTCTAGGGTCCGTGATGCGGTGAAATCATTCGCTCATTTTCTTGGGGATGGAGATGACGAAACTAGAGTCACCCTAACGACGCTTGAGATTGATCGGAATTCTCTGGACGACCATCGTCGGTGGCTTCTTGCAAGCTCTGCCCTCGGGATCACATGTAGGCGTAGGTATTTCGATTATTTTCGATGCGACGCGAGCTCCTGTAATCGGGTTAGTAGGTCGCGTAATTAACCGTTTACAAATTATTTCGTTAGACGCATTTTCCTTCAGGGGTATGATCGCGATCTTACACCAAGCTGAAGTTTTCCTATTTTTTTTGTAGGCGTACGGTTTCGGAGCGACTTCATCCGCGTTCGGTCTGCCTATAGAAGGGTTTTCGACTGGCAGATCTGTAAGAGCAACAGGGACGCTCAGAGGAGACGTAAACGGTGCGACTTCCAACCCGATATCGCCCTTCTCGTTGGCAGGATTCCCCGTAGGAGGATTTTCGAGGGACGAACTTGGTGACCGAAGTGCGGTGAAAGGAACCACCCAACAGGTTTTCTCTTTCGTAGGGGTCCATGTCAAAGGCCGGAAGTCAGTGTTACGGACTAACAAAACTGACCTACTACGCCTGTCCACGTTGGCAATGTGGACCTCCACTCTTGTGGCTAGAGCGCATTTGCGCGGTATGAGGCGGTTACGCCTCCTTTGTTTCCTGTCTTCCTTCGGCATACGGGAAGGGATTGCAAGAAAGGGAAGCAAATAAATGTATATACACAGAGATAGAGGAGAAGGCCACAATTAAATTTATTTCTGGGTCAAGTGAACAATTTTTAGATGGTATGCTTATTCCATAATAATTAGCGATTCTAATAAAATAATAAAGGCTTAAGCTAAAAAGGATTCCGAGCGGGAATCTTACGCGTATAGATTAAAAAAAATAAAGAAAGAGGTGCCAAGGGTTTGCCCTGGTAAACGAAAACAAAAAACCACAAAGACTCGAGAATTATCGAGTAAAAAACAGAAAAAACGCACACGAGGAAAAATAAGGGTCTCAAGAATTATTGAAGGGAAACATAATAATAATAATAAACCAAGAAATATAGATACGAATAGACTATAATAGAAATAGAAACGAACTCGACTTTACGAGCTCCACTCGTATGTACGGTCGTCGAACACCAAGATTGTAGTGTATTTAGGAGAAATTAGTAGCTGGTAATCGGTTTTCTATACTATTTTTTACAAATAAATAGATAATATTTATTTTATTTTTTCAGAAATAAAGACATATCGACGGAAAATAATTGTATGATAGGAAGTGGCGTATAACAAGTACCCGGGAGATGATTATCATTATGGATGAATTTATTTTAGGTGGGTAATTTGGGAGGACGGGGCCGCAAGTGATCACGCGGTGTTCCCTGCTGATTCTCTTCGCTGTTGGTACTTGGAGTTGCTTCGTGGTTGTTCATTACCGCTGGATCGGATTTATGGGTCCCGACTTTCCGGGGCCTTCCTCTATGGCGTGGTCTCGCTAGTGAATTCTGCGGTGGTCTGTTGTTTAACAGTTCGAGTTGAGGTTCCATTGAGTCAGCCTTTAAGTTAGACATATTCTCTTTAGTCTTTGAAATATTTGTTTATTTGAAATCAGCCCCGGTTATGGGCGTATCTTTACTCGAAACAAATATTCCGTTTTGGTTGTACACTCTTTTGAGCAGAAGTTGTGCTTCCACTCAGCGAGAAAGCAGATCCGTTATGATCAAGATGAATCTTTTTCCTCTTCCTGATTTGCGGTGAAATCATTCAATGAAATCATGAAATCATTCGCTCATTTTCTTGGGGATGGAGGTGATGAAACTAGTCACCTCAACGACGCTTGAGATTGATCGGAATTCTCTGGACGACCATCGTTGGCGGCTTCTTGCGAACTCTACCCTCGGGATCACATGTAGGCGTAGGTATTTCGATTATTTTCGATGCGACGCGAGCTCCTGTAGTCGGTTTGGTAGGTCGTGTAACTAACCGTTTACAAATTATTTCGTTTAACGCATTTCCCTTCAGGGGTACGATCGCGATCTTAAACCGAGCTGAAGTTTTCCTATTTTTTTTTGTAGGCGCACGGTTTCGGAGCGACTTCATCCGCGTTCGGTCTGCCTATAGAAGGGTTTTCGTCTGGCGGATCTCTAGAAGCAACATGGACGCTCAGAGGAGACGTAAGTGGTGCGACTTCCAACCCGATATCGCCCTCCTCGTTGGCAGGATTCCCCGTAGGAGGATTTTCGAGGGGCGAACTTGGTGACGAAGGTGCAGTGAAAGGAACCACCCAACGGGTTTTATCTTTCGTAGGGCTCCATGTCACAGGCCGGAAATCAGTGTCACGGACTGACAAAACTGCCCTACTACGCCTGTCCACGTTGGCAATGTGGACCTCCACTCTTGTGGCTAGAGCGCATTTGCGCGTCATGAGGCGCTCACGCCTCCTTTGTTTCCTGTCTTCCTTCGGCATATGGGAAGGTATTGCAAGAAAGGGAAGCAAATAAATGTATATATAGAGAGATAGAGGAGAAGGCCACAATTAAATTTATTTCGGTGTCAAGTGAACTATTTTTAGATGGTATGCTTATTCCGCAATAATTAGTGATTCTAATAAAATAATAAAGGCTTAAGCTAAAAAGGATTCCGAGCGGGAATCTTACGCGTATAGATAAAAAAAAAATAATAAAGAAAGAGGTGCCAAGGGTTTGCTCTGGTAAGCGAAAATAAAAAACCACAAAGACTCGACAATTATCGAGTAAAAAAAAGAAAAAACGCACACGAGGAAAAATAAGGGCCTCAATAATTATTGAGGGGAAAAATAATAATAATAATAAACTAAGAAAATAGAAACGAACTCGACTTTACGAACTCCACTCATATGGACGGTCGGCCTTCGCGGCGTAGAAGACCAAGAGTGTTGTGTATTTAGGAGAAATTGATAGCTGGAAATCTGTTTTAACATATGATGGGGAAGCTAGTAAACCGGTCAGCCTTTACGGCGTAAAACGTTATAGTTCGCTCGTGGATCTTTCGGCCTTCTCGGCGTAGAGGATCGGAGCTGTGCTCGTATGGTCGGTCGGCCTTCGCGGCGTAGAAGACCAAGAGCAAGTGGTGAAGTAAAATTTATTACTGAAAATTGGTATTAGGTTATGACGGGGAAGCTAGTAAACCGGTCAGCCTTTGCGGCGTAAAAGGTTGTATGTAGCTCGCTCGTAGATCTTTCGGCCTTCTCGGCGTAGAGGATCGGAGCTGTGCTCGTATGGTCAGTCGGCCTTCGCGGCGTAGAAGACCAAGAGCAAGTGGCAAAATTTGTCGCTCTGCACCGATATTTATACCCAGCAGCGGCGAGCGCCGAGCTCTCCCCACCAGCGACCGCGCATGCGCGAACCACCGTTCAGTGGGGGATAGCCCTCGTGGTAACGTGGGGGTGATACCCAACTATTGATCTCTGTTGGTATATCACCATTGAGGTAGATAATTGTAAAAAAATTTAATACACCGAATAAACTAATTTGTTTACATATTTTGGACAATAGTAATATTTTGTTTGCAATCGTTTGGGAAACTTTTGCGCATGTTTATGATAAATTAAATTGATAATAATTACTTATGATCGACTTTGACATTTGGGAAAGTCAAAATTTTATTCGCGAACGTTTGAGAAACGTTTACGCACTTTTAGGAATAATTAATTTTTTCATGATTATTTATGATTAACCCTAAATATTTAGGAATGTCGACATTTTGTGTGCGAACATTCGGGAAACATTTGCGCACATTAAGGAATAATATTTTTTTTTAATAATTATTTAAGATTAACTCAAAAACATTTAGGAATGTTGTAGAACATTAGGGAAAGTTAAAGAACAATGCAAAAGGCTCGTATTGAATTCTAAGCGTAAGGATTAATCACTACCTAGCCAAAAATTGCATAAATGCTGTGAAAAAAGCTGAGACAAGTACATTTACGCCCCCCAAATAGTCGTTCCAGTTAATCCCCTCCACCACCCGGCGCTAAAATACCGATTCCCACAAAAATTTACAAAAACCCTTCTAAAGTCGTTCATGCAAAGATCTCTCCGTACAAAAATCCTTTTTAAAAACCTACTCATTATACAAAGTTTTATGGGTAACCGCTCTCATTATCTTATAAAATTAAGTCAAATTGTACAGAGGCGATAATTTCATTTTCGTAAATGTTGTGAGTTCACAAAAAGTTGATAAATAAATAGAGATCTTCTAAAGTATACATGGCCAAGTACGTGGGATTTTATTATGTTTATAAAATTTCCAATTATGTTCATATGCCATTTCTTTAATTAATGCTTTATTACAACGAATTATTATCCTATGACTTGGAACTACAAGGGCTTTCAAAGAAAAAAAATACAGAATTGCATTAGCCTGCATGAGCTTGAACGCTGCCACACTCTCATTTGTAGTATTTGTAGTATAGTTTTATTGGTAACAAATTGATAAAAGTTTATTAACGTACGTAGAGCGGATACGCTCAGAGTACTTGTTCGGCCCGAAAATTTTTCAACTAGTCAGCTAAAAATATGCTTTTTTGTTCACGGCAAATTTTTCAACCACTCCGAACATTCGGATCTCCTGATGCAGATTCGAATCTTACCCGCCTTGGAATGCAATCAATTGATAACCGCTCTTATATGGCAGGCTTATTCCGTTTTGTAAAACCTGTTGTAGTAAAAACGAGTATAAAAGTGCGTGTAAATGGTACCGAATTACTTTTTCCGGGTGTACATACCGTTTAGACGCTCTGTAACTCCAGTTTTCCCCCGGATGTTACAAAACTGGAATAAACCTGCCGTGTAATAATGTGAGATATGCTCCACATGAACATCAATTCATCGATAACAATTTGTTAAAGGAAAGGAAGATAATTTGGGATACAAAACAATCCGCATATTGTGATTCAAAATTAACTGTGCTTACTTTACTAGTTAAGGCCAAAATGTGTGGTAGATTAATGTTGACTTATGTGACAAATTTTATGAAAAATTTTCGGACCGGACAAGTACTCTGTGTGTATCCGCTTTACGTACGATAGTAAACTTTTATCAATTTGTTACCAATAAAACTATACTACAAATACTACCAATGAGAGTGTGGCAGCGTTCAAGCTCATGCAGGCTAATACAATTCTGTATTTTTTTCTTTGAAAGCCCTTGTAGTTCCAAGTCATAGGATAATAATTCTTTGTAATAAAGCATTAATTGGAGAAATGGCATATGAATATAATTGGAGATTTTATAAACATAATAAAATCCCACGTACTTGTATATTTTTTTTTTATTTTGAAAACAAAATTCATTTTTTTGAATTTAAGAATAAAAATATGAAAAAATATCTCTCCACGATGGGGCTGGTCTCAAAAATCATTTAATTGGTCAAGGTTTTTTTTGTGAATTTGTTGAAATAAATCAAAAGTGTCCAACATCTTAAATTTAATGACTTTTTGCGTAAACATTTAAAAAAACATAGGGGACGATTTTCAATCATTATTTCGTAATTTTTTCCAAAAGTCTGTTAAAAACCTACATTTAAAAAAAAAAAGTTCATTTTGATCCAAATCGATTGGAAAAAAATGAAACTTCTATTCAAAATAAGAAAAAAAAAATATAAGGAAAAGGCTGGCCACTATGAGACTGGTCTCAAAAATTATATAATTGGTCTAAGTTTTTTTGTGAATTTTTTGAGAAAAATGTAAATGCGCAAACATCTTAAAAGCACAGTTTTTTTGCTTTAAATTGCTTAAAATTGAGAAGAAATACGGAATACAAATATTAATTATATTCTTTTGTATTTTTTTTCTAACAGTACGATCAAAAACCAACCGTTCTAAAAAAAGAAGTTCGATTTGGTCGATTTTTGAGAGAGTTACAGTAATTTGAAGAAAAAAACCTTGAATTTTGAAAAAAAATTATATCTCACAAGTGTATGGACAAAAAAATCAGAAAAATATCAAGAGAGCTTATTTCAATGGGTCATACAACATATACAATTTTCAGCCAAATCAAAGAATGGAAGGGTCTGACGTAGGTGGTCGATTTGGCGTGGAATGCCCCATATATAAGTTACTTTAACCAAAACTGAAACTGACCACGATCTTTATAACCTCACGACAAAGATATTAAATATTCACCGAATACGAGTTTATCATACACCATTCTCTTAGTTATCAAAAAAACGAAGAGAATGGTCTCTAAATAAACCTTATTATTGCATTCGAGGAATATTTTATGATAAAAGAGAAAAGGGATCGTTTTCGATTCTGTTGTAGAATTTACGTTCGGAAAAAAAAGTAGGGGTTAGGTTTAATAAATAAAATGATTTATTTAGGCACTGTTTAATAGTTTGTTATCACACTTTATTTTCCCACTATCACTCTTCTATCCATAATAATAAAAGTCACTCTTTACTCGTCTATCTATCTATCTATAAACGCCACTCTAACCAAAAGTTCAAATTGACCGCGATCTTTATAACCTCACGATTCTTTTAAGAAAGATATTGGTCAGCTGTCATATACCACGAGATATTCCAAAAAATCACGAACGACAGTTTAATCAATATAGTTATAGTATTATTAGTATTACTAGACAGAATGTTACCAGTATCACCAGAACAGCGACTTCGGAAAAAACATGAGCATCAAAAGGTGTGCGAAAAATCTGTCAAAAAAAAGAACACTTTTTTGATGCAACGAAAAAATGAAAAATTAATATCTCTCAAAAGCTTTAAGCTACAGCAAAGTTCCAATTACTCATAATCGAAAGAAAAAAAAAAAAAAAAAAATGTGAAATTGCAACATACTTCAAAGTTGTCCGATTAATTAAATATTGGAGGAACAATTTTCAAAGAAATTCGAAAACAATTGGAAACGCGGTGCTCGGTGTAAGAGTGTCTCTTGTAGCGTTGATTCGCCTTTTTAAATGTACTTGTCTCGAGTCACTATCACGACTCTTGATTATTACGAATAACTCGAGAATTTACTAATTAATTCCACTAAACTCTTAATTTTCTACTTATTTTGTATAATCTTTGGAGATTATAAGGTATGGAAAGTATTTAACGCGAGTAATATACTTTCGTTTAGTAATATTAATTAATAACCTTTTTCTTGTTATTTTCAGGTATGAGGACCTTCGGTGGGTAAACTATAGTGAGTATTTACATTTATATACATTTTTGGGTCATTTTTTAATAACTTTCATGTTTTGCAGGTATGGGACGCTTCCACACTGTTAAAGGTAAGTTTGAAATTTTTCTATACCCTTTTTTACAAATAAATAGCTAATATTTATTTTATTTTTCAGAAATAAAGACATATCGACGGAAAATAGTTGTATGCCAGGAAGAGGCGTACAACAACTTTAACCATTTTTATCTCTCTTATTTAGTCGTTGACCTTACCTGACACTTTGTATACGTGAATATAGGTAATTTATCTATGATATATTTAAAAATTATAATATTTTTTTCCGTTGGTGAGACGTTCGTGATGGAGCCTCCTTAACTCTTTGCGGTATAGCGTAACACTGGCGTTATACCTATTTCAAATCGGATTTTGATGGTTTGAAGGTGTTTTTTACCGAAATATGACGGTTGTAAATGCATTTTGATGTTTTTAGGACATCAATAACTACTAAAAAACACCTTTTAACCTTTAGAGGGCCGGGGTTTGAGGAGTTAGAAGTTCTCATAAAAATTGCCTAAAATGGTCGGGTATATCCCATATCTGTTATATCCAAAGTACCGATCATGGGTCGCACCTATATTTAGGCTTTTCGGCCCTTCACAGGTTAAGTTTTTATTTTTCATGTAGCCGGTGTCGCAAATAAAAGAATTCCAAAAAACGACTTTTTTACACAATAAATGTAATTGTGTCTAATCTAGTAAGTAAACCGCAACCGAAAGATAGGTAATAAGTAGGTTTCCGAGTCATTGCATGCGAATCCAAATTAAAAAAATGGCAAATTCAATATAGCGGGCCCAAAAAGGCGAAAAGTCGTTTGATGAAAGTGAAAGTTGTTGCTCGGAAATTTTTGGGGTCACTGATTATGAATCTACACTCAAAATTTGGAAATTCAAGATGGCGGATCCAATATGGCGGACCAAAAATACAAAAAGTCGTTTGATAAAAGTGAAAGTTGGTACTCGGGGGTTTTTGGGGTCACTGATTACGAATCTACACTCAAAATTTGGAAATTCAAGATGGCGGATCCAATATGGCGGACCAAAAATGGAAAAAGTCGTTTGATGAAAGTGAAAGCTGGTACTTTGAGGTTTTTGGGGTTGGTTATTACGAATCCGTGGTAAAATTTCCAAAATATTAAATGGCGGATCCAATACGGTGACTCACATCCGAAAAATAATGCGTATCCAATGTAAAATTGGTATATGAATATTTTTGAAAGCACTGATTGAGAATTCCATCTAACACAACGAACGAAAACCTATAAAATGAATGATTCGACGCAAGTTTTTCAGACGAGAGTAAGATATACAAAATACGACTCAAGAAAGTGAAACCCCTATTTTCCCCAGAAAGTACCGCTGTCAGAGAAATCCAGAGACACGAACGAGGGCGTGGCGGTTGTTGTCTCCATTTTTTCAATTTTTTTCTTTTTTGGTTTCTTTTTTCAATTTTCGAAATTCTTAATTTTTATATGATTTCCAGATCTGAATGTGACTCATGTTCGTACCTGACTTCTCTTATCAATTTCGTGAATTTTTTTTTTTTAATGGTAGCCTGAAACTTCCTGGCTTCCTGAAGAAAAACTGACTTGAAAAAGGCCCTGAAAAGTGATTTTTTTTTTAAAGCCATTAGTGCGGAATCATTGTCATATATGAATAAATTGAAGTCAGTGACTACGTTTACACGGCACGCTTATTCCGATTTTGCAACACCCGATGTAGTAAAAACCCGTGTTGAAGTTCGTGTAAACGGTACCGGATTAGTTATTAGGGGTGTAAAGTACCGTTTACACGCACTTTAATACCGGTTTTCACTACATCGGGTATTACAAAACCGGAATAAGCGTGGCGTGTAAACGTAGTCAGTGCCAAACAAATTAAATAGAAACGCTATCTCCGATCGACAATTCGTAAGTATAATAGTTCGTAGTTAAAAGTTTCAGTATTTATACTTATCAAATTGTTTTTCGCAGACTTCAATTTTTTTTTATACAACAATGATTCGGCAGTATTGGCTTGAGAAATATTTTTTTTTTTTACTTTTTAGGACTTTCTTTGATATCGGTTTTATTGTTAAGAAGTATTTATTTTTCGCTTTTCAGTTGTCTTCACTCAAAGAAAATTATTTCAAAAAACATGTTATGCTCTTTAAAATATCCTTTTTAATATACGAAACGATTTGATCAATAATATATTATAATTCTACATTGTTTAGAAATAAAAAATAAAAAATTCAAATTCTAGCCGGACATATATTGTTTATAAAAATATTGAATTTCTCATCAGATCGTGTAGAAATTAATATAGGGTGGTTATCTCGAGAGTTTTTTCTGTAAAACAAAAAAAGATAAATTCAAATCGGTGAACTTTATAAAAAGTTATGCGTGAATATACATACAAAAACAGAAGGAATAGGTCAAATTGAGAATCTTCTCCTTTTTTGAAATCGGTTAAAGAACTTGTTTAAACAAAAACTTTCCCGACTGCGAAATAGTATACTGAAAGTTTTTTTGAAAATTAATAAAAAGTACACAATTAAGAAAAAAGCAACAAAAAAACTAATAAAGTTAAATAAAAACCCAATGTAATCAATGAAAATAATTCACTTGGTAAGTGTAACTCCCTTACAATTTCATTTTTCTGGCCGGTAAAGTCTACAAGGAAATAAAAAAAAAGTAGTTATAGCACCTAATATGAATTGACTAAAAAAAGTATGTGGCCAATAATCATGATCAGATATAGGGGATGTCACGAGATATCTCTAAAATCGTGAACAAAAGATGGAGGAGACGTTTCTCCTTTATTAATTTTTGTAATAAACAGAGACGCGACGAGCTCATGCTCTCTATATCTGTTTCTATCTCGTTTGCCATGCGTAGCTATGTCTTGCCTCGCGAGTGCACGTACAGGGTGTCTATACACTCGCCAGGGTCCACTTGGTGCGCACGTGTAGTTATCTCATTGTTATTTGCACTGTCTCTCGCCAAAAGTGTGAGACCGTGCTCAAAACATGACGTGGATCATCGTATTCTGCAGATCGTACATCGTACGATCCGCGGAACGGATCCACGAGACACCATGGGAACATTTGTCGTCGGACCGAAGTTTTTCCGATTTGCCAAAAAACTGTGGGACAGAGATTTTGTTCACGTATCAAAAAACCCCACCGGGATGGCAGCTCCTCGAGCTTTTACCATTTCTGTGGCGGGTAAGAAGATTCAGTTCCAACTAGACTATGGTTGATTTCTGGGGTTGGACAAGGCTCCGGACCGAAGCCATCCTCGTGGCGGTATAATAAGTCCCGGTTAGTTATCAGGCGGACTCGCATAGAGACATAAGTCTTCGGTTCGTAAACTCGTGTCGTTCGAATACCAAGTTGTTCCTCGGGTTTCCAATTCCAAAGGCTTGGAATAATATTCGGGTCGTGAGCATTCCAAGGTGTCCATAATTCCACCATCACGAGTGTTTTAAGGGGCCAGTCCACTTTGGAGCCACGAAAGAAGGCTATTTTCGCGATTTTTTTGTGAGGATTTTATAAAAGATATGAATATAAAAGTTGTTGGGCTTGATAAATAAAGTCTTGAAATACATAAAAAAAAAATTTAATTCATTTTTATTCATTTTTAAGTACAAAAATTATAGTTTAAGATAACGCCTCAAAAATAGGTGGGCTAGGTAGCTCCATCACAACTCGGCAACGGCTTGTCTGAAACAAAAAAATCAAAGTCCATTAGATTCAGTATGATACCAGCTACAAAATGACCCTCGGATATAGAGTTTTATCAAAAAATAAAAAAATGGCAGATGAAAAAGGAAAAAAGTAAAAAAAAACGCGTTTTTTTCGCAGTTTTTCACAAAAAAAGAGTAAAAATCAAAATTTTAAAACCACCGAGGGTCATCTTGTTGCGAATCATGTTTACAATATGTGGTTCAAATTTCAAGAAAATCGGTTTATTAGTTTTAGAGATGCGATGGAGCTAGATTTTGAAAACGTTGTTTCGAGAAAAACGTGTTTGAGCGCGCTATACGCTCAGGTAGACGAAATGAGGTCCTGACGTTCAGGTAAAAAAAAAAAAAAAAATACTTAGAGAGCTCGGATTTCCATAAAATTTTGACATAATATTTCTGAATACTTTCGAAAACTTTTCGAAAAAATTTTTGAATTTTTTCGAAAACGATGTACTTTCGAAAACAGTAAAAAAAATCGATTTTTTGAAATTTTCAAAGTGGACTGGCCCCTTAAGTGTTCGGTAGTGTGGTGGCTCACGCAGGGTCAAGTCAGTCTCCGACTAGGACACAAATTATACCTAAATTTCTTTTCAAAATTCTGAAATATCATTTTTATTAGTGTTATAAAAGTTTCTAATCAACACACATTTCGAATTCAAAGTGAAGGTTCAAATAATTACTTTCTCGTTTGTTTTTCGTTTCTTCTCATCACCGTATAACTTCAAAACAGTACAAGAGTGATTCGCGGAGTACGTTGTCCCCGCGTTGTATGTATATCTGTACATTGTATGTGTCTGTGCGAGTTGTCTCGAAATACCATTTTCATGATTTTTCCAATTTCGCAGGAAAGAGGACACAAAAACTATTCGAGCAGTCGACCCAAACCAAAAGTCTTAGTTTTAGCTCGAGTGTATTGCTAACCATCCGAAATGAACTAAAAACATTGATGAAAACATTGTGATCAAATTTTACGACACAAAGGTAAAAATTGTCTCCTAAATCCGTACTCTTTCGTCCAAGCTCGCAAATTTTTGGGTTTACTCACTTTTTTCTAAATTTTTCTAGATCATCGACTATAAAAATGTACGTCAATTAAAATTTTTCTGGTTTTCTTGTTTCAGGTCAAAATTACGACTCCATTTTTCCTGCCGATTGGCATACTCACTAGCGAAGTGCTTCAATGGTTCAAGTGCAACTATGTTTGCTAAAATGTAAAATGAAAATGATTGAAAATGTTAAAAAGAAAGAAAACTGTGAAAATACTCGAAAATCACTTTTTCATACAGATCACAGAGGTCAGAGAGGTGTTTTGGGAATAGATTTATGAACCACAGCGATTGCAGTAGACAATTTGAATAAATTGTTGTAAGTGTTTAACTGAGGTTCGAATTCGGAACCTGCGGCATACGGATACGATGTACTGAACCAACTGCTCTCACACGAAATTGATATCATAATGATTAAGACGAGATAAAAATAAATGGTCATATTGTTGGGAACATTTCTTTCAATTTCATGAAATTAAAAAAATATTAATCGTCAGTATTACAGTTAATTTTGTGCTCCTTTTAGTTACAAATAATGAACACTACAGTAAATCATTATTTTATTCTATTTTACATTTTCGATATGGATCGATAGAAAATTATCGAGCGCTGATTTGTTAATTCTCTCAATAATAAGAAAAAAATGCATTTTTCCATCTACGTGATGAAATGATGCAAGGCAACTTCTGAAAAAAAATGTACATAGTTGTCGCGATGGGGAAACATTTTTCCTAACGACCGAACGCCTCTCTGGAGGTTTCTCAGCGAGATCCATTGAATTGATTGATATATGTATATCAGGCGATAGAGCCGATCTCTCGTCGCAAAACTCGGTGAAATATATCGGCGAGACGATGAGGAGGATGAACAAGAAAGAAGGTGAAATGAATGTTGGAGAATATAAAGAGGAGAGTATAGCATGAGCGAGATAGTGCGAGAGATTGAAGTTATTCTTAAAATAGGTTCTCGGCAAACCAAGAGCGTTCTCTCTCGTTGCGAGAGAAATACGTCCAAGCGAGAAGCGCGGTATATATTGGTCGAAGTGGAAAGTAAAGAGGGGAATATGTGCCCGAAAGAAGAAAAGAGAAGAGAGAGAGAGAGAGAGAGAGAGAGAGAGAGAGAGAGAGAGAGAGAGAGAGAGAGAGAGAGAGAAGGTGAAAAAGCTTTCAAGAGTGAGAGACGACGCGTGTTTGGTGGGCGCAAATGAAATAGGAAGCAGTAGAAGACGAAGAAGAAGAAGATGAAGAGTGAGACGTAAGTGTGGTAGGCTCGTGGACCCCAGCATCGCGACTACTGTTACTCTTCGGGGTCCGAGCTTCGTTCGATACGGCCGGCGCTTTCAAAGCGCAATATTTGCGGTCGCGCGCTTTTTCCTTTATCGTTGTACACTATTCCCCTCATTTCTCACCTCTACTTCTATCCCATATATCTCGAAATGCTCCAAAAGCCTGTACACATACACCTGAATCGAGTCGGTTGTTTGTTCACTCTCTGCGATAGTTTTCTTACACGTAGTGAACCAAGAGATCCGCGCAACTTGTGTGTATATGAAAATCACGGATTTTGTTGAAGGCAAGCAACGTAACAACGTTTAGTGCGACGAGGGTGAAAAACTTAACGGGGGATTTTCGACAATGACATCCTACAGGAGTTATGTAAGTTTAGTGTTTTTGTCTTGATGAAAATGATAAAAGATAAAAAATTGCACAAATAATATTATATTTAGACATAATATTCTAGTTTTGATTATTGTCACTAAAATTCTCCACAAACACTACACGAAACTCTGCTTGGCATTCATCCGGAAGGATTAAGTAAATATAATATTATTGTATTCGTGACAGGCTTTCCGAGGCTCTGATTTCTTTTGTGAGCTGTGAAAAGAGATTACGGAAGCTTATCTATAAAAATTGAAATCCGGTAATAAATTGTTCAATTTTATTTGACAATTATTAGCAGCTCCTGGAAGTGTGCTGATGTGGTTTTATCCTTCAAATATAAAATATCATTTACAATAATGAAAATTGCGTTTTAATACCATTAACTATTGAATAAAAACTTTGAAGTAGCTTTTTTTAAACGCCACTGATTGGTATACCTATTTTAATGAAAACCGTTCCTTTTTCATGGCTATTGTTTTAAACTACCACAATTTAAACAAATAATTTCCGATGACTTATATTAACGAAAAATCAGTATATTATTGCCATTATTATTTAAAATTATTGACTACTTTTCATAAGCGATTTGATTTTCTCCAGTTCCTACTAAATTATTGGTATCTAAATCTTATTAGTATCTATTGAAATCGCCACCAATGAATTTTATTATGCAAAGATGTTACTCGGTTTTCAATGATTGTATCAGACAACTATTGCTAATTATACGAAAAGTAATTAATTAACTGAATTAATAATTGTGTAACTATTATTCGGCAAGAGGCCTAAAGTTAATTAACGTTCAAATTTTAGTAGTAGAGAAATATCAGATGTCCATTATTTTTTTTTCGTCTTTCCTATTTACGTGTCTGACGTATACGCGGTTGGTTTGGTCAAAGGCCCGATCTACCGTCAGGCGGAGCAGTGACCGCTGTTACTACTAGATCGTCGCGCTTTCGCAGCTTACTCCAAGTAGATAGAGTCCGTGCTGATTCGGCCGAGCACGACATTGTATCAAAACTATGTACACACAAACATCAAGAGCGTTACGTGCTTCATAATTTCACAGAGCAAATAATTACACTCAAGTTTCTCACCGCTATACTCTCAGTTAGATATATAACCTTGACATTCAACTATGAAATTATGTGAGTTTCTCCATACGTGGAATATAATTCTGCGCTAAAAGAATTACACTCGGAAAATTGTTGTGAAAGTTAAACGAATAAAGAGAAAACACGAAATTTCGCAAATTATTATTGAACGAAATTTTCATTTTGATGAAAATAAAACAAAATTTCTTTTTATCATATGACATTTTGCTGAACAACTAAAAATTTATCAAAAATACGTTTTTGATATAATGCATTTTCAAATCCATTAACAAGAAAATTTTTCTCTGTATCTAGAAAACTTTGCAGAACTACACACAAATGGTATTGTTTGTAATATATTCCAACATAACTTTTTCCAGGCAAGTTGAAAACTTACATATGTCACAAATTTTGACATCTTTCAAATTGAAAAAAAATCGCATTATTGTCCATTAATCGAATTTTCAATCCACATTTCATTGTATTTATTATTGTAATGTGTACCGTGAATTTAATTGTGAAATTTACTTTTCAATTCTCCCCATGTAAAACTAGTCTCTATCTGTGCTCGCACAAAACAAAGAAAAACGTTGCAGGAACTGGGTAAAAAAATATGGGTATTATTCGTTGGAAAATAGGAAATTTTTGAACCGGATTTTATTGATACAAAAATTATAAAACAAGTTTCGTAAAAACAGTGGTCTTAAAATTATAACTTCTATTGATTGATTTCGATTAGTGATTTTGTAAACATGATTTTTTATACTATATCCATTTCTGCAGGTAGAAAGTTTTTATGACCCATTATATTAATTACATATCATATTTTCAAAAACTCTGTATTTTCATATTAAATTTTACTGTTGAACACCACGTGTCACCCACAATTAAAAATGCTTGTCAATACTTAGTTTTCAATTATAAATATATTGAATTGATAGGAAATGAATATGTTTATTTTATTATTGGGAATTTTGCAAAACTGACATTCATAATGAACTTGTAAATAAACCGTTTTTATAGTAATTGCTAATAAATAAAAAAAATTGCTGAAAATCATACAATTTCTATAATTTAGTTGAAGAGGTGATTTTTTAAATTGCGTTTCACACGAAGAAAATGGCATCGGGAATTAGAAAAAATTCGGTAAAAAGAGAGAATAAAGTACGAAAATATCGTGGGCTCGTGAACAATTTTCATCGCTCTAGGAGACAAGGAGAAAGCTTCGCGAGAGCATGAAAACGGATGGTTGTATATCCGTACGAATAGCAGAATTAGCCGGGTCTTCCCCAGGCCTCGAGTGAAATACATACGCGGCGCCGGGCACATCCATCTCTTGTGCTGTTGGGTACACGTCGTTGTCTGGCTTTATGTAAACGGGGTCGCTTCTCGAAACGTTTTGGATACACCAGCCAGACTTATAGACTGGGATCCGAAATCTTTTACTCTTGTGCGTTACACGATATATACAATACATGAATGTTCAGACGAACGAACCATTTATGCAAAGTCTAATGTTTCAGTGCTTCACGAAATCGATCAATCGTATGAAAAACAAACATAATAATAAGGAGAGAAGACAAACGTTTAAATAAAAAGTAAACAAATATTTTGTCATCATTGCGATACTGAATCAATGGATAGTATACAAACAAAATCGAATAATCCAGAGTAACGTTAGAGACTCGAAAAATGAGTCTATATAAAAAGATTTTTTGAAGTAAACCGTGATTTACAATTAGATGAAAGAATACATTATTATTGCTTAAATTGAATTCATTCAATATCATTGGCAAAAAGTATCGAAGTTCCTTTCCAAACAGAGGCGCTTTTTATTCAGGGGCAATCGTTTTGATATCCGAGCTGTTGACTAAGGAGAGTGAGAGAGATATGGTGAATTTTATCTGGCAGACTCTCTGTGATGTATAACACAGTACAGTATCGAGAGTTACAACATCGATCTCTCCTAGGCTGTGCGTCTCCAAATGACCTTTCGACCATTAATCATAATATACACTATATATTCGTTCGTCGAATATGATAGACGATCCCCTCCGTTCACACGATATCATCGATCCTCTTCGATGTCATGGGGTAAGCGCGCAGGATTTGGCGAAACATCGCCCCAAGACGAGAGCCAGCTTTTCGTGTTTTGAATTTGAAATTCTTTCTCAACACGCCGTATCATGTACATGTGTCGTTCCATCAATTATTGATAAAGAAATATATAAAAAAAAAAAAATAACATGTCTCGTGTAAATTTTTCGGTATATTCCCTACAATTCGCCTACTTGGGAGAAGGAAAAAAAAATATTTGCACGAATATTTCTTCCAAAGAAATGTTAACATTATAAATAGTAATAATATGAATAATTTTAGTGAATCTGGTGGTATCGTTGATAAATTCAGACCGATAATATACTAATACGAATTACTCGTTATTAGAACCATGAGAAGTACGAAATCGTGCTTATGTTCGTATAGCTCTTCACAGTCTTCGAGTGTAGGATAAATTTAGGATCACGCGCCACGTGCTCATGATTTCTATTACTTTTGCATACACTCATGTTTTTCCCGACGTTTTATACATATAAATATCTACCCCATTCGCAAATTCCTCATGCACACATGCACGGCTCGATTTAAACATCAGTTATGGAAAATAAGTGACGTCACAAGCAAACAAAATTAGACCCCAAAATACTCAATATAATGCAGGAATATCATTATTTCCGTGTCCTAAAAAACATAATAGACGGTTGAAAAAATCTCATGTCCGCAGTAGCGGTACTTCCAATTTCGTTAAATTTCATTGTAGTATGGATTTGATCATTTTTTCCAAACAAATAAATTGAATTAAAACATACATATTCGCAATGGGATTACAAGCATAAACAATTGATTTCAGAATTAAATGAGTTAATAAAGCATCGCGGGCTCTTTATTTTCAATAACACAATTTCACTGAAATAGCTAGCTTTCGGGATCGAGTTTTTGGTCACTGCGGAATTTCGAATTTCAGTTGAGAGATAAATTTGGGTGTATTGGTCGTCGACATTGTATATGATTGGACGGAATAAAACCTGTTATGAGATTTAGGTACACTGCGCGACGGCGCTTGAGTCACGATCCCTTTAATTGACTTTGTTCCAGTACGAATTCGAGCAACGCTTCGCGGTATACATACATATATATGACATATTGCGGTCGAGATCTAGGAACGTTCGGATGCTGTGTACCGAGGTACCGTATTGCGACCACATCCATATTTAATGCTTCGCTGGTGCTTGCACGAGAGCCACCAAAAGCGCTTCCGATACACAAGGGGCATATATATCCATGGCTCTGATGCAAGTGCTGCTTTCTCGATGTACACACTGAATATATTTACACATCTGTCGTGCAAGCAACGCCTACTATGTATCCGATGAGCTTTGTATCGATCAAAATCAATTTTACGCTCTGTGGACTTTGCTCAGTAAACTTGCACCCCAATTTAATCAAATTTCATTTTCCATAATGAAATTATCCCAATTTCAATATTATTAATATATAAGGCGCCGAGATATTTGAGAAAAATCACGCTTTCCTTACTGCATTTCTACGTAAGTCTATTCAAAATTTATTCTGTATGTAATCAAATTATCGGAGCTTCGGTATTTAAAGCACCAATGGAATCGCGAAAAATAACACTCTCCCTGGGATATTACCGTGCGAATCGAATTAGAATTCTTTTTTTTTTTTCATAATTTTTTATTTTTATTTTGGTCAGGGCTAGCTATTAGAGTAGTCAGGCTCCAATGGGAAATCGACCATACGGCCATGTGATTCTTTCATAATTAAACCATGACAATATGAATATTTATCAATATGAACCCAGATTATAGGCATAATCGAGCAAACCTTTATTCTTCCCCATTAAATTGTTTCAATTTCAATATAAAAAATAGTGCATAGAAAAAAAAGATTTCTGAATTCAGCTCACCATCTGCAATCACCGAAAATTTGTTAAAATTGATCGAAATTAGTTTGAATTTAAGGCACGGCGTTTGATTTAATGGGATCGGTCTGGTTATTTTAACTGTATAATTTTTTCACTACGAATTACCTAATATTTGTTCAATACATTTCGATTCAGACAATCAAATATTTTTTTGCAATATACTATGCAGGTGGCAACCAATGTACCGATATATTTTGTTGAATTGAAATGTATATTGCGTTGCGCTGAATAAAGGGTTTAGTAAAATCAAGTGGCTACGTTCGACCACAGATTAAACATTTTTCACACTTGATGTTTGTCAGATCAAACTAAATCTGAATAATATTAAGTAAATATTTTTTTTATTCAGTCGAAATGCTTTTTTAAATGAAATCATATTTTATATTGACTTTACGAAAAATATTACGATTATAAGCATGGCACGACTTAAAATGACCAAACGCGTGAGTTGGACTGATCACGCCGTTCTATTTTGTATTTAACCAATATAAAAATGCATAAGTACCACAGTGTTTTAAATTGCCTACATTATTTTGTTGATATCAAAACCAGATTTAGCCACCTTTTGTTCACTCTGCACGTTTAGTGAACAGTCGATACTCAAGATTCAGATGTTGTAATTAAATTTTGGGTGTGAAAGCTTCTCAGTCCGGCCACAGTGCGGCGCAAAGCGTTGAGGCCTTTCTCACATACAAAACGCGCTCCGGATGGATATTAATTACAGAAACTAATGTGACTTTCGTATACTGACTGCTTCTGTCTAAGAAGTCGATATTGAATATTTTACCTACCATATTTTTTTACCTACCATAAGTGGCAGTATCATGATAAATATTTTATTTGTTTATCCGATTATATGTTGGAAAATTTTTGAATGTGCTATTTTGGTTCATTTGAGATTCAGTTATCTATTTGTGAATTTAAATGAAAATTTGATTTCGCAAATAAATTATTTGAATAGACAAAAATTCTTATAAATATATATAGAATTCTTGTAAGCAGTAAACCACGCACAATTCGTTTCAACCAGATCCTAGTTAAACCAACTAGATAGGTGGTATATTTGATACAGTAATTTTTTTTGGTGATGCATATGAGGCATTCCATACCAAACTGACCAGTCCGTGACCCCGACCATTTTTGGTTTTGTCGAAATTTTTTTATTTTCAAGTAACTACTGAAAGCAGTTTTTAGACATTTTTTTAGATTTTTATCTCAACCCGTTTAAAAGTAATGAATTTTTCAACATTTCGCAAGAAATTTTTTTAAATGCTCATAACTTTTTCAACGTGAGAGATATCAAAATAAAATAGAAGGTGATTTTTTCGCCTTGAATGGTAGTTTCATAAAAAAAATACAAAAAAATTATCAAAGGTCAGTTTCATGTTTTTTTTAATTTTAATCCAAAAATATTTTTTTTTCAAAACTTGGTGAGTTTTGATTTCTTTGAAAAAATTCACCATTTTTCTAGACATATTTTCACATATCTCAAAAAATTTACAGCTTGTGATATCCATACCTTCTATTTTTTTCTTATTTTTTATCACGTGTAAATCAATAATAAAGAGTGGATTATATTTTTTTATTATTTTCTTTCCACTCATAATTCCATTTCTCAAGAAATTATGAATGAAAAAAGTTAATAAACAAATATTGGAACCGATTTCCATGTTTTTTTTTGTTTTCAACCAAACATTTTTTTTTACAACTTGGGCGATTTTGATTTTTCTGAAAAAATTCACCATCTTTCACGACACATTTTTACACATCCCAAAAAATCCGCAGCGTGTCATATCCATAAATTCCATTTTTTTTTTAAATTCTCTGCCATGTGTAAACCAATGATTATCAATTATTAATCCTTATTCATGAATATCACACGCTGAGGATTTTGTGGGACGTGTAAAAATGTGTCGTGAAAGATAGTGAATTTTTTCAGAAAAATCAAAATGGCCTAAGATGTGAAAGTAAATGTTTGGTTGAAAACTGAAAAAAACATGGAAATCAGTTCCAATATTTATTTATTCGTTTTTTTCATCCATAATTTCTTGAGGAATGGAATTATGAGTGGAAAAAACAATAAAAAAATATAATT
Organism: Rhimphoctona megacephalus; assembly: GCA_963989365.1. Lineage (NCBI taxonomy): Eukaryota > Metazoa > Arthropoda > Insecta > Hymenoptera > Ichneumonidae > Rhimphoctona > Rhimphoctona megacephalus. Next base: position 25,355,600 of record OZ022420.1, read on the forward strand.
CAGGATTGACAACTAATTATTCGTTTACACGTGGTAAAAAATGAGAAAAAAATAGAAGGGATGAATATCATAAGCTGTGAATTTTTCGAGACATGTAAAAATATGTCTACAAAAAAGGTGCATTTTTTCAAAAAAATTAAAACGGTCCAAGTTTTGAAAAAAAAAAAATTTTGGATTAAAATTTAAAAAAAACATGAAATTCCCGTTTGATAATTTATTTGTATTTTTTTACGAAACTACAATTCAAGACGAAAAAAATTACCTTCTATTTTATTTTGATATCTCTGTTGCTGAAAAAGTTATGAGCATTTAAAAAAATTTCGTGCGAAATTTTGAAAAATTCATTATTTTTAAACGGGTTGAGATAAAAATCTAAAAAAATTCCTAAAAACTCCTTTCAGTAGTTACTAGAAAATGAAAAAATTGCGACAAAATCAAAAATGGTCAGGGTCACGGACTGGCCGGTTTGGCATGGAATGCCACATATATATAGTAGATTTGAACTTCCTTGTGATTAGATGGGCTTAATACGTTGTTAACTCAAGTCGATATATAGTTAGGTCAATTATATTTGGATCCGAAAATATTTTTTTGACACATTCAGATTAATTCCATTCGTGAGTTAAATTAATGTCATATTTGTTTCGCCACCCGTTGTCGTAATATTGGCTTAGTTTAATTCGGTTCCTTTTGAATCTACGAATCCTTTTTTTCTGTGTGGTAAATACACGAAAATGGACCTTTTCGAAAAATTGTTCAAAATATTTTTCTTAGTTCTATTATTTAAAAAATGTTATATACAATGATAAAACGTTGGGAGAGGACTGATTTTTTAGAAAAATTGATTTTTGTGGCTTTATTTTAAAAAAGTTCCATAGGGAAATTTCATCTTCCCCCGACTAATTATCACTATTAGGAATGCCTATTAACTGATAACAAAAAAAATAATAATTTATCGTGATTTTTCGGAAAAGAGCCACTTCTGTATATTCATCCGAAATTCAATCAGCGCAATTACAAAATTTTCAATATTGATAAATTCCAAAAACTCATAAAAAATGTCACTCTAGTTAGTACATTTCTACCTAAATTTAACCAAATTTTTTTTTATAATGAAATATTCACAATTTTAATACTGTGCATGTTTGAAAGTTTTAAGAACGTTGAGAAAAATTTTACTCTCCCAAGGACATGATCGAGGTAATTTTAATATCGTGCACGTTTAAAGTTTTAAGAACGTTAAGAAAAATTCTACTCTCCCAAAAACATTACTTCTTAATTAGATGATTATTTTTTCATTATGAACTCATAAATCATATTATCTAAATTTTATATTGTCAATCTTCAAAGCCTTAAAAAAATTCAGAAAAATTACATTCTTCCTAGTACATTAATTTAATTGAATAAGCTTTTTTCCCAACAAAATTATTATAATTTTAACTTTGTCAATATTCAAAGTTTGAGAGAAGAAATAAATGGCTACTGAAATTCAACTCAAAAACTTCATGGTCCATCAAGCGGGGTTTTTCTTTGGAGCTCATTAATCAGTTGCCCTAGTTTAATTTCGGATAATCTGATAACTAAGTGCAAGGACGCAACTTACGTACAAGAAGTTGAATGGTATTTTGATGGATGTAAATTCTATTAAAAAGCTATCCTACAACTTTGAATCCAGCATGAACCTCTAAATTTATCTGCTATTTCCTCTTGAAATTTGCTAAGCAATTTTCGGATGAAGTTGTGGTAAAATCAGCCAGTGGCAGAAAGATCAACCTCAGTCGGTGACTCGATAATGTTTATGTACTTTAATTGTGTACACCGATGTGTGTGTACGTTAAGGTACTTTGGTAACTTGAGCACGAAAACATCTCAAACAACGGGTAAATTAGCAAGCAAAATGTGAGGAAGGAGTGAGAAAGCGAGAAAAAGAAGAGCAAGGGAGAGATAGAGAGAGACAGTTTTGTACTTGCGTCCGCGGGATGTCGCTCGAGGAGAAAAGACGAAGACCCCGGAGTTATATTTAAACCGATTTGGAACCACGTCTCTCTTACTCGTTCACAATCTCTCTTTCTTGTTTCATCTCGCGGCGACAAAACGAACCTTGCTATACGTTGTTCTCTATCTCCCTCTCTTCCTCGCTCAGTTTTTCTTTTCCTCTTTCTTCCCCCCCCCCCCCCCCCGCCCGCCCCCTCTCGATCTCGTTTTAGGTGCTGCTCTTTTCTGCCATATTGAAAGACACCTCTGGCTCTCTCGTTTCACGTCGTTCGCGTCCCGGGGTCAACGTAAACGAGGGTATGCCGTTGATGGATTATCGAGAATGGGAGAATAATTTCGTATTCGGATTCAAATTTTGAAGCCATTCAATGTGCTCTCCTACTTATTTGTTTGAGAAAATAACACTTCGGGATGAAAAAAAAAAAAAAACATTTTTTTGCGCTAAAAAAATTGTTCAATTTAATCAATCGCACCCACTACAATTGTGCTATTTTTATCAAAGCCACCGCATTTAATCGAAATAATATATAAAATTGATGTAAAACCAAATTAAAACGTAGATCAAACAAAATTCCGAATAAATAAAATATTGAGTTAACGTGAGAAGTTCGTGCGATTCGATACAATTTTTGTATTCGAATTGTACAACATTTTTTTTCCTATTATGTTTTTTTCTCGTTCATTTCGATCAACTTTTTTTTTTTTGAGTGTCAAATTTTATTTTCTCGACGATTCTAAATAAAAAAAAAAATTGTGTTTATGAGTCTCGTGTGCTGTCGACGAACCAAATCAATAAACACAACTCGGTCGCGATATCTTTTTCCTGTGCGTTCGCACCCTCTCGTGTTTTAATCCTCCCCAACTATATGTCTCGCGAACAGTGCAGTCACATCTCATCCCAACCGACCTCCCCCCTCTCGTCATAAAGCCTGGAATAAAGCCACGCGTCCGTTTTGCATATGTCTTTTCGTCCCGGGACACATAACTATGAAAATCTGGAGATGTGCCAATTTTTTATACATATATACATAACATATATAAATTTTTTTCCATGCATTCTCTACTATCGCTCAATGGCAATGCATCAAAACTGAAATGTATAATAGAGAGAGTTTCGTACTATGGACCAAAAGTTCCCCGTAGCTTTCGCCATTCCCGTTGAACCATCATCAAATTTATTATTATTATTTTCAAAGTTTTAACTGACTGGCTGAATCCTCAAGTAATGATCAATTGGTTCCATTATTTATGTTTTTATTTTCGTTTCTTCATGATTAATATTTATCTTATTGCTTTTGGTATTATTATATATCTAAACATTTAGTATCGAGTCACGTTACCTTTTATGAGACAGTTGACTAAGATGAGATAAGATAACAAAATCTCGAGATATAGAAGTTAAGAAGAAAAAGAACATTGCGTGACTGGCAGCATTTTTGTTTGGTGGTGTAAATGAATTATTGTTGCAGGCTTGGTTCAAAAATTTCGCTATACTTTTCATTTTTGATGTCCTCGGCACGTGTCTAAGGTCCTCAATGACTTTATTATCTTCTTTACATATTTAGTAATTTTGTGTACTGAAGAGTTGGTAATTAAATATCATTTAAGAAGGTATGAGAAAACAAAATGTTCCTATATGTGAAAAATGCTGAATGTTCCTATCGTGAGATGACAACAAATTGTTGAGGCTTACGCAAAAGATACAACAAGAAAAAGCATCTGAAGAAGAAAAGATGACAAATAAAAACAGAAGAAAAGAAAGCAAGAGCAAAGAGAAGAACAATATTCAAGTTCATTAAGCGAAATTAAACAAAATGAAACCGTATGCGTATCTACTTGCAGTTTTTTATAACTTCACTACTAAAACCTAGGGTGAATTGCGTATTGAAAGAGTACGTAAGGCATACGTCAATGGTCTCGACATTGGAATAGCAGATAACTTATAGACATATGTAAAAAACACATTTTATTTGTTTCAAAACTAATTAAACATTATATACAAATTTTTTTAAGAGATTATATGTTTGATGAATATTTAAAAAATTAACAATAGTATACGCCTTGTCTAAAAGCCCGATAAGTAAACACTTTATCCATTAAACTCTCTGCCTATTGAATGAAGACTCAAAAAAATACATTTATATCGACCCTTTTAATTAAACTTTTTAGTTCTTTCTTTACACAATAATATATTTACAACGTGACGGTGATATAACATGATAAACATTACCAAACGAACGCATATTTTACACTTTTTTGAGAAACTTCAGAATGGGTTAATTGGATCATTCGTAACGGGACAGACCTAGTTAGAATTTTCGAAAAATCGATTTTTTTTTTATTTCATTTTCAAAAAGTAGAATCTCTTACGAACATTTTCCGCCCAGGTAAATGTAAATCGGACCATTATTCGCCGAAATACAAGACTTTGTAGCACGTCGTGTCTGAGCCATGGGTAAGCAGGTAGCGGACTTCAAGTGCGTTTTTCTCGAAACCATGTTTTTGAAGTCGGTGATCACTGTAGCTCGAGAACGGCTTTACCGATCGGGTTGAAATTTATATCACTTCTTCTATACATGGTAGTCCTTCATATGAACGAAGGATTTTTTTTTTGGATAATTATTTTTATTTTTAATAGCAAAAAATGGAACTGATATTTTGGTCAAAAAAACACTTTTGACTTTTAACGGCCGCCATTTTGTGAAAAATGGAAATTTTTCAAAACCCTTCGTTCAACTGGAGCATTATATCATTAACTAAAAATCCCCTCCGTTTTTTTTGTTTCAGATGAGCCGTTGCAGCGTGAGCTTGATCACCGCAAACCGTGTTTTTTTTTGCAGCGTCCTCGGCAATTGACGGTCACCAGCTTATTTCGATATGTATTGCGTTGAAAAAATTGCAACATATACATTACATATGTATCTTTCAAACGGAAGAACTTTTGTTGTGAATTATTTTATCGTTTGACCAAAAAAAAATCGGAAAAAGGCCTTTTTTTTGACGTTCCAACTAGGTCTGTCCCGTTAACTGCCGGCTAAAAAAAGGCTTTTTTTGTGATTTTTATTACCATTTGTATGCTTCCATTTTACTTAATATTTTGCCAATTAATTATTTAATATTTGAAGAACACTTGATGAAAATTTCATTAAAAAATATGGATTTTTGTTACAGTTATACGCAGTGGCGTGGAACGGTGTTTAAAACCAGTGTTTTGCGGTGACCACTCTCACTATTGACTGGTTTATTTGAAATTGATAAAACAACAACATTTCGTTAGTTTAATAGATTATCTAGTGCTTAAGCGAAGGTTTGTGAAAAGAAAAATTGACAAAATGGCGGTCTCTGAAAGTGTAGTTATGGATTTTTAGGCAAAAAAACAGCTTATTTTTGGAATAAAAAAATGTATAGGCTGAAAAATAAAATCCTTCGACTAAGCACTAGTTTTGTGTGTGTGTGGAAGATACTGCGTAAATTTCATTTGGATCGGGTCAGTGGTTTTTAAGAAATAATGGTCACCGACTTTAAAAACATGCTTTTGAAAAAAACGCATTCAAAGACCTATGTAGTTTCCATGTACAAATAATTTTGTATTAAATTACTCACATAACTGTGTTCTAACACTAAACAATCCAACACTAACAGTGTGTTCACCTAAAGTGTTCTGACACTGCTTTAAAATGGCACAATTTTAAAATGGCCTAATTTTTCGCGCCATTTTAGGTGTATAACTTAGTTTTTACCGATTTTTTTATCAAGCTAGAAGTTCTATTTAAAATTGAAATAATTTCGCGCCCTTTTACGGCTATGATGTGCTGTCAATGCTTTTTTCAAAACAGTGTATGACGTGCTCGAGCGAGCTGCATAACCTTACATACCACTAGTGTAAACAATGGCGACCGATCAGGAGCACATTCGGCATTGTATTCTTTACGAATTCCAACAAGGAAAAAATGCTACAAAAACGTGCGAGTCCATTTGTTCTTTTCTCGGCATCAATGTTGTGTATCCAGAAACGTGTCGTTATTGGTATAGACGCTTTCAAGACGGAGATTTTGATCTTAGTGACCAGCTTCGCACTGGACAGCCTGAAAAATTGAAGGACGATAAGTTGCAAGCGTTACTCGATGAAGACTCAACGCAAACACAAAAGCAGCTAACAGCTCGATTAGGTGTCACTGAAGCAGCCATCTCCAAACGACTACACGAAATGGAAAAAATACAAAAGGTAGGAGAGATGGGTACCTCACGAGTTGACCGAACATAACCTTGGTCAGCGAGTGAACACGTGTCTTATGCTACTTGCCAAGCAACAAAAAAAAAGACTTCTTGTGAAAAATTGTAACGGGAGATGAAAAATACATTTTCTACGAGAATCCGAAATTCCGAAACGCAAAAAGTCATGGGTGGATCCAGGAAAACTTTCCACGTCCGTGCCTCGAAAAGAAATTCACATGAAGAAGGATCTCCTTTGCATTTGGTCGGATATGAAGGGAGCAATTAAACCAATTGAACGAAGAACTGGAAGAGAAAAGGCGGTATACTGGAAAAGGAAACCGAAAAGTCATTCTGCTGCATGACAACGCTCGGTCATGTTGCTCGAATGACCCAAAACATCGTATCAATGTTGGGCTGGGAGGTTTTGCCGCACCGGGCGTATTCGCCAGACTTAGCCCCATCTAATTTTCACCTGTTCCGGTCAATGCAGCACGTGCTGGCAGATAGCCACTTCCAAACATTGGACGATGTACGAAATTTAATCGATGAATTTATTGCCTCAAACCTCCTCATTTCTTTCGAAATGGCATCCGTATATTGCCTGATAGACGGAGAAAGGTCATCGAAAACAGTGGACAATATTTCGAAGATTAATGTTGTTTTGTATATTTTATAATATTAAATAAATTTTATAAAAAAAAACGGTAAAAATTTAGTTATACACCAATAATACAAAGGTGTAGCTGAACATGAAAATTTGTGCTGTATATAAAAATATATATTCGTCTTAGGCCACTCTTAGCTCAGAGCAACCAACAATGTATGAATATACAATAAACACGATGAGGTCGTGATGCGTATACGCCGTATTTGCACGCACACGCACACACACACACACAGATATATTTTATATATTTATATAAGGTCTCTCGTTCTCTGCCGCCCCTCCCCCTGCAGCAATATAGCAAATGTCCCTCGTCATGACCAAAAAAAAAAATATTTTTTTTAATTTCTTGAGTTATGTGCTATGAGACACGTGCATCAAGTCCGTGCGCGCAATGTTTACACTTTTCCCCCCATCTCTAGACGGCCACTGCCTCCTTATATGCATTCATGTATATGCACGGATTTCAAGAATGAAATATATATATCAAGAGACTCGGTAAAGTCTTGGGACGAGTACATTTAAAGCGCTGTCCCGAGCTTTCGACGAGTATACTTTTCTCCTAATAAAACGATTCGCGGTGGTGGGGTTAATATATATATATATATATACACACACACACACACACACATACGTATCCATCTTCCGGCCGCTTTCGTTGTCAGTCATGGGCCCAATTGCACTATATCTCTCGCACTCTGTCAGTGTCCCCCTGGCTGTAATACGAAATAGGAAAGGCTTTGTTTCATCTTCGCTTTAGCTCGCAGAAGCTGAGCGGGCGGCAATTTTTGCGGTGAAAAATCAATATCGGAGACATTTATGATTGCGCCCATTTCGGTGAACTAAAATTTGATGATGTCGGTACATTGTCGATAACTTTTTTCAAAAAAAAAAAAAAATCAAAACGGAAATTTGTCGTCAATTTTGTATCGATTTTGATGTAACAGGGTTCAAAATGTTTGTTTCAATATCGCGCTTGGGCTGACTGGCGGAAAAAGTGATTCTTTAATTATTTTTGATGTAATAGCATGATTACTTCGATGGTAATAAAAAATCAAAATTTTGCAAAATCCCTCTATCAGCTCAATTGTGCCATAACACTGTATTCACAGTTCAATTTTTATAGCAATCGGTTGAACGGTGTGGTCAAATTTTCCTGGCGAAATTTCTAAGCAGGCGGAGCAACTGACCCATCCCCTTAAGTTTTTAGTTGAAGCTTCTTGGTTTTCTATATCAAGTAAAACGGAATTGCTGTTGGCCAGCCGCAAGTGCACCAAAATTGGAACGCTGACTGCGCCCTCTCTATCACGTGAAATGGACCTGCCGGACCTGCCACTGCTGGTTAGCCGCAAGAGCGGTAAACTCGACAAAAATAAAAAGCAAGTGACGCCCTTTATATCGTGCGTAAATCTGGATTGCTGCTGGCCAGTCGCAACTGTGGCAAAACTGAACAGTAGAGTTAATGCCCATCTATCTAGCGTCTCTCTAGCGCCTATCCAAGTACGCTAAATAGGGATCGCTGGCTAGGCTCTAGGACCAATTAAGTATTGGTCTAACGGATTTCTAGTAGGGTAATAGTTAGCGCCTGAAAGAGGAACAAATTTCTCTTTTCTCCAATTTTAGGCGCTAAATGGGATGTCGATTTTTGCCGCTCTGTGAATACTATGCTATACATATATATTCATATAGAACCCATACTGGAAATGCTGCCAGTATAAGCAGCGTACGTGCGAGTATAGTAATATGTACAACGAAAATATTAATTGAAAAAATACATATGTATATAATAAAATTATATGTGTTTATCTACGTCGCATATCTTCTTGTCTCGAATGGATTTTTTTTTCATTGATCTACAAAGGTTTGATTTAAAAAAATGTCATACATGTCAACAGACAATATGATTACCCGGGCATGTGGGAATATCTGATATTTTTCGCTAGACTGCTATGCATAGTACAAACGTGCGCTACTAAATTCTGGGACAGAATTAGTTGGAACGATGAAATTGATGCGACTCTCGAAATTTATTTCCCCCGTAAGAGAGCGCGAATGTGAGAAAGCCTTGGCGCTCTTCGTAACATAGTGGTCGAATAAAGAAACTTGCTTGTTAGGTCCAATGGGGTTCAAAAGAGGAGTTAAATCTAACTGCGCGTGGTAGCTTGGTAGGTAGGAGTATCAGGTTCTATGTAGACCTTGGGTAACATTTTTAGGCTCATAGTAGAACTTCAAGTATCTCATAAGAAGCATAGAAATTCAAGTATCATCATAAGAAGCATCAAGTAGCCTCAAATGAGCCTTAAGGGGCACATCCGAGTAGACGGTAGAAAAAATAGGCGAATTTTGGGAATTATTATCTCAAAAACTATTTGTTCGATTTCATCCACGTTTGTTTTATTCGAAAGTATAAATATTGAGGTATATTGACAAAATTTTGTATAAATATATATTGACTGGGAGCGCTGTTATTGTAGCCCTCGAAAAACATGTCACGGTCTGCGGTCCCCGTATTGCATGCAGTCTTAAAATCTAATGTATAAAGCCGTTCGCATCGTAGGATTGTTTGAAAAAAAAAATTTTCCACAAAATGGCGCCTGATTGAAATTTACGTGCATTTTTCAACCTAAATCCTCGATTTTCATTCAGGCGCCATTTTGTAAAAGTTTTTTTTTTCAAGAAATCTTGCTATGAGAAGCGCTTTATACATTACATTTTAAGAATGTTTTTGAATTTGAATTTTGAATTTTTTGTTTCAGATCAACCGACTGTATGCAATCATGGGGACCGCAGACCGTTATATGTTTTATGCCAGTCACAATAACAGCGCCCCCAGTTAATATATATTTATAAACAATTTTGTCAATATACCTCAATATTTATGCTTTTGAATAAAACAAACTTGGATGAAATCGGACAAATAGTTTTTGAGATAATAATTCTCAAAATTCACCAATTTTTTCCGCCGTCTACTCGGATGTGCTCCCTTAAATGCAGTCAAAGGTCTTCAAAATAGGATGTAAATTTAGACTCGGGAATCTACTCCTTCTTTATCGGAAACTCTAATGTCGCGAGTTCTCGTATCCCTTCAGATTTGCGCTCTACATAATACGAAGAATTATACCGCGAAATGTATACTAATACCATTCTTGTAAAATCTGGATATGCAGATAAGCTGGATAAGCAATCATTATACTTTTTAATTCCGATTTGTTGAAGTTTAGTAAACCGCCTTCCTCCTGCCCCTCCTTCTCTGCCGTTGGTACGATTGATACTTAAAAAAAGAAAAAAAAAATATTTAAAAAATAGAAACAACAAAAAATCAATAAAATAATATCAATCTTCATATACTTGACTTTACCACACGAGAAATATCGATGAATCATTTCTTTTATTTGACCACTTCAGTAAAATCCTTTTGTTTTTTTTTTCGTCCATGCAAATCACACAACTTATTCAACATTGCACACTCGGAACGAGTCCATTAATCAAAAAATTCGTTTTTTATTCTAAATTTAATTTCGTTTTATTTTTTTAAACCTCGCACACGCCAAATTTGCGCTAGTTCATAATATTTCAAATAAACGCCAAAAATGTTATTTGAAAAAATAATTAAATACTTATTTGGTTTTTTTTATTCATTCAGGGCTACAAAGTTCAATTTCATGAAAAGGTTGGACCACACAACTTGCATGTATCGAACAAATCGAACACGTCATAGCGATCCTAGTTTACTAAGATACTTCGACAAATGCCACACTGTGTGACGTAGTGTTTCTTCGTTCTGAGAACTTTTCCAATTACGTAGACGGTTTTCACTGTCGTTCGGAGTTACGTGTATGAAAAGAAAAACAGAGAGAGAAAAGGAGGGAGAGAGAGAGAGGGTGAACCAAATGTTTCACAGTCCACATTCTTGTGTCAGGGTGCGCGTGGTCTTTTCATGGTGAAGGAAGCTTCTCAAGCGGAATCTACGGGGCTCGTAGGATTGCACGAGCGAGAAATTCTTTCTCAAGTGGGAATAACAGTGAACGTTCTCTTCCCCGTTTCGCACACAGTCTCGACATATATTTATTTGCAAGTGTGTGTGGTGTGCGTACATGTACCTGAATATGTCTGTATATTGTGGGCGTGTTAGTTTGGTGAAGATCATGCTCCGGGAGAGGTCCCGGAGGAAGACGTTTCCGTCCACCCATCTACGCTTCCTTACTCCGCCAACAACTCCGGAATCTCCTTATTCTCACATGGAAACGTGCAATGGACTCGAATGTACCATTTCCACCCTGATAAAAAGAGAGGAGTAGAGAAAGAGAAAGCTTTTGGCTAAACTTTGGTACGTTACTTTTTTTCTGCTAGGCCGAGTATAAAACATTTTCAAAAGCTGTAATATATTTCATTGCAATATATTCCATCAAAAAAGTTGACAGACTTGAGGATGCCAGAATATAAAACGATGATACAAAAAACAAATATGCAGACTCTAGTATTCGTGATAGTCGGATTAACTTTGTTCAATCTCCCAGGAATTTTCTAAAGTTTTTTGAGAATATTTTATAATGAATCGTTCGAGGGATTAATGAGGTAGTTGGGGTTAAAAAAAAATTTCGTTCATTAATACCCGAAGACTTAAAGATTTTCATAGTTTTAAATCGTATGGTTTGATATGATACCGTCGTGGAATGATTTCGGATCAATTATTACACGCAGGTGAAAGAACTGTGAAGAAATTTGAAGATGATATAATTAATGTTGACAGAAATGGAGGTTTCCGTGTCCCGGTGTAACGAATTAAATATTTCGCACATTACTTTTGGCCGAGTTTGCATATAAACGTTTGACAGAACGTCATTGATAGGCTACAACGTGTGTTAGTGTATTTACGGTAGATAGAGCGAGGGAGAGAGAGAAATACTTCCTCGTTCCATCGTGAGGCCCGACTGCCAAAAAATTTGGCGATCGTCCAGGCTCCGAATCGTAAAATAACTTTTGCTCTCCCCGGTCTCCTGTTGAAACGGTATAATTTCTTTCTCGTCGGATAAATAATCCACGGCAACCACGAGAATCGTTTACGAGAACTTTACGTAAATAGATACGATTCGGAACTCGTAAAAAAGACATAAAATAACAACGCATCATATTTTTTTAATGGACCTCCGCCCATGTATGATGGACAGTTGATCGTGCGTGATAAATAATATAAAGAATATACCCGAGCACCACATGCATTCAGAGGTTAAATCGCTCTTGACACTCTCCAATTAGCTCGGGTGGTCCCTCGTGAGAGCCAAATTAAAAAGCATTACACGCATACATTCACGTCAATTCGATACCGGCAACATAGTAAATGCCCGTTACAGAGAACCCAAATAAACTTGACTCGATTTGCAAACATTACTGGCTTAAGTTTTTTAAATAAGGCATTGGAGAATTTTCCAAATGTTTTTTATTATTTTGGGCTCCACTTGGAGAGGATTCTTGAAGATTATTGGTATTGATTTTAGGACAGAGTCGATTCAAATATAACTCAAGTTGGAGGAGCAAGTACAGAAAACTGTAGGCTTTTTACAGTTTCGTGATTCAAAATTCAAAAAAACGGAGATTTTTTTCATCTTTTATTTTATCGTTTTTTTGTATGCCCTTATTGGTTTTTTTTTCGATTCCTTCCCATCCCTTTTACCTCACTTCACTAATTTTTTTTCTTGCAAGATCTCCCCTCCCTACATTGATGCACCCTTTTTTCTCCTACACTATAACATCATATTTGTACAAGAGCCCAAGGAAACTAGAGAAAACCTGTGCCGATACAGTTGACCGAAACAAATTTCGTTTCTCTTAACCAAAATATTTAGTTCGATACGGGCAACAAAGTATTTTTGAGATAAGACAAAATAATTTGTGAATGCTGAAACAAGTTACTGGTCGAACCAACAAAACTTTGGTGCAGCCAAACAAATTAATGTTAATCCAACAAAATATCATCCAAATAAACTAATTTATTTATTTGTCCTAACGATTACCATTTACTCAATTTGGTAATTGAAATTCAAAGAAATATTTTATTAAAGCCACTAAAAAGTATGCGTAAGCAAATAAATGGTATCAGTTGTTCGAACAAAATCATTTGGCTCCAATGATTTATCTACAAGAAATTTTCATGATTTAGTTGAATAAATTAATCATTTGCCAATCAACAAAAAAATGATAAATCCACCAATTTTTCGTTCAACAAAATGGAATTAGTTCGATAAACAAATTTTTTTTGTCAGTGTAAGCGGTCGCCCATGAAGTACCAACTTTGTCCGAAGTAGCTCGACCTGAGAGATCGCAAAAGCCACACACCGACCGCACATTATCGTTGCCTGTACGGAAGGAAAGTTATAAAGCATGATCGCCTGCACCTACTTCATAGGTTCATAAAAAATGTAGAAAATATCTAGAGTCGTGGCAGCGACTCGAGACAAGTACGAGACAAGAGAGTTCGCTCTTGACTCTTTACCCCGAGGACCGCATTTCCAACTGTTTTCGAAAACTTTAAAAATTTGTTTCCGTAATATTTAATTGATTACAGCATTTCTGAGGATGTTGCGGGATCACAAATTTTTGTTTTCTTTCGATCGTAACTAATTGGAACTCTTTAGTTTAACGCATATTGAAAATACTAATATTTTATTTTTCCATTGCATCAAAAAATTGTGGCTTTTTTCGCACACATTTTTGATGGTCATTTTTTTTCGCAGTCGCTGTCTAGTGATACTAGTAATACTGGTATGGTATAGAAATCTGGTGATATTTGAAATCGTTCATGAACGTGTCACTGACTATACCTATATATTTCTGAACAGTTTTGACTTTTCGTTTATGGTTAGGGCAGGGAGACTAGAGAGAAGGAGAGAACAAGCATAGGCCAATTTGTAGTTCCAGTGTGCCCAAAACACGTTGATGCTATAGTTTCTGGTTTTGCCACTGCAGCGTTCGTGACCGAAAGTACTAATACATATAGTAATAATAATCCTCAGCAACGTGAAACTGACCTTGTACTTTGCAATCGCAGCGTCCCTCATTTTCTACCAATTTTTGGGAACACTTCTTAAGTACGGTGTGTTCACTCCTTCTCTCTAGTCTCCTTGGGTTAGGGAGTGACAGTAGTGAGGTTATAAAGATCGCGGATGTGACAGCTGACCAATATTTTTTTCGTCAGTTTTGATTTTGGTTAGAGTGACAGTCGTAACTTTTGGTCAGTACATTACTAAATAGTAATAGTGATAATGCGAGAACTAAGTGTTCAACATATATCAATATATTGATTTCTACGAATTGTTCTCAAATAAATTGTGCGGAAAAGATAATCTCAAAAGTGAGTTATATAATAGTGATAATGCCAGAACTAAGTGTTCAGCATATGATAGATTTCTATGAATTGTTCCCAAATAAATTATGTGGAAAAGATAATTCCAAAATAATTGAGTTATAAAAATTATGAGTTATAAAAAAAAAAAAAAATACCGGGACCCGGAACATCCTCAGATTTGCTGTAATTAATTAAATATTACTGAAACAAATTTTGAAAGTTTTCGAAAACAGTTGGAAACGCGGTCCTCGGGGTAAAGAGTCTGAAGCGAACTCTCTTTTAATTGTACTTGTCTCGAGTCGCTACCGCGACTCTAGATATGACAGCTAAACAATATCTTTTTGAAATCAGTCGTGAGGTTATAAAGACCGCGGTCAATTTGGACTTTGGATAGAGTGGCGTTTATAGATAGATATGTGGCGACCTCACCACAACTTCCCGAATCCAACGTGGAGCGTTGGGTTGGACGAACTGCCGAAAGCGCTCCTAAAAAGAAGCGGCAGCGTATGTAGAACATCACATTTCGATTAATCGAAGATTAATCCCGCCAAATAAAGCTTTAGCCACAGTTGCAGCTTGGTCAGTTTTTTTTTGTGATAATAAAAGATAATAAATGTAATTTAAGAATAAAAATATATTTAATAAAAGAATTTCAAATGTGTTAATCGTTATTGTGTGGTACAAATATATTATAATTATCTAGAGTCGCGGTAGCGACTCGAAACAAGTACATCAAGAGACGCGGTAGCGGCTCGACGCCAAGTATTAAAAGAAAAAGCCAGCGCGAGGCCTACCGCACTCTTATATACGCGAATATGCCGGTTTTATGACGTCTCGGCGTTTTCAAACCGTTCTGACGTACCAACCGTTTGATCAAAAAATTTAATATACTATAATGTCGAAGATGATGAGTCGCTACTAGAGTCTTTACAATAAGCAGAGTGGTTTCGAACAGTTTTTGAAAATTGTTTCGGTGATATTTAAAGAATTACAGCGTTTTGAAAAATGTTGCGGATTCACGCATTTTTTTTTTTTTTCTTTCGATTGTGTCTATTTAGAACTCTATATTAGAACCTAACGCATATTGGAAATATTAATATTTCATTTTTCCGAATCATCAAAAAATGGTGCGTTTTTCGCACACATTTTTTGACGTTTTGCGGTCGCTGTCTAGTGACACTAGTTGTAACTAGAAATCTGGTGATATGTGAGACTGTGTTCGTCGATGTGACAGCCGATTGACTTTTTTTCATGTAATAACAGTGAACCGGTGTGAGTTCAAAAAGGTTATAAAGATCGCGGATGTGAAATTCTATATTAATAGTGACAGTTGTGAACAGGGAGACTAGAGAGAAGGAGTGAACACAGCATAGGCCAATTTGTAGTTCCAGTGTGCCCAAAACACGTTGATGCTATAGTTTCTGGTTTTGCCACTGCAGCGTTCGTGAACGAAAGTACTAATACATATAGTAATAATAGGTTTGTTCGTGCTAGCTGCACTTTCTACACTTTTGTAATATATAGTAATATAAATTCGAAAAAAAAGTGTAGAAAGTGCAGAAAGTGCAGCTAGCACGAACAAACCTAATAATCCTCAGCGACGTGAAACTGACCTTGTACTTTGCAATCGCAGCGCCTCTCATTTTCTACCAATTTTTGGGAACACTTCTTAAGTACAGTGTGTTCACTCCTTCTCTCTAGTCTCCTTGGTTGTGAAGTTAAAAAAATAAGGTTATAAAGATCGCGGATGTGAAAGCTGACGGATATTATTTTCAGTATTGATTTTGGTTAGTAATAGATAAAGAGTAATAGTGCGAGAACTAATAAGTGTTTTTCATATCATGTAATAACCGTGACAGCTGTGAGTTGAAAAAGGTTATAAAGATCGCGGACGTGAAATCTAGAGCCGCGGTAGCGACTCAAGACAAGTACATTTTACGTATACTATAAGATGGCGAAGACGAGTCGCTACTAGTGTCGATACTAGTCGACGAGTCGATACTAGTGTGTACAGCAAGCAGAGCGGTTTCGAACGGTTTTCGAAAATTGTTTCGGCGATATTTAATTAATTACTACGTTTTAAAAGATGTTGCTAGTTCACGTATTTTTAATTTTTTTTTCTTTCGATCGTGACTATTTAGAACTTTGTAGCCTAACGCATATTGGAAATATTAATATTTCATCCTTCCAAATCATCAAAAAAAGGTGGCATTTTTCGCACACATTTTTTGACGTTTAGCGGTTGCTGTCTAGTGACACTAGTTATAACTAGAAATTTTCTGGTGATATGCGAGACTGTGTTCTTTGATGTGACAGCCGATGACTTTTCTTCAGGATGTATAAGTAAGAGTGACAGCTGTGAGTTTAGAAAAAAGATCGCGGTTATACTAGTGACAGTTGTGGGGTTAAAAAGTAAGGTTATAAAAATCGCGGGTATGAAAGCAGATAATTTGATTTATGGTTAGACATAGTCGAAATCAGGACTTTAAACACGTATTCGGTGAACATTTAATATCTTTGTTGTAAGGTTATGAAGATCGCGGTCAGTTTCAACTTTTGATTAAAGTGACTTTTATTATATTATCGGTAGAAGAGTGATAGTGCAAAAATAAAGTTTAAATCAATAAATAAACTTTTGAACAGTGTCTAAATAAATAATTTTTTTTATTAACCCTAGCCCCAACAATCCATTTTTCTGAACGTAAACTCTAGAACGGAGTTGAAAACGGTGTCTTTTCTCTTTTACCATAAAATGTCCCTTGCATGCAATACTCAGGTTTATTTGGAAATCATTATTATATGACGAATTTGTAACTATGAGTGAATTAAGCAAATTGAATTAAATTAAGCACATTATATGAATTAATCAAAAAAACTCGCCAAGTACTTTGGCCGATATTTTTCTTCAGTCTAATTTTTTTCTTTTGAATTTTTTTTTTATATCCGAATTTTTTTTTCATTCTTATTTCTTATTCGTGTTCTTTTTATGTAGAACAACTGTACTGTAGCACATCCGTATTTTTAATGAATTGGAAGATTTTTCATTAGACGTTAATAGGGTTTAATGTATTTTACTATTAATGCTTTTATAGTTTTCATTTATTTTTGTAAAGTTTAGACTTAATTTTTGGTCGGATTTGAATTGGCATCTTTTGTGAGATTGTGATTTGATTGGTAAATTTTTGTGAGGCTCTCTTATAACTTTTTGTGAGTTTCTAATTTATTGAGAAAATTTTTGTAGAGTTCTCCTATATTTTTTTAAGAGATTTGGTGTGAATGAGAGAATTTTTACAAGGTTGGTTTTTTTTGGGAGGAAATCTCTTTTATAACTTTTTGTTAGAGTTCGCGTTCAGAAGGAGATTTTTTACCGGAACAACTACTTGGGGGGAGTAAATGAACTTGTCTCAACTTTTTTTACAGTACTTGTTCTATATTTTGAGAAAAAGGGTGGGGGATATTTAAGATGCCAAAAAAAATATATTTAGCCACTGGCAAATGATGTATCGTCTGAAATAGTAATATTTAAGGATTCTAAAACAGTTTTTACTTAAATCTCTCTTCGATTTTTTTGAGTTACATGTGGGACGCTCCAAAATATGCTCCCTTCCTCAACGTATATTCTCGAACGTGGCTGATTAAACATCTGCAACATGTTATGTTGAATGGAGCTACCAAAACCATTATAGTGGTTCTTGAAACTAGATATATTTGTGTATTATTCGTCAATTTATGATTGGTATTCGGAACCCTTAGTGCATAAATCTAATTTGCATTTGTCCCTCTTTTGATATCTTTATTAAAACTTTAATTGAGCCTGTTTCGAAATCAATATTTGACCTGCTTTTTTTACCAGATCTCCATTTAAATAATCATTTTTCATTTAAAAAAGGTATAAAATTATACCATTGCTTTGTTAATGGAATTATTGTCATGCTTTTACTTTGTTCCGAATATATGTATACGGCTCCTTTTATTATTTGGACTCGGGACAAGGTCCCTATGAGATACAGTTCTGTAAGGCCAACTGACGTTTATATACAGTCATTCGGGTTATAATACCCCCAGCACACTCGTAATCTCAACTAATACAATGGAACGTTTGGGAATAGCGGCAGTTGCCCGAATATCAGAGAGAGAGAGGGAGAGAGAGAGAGAGAGAATGGTAAACGAGCACTGAAGTAAATGCGTAGGTAGGGTAAAACACCCAGTAGTCTGCCTTTTAACGCAACTTTCAACTTTGAAATATTGTCCCATGAAGAAAAAAAGAGATAACGAAACACAACAAGTCTTAAATGAAACGATATTTATTAAACTCTAATAATAAAATTATTTCAAACGATAAAATTCACATTAAAACATTGAAAAACATTATTTATTAGAAAAACGTAATTTTGACCAGTAGTCGGCCGCTCCGAACCAGTAGACGACCCTATAGTCGGCCTTTTTTTATTGGTCGGGACTGGCTGGGGTCGACGCTATAGTCGGCCTGAACGATTGGCGTTATTCGATCCAAAAGTTGGTCGCCTCAATCAGGGTGCGTTTACGCGTGGTCGACTACTAGTAAAACCATCATTAATAATGTTCTTTTTTGTGTGCAAAGTGTTTAAATATACTCTATTCGTTGACAGTACAAATTTCATCCGTGTAGAAGAAATTCACTAAAAAACCAGTAGTCGGCCGGGGAGGAGGCTGGTCATTGGCTTTACAGTGTTAAATTGAAGACCCAGTAGTCAGCCAAGAGAAAAAATATATTTTCTACCATTTAAAACGTTTTTTTTTCATCAGAAACTTTTAGAAAATTCCAAAAAGCACATTTTCTAATAGTCTAAATCCATATAAGAACACTAAGCTTTCGAAAAACATGAAGTATCTATCTTATAGGATAGGCCTCCGCGCTAAGAAAAAAAAAAAATAGCGCGCCACACAAGTCCGTGTGCGTCGGTCGCAGCGTTCCGAATGATATTTTTTCCTCAGTTGTTTGAATAGTTGGTACGTTGAAACTTTGTCTAGAGGTTAATCAGAAGTCAGAGATGCCAGTAAAAGAATTTCACCACTCGAAAACAACTTTCACGCTATTCTCACGCATATAAAGTTGCAAAAGGCCGACTACTGAAAGAGGGCTGAGATTGGGTGTTTTTAAAATAAAAAAATGTTTTTTTTTTGCAATATTCTTCGAAATTTGTTTTAATTTGAAATTGAAAAAAAAATTTCTAATTTTTCAAATCGTTCTTGATGTTCCATAAAAGATACGGCTAGTTAAAACTGAAAAGGCCATGCAGCTACAATTGATAAATCGCGAGAAATGAGGGAAAATTTTCTTAACGCGAAACAGGTCATTTTTTGGAGATTTCGACAGAAATGCCACACTTGACCATCGAGGGCCTATGGTAAAAAAAATCTGAGGGTCTTGCAGTTTGGCACACTTTTTATGGATGTGTTGAACTTGAAAAAAATGCAGAGACTTAAATGATTTCGTGTTTTTTTCGTAGTGTGCTATGAGGTTTTATGAAAAGTTGCAGATATGTCAAATTTAAGTCTCTCTTTCAAATGAATTTGACGTGATGAACATTTTTTTTATCGAATGAGCGACTGAAAGTAGCTAAAAAGCACATTTTTATCATTCTAAAATCGCCCTTAAGAGTATGGATCAGTCAACTAACCTTACGTCGAATTTTCGAAATTGAAATTCTTCGACACGGTTTAACCGAATACAAAAAAGCTCTGTCAGCGGACGAGGGACGATGGCAAAAATCCGCTGACAGGGCCTTTTTGTAATCGGTTAAACCGTGTCGAAGAATTTCATTTTCGAAATTTGCAGCTATCTCTCTCGCACTCACGGTGGGGAGATATCGACTGACCCATACTCTTAAGCTTGCCGTATGACCATTAGTTACTGAGTTGCAGACGATCAAAGTGAAAATTACATTTTTTCCGTTTTCTGCGGACAACGTGGTCAATAATAATCCTACAGAAGTTTATAAAAAAATTATTTAAAGCTGAAAACATGGTCTACAAACGTCACGAAACAGATTTCCCGAAAAAAATTTTGTCGACCCCGTGCACACTTCCAAAATTGATGAAAAAAAAATTGGTTTTATTTTTCGCAATTCACAGTGAGAAAAATATAAAAATCCAAAATATGGATTTAAAAACTAGAAGATTAAAGCTTCAAAATGCCATTCGGAAAAAAAATTTTCGACCATTTTTTACCGAGGTATAGCCTTCCAAAAACGGCCTAAATTTTACGAAAATTGTAGTGTTCCTTTAATTTTGTGCACCAGTGTAATTTCGTCATGCTCATCAATCCATCAGGCTGTCACAGGGTCATACACTTTTTATTAAGAAATATGCATAAGAAATTTGGTATGGATATACATCCTAAAGACAGACACAATACGACAAAATATTTAACGTATTATCATTTAACGTTTTATTTACATTTGATAACGTATTTATTCATTTATTTTATTTTTCAATATTCAAATTTTAATACTTACATACATCGTATTTCTTTACTTTTTTTAGGGGGACATGAAACATATCTTTTGCGTACCCTTTCAAAATGAATTTCGTTTGAAAAAGCACTCAAAATCCTATCCAAAAATATTTCATGATATTTTTTGATTCAACGAATCACGCGCTATGTCTTTCATAAACTCTCAACATTTTGGCTTCCTTCTAGATGTTCCCAGCCTCGGAATTATTTGATTGAAAATCTGGAATGAATCACCGAAATTCTATCTTTTCTAGCTTTCTAACCTAAATATATTACGATTTGCGAAAAATCATTATTTTGGAAATGTCAAGGATACCAATGGTTTCTCATTTTTTAATGAAAACCAAGGTCATTTTTTAGAACTACACTAATTACACTAATGTACTATACGAACTATTTGCAAATTTAGCCCAACTTGGCGAAGTTGCACGTGCACCTGATAAAATATTTTAGTTTAAAGTGTTTGTTTGTGTAACTATTACGCGACTATTAAATATATAAAATAATTGTTATTTTTTACTAATACATTATAGTTTTATGAACAATTTAAAAAGAACGAATAAAAAAAATTTTTACATGGCGGATATATAGGTCTTCTAGTAGACCCCTTTTTTGAAAATTCTTGCTAATGGTGGAAATTTTTTTTCTGTCAAGTATCGCCTGAAAAATAAAAAAAATAAATCTTGTAAAGAAAGGAAAGCTCAAGTGTAGCATAGGAAAAAAAATTAAAAAAAAATTTATAGAAATGACAGCGGTGTGGAAAAAAACTCTGATTTTTACCAAAGTTTAGAGTTTTTAATTTAATAAAAAATTAACGCGGCATCCAATCAAAAAAAATCTTATGCTACATCCTAGATAATATTATAAAGAATATGTAGTACAAATTTCATCAAAATCAGTCGAGTAAATCTCGAGATGTTTTGTCTACCAATTTGAAAAGAGGGTCCTATCAGAAGACTTATATCGCCGCCATTAAATTTGTTTTTTTTTATTTGTTCATAAAATTATAATGTATTTGTGGAAAATAAAAATTATTTTATATGTTTAATAGTCGCGCCAAAATTATTTTTATTGTTATAACTATTTTTCCGAGTGCCAAGGTGGTGTAATCCCTTAAAATATATTTGCAGACCTCTACATAATTCGGTAAATTATAAATCTTTGCGCTACACGCTTATATAGTAATGTGAAAGAGGTCCAGTTGGTAAAAATCCTGTATATAACGACTCCATTTTTCCCTTCACGTGGATTACATTCCGTATTTCGAGCAAACAACGAGATTCACTTTGTTCATTAATTAATAGAGCGATAGATATTTCTATTCTTCTTTTCCATACATAGCTGTTGATAAGGAGAAATCCGTAAACGTGGAAAAACTTAACGCCTTACATACGTCCAGCAGCGCCTAAAACGCGCTAAAAGAAAAACTGTTTTTAGAAGAAATAGCAATAGAAATTAATAAAAATAATTTTTATACATTGTTTATTAGTATTTAAACTTTATAAAAAAATTTATTTCATTTTTTTTTTTCAAAAATTACAACATAAAAATCACGTTTTCCGAAGCACTATGAAAAAAAAGTTGCTCCACGGTCTGCATAATTTCTTCTTGAAATGCTGATGGATCTGTAAAACGTAAAAAAATTCTTATAAAATAAAGTTGTAGTTATAGTCTGTCGAGCCGGATTTTTGAAATTCGAAAAATTTTGGCAATTTACGGCAGTTTAAAAAAAGTGTGCATTTTGTGTCATAAATGTCACACTTTAATTATGTTTATAAAATTTTTTAATCACAACATCAAAAATCCGACTCGACAGACTATAGAGAAAACAATTTCGAATATTTAAAAAAAAAAGCATCAAAAAATATTAAAAACTGTATGAGTTATCATGCAGACCGTGCCAGAAAAAGTAGTTTTGAGAAAAATGCATTTAAAGTTTCAAGTGCGTTTCGCTCGAGACATCTATCTGCGCGCATCAGACTCTCGTTGGGCAGTCACGTTTTCTATAATAACTTTCGATCTATGGGGAATTTGCACAATCGACTTACACAGAAATACGCCTAAAACTATAGAGAATAATAATCTGTAAAAAAAAAATCGATTTTTTGAAAATTCTGGACGTATGTAAGGCCTTAATTCTTTTGCACTCATAGCGGCTCATTCGATATTTTATTTGAACGTAATGCCAAAATTCCAGTGCCAATATTTCTTTCGATAAATTTAAGTTGAAATAATGTTTTCACAAGTTAGAAAAACAAAAAGTGTATATGTTGTGATCAGTAAATTGTAATAAAATCGTGTATTCCGTAGAGGAAACATTTTTCGCATGAATATACTTTGGAATAGATTGCTTCATAGATCCAATCATACGTGTTTATATATCTATAGGTGCGAATTGCCTATAATCCGAATTCCTAATTCATTTACAAGTTAGAAAAACAAAAAGTGTATATTTTGTGATCAGTAAATTGTAATAAAATCGTGTATTCCGTAGAGGAAACATTTGTCGCATGAATATACTTTGGAATAGATTGCTTCATAGATCCAATCGCACGTGTTTATATATCTATAGGTGCGAATTGCCTATAATCCGAATTCCTAATTCATTGCCGAAGGCATGAATTGTTGAATCGGCCAATATGGTCGTTATTGTATAGAGTAAAGACCGTGAGCATTCATGTTCCGAAATGATTATGGAAAGGGAAACTGAATACAGTATTCGACAAAGCTTAGACCAATTTCGAGGGAACATGATATTAATATTGAAAATCGAGAATCACCGAACGGGAATCGGATCCGAACCATCAACCTACTTAACAGAAAGCAGCCTGGGAAGCTTTCATGGCCTCAATAACTTCTATTATCAAGCATCAATTGAAATCATTGATTTGGACGATGATAATAATGATGATACTAATAATAATATTAATAATCGTAATAATGATGATGATGATGATAATAAAAATATTAATAATCGTAATAATAACAATACGAATAACGATGTCAAGAACTCTGAAAGATTGGCGGATGATTGTGTGAAATTTCGAAGTATACCTGCAATATACAAATTACATATCCGATATCCATGATAACAGGTGTGTGACGAAGGATATTAGATGCTGGGGAACATTAGCGAGATGCTTTTCCCGCGATTGTGAGCTTTCTCCTTTCATCCCCCATTCGCTACCGCGGAGTTTCCGAGCTTCTAGATATCGCGCTTCGACGTTCTCGAGATACCGCACCGTACTAATTCCATTATCGCCACGAATAGTATTACCATAATAACGAGACCATCGCACAGCACCATGAAACCCAATGCCGAGAATACCTTCACTCCTTTCTCTTGCGTTCTCTCTCCTTCTTCGACTAGCTTTAACAAGCGGGCACAAATCCATTTCAACGTTTTACCGAATACAAAATTCACAGTCATCTCGTATAAACTATTCCGATGTTTTCTTACGGATTATCATTATCACTCGTATGGCTAACGATCTATAAACAGCGTGATTATTGGATCGGCGGTTTTTCCTCATCCGTAGCGCTCGATGTAATGTAATCCAATCAGGCGCCTTCTCAACGTATTTGGGTTCGTGATTTTATACGTTATTTCTCCATTCGATTATCGATTGTCATTTTATTCGTTCATACTGCTCACTAAGATAAATTAATTAATTTCGTACCGTGGTCGTAAAACGACGAAAAAAAAAATCGTAAATTTACGTTCCACTCATCCGTTAGGCAGGAGAAAATAGAAAGGTCGATAGCCCCAGGGTAGTTCGCGAGCCATTTATTTCTGCTTGGAGACTTTCTGCCAAAATTATCCCAATTGCCAAAAATATAAGTTTTTCTCGGCAAATGCGATCCAATATCTTTGTTACATATAAAATTGCACATAGAGCATGCGAATCTATATATTATTTCAATTTAAGTGACGAAGAAATCAGACGGATGATGACAGTGGTTTTTATTCTTCCAATAAATATCAATAAATAGATATTAATTGATAACGTTTACTACTTAAGTTTTTTGGCTAAAATTTTCATGTATACATCTTTTTGCAGAAATGAAAAAAATAGTTCTAAATGTTTTGCTCACCCTGTAAATTTACAAGTATTTTTTTATTGCTACGAAATTGTTGATGCATTATTCAAGTTTTGATTAACAGTAATACTTGTGTTATATATATTTTTTTTATGGGATTTCCACACATACATATACACAAATATATTCCTACCAATATTCTGGTTATCTTCATTGTCTATTTTGTTTGTAGACTCATCGGTATAAATTTTGCTACACATACAGATTTGGCGGGGTCGATTTGAAACAGCCGCACTAACATTGTCTCATAAGGTTTATAGTTTAGTGATGATATAGCGAAGAGTCTGGTCTGTTTATTACACAGTCGACAAACAAGTCATTACGAGCACTCAATCGGGTCATCAAATTCGCGTTTCCTTTTCGTGGTCCTGTTCTCGAAACAAAACCCGCTCGATCGTTTACATTGCTGACGTTTCTATTTACACACATATTCACACTAAACTTTATATTATCGTTAGTTAGTTTGAGTCCATTTGGTCATTGTATAAAAAGGAATGAAAATTAATAATCGATGAAATTAATGCAAAAATAAAAAATTGAATGTGACTTACAAATAGTTAAAGTTTTTAATTGCGTTTATGATAAAAATACTATTTGGATTTTTTGAACATATTCGAAAGTCCGCAGAATGCTTGTTTTTGATGAATTTTATAAAATAGATTCTGAAATTAAAAAAAATGGAATTATTCAATAAATGCTTGAATGCCTCAGTGTATCTGTGGACAATAATTATTGGCATTTTAAGAAAAAATATATTCTTGTGCTAATTTGTTCAATACATACGGATATAATGGATGAATATTAAATAAAGTGTGAAATTATGTAGTTTCAGCCGATCAATGATTTCATATGGTCCATTGGAGAACGCTAAAAAAATCTCGATGGTACAAGCGGGGAAATACGTGTATTGAACATAATAAATGTGAATATGTTTACTGTATTCAGCCAAATGATGACAATTGTGATCATAACGATGTATTTGATGATTTTCCCATATACGGTACATTTTGTTACAAGGAATCTACACAATGAGTAATATGGATAAATGTGCAACATGTGAGCATTTGCACACTGAAAAAAAAATTGAAGTATTGCCAACTACGCAATGATGTTGGATGATTCTCGTTGCACCAATAAACATATTACGTTTAGTTAATGACCTGGTGGTTGATTCATTGGAAGTCATGTCGTTGAGATAACTACGCCACGATTTTGCCGCTAAATTTTAATTCGTTTAAGTTAAGTATATGTCATGTGATGTAACCGCCATAAATGGTTACATTGAAAAAAAAAAAAAAAACAAAACTTGAGACACAGAATCGATTGAATTTACAGTAATCACATGGAGGTTGAGTTGTATACGGTTCGACCGTGACTTGATAAAATAATAGCATCGAACAAATTTCTCTACGTGATTTGAATTGAATGACATCCTAGATTAATGGAATGTAATTGGTGATTAAGGTAATGACATCTTTCGTTACTATTCAAACCAATAAACTGTTTGCTAAAGCTACTAAAATTTCGTTGCGTCAATAATAAGTTTGGTTTGAAACGAATTATAAATATTGCAATCGGACAGCCTTATTCCCTGGCTGGATTTCCGGTGTGGCAGAAATCCGTCGGAGGGCCACGGTTTAAGCGCTCTCGCGTAAGCGTCGCACCGCTCGTGTGCCTATAACCCTCCCACATTGAATCATTAATTGACGATCACTCCGACCGATGGTCGTCGAGAAAACCAGAACCCTTGTTTTATGAGGTAATAAGGTGAAAGGCCTTATCGTACAATTAAAGTACGCTGTTATAGCCCCCCTAATTATGTCAGGATAAGCGCTCTTACGAGAGAGAGTAGTGGACCTAAAAAATCGATCAGTCTTATTTACTACCGAATGTGTCGTAAAATATTAAATAAAAAATATCGAATTATATATATATATATATACACCCGTCAGCGGTTGCGCTATGAGGCTTTTTCTCACACTTATATTAAAACTATGATTACTCGAAAATTTCAAATGACATGAGGATTTGAAATGTTTTTCTATATTCGCCAAATTTATTCTTCTGTATGATATAAGAGTTAAAAAAAAAATTTTTCAATTTTTTTAATTATTATTTTTTGGTTTTTAGTGTCAATTATTGTTGTATTTATGGCTTTTGTAAAATAAAAATGTTTGATAGCTACAGTCACTGAGGCGAAATAGTTTTCAAGTTCCTATTTATCAAATTAAGCACTTGAAATTACACATGTGAGAAAATCTCTCATCGCGCGACCAATGTTTAAAGTATACGTAGCGCGACCGTTAACGGGATAAAAAAAAATCAAATATTTCTTAGTCATTTCAGAATCATAATTGTTCGGACAATCATTGTACGTTTTGATCACACAATGCTATTCATTTAATTTGAACATGATTGATACAATTGACCCGAATACTTGTCCCCACCATTCGAGCAATGCGATCATACTATCTCAAATATTTATTCAATGTTATTCAAAAAATGTTTTGGTTTTATTGAATATTTAAAATTTTATCCCAAATTGTGGACGTAGTTGTCTCAATGAAATATCTTCTACTACGCGCGGAGGTTGTGCAACTACGCCATTGATTTTGTCGTATGCAACCTCAGGGCGTATATATGGAGGCATAGTTGAGCTAACTATGCCTCCATCCTCAATACTATACCTTTCTTTTAGTGCAGGTCTATTAAATTTTTCTTTGTACATATTGTAAATAGGCAACCAAAAATATTATTTTTCGTTGAGTTCGAGGAATTGTTTCATCAAGAAAAAGGTAATATGGAACTATTATACAAAAATCTCTCATATATTCTAAAATGTTATAAATACATACATCGATAAATCTCTATATAAATATATAAATTTGTTGGTAAGAAAATATTCTGCTGCTTTTCAATCAAGAACCACTGAACCGATTTCGATGATCTTTCATAGGAAGAAAGCTCATGATTCGGACTAGGTTGTAGGCTATATAAAATATCGATATATTGTTTTTTTAAGGAAATGTGAAAAAAGTCCAAATTTTTTATTCAATGTTCAAGTTTAAAAACTCATCAGTTATTAAAAAATATAGATAAATAAAAAAAACGAATTACCAATTTAAAGGTAATTCAAAAACGAAGAGAATGAGCGATGGCTAGGGTTCCAATTTTGGACAGAAAAAAAGTTACAGCTATTTTAGTGAAGTGATAAAAGATTTGAAAATTGAGCATCTTTTTTTGAAGTATTTTATTTGAAAAAAAAACCGAAAAATTATGTTTAACATGGAAAAAAATAGGAAGCAGATAGGCCGTGTAACGTGTCAATACATTGTTTAATACGGATTTGATTTTTTTTTCTCTCATATAATATAAAACTGATGAAAATATGAACAGCCACAATAGCTGTGAATGGACGCTAGCGAAGCCGAGGGTACAACTATGTGATTGACTTAAATTATTTGTATAAACATGAAACTTTTTAAAAATGTATATTTTTTTATATAAATTTTTTAAATATAGAATTTAAGGGATTTATTTTTTTCAAGTGGAACAGGGTGTGGTTTTTAGTGGGTAAGAATCTCACACACTGGCGTAATGCTGACCCTACCCTGTGTCTCATGTAAGATTTTCCACAATCA
The DNA here is from genome assembly GCA_963989365.1 of Rhimphoctona megacephalus. Taxonomy (NCBI): domain Eukaryota; kingdom Metazoa; phylum Arthropoda; class Insecta; order Hymenoptera; family Ichneumonidae; genus Rhimphoctona; species Rhimphoctona megacephalus. The sequence goes on from OZ022420.1 coordinate 25,384,054, forward strand.
CTTAAAAAAATATATATATTTTCGTAAATGCGCAGCTAGATGCGCTTGTGAGATGTGTCGCGGGCGAAGCCCGCAGGCGTAGCTCGTATATATATAAATGCGTATGCAAAAAAAGTGTATACGTAGCTGTATGCTTGACCGTTTATAACTCGGAAACCGCTGGAGCGATTTGAGTGAATCTTTCAGAAAAAGAAAGCTTCTGATCCAAAATAGGAATTAAAATATATAAAATTTCGTTGTATTGTGTATCACGTAATTGCAAATGAAATGCGGAAGTAGACCATTGTTTGAAACCGACATTCAAATTAAATATTTCATCGAAATTTGAAAATTGTAGATCAACACATGAACCAATTACCAATGTAAAGATGATTCCAAACCGAAGAGAGAAGGGGTCGTTGTAATTCCAACTCCCGACGGAAAAAAATACAGTGGTTTTTTTTCTTTTCAAGCGGCAAAAAATGTTGAATTTTTGCTTTTATAAGTAGCTTATTTTTATGTAATTTGTTTTAAAAACCCCGAAAACACCATTCTTTGAGCTCATAATTATTGTAAGAAAACCCCAAAAAGTCGCATGTTATCATTTCAGTCACTTGTTCAACGTTATCCTAGTCTTCGGTTGGAAAAAATACATCTTTTTTTTTAAATTACTCAAACTGCGATAACAAAATTCAGGCTCGGTAAGAATGTTAAAAATGTTTTAAAGAAAATATTACTTATTATAGGGTTCACTTCGATCACTCTTAGGGTTTATGTTTTATTTAATTTTGATGAGCTCTCGCTGCTTGTGTATGTAAAAATCAATCTTCAAATTTATACTCATATACGGTTCGATGCTCTTTTCGTTCTGTATGTCAGAAGAAAATCAATAGAACGTGTAGTATTATAGATAGATTTGAGTTCTCGTAAAATGCAGATACGTCTTAGCTCTGTTCCGATACATAAAGTTTTACTAATCATCACCAAATCGTGAATCCGGTTGATTATGAAATTAGTAGAGTTTCATGTTATATCAGCAATCATTATCGTGGTTATCACTGACTGGATGCATGGGGACTTTGCAAAGCTCTCTTGCCAAATCGTTACGGATGGTTCATCGACGAACTTATCCGTACCCGAATTTAATCATTCCTGAATCAAGTCATTATCTATAACTAACTAGATTTCTCATAGCACAACAAAACTTTGTCTATATTTCCACTATTATGGGTAGAGATTTATCATGAAATTGACTTAACCAATTTATTATCTTAGTGTATTGAAGGTACAAGGCTTGATGTCTTACATCAATATCTTTTCTTGAATCAAACTGTCAATTTTATGAAATATAGTTGCATTCGTTGTTACGTATATATTATAGTAACCTTCAATAATCGTGTACGGATTTCTTTTACGGAATCTTAATGATTGCGTTGGTTGAAGAATTATCATAATAACTGAATTTGTTAATTTTCAAAATCGATGAATTGTTTCTGTACCACTTAAAATTTCAATCATTATGATTATAAGTGACCAGTGAATTTTCAACATTGACAATGCAAGCTTTTCTAAACATTTTAAGCGTTGAGATAATTGGAAATCGTTCATCTAATAGACTAGATTATTTTGCAAACTAAGGTTTAATAATGCCATCAAGATTAACTCATCCATATATAATTCCTGAATTGTTTTATTGGGTTTTAAACTTAATTCCCGCTATTTTATATGAGATGGGGTAACTAGTATTATTTTTATAGAAGTAACACTAAAACTGTACTGAAGTATTGGGCACAACCTGTAATATTCAGTATTCGAGAGTGAATTCATTTGTGCATACTACTTTTTTTATAATATCGAAAATGTCAGGTTTTGAACCAACGAAACAGCATATGTGGGAAGCTTTGCTTTTTTGCTTTAATTCAAGAAAAAGTGCTGCTGAAAAACATCGCTTGCTTCAAGAAGCTTATGGCGAACGTGCTTTATCTAAGACAACATGCAGAGATTCGTTTAGACGATTCAAAAGTAGCGATTTTGACCTTAAAGACAAAGAACGTCTAGGACAGCCGAAAAAATTTGAAGATGAAGAATTGGAGGCCTTACTCAATGAAGATCAATGCCAGACCCTTAAAGAATTGTCCGATATATTAAGTGTTACTGAAATGGCTGTTAGCAAACGTTTACATAATCTTGGATTGGTTCAAAAAGCGGAAAATTGGTTACCACATCAATTAAACGAGAGACAACTCGAAAAGTGAAAAATGATTTGTGAATTGCTGCTTGAACGATGCGAAAGAAAGTCATTTTTACATCGAATTGTGACTGGTGATGAGAAATGGGTTTATTATAAAAATCCCAAACGAAAAAAGCATGGGTACTGCCAGGTGAACCAGGTCCATCAACGCCAAAATGCAATATTCATGATCAAAAGGTGATGCTGTGTGTTTGGTGGGATCAAGAAGGTATGGTGTACCACGAGTTGCTGAAACTGAGTGAAACGATTACAGCTGTTCGCTGTAAACGACAGTTAATGAAACTAAACCAGGAATTGAGAAAAAAGCGGCCTAAGTACGCCAAACTTCATAGTAAACTAATTTTGCTCCATGACAATGCTCGGCCACATGTAGCAGAAACCGTAAAAAAGTATATAAAGGACATGAACTGGGAAATTTTACCTCAGCCGTCGTATTCACCGGACATAGTATGGAGACTATATGGAAGGAGCATCATCTCCGTGCTTTGGAGGCGTCCGTAAAAAAGACCGAAATAGGCGGCGCTGCTGTCGCTTGTGCTCGTGATACTATATATATAAATGCGCATATACGATGCGCAGTGTATATACAGCTGATCGAAAGTATGTTCTTAACCTTACATTATTTTTCGAAAAATTTAACAAGGAGGCGAGTAAAGTCTGAGCAACGAAGATGCGGAGGAATCCTTGTGAGGTTTTAGAAGTGCCACACTGAAAAAAAGGCATAGTGCTGAGAACGGAGGCGTAGTTGACTCAACTACGCCCTGAGGTTGGATACGGCGAAACCAATGGCGTAGTTGACGCAATCTCCGCGCGTAGTTGAAGGTATTTTGTTGAACCAACTACGCCCCCAATTTGAGGTAAACCTTTAAATATTCAATAGAACCAAAACATTTTTTCAATAAAATTTGATAAATATTTGAAATAGTATCATGGCATTGCTCGGAAAATGTGGAAAAGTATTTCAGTCAATTTTATCAATAATGTTTGGATTAAATGAATTGCATTGTATAATTAAAACGTACAGTGATTGTACTGAACAATTATGATTTTGAAAGGATTGTAAAAGAAATATTTGAAACTTTTTTTGATATATATATTTTTTGGAATATTTTTTATTTGATATTTTTGATTTTATATTTTGCGACTTTCAATGGTAAATACGATTAATCGATTTTTTGCTCTCTCGTAAGAGCGCCTATCCTGACATAATTAGGTGGCAAAACCTTTTCATATCAGAGTACTTTAATTGTACGATAAGCCTTGATATCTATTAAAACAAGGGTTCGGGTATTCTCGACGATCATCGGTCGGAGTGATCATTATTTAACGATTCAACGTCGGAGCTTTATGGGCACACGGGCGGTGCGACGCTCACGCGAGAGCGCCCCGCCCTCTAGCGGATTTCTGCCACACCACAAAATCCAGCCAGGGAATAAAGCTGTCTGGTTACAATATATATAATTCGTATTAGACAAAACTTATTGTTTGCGCAACGAAATTTTAGTAACTTTAGCAAAAGGTTTATTTGTTTGAATAGTAACAAAAGATTTCATCCAAATTACTACTAGGTAATTAGCTTAATTACAAATTATATTCCGTTGATCTATGGTGTCATTAAATTCAATTCTCGCAGAGAAGTTTATTCGATGCTATTATTTTATCAAATCACGGACAAACTGTATACAACTCAACCTCCATGTGATTATTTCAAATTCAATCGATTCTGTATCTCAAGTTTTGTTTTTTCTCAATGTAACCATTTATTGCGATTGTATCACATGAAATAGACTCAACTCAAATAAATTAAAATTTAGCGATAAAATCGTGGCGTAGTTGTCTCAACGACATAACTTTCAATGGATCAACCACCGGGTGATTGACTAAACGTAATATGACCATTGGCGCAATGAAATTCGTCCAACCTCATCGCGTAGTTGGCGATACTTTATTTTTTTTTCAGTGCATAAAATCTTGCTAGATACTCTACTCGTAGCGTACATTAACCAAACAGTTTTGAAAACAATGCAATCACAACTTAAATATTTAAAGTAGTACTGTCGATACTGCAAGAGCCAAATGTATACACCGTCATGTTTGACTTACGTAGTATTTAGAATAGGCAACGTCGCGATAGAGTGAGAGAGACAGAAATGGTCTGTTTCACTCGAGAGGTGTGCAAAAGCTATGCGCAAAGACTGACTAGTGACGGGTGTATCATTATTCGGTTCTGTGTGTCAACTCGAAATAAAACATCTTTAAAATGTCAAAACCACGAGAAGAAAATAAATCTACCACTGGAAGTGCCGCAGAGTAACAGAAAAAATGTACCGGAAGAGATTGCAACAAATTGAACATTTTTAAATTACGCCTGCATTGTAACCTCTTCGCGACGTTGCTACGTCTATACTGAACTACGATATAAACGTACATTTGGGATATTTATTTGTTAATTACTACTATCACATGCTCTCAACCTGTATTTTTAAGGATTTAAAATGTTCTGTTGCAACGCGAATAGTGCGCATCGTTTTTTTTAAATATATATTCAAAGAGCGTTGGGTACCGTTAGGCCCAGCGCAGGTAAAGAGCTGCAGTGGACATCGCGTTTATTGCCGACATGTGGCTGCCACCCGGAGCATTGGGGAAATCGGGAATTTTGAGTGGGACTTTTCCTACGTACCCTTTTTTATTATTGACGTTTTTTTCCTTTTTTTTTACGGAAGAACGTATCCTAATCGCGACCAAAGGGGGTTGGTGACGTTTCGACAATTGACGCGGAGAAATTCGAGTGTCCCTGAGTTTTTCACATTTTTTGTTGAATATTGGTTTTCACTCCCTCTTTTTGTCCGTTGCAGCAGCCAATCAAATTTTCTCTTTATTTTTGTAAGAAGGGGTACTTGTTCTCTTCCATCATGTTAAAACATTATTGTAAAAACAGATTCGTAACGAACTCCGAGCTGCTTACGTCGGAGCATCTTGTCTATACCGAATAAATAGTTGTTGTTATATTTTATGAAAGTAATTCAACTGTTTTTGATTCATTTATTTCAAACTACCTAACTCTCCGTAAAAAGAAGGTTAGGACATCGTCACGGGACGATACATGTTCCTTATAATATTTTCTCTTATTCTACACTTTTTTATTGAAATCTGAATGGTACTTTTCATAAAATATAATGAAAATTATGATTTCTCATGACTCAATGTTAACTGTATGAAATTACCAATACCAATATCTTTTTCTGGTTCTCTGTAGCCTCTTGAAAATTTAACTGGATCTTTTTCTTATCATAATCTATTGCTGTACCAAATTTGATTAAATTCTGAACGGTAATTCTAAAACCGACAGTACTACCTTAAAGTAAATTATGCTTCAGAATCACTCAGTAGTCTAGGTGACAGCGTGTATCTCGCACGTGCATGGTGCTAAGATCAAATTCTCTACGACCGAGTTTTTTTTCTCTTTTTTTTTATGCAGCATACTCCGCAATTAGTAGGCAAATTCAATATTAATGATAATAATAATAATAATCATGACCAAGTTAGTCCCACGCTAAATTTTTTTATGAAAATGAAAATAATGAAACGAGGAAACAATAAATAGATGCGAGTTTACTGTCTAGAGTTTCCGTAATGTTAAAATACGGGAACTTTGCTAAAAACAAACAAATGCATAGTTTCGTATTAAATTCTTAAAATAAAACTGCCTTTGTCGCAAATAATTTTGCTCGAAATCGCGAATGATTGATATGCACAATTCCATGTGTTTATACATGGCTGTCAAAATACGTAAGGCTCCATGATAGCCGATACATTTTGTCAAATGATTATTACTATATTTATCAAGCACTTTCAGCGAGGGCGCCGCCGTGGTGAAATGTTGAACTACCTATTTTTCACATTTTCACGAACGTTTTTTCGGCCTTCTCTCCCATGGAGATCATGCTCCTTCCGTATAATCTCCCTGGGACATAGAATAGTCTGATTATCATTTGTTTCGAGCGATTCAGAATAATTTGTGATGACAAATCATTCTGAATTGATATCAAAAAATGGATCGTCCCAAAAAGCAACGATTTCTATTGGCGTGGAATCCATTTGTCGCGTGAAATATGGGAAAGGTCATAGCTTTTGAAGGACAATACTTCGAATAAAATAGAATGTACCGTAAACTATAAGTATTTTTTTTTTATTGAAAAACAGCGGGAATTAAGCTTAAAACTCAATATTTAATAATATGAACCTTCCTTACAAAACAAAAAATAATGCAGGCGTAGCTAGTAAATTATAAAAATTGTACTTTCATTAATAGAGCGATACTGGAACGTACAAAGGTCGCAGCAGCAATGGCCTTGGTGCAAGCTTTACCCGAAGCTCAACTGGAACTACCTTGCCCAATTATCGTAGCACCTATTCGGGTGCTAGTTCGAGTAGGGTTCCGGCCAAGGACCGAACGACTTCGGGTTATTCAAGCCGCGATAAAAGGGATCGTGATAAATCTGATGATAAGCCAGCTTACAAATATTCAGGTGAGCCGTGATAATTTAATTACAAATTCAGGCATTTTCCTATTTCGATTGACGATTTAAAAAAATAATTCGTAAGCTGACAAAATATTTACACAATTTTGATTTTGTCGATTTTTTTATATCTTCAAGTATCTACTGAAAGGAGTTTTTAGGATTTTTTTTTAGATTTTTATCGCAACCCTTTTAAAAATAATGAATTTTTCAAAATTTCGCCCGACATTTTTCAAATGCTCATGGCTTTTTCAACAACAGAGATATCAAAATAAAATAGTAGGTCATTTTTTTCGTCTTGAATTGTAGCTTCTCAAAAAAAATGTAAAAAAAAATATCGAAAGTCAATTTCATGTTTTTTTTTTAGTTTTAACTCAAAAATATTTTTTTTTTCAAAACTTGGACCGTTTTGATTTTTTTGAAAAAATTTACCATTTTTCTAGACATATTTTTACGTATCTCAAAAAATTCACAGCTTGTGATATCCATACCTTCTATTTTTTTCTTATTTTTTACCACGTGTGAACCAATAATTTTATCAATTGTCAATCTTGAATTATATATTTTTATTCTTTTTTTTCCACTCATAATTCCATTCCTTAAGAAATTACGAATAGAAAAATAAAATAAAAAAATATTGGAACTGATTTCTGTTTTTTTCTTCAGTTTTCAACCAAATTTTTTTTTCAGAACTTGTGCCATTTTGATTTTTTTGAAAAAATTCACCATCTATCACGATACATTTTTACACGTCCCAAAAAATCCTCAGCTTGTGATATTTATGAATAAGGATTAATAATTGATAATTATTGGTTTACATGTGGCAGAGAATTGAAAAAAAAAAATAGAATTTATGGATATCACAAGCTGCGGATTTTTTGGAACATGTAAAAATGTGTCGTGAAAGATGGTGATTTTTTCCAAAAAAGTTAAAATGGCCCAAGTTGCGAAAGAAATGTTTGGTTGAAAAATGAAAAAAAAAAACGTGTAAATCAGTTCCGATATTTTTTTATTGTTTTTTCTATTGATGATTTCTTAAGGAATGGAATTATGAGTGAAAAAAAATATAATTCAGGATTGACATCTAATAATTATAGGTTTACACGTGGTAAAAAAGAAGAGAAAAATAGAAGGTATGGATATCATAAGCTGTGAATTTTTGGAGACATATAAAAACATGTCTAGAAAAATGGTGAATTTTTTCAAAAAAATCAACACGGTCCAAGTTTTGAAAAAAAAAAACATTTTTGGTTCAAAACTGAAAAAAAACATGAAATTATATGTCAATATGTTTCTTGTATTTTTTTTAATTCTACTTCAAGACGAAACTACAATTCAAGACGAAAAAAATGACTTATTATTTTGTTTTGATATCTCAGTTGTTGAAAAAGCTATGAGCATTTAAAAAAATTTCGTGCAAAATTAAAAAAAAAATCATTATTTCTAAATCGAGATGAAAATCTAAAAAAATTCCTAAAAACTTCTTTCAGTAGTTACTTGAAAATAAAAAATTTTCGACAAAATCAAAAATTGTCGGGGTCACGGACTTGTTGGTTTGGCATGGCATGGCCCCACATATTATTTTAGAGTTGCTCGAGTTCATTGTTTGTTAACATTTAAAGATTTCTTTTTTCGAGCTCATAATAAGACGACCAATACAAAACTATAATAAAAATTAACAAAAAAAAGAAGTTAAATTATCGTAAAATAATAATAAATATATTTTTTACGTAATAGGTGGAAAAGATCTGGAAAAAAGCAGACTAAATTGTGGGCGTACATCTGCGGAGGATTTGAGTAGTAAAAGCTCCCTTTCGGACAGTAGATCATCCCTTCTTGATAGATATTCGTACTCAACGAATCGATCGAATTCCGAGAGACCATCCTCGGTACTCGAGAAGTATACCAATAGAGCAGTTTCAAGAGAAAAGGGTCGAGAATCCGATGTGCCGTCTCGTTATGTGACGAGCACGTATCCAGGTCCAGGACTGAGAGGAAATTATGGAAACGATGGTAGAAACGAGAAAAAGGAACGTATCGATCATCCACCAATTTCGTATCGAGGACTTCGACCAAATTCAGGACGTAGCTCGCGTGAACCGAGCCCCGAAGTTTCGAATAGTAAACCCCCTTTCCGAATGTACTCGAAAACACCAACTTATGGAAGAAGTTCCAATATATCTGGTAAATAAACATTTTGATTAAATGAAAATTTAATTACGACAAATTGATTTGAATCTTCATGGAAATATATTAACGGGGTCATCCCATGTAACAGCCATTTTTTTCGCTTTTTTAGGAATTTTTTTTGATGAACCATTAAAACACAATATCTTTGAATTTTTACCACACATTTATTAACATTTTTACAGTCACTCAGAATTTTATCAAACAACAGTAACGAGTTGAATCGACTTTACACCGTTCGGAAGACATTCATGTGTTAGTTGACGGCTGCCATGATTCCGGAGGTTTTACTCATCTGAAATCAAAAAATCAAGCGGAATTTTAATTTGTAGACCTGAGACTATCGCTGGAACTAGAGTAAAGTAAAAATATCGAAAATTGAATTTTTGGCACGGTTTTAAAAGTCGAGAAAAACGACGAAACTTGGAACTTAATATTTAAAACCGTGCCAAAAATTCAATTTTCGATATTTTTACTTTATTCTAGTTCCAGCGATAGCCTCGGGTGTACAAATTAAAATGCCGTTTGATTTTTTGATTTCAGATAAGCAAAACCTCCGGAATCATGGCAGCCGTCAACCAACACATGAGTGTCTTCCAAACGGTGTAAAGTTGATTCAGCTCGTTATTTTTGTTTGATAAAATTCTGAGGGACTGTAAAAATGTTAATAAATGTGTGGTAAAAATTCAAAGATAGTGTATTTTAATGGTTCATCAAAAAAAAAAAATCCCAAAAAACGCGAAAAAAAATACCTGTCACATGGGATGACCCCGTTAAGAGATGAATGTGTTGCACTGAAAAATGTACATCTGTAAAATGATCGTGAAAGTCATAGAACGAAGAAACAACGAGAAATGTTTTAGAATAAAATGAAAGCAAATTTAAATATAGAAAGATAAAAAAATTCGATTTATCTAAAAATGTTCTCAGATTTACGAGTGAATTTTCATAGTCAGTGAAATATGCCGCATAAAATTTTTAAAAATCTTCTGGTAGAGGTTCAATCGACCATATGGTAAATTATTTTATAATTGATAAAAATTTGTGATAAAAATATCGTATTTTGAAAGTGTATTCCAATTTTTCATACGATTTTTATCTATATGAATTTTTTATTTTGATCGCGCGTAACGGTCAAACTTCTCGTACAGCTGTTTCATGGGTTGCCGTAAATATTACGTTCAAATGCATTCGAGTTCTTTTTTCATTGACATGGACTTTAGCGTAAAGTATATTTTTTACTCCTTACCATGAATATAAATAATGGCATATTACTCATTACAGGTGCATCAGACACAAGCGCAGTTTCTTCGATAACTTCTAGGTTGATGAATCAATCCACTCGTTTATCATCACCCAGAACTCCCAGTCTGACCAGTGCGACAACTTCGGAGAGGTTACGTGCGCCAATGAACAAATCCACCAATTCGATTGTCCCCAAAACTGTAGAAAAATTGACAAAAACCGTCGAATCGAAGTCTGATCCTGTAAGCGAAGCATCTCAAAAGGATATCAAATTAACTCCAAAAAAAGTTGAACCAATTGAAAGCTCATCGAACCGGAAAAAAGAGTTGCAAGAAGGAACGAATGAAAAAGAGGGGGAGGAGGAGGAGGAGGAGGTGGAAGATGACGACGACGAAGAGGAGATGGAGGAAAAGGCAGAATTGGAAACGAATGCAACAATAACGTTGATAATGATTTCTCGATGCACTTCACCAACTCCGCCATCTGCTTCTGGTTTTGTGAGTCGTCGACGAGCCGATGTTGCACGTTTGTTCCAACGAGAAATAACGAGAAGCGTGAAGAGACCGGAAATGCGAGATTCAGAGATGCAATCCGATCGAATGGATGACACAGCGAGATACTCGAGATTCGGGAGTTCAACATCGAGAGTGTCTTCACCTTGGTCATCGTATCTCGATAAATTGTCGTCCTCTGGTACGTCTACGAGGAATTACGGAAATTCCAGTAATTCCAGCACTTCCGGCCGAATTAATTCTTCCTTTGGCTACACGCGCCAAAACGAAAGTCCGGGGACAAGTAGAGTCGAAATTTCTCGGGAAAGACCGTCTCCATCTCCACCTAGAACCAGTCAAAATAATCGAGAATTTCGTTCTTCATTAACACCGGAAGTACAAACTATTTCACATGCCAATATTCACAAATCGCCATCGCGTAACGCTGTTGAAAAAGAAGCGAGCCACGACGAGCTTTCTTCGTCGAACTTTCATACAGTTTCTCGAGGTGAATCTTCTTCTGGTTGTTCTCGACAATCTACGACGGAGATTGAAACCCAGGGCTCTTCTAAATGTCCGATCACTATGAGAAACGAAGACAACAATCAAAAGCGAACGAGTGCGATTTCCAAGCTAGCGAGAGCTTCACCCAAAAATGACGGTAAAATTTCACGATCCTCTTCGAAATCTGAAATATCCGGATCTGCAGATAACAGTCTTGCTACTGGTTCCACCTCAATTTCAACGATTAATTCTTCGTCACCAAAATTAGAGGATCGTCCTCGTAACGTTGATGGCCAGTCGGAAAATTATACAGAAAAAAATGTGAGTATTTATAAATATTTTATCTTCAATAATCCTGAGATTTGCTTGTGAAATGAAAGCAGATTCAATTTAATCGTTTTCGATTCAGACGATCAGAAAACAAAATTTCTTCAATTTAAATTTACATTTAACTTTAACGTACTTCTTTATCTTTATCAGAAAATTTATTGCAAAATAATGATTAAATATTAAATTAATGATTATTAAACATTAAATTAATGATTATAAAAAGTCTCATCTTTAATTGGAAATTAACGTATTTTGAATGATGGGATCTTATTATTAGTGAATGTTTTAAAAATAACCTCGAGCATAAAAAAGTTAATTCAACCAAAAATCAATAAAAATCGAATCATTCATTATTTCGGTATGTATTCAATGTCAGTAACAATATAAAATTGACAATAATAATATGAATGTAAGATTTTTCATCAGCACGGAAACGGGTCGAATGAAAAACAAATATAAAAATAGTTTCTTTTTTTGAAACGCTTCAAGGGCTTTTTTAAGCTCGAGAGAATTTAAAAGAAGAAATTAATATTGTTTTGCTCCAGTTCACTACGAATGTAGTAAAATGATTTTTATAAATCGATGAAAAAAAAAAAAACAAATAACGTGAAGAAAATATCACAATGCTGCTCCGTATTTTTTTTTTTTTTTATAGGCACGCGACGTATCCCGACAGAGACGCGAAAATTCTCTAAGTTCTGCAAATTCTTCGATATCATCAAGACGGGACGGGGTTAATCGTTCGGAAAGTTCATCACCAAGTGCGAGCAAATCGATATCACGACCGAGTTCTTCCAAAAGTATATCGCGTAAAATGACGCGAACCGAAGCATCGTCGCAGTCGTCGTCGGTACACACGTCCGACGGCGTTAATTCTGTCAGCGTGCCAACTGGCAGAACGAAATCATCGAGTTCGTTGACGAGTCAGCCGATAAAAATAAAAACAGCATCGTCTTCGAGTGTTGGTGGTGGTAGTCAGAATTCGTGTAAAAATGCCAGTTCCTCATCGTCCTCTTCGTTGTTAGGGAACGCCTCAAGTTCGCAGCTGAACAAGTCAAATTCAAGTGAAACTCGTGGTAAACCACCTGTACCAAAAACGGATACATCCGGAATAATGAAGATTCCAAACGCTTCGGGGAAATATGTCAACAAAGATTTTCGTAAATCAGCTCTTAACATGGAGAACGGTGATGGATCGAGAAGCTCGAAACACGCGGATAGAAAACGTTTAAACAGGGAAAAGTGTCAAAGAAGCGTTTCGGCGAGTTCCCAAGACTCGGAAATAAACTCCGAGTCGAATCAACTGGTTGTATCACCGGGTTCATCCTCAGCTTATTTAAAATCATCGCGTTCTCCAGGTAAATTAAAAATCAGTGAGAGTAGATCGGATGCTCCGAAAAAATCGGGAAGTGAGACTAAATCGGTATCGCCAAGTGTCTCGCGTTTGGCAATGTGTCGTAAATCAAAGAGTCGTTCGGGTTCTCCGGTGCGTCGAAAACAGAGCATTCGCTCTTCAGGAACATCCTCAAGTTTGGATAGTAGTTCGGAATCAAGTTCTTCGAGTTCTTCGAGCAGTGAAAACGACGAGCCTAGGGAACAATCGTCGAAGGAACGCTCGATTGGTGGCAGTAATAACGGATCTAAAAGGCGACGTAAGAGGACCATAAGTTCACCACGTATGGAAAGGAAAATGAGTGTTGGTTCGTCACGTACGAGTGTCTTATTATCTTCGGCGGATGAATCCTCTCTTGCCATGGATAAACCGCCTAGACCACCTTCGAGTCCAAGATCACGCAGCGATCGTTCATCAAAAACCGAAGATGCTAAATCTTTTTTGATGAGAGCACTCGCACCTGTAGCCTCTATTTTCCGAGGTAAACAACCGGATTCCGGTTCCGAAGATTTGCCCGAAAACACCGACAATTGTAACGATCAACTATCCGATTCTTGCAAAAGACCACCAACCATCTCCAAATCCATTAGTCCGAGTTTGTCGAAAAGTTTGAGTTTTACTAACACAAGCCCACAAGATAGATCAACCAGTGGCGACCGTTTGAGAAACTCGACGATAAAGCGAGAATCCTCGGGTGAAAGACCCTGGTGGATGGATCCGAACTCGGAGAATGTCCCGGATGGTGTGGAAAGAGTCGGAGCTTGTCAGGATGAAATTAGCCAGGAAACTACCATCAGTACTATCCTTCCTGATGATGGTAAGTCGATTACTTTGAAGACTCATTCTTCATTCTTCCTACATTTTTTTTTTCGAGTATAAAATAAGAACTAAACTCATTTTATTGATACGTTATTACTGTATTTATTCTTAATTGATCCTCGAACGGAATTGAGTCGAATTTAATATAATTGAATTAAACTTCAATCTTTCAGTGGGAAAAATACCTGTTGAACTTTTTGAGTCATATTTACGAAATTTAGAACATTTATTGAGAGTTACATGTTTCCGTAATGTGAATGACTTTCCGCAGCGATGGATTTGGGAACGAATTCCTTTGTCTGCGTTGGTTTTGTAAACCCTCTATTTTCGGACACTTCCTAATAACAATATTTCATGACATTGTTTCGATCATGACGAATAATATTTTATTTTGTTTATTGAACCAATGACTATCAACTTGTTACTCAGTTTTTTGATATAATATATTATTATTAAAATACGGACTGCAAATTTGTCGATCTTTTTTCAAACACAGTGAAATTTTATATTTTATGAATTTTCTCAACCGTTCAAACCATCCACACGGAAAGGACTGTACGATAAAAACTACCATAAAAATTACAGTAACAAGGGGACATAATGAAATTCAAAGTATTATCATTGATAAAAAATTAAATTGTAATGAAAATAAAATAAAATTTCTTGTTTATTATGCAGTGATTTTCTCCCGGAGTGATTAGTACATTTTTATGTCTAGTAAAATATTCTAAATATTAATTTAAAAATGGCGCGGTACAAGTGAAATTTGACCGTATAGTCCACCATTTTAAACCTTTGAAAAACCATTAGAAAAAAAACTACGAAATTTTAATGAAAATTTTTATATCGGTTTGAAAATTTTGAGTGTATGTTACTTAAATATTACCGTACAGAACAGTCACAAATTCCCTGTACTGGTTCCACGCATGGTTCCCCTGGTAGGGGAAGTTTACCGCACGCTTCGTAAATTCTCCAATGCTTGAGATAAATTTACAAACACGATCAGTAATAAATACGATTTGCCTATGTGGTAGCACGTTCAAGTGTGTCACGGTAATTTTGATCGCGAATTTTAGCCTAAAATTTACTTATTAGAATTGTTTACCTACATCGAACTTTGTTTTTATCTCAATGACAGGAAAATTCAGGACAAAATTATGGAAACATGATTCGGGCGAGCGTGCTTGGTGGTTGGATGCAAACGACAATATTCCGCAGGATACAGTGAAAAATGAATACGCGACATCATCACCGATATCACGAAGAAGTATCAGTCGGTGCAGCACGAGATCATCGGATTTTAGAAGTCGCATAAAACACCAGCAGTCAGGGGAACGAGCCTGGTGGTTGAGCGAAGATCCATCTGATGTTCCCGAGGGTGTGGAAATCTTCCCTGTCGAGTCAACGAGCAACGACAACTCCGGGAGTCTCGCCCCGAGTGAGACTCTCTCGAGAACACTAAACGGCATAAGGCATATTGAATCGGGTGAACGAGCCTGGTGGATGGACAGTAATTCCAATATTCCAGAGGGTATCGTTAAAATATCACCGGACATCGATTCAAACAGCAATTCCGACTCATCCGAATCGTTCGAGAAACACGAAATTCTATCCAACGATCGTATCTCACCATATCAACGAAAATCTGAAATATCGAGCTCCCTATCAAGATTTCCTCTCGAATTTAACGCTCCGACGAACTCGAACCTCGATCGCACGATTAATAGCGAGGAACCACTTGGAGAACGAGCGAGTCCTGAAGGGGTAAGTTTTATTTTTCACTCTTTATTTTCTTTTCATTATTTTTAACGTAGATTAAAAGGTATTCTGTATTTTGTATTGGTTTTTTGTTCAAACCATTGAGAAGAGTTGCATAAAATTGTCTTATCCGTGTTAATGTTTCCTTTGAAACGATATAAAACTTATAACCGCATATAGTGATGTGAACGAGTATTTAGGATACACAAACAAAGTACTTAGCGGTTAACGCAATTGAGTATTTTGAGGCGATTTTTCTTTTAAAAAACTGTTGGGGCAAAAAGTAGAAACAAGGCTGTTTGAAAAAAAATACGCGGCGATTTAAAAGGCACTAATTAAAGCTGGGTAATTAATTTTGTAACTCATTTTCTAGCAATAAGTATAATTTATGGTCAAAATTTTGAGCATCGGAATAAGACAAAAGCCGAGAAAAAATCAAGCATGTTGAAAATTTTCAATATTGTGATTTTGAAAAATAATAAACATGAATGGCTTTTAATGAATAGTTTTAAAAAACTGACATATTACTAAGAAATCAAATTCAAAGTACATTCAGTTTTTCCTTTGTACTTTAAAAGTCTTGTTTTAATAGGTGTGCAAGCAGAAACTCGGCTCTGAAGTTGGTTCCATTAAAAAATATTCTTGAATGCATCCAATTCGCCCGCCATTTTGGATATATGTAGCTTAGTCATTACTGTTTTATGACATAAGTTTCAGTCATTTACAAACTGTCATTCCGTGTGTATAAATTTTATAAGAGATGGATGTCGATAAGCAACATTTACGCCACTGCATTCTATTCTGTTTTCAAATGAAAAAGATGCTGTTCAAGCTATGGAATTAATTAACGGAGTCATCCCATGTGACAGCTAATTTTTTTCCGCTTTTTTGGGATTTTTTTTTGATGTACCATTAAAACGCAATATCTTTGAATTTTTACCACACATTTATTAACATTTTTACAGTCCCTCAGAATTTTATCAAACAAAAATAACGAGTTGAATCGACTTTACACCGTTCGGAAGACACTCATGTGTTGGTTGACGGCTGCCATGATTCCGGAGGTTTTGCTCATCTGAAATCAAAAAATCAAACGGCATTTTAATTTGTAAACCTGAGACTATCGCTGGAACTAGAGCAAAGTAGAAATATCGAAAATTGAATTTTTGGCACGGTTTTAAAAGTCGGAAAAAAACGACGAAACTTGAAATTTAACATTTAAAACCGTGCCAAAAATTCAATTTTCGATATTTTTACTTTATTCTAGTTCCAGCGATAGCCTCAGGTCTACAAATTAAAATGCCGTTTGATTTTTTGATTTTAGATGAGCAAAACCGCCGGAATCACGGCAGTCGTCAATCAACACATGAGTGTCTTCCAAACGGTGTAAAGTTGATTCAGCTCTTTATTTTTGTTTGATAAAATTCTGAGGGACTGTAAAAATATTAATAAATATGTGGTAAAAATTCAAAGATAGTGTGTTTTAATGGTTCATAAAAAAAAATTCCCAAAAAAAAAGCGAAAAAAAATAGCTGTCACATGGGACGACCCGGTTAATTCGACTTCGGGTGAACATTCTGTGAGTCATTCAACAGTAAAAGTGGTTTGCAAGATTTCTTGATGGAAATTTTAGTCTTGAGGGCGATCGACGTCCAGGTGCAGTAATAAATTTGAAGAGGAAGAACTTCAAGTTTTACTGGATGAAAATCCATGCCAAATAGCAAAAGACCATAGATAGTAATGGCGAATATTTCGATTATTAATCTTCGTAATAAGTATCTTTTTGATAAAGTTGAATTTGACCAAAAAAAGCCGAGTTTCTACTTGTACACCTATTAATTTCTACAGCATTAGGAAATTCATTATTCCGACTACTTCAAGAAGTTACGTTACCAATTATACGTATAATTAATTATGGTTTTGTTAAAAAATCATTATGTATTGAATAGAAAATAAAGTCACAATTGTTTTAAAAAATATCGTTTTTTTGAGCCAATAAGAAATCCATTTCAATATTATTTTGGATGCATAAAAAAAAGAACTATGAAATTATGCAATTTTCGTTCGTTAAAATTAAAATCTTATTCTTATAATTTTCAATAAAAAAGACAATAATAAAAATTGAATCTCAAGAGTAAAATGAATTATTAACATAAAAAATGGAAATAAAAATTATAAATACAATTTATTTGTAATATTATATTTATTTCTTACACGTATGTAAGTGAGATTTATTGTTCGGTCAAGTTACAAGATCCTCCTCTTATCTCTAAAACTATGGTGATATGATGCAGGTAGAAAATCCGCCCGATCCACCAGAGAGTCATTACGAAACTGGTAGAAAATCACCGTACGATAATGTGCCAATAAAAGAGAGTCGGAGATCTTCATTCCGTAAACGACCAACGACGTTGCCTCTGTTTATTGGAAATCACAAGAACATAGACGATCTTCTGGGTGAGATATCATCGCCTCGTCATAGTCCCGTACTCTCACGGATTCGTAATCACCGTCCAATCGAAGGTGAGTCTGGAAACAAATGATATAACCGCAGGCTACTACCGAAATTTCCATTTCTGTCGTCCCTGTTGCACGTTTTGGTTCGTTTATGGAGAGAGGTCGCATGTCCCTTGTGCGTAATCGATTAAACCGAAGAAGAGAGGCATAACGTACTATGTTATATATCGCTAGATCATTCGAATTACCTGGTTAACGTCCACG
This sequence comes from Rhimphoctona megacephalus, assembly GCA_963989365.1. Lineage (NCBI taxonomy): Eukaryota > Metazoa > Arthropoda > Insecta > Hymenoptera > Ichneumonidae > Rhimphoctona > Rhimphoctona megacephalus. The sequence goes on from OZ022420.1 coordinate 25,402,252, forward strand.
GTATAGCGATATAACGGTGTGGGTAGAAATAAATCGATCGGTTTTATGGTCCACGAAAACCGTCAACTCTCTGTGGGAAATAGCAAAAGGGGGAAGGGGAAATAGTGCGGTCGAGTTGGATCGATTCACGCATATGTATTCTATGAATAAGTACGAGTGAGAGAGAGAGAGAGAGAGAGAGAGAGAGAGAGAGAGAGAGAGAGAGAGAGAGAGAGAGAGAGAGAGATCATCTCGTTGCGGGTGGTCAGTTTCGTATTTCGTTGGATCGTGCACGCATCATTGAGTAAATGATATACACACCTATGTATAAATGCCACCATTCAAAAATTTTGAAACAGCTAATTTTTTTTTACATTTTATACAAACATTTTGTTTAGCTTAACATGACTCAAATTTTAATGTTCACTATAAATACATATATTATAAATTTATTCATTGATAAATAATCTATTTTTGAATACTTTAAAGAGATTAACGTTCAATGCTTAGAACAGTCTAATTATTATTTATAGTTTATACAAAGATTCTGTTTGTCTGGATAAAAATAATTTGATTAAGTAACGTGATTTTTAAATTACTAAATATCTTCATTGAACATGCGCCTTTTTTAAATGAAGTCAAAAACATTCACAAAATTATGTAACCAATATGATTCAATTATATAAAAATGGAAAACAACAGATTGATCAGCTTTATAACCAATGAACTTATAGTTTGAAAAATTGAATAATCCACGGAATATAAATAATTAATTTTGTTATGATGGATTTTTACATTTGTTTGTTTATTTATTCAATTTGTGTATCGTCTTTGTGGAGCCTCTTTAATATCTGATAGATAGAATTATAATATAGGACTTTGGCGCTACAGTGTGCAATGAGTAAAATTTAATTATCTCACAAGGGTGCTTTCAAAGTTTTGAGCAATATTATTTGTATTTAATACATATACGATATACGTATAATAGCAAGTTGTCAGGTATCGAATTCTTGTATAGACCACTGATAAGCTCTTCCCTTAATATTGTCAATTACACTCTTTTCTTAACCTGAATCAGTGAAGCCTAATTCGATTCTATGAAAGCTCAATTTTATTCTTCGTATAAGTCTACAATTTACGTTAAAAAATGACGATTATATGAAGTTGATATTGAAATCTTATATCAAACAAAATATATTAAGACAACTGATATTAAAGTAAACACAATTGTTTGATCGGGAAATGGTAGGCATGTATCCATCGATTGTAACGATTCGAGAAGAGAATTGAGGCTGTATTATTGTTTAGAATTCTGCTTTTAGAGGTGATTGTAAGGATGGATGTAGTTTTACAATATTCGGGTTTTTTTTTCATTAACGGGACAGACCTAGTTAGAATTTTCGAAAAATCGATTTTTTTTTTATTTCATTTTCAAAAAGTAGAATCTCTTACGAACATTTTCCGCCCAGGTAAATGTAAATCGGACCATTATTCGCCGAAATACAAGACTTTGTAGCACGTCGTGTCTGAGCCATGCAAACCGTACTCAAAACTTTAAGTGCGTTTTTCTCGAAACCATGTTTTTGAAGTCGGTGATCACTGTAGCTCGAGAACGGCTTTACCGATCGGGTTGAAATTTATATCACTTCTTCTATACATGGTAGTCCTCCATATGAACGAAGGATTTTTTTTTTGGATAATTATTTTTATTTTTAATAGCAAAAAATGGAACTGATATTTTGGTCAAAAAAACACTTTTGACTTTTAACGGCCGCCATTTTGTGAAAAATGGAAATTTTTCAAAACCCTTCGTTCAACTGGAGCATTATATCATTAACTAAAAATCCCCTCCGTTTTTTTTGTTTCAGATGAGCCGTTGCAGCGTGAGCTTGATCACCGCAAACCGTGTTTTTTTTTGCAGCGTCCTCGGCAATTGACGGTCACCAGCTTATTTCGATATGTATTGCGTTGAAAAAATTGCAACATATACATTACATATGTATCTTTTAAACGGAAGAACTTTTGTTGTGAATTATTTTATCGTTTGACCAAAAAAAAATCGGAAAAAAGGCCTTTTTTTTGACGTTCCAACTAGGTCTGTCCCGTTAAATGTTGTTCATATTTTTATTAAATCTTGAAACGCACGTAGAATTAAAAAAAAAATGGAAAATTTTGATTTTATAGTTTTGCGTAATTTTGTAAAACGGTGCACGGAAAAAACTTCTGATCTCTATCGGTGCTGTAAGCGATGGTACCAGAATCAAACAGAAAATGATATTTCTTACAAAATGGCGGCATACTAAACTTTGGTTATCGATATTTCCTGTGTTCTTCTCGTTTTTGCGTGTCATAAAAAAAATTAACAATTATTTTGGATCAATTCTGGTACCATCGGTGAAAAACAGTCTACCAAATTTCAACACAATCGGCCAACTGATTATCGAGATATCGTGGTTGCTGTTTTAAAAAGCATATTTCTGAGAAAACTTCTCTGGAGTTGTTCATCATTCTTTTTAAAATTTGTACGTATTCTCAAAGAATCAATCAATATGTGCACGAAATTTCAGAAAGAAAACTCGAACAGTTTGAAAATTATTCTATCCTAAAAATCATCCCCGAAAACAAGATTCTATATAGACGCCAATACGGCCTGGATAAAGACTACTGTCCAAATAATAATCAGAAATTGACATCGTGTAACTCCAACATCACTATCGAAACAAGTTAAATTCCGTTGATCATAATGATAAAAGTCTTGAAAGTTCAAACACGATTAGACTACGGGCTATATTTCGTTGATCACAATGATAAAGTTGATGAAACTTGTTTGAATGAGATTTACGCACAACTTTGTACGAAAACTCGGAAGTTGCATCAATTAATCCGCAACTGACATTGCTTATTTACAGATTATTCAGAGGATAGCTCGGAATGCGAGGAAATAGACGCAGCCCAAGTTATAATCCACGACAGTACGCCGAAAACTCCGATAATTCAACGGAGAAGTAGGTACGTACGAGTTAACCGCATTAAAGCACAACCCGCTTACTTCAACTTCTATATATTTCACTTCCTCCCTGTTTCTCCTTTCTCTTGGCTCGGTTCTCTACGAGAGCAAAGTTAGCCCGTCATTCTGACCAACGAAATTTCTCTTCTTCCAGAGATACCGAGAGACCACAACCCGACGGTTACATTCCGGTGAGTTTTCACTCGTATATATCACACGCATGAACGTCCACGTTTCATTATTCTAGAATTATCTATTTCTTCAAATTTCTTATGTCTAAGAGGGAACAATTTGTTTAGGCAATTTCATTATCTACAGAACGTATCTTTTAGTCAAAGTTCTGTGTAGTACTAGTTATAGGATTCCATAAATATACTGGAAACTCTTATAATTTCTCCATGTTCGTCCACCCATCCATCTTTTATAGGGTCTCAACTCTTACGGATTTTAAGATAGCGAGATGGTGTTTTGTATGCAAATACATTCATTAAACTGAAAAATAGATGAAACATGAAAACAGGGCGGTAACACAACAAACAAACAAATCAAATATTTACATTTTAATTATAGGTTTTCCAACACCGGGTCATTTTGCCCTACGCCGAATCCGTTGTTTTCAATTAAATCGAGATGCATTTTTTTTTAAACTCCGGCTGCAGTGAACAAACCCCTAAAAAATCGTAAAAAATCTCCCTAAAAAAAGAAATCCTCACAAAAAGTTATAAAACAGGTCTTCGAAAAAAAAAATCAAATAAAGTCGAATCGCACGCGAATATGATGATTTAATCCTTGTAAAAAGTTGAGTCGGGACTTAACAAAAAGTTCATGAGTAAATCTAGAGATGCGGCAGCGTCTCGATATGGCCAAGTGTGTGGGCCTTCGTTATATTTTATGAAATCACTAAATAATGTTGAAATACATTCCAATATTCTAATTATCGTCTTATATAACATTAAAAAAATGATTTCATGATTCTGAATTACAAGAGTTTTGAAGTAATGTCAAGAGCTAAATTTCAAGGATCGTAATAGCTTGCGCGAGCTAAGCGTCGAACTTCTCTCAAGTCATGATTACTTGCACTTTATTTATGTAGTTATCGTCTAACAGCTTTTCAAACTTATTTTTCGCACCATTGCACTAATCAAAAGTTTAATTTTATCTGTTTATACGGTTAATTCAAAGAAATTTTGACGATGTTTTTTTTCAAATATTCCCAGAATATTTGATCAATATTACTCGAGTCACTAGATAATAGAAACTGAGAAAAAAATCAATCACCAAAAAATGTGTGGGAAAAAGGCCGTAGCCCGGTGAGAATGGCCAGCCTGCCCCCGCATAAATCGTGTTTATTTTTGTTTCATTCGATGTTCTTTAGTATCATTTACAATGTGCCCAAATGTTAATCCTTAATGTTCGACTGTTTTAGTAGTAAAAGAAAAAAGAAAAAAAATGGAAAACAATTTTTTATCTCTCAGTGGCTCAAACGATATTTATGGAAGAAATATATGTTTTGGGTTTGTTTGGAATACATTTGCAAAAAAAAATAAAAAAAGGTTTACACCTATAGGAACAGTGATCAAAAAAATTAGCACATTTTCTCCATTTTTTTAATCGATGTTATCGTTTTGGTACACCTATGGAATTTTTTTCATAGAATCTTTGGATGCCGTTCTATGACGAGTAATTTTTCGAAATTTATAAAACGTGTAGACGATACTCAAAAAAATAAAGAATTTTTTTTATCATACTCTTCCGGTACCATCATTATATTTTGTTTGTACAATATTCTAATGAAATTTTACTATAGGTCCTTAATTTTTTAGGATCGCTAAAATATGTAGATAGTACCGAAAACAAATGCAACATTTATCATGATTTTTTTCCATCGTCCTCTCGCGTTATTATTACTATATATATATTTTTTCAAATACCGCGATGCTATTATACCGGATGCAATGTTTTTTGGAGTTCATAAAATAGGTAAGCAGTAACGAACAAACTACTTTCATGTGAATATATACTACTCAGTACAGTAAATAATTATCCAGCAAAAGTTATCTCTTAAAACTGGTAAAATTAACTGCAGACATTACCAAAATGATAATGGTTTTCCCAAATAGATAGATGATACCCAAAAAACTTTAAACCAAAAGCTTTGAACTAAAAACCAAAAATATTTTCATTGAATTCGTTTAGGTTGTTGATTCGGTAGAAAAATCGTCGAATTCACTCAGAACGACAATAACAAAGTGAGAACCATTGAACGACGGTGTAGCAATATGTCCGTTATTCTGCCAGCAATCCGCGCGTTGTTTGTATTTCTCGCGTCTTTTTTCGCGTTCTTTGTTCACGCAAGTGTTCTTAGTATTTGTTTACACTGACCATTAACAGTTTGTTTTCAGCAACGTTGATTTTTCACTCATGGGACTGTTCGCTTTGTTTTCTGATTGTTAAGAATTCCAACTAGTTCCATAGGTATCATGATTGAGTGTTACTCATAGTTACTCACCCACAATTAGACGCACAAAATAAAACAATAGCTACTCTTTCCGATAATAATGAAAAGCATCGTGAATCAACCGGATGGTTTAAAGAAATTTTTGAGGCCAAGCGATATTTTTGTGGTTGATCATGGTTTTCGAGATATGAATACTTTTTTAGAAGGAAGACGATTCAAAGTATTGATGCCTGCACTAGAAAGTAAATGAAAGCAAATAACTGTGCAAGAATCCAACGAATCACAATTTGTTACTAAAATACGGTGGGTCGTTGAAACCGTTCACGGGATAGTAAAATCAAAGAATCGTCTCATGGACCTAAAATTCGATAACAAAATGATTTCCAAAATGGGAACGTATTATCGAATTTCATCTTTCCTACACAATTGCTTTAGGGAATGTTTGAATTCTGATGATGAAATCTCAGATATTATCATCGAAAGGATGTTAACACAAAAAAATATTGTTAACACCTTGGGAACTGAGGTAGAAGAAAAAAAGGTGGCTACGAAAACGACTTCCTTCTGAAAACATAACCAATAAGAATTTGTTGAACTTTCCAGAGTTGACAGAGAAATATTTAAAAATATTTTTTAGTGGCACGTGTCAATATAGCCATGCGATATCCTATTTGGCCGAAATTTTGGACGAAGATGGGACATTGAATATTTAATATATCATGGAATAATCAAATATTTTGAAAACATTGGTTCGGTCTCGACATATTATAAGAAAAGAATATCGGTCTTCCATTGAATACGTTCCGCATTCAATTGGACTTGGAGGAATTAAAAGGCATTGCTGCGAATGTGCGAGCGGAAATAGAATTGCTGCAATTGTATATTACTTTTCGCATGGGCAATATTTGTCTAAAATCCCGAGGCCAGCGGAAAATTTAAGTCGGCTATCTGACACGCTGCAGTGGTAACAGTTATCGACGAGGATAGTGACGAAGATTAGATTCGTTAATTTTTTGATTATTCAGCTGTGTATGTATGTATGTGAATGAATGTAAGCGTGAATGATGAGATGTAAACTTGACTGACATCCTCCTCGTGGTGTTTTTTGGGATAACGTTCATCGTTTTATCAGTGTCAGCAGTTTATTTTACTATTTTTAAGAGATATCTTATTCTAGGTAACTACCTGCTGTACTAAGTAGTATATATTTACGTATGAAAATAATTTTTTCGTACTGCCTACCTATTTCATCATCTCCAAATAAATTGCACACGGTATAATAGCATTGCGGTATTCGAAAAAATGTATATTCGAAAACCGTTTGAAACGCGATGCTTGCTGTAAAGAGTCTTGTTGGCGACTCGTCTTAAACATTATAATATATATAAATGTACTTGTCTCGAATCGCTACCGCAACTCTAGATATAGTAATAATAACGTGAGAGGATGATGAAAAAAAAAAAAACATGTAAAATGTTTCATTTGTTTTCGGTACCATCTACCTATTTCAGCGATCCCAAAAAATTAAATATAGTATAATTCTGTTAGAATAGTTTACAAAAAAATCTGGTGATTGTACCGGAAGAGTATGATTAATAAAATACAAAAAAAATAAATTGTTCATTTTTTTTTGAGTATCGTCTACACGTTTTATAAATTCTGACAAATACTCGTCATAAAATAGTATCCAAAGATTGTATGAAAAAAATTTCGTAGGTGTACCAGAACGATAACATGACTTGAGAAAATGGAGAAAATGTTTTAATTTTTGTCTTCACTGTTCCTATAGGTGTAAACCTTTTTGAAGTGAAACTTCTATAGCGACGGTGTGAGTCCAAATTTTTTTAGCGGAAATTAAAGTGAAACGCTTTGGGGAGAGGGAAGAGTAAAAGACGAAAGGGAGGGGTATGAATGGCGCATGCGTGCAAGTCGTCCTGGCTAGTAGCGTGTGTGAGAGAGAGAAAAGACGCAGAGTGAGAAGGGGGGGGGGGGGTGAGAAAGGTATAAGAATATGAGAGATGTAAAATAGCGGATGTCAGCTTGAAGGTTATAAACCACTCTCGAACCTCCTTTATCGATGATTCTCGGGAAAGCCCACGAACATTCTGGCTTACAAGTGAAGTGCCTCGAACATTCTTTACCGACGATTCTCGGGGAAGCCCCCGAACATTCTAGCTTACCCTCAAACAAATAGAAGTTCGGGGGCTTCCCCGAGAATCGTCGGTAAAGAATATTCGAGGCACTTCACTTGTAAGCCAGAATGTTCGGGGTCTACTATATAGAAGTTTCACTTAAACCGTGCGCTTATGTGGATGAGGCACACACTGTTTTTTTTTTTTTTTTAATTTTTTCTAAAATGTTTCGCAATGGTAACCAAAACATATATTTTTTTTCATAAAAATCATTTAAATCATTTAGAGATAAAAAATAGTTTTCGATTTTGATCTTTTTTCTACTAAAACGGTCGAACATTAAGGATTAATATTTGGGCAAACTGTAAATGGTACTAAAGACCGTCGAATGAAATAAAATTAACACGATTCATGCGGGGGCAGAATGGCCATTCTTATCCGGCTACGGCCTTTGTACACTTTTCAGCTTTGCCGAAAAAGAGAAAAAAATATATTTTCAGTATGCCTACAGGTAAAGGATTCGTATTAGTCGGGATCAACAGAAAAAAAGAAAAAATATGTGCACTCGAATAGTCTTTCTAAATGCAGTAATTCTTAAAATATGAAGGAAATAATTTTAAGCCTAGGCGTACCATCCATCGTAGATTTCCGTTGCGCACATACGGGGCATGTGGTACTCGGGCGATGTTTACTCGCTTGAATCGCGAGTTCTAATTGCCCAATGAAGTTTCATTGTTACTTAAATCACATCCTCGTACGAAGCTAAAAACGGTTGTACTAAACACTATTATCAAAAATCAATAGTTTTTTACACATTGATGAAAAAAGAAACAAACTTTTTGAAAAATTGTTTTTTTTTTCCGAAAAATTACTGCTCGGTGAAACAAAAAGTTAAAAAGGTTGAATTTTCACCATTATAACGGTGATACGTTATATTTTAAGAAAAAAATAGATTCACAAAGAGATCCTTCAAAAAGTATATTTTTTTGAAGAAGAGAAGTTGGGCCGTTTCTCTAAAAGTAAAAACCAACTCTCTATTGTAAAAAAATATACTTTATTTAATGAAAAATTCGGAAAAACTTATTTTTTAGATGGTTTTACGCTACATTCTTAAAGTCGTACTTGTAATAGTTCTAATAACCCACAAACCCTCGAAATCTTACAATATCACGAATAATACTGTGGGTTATTTTTTATTTATTCTGTAAGAAAAAAAATTGATTCACTGACACGATGCGCATTTTTCACTTTTTTGCTTTTACGTACAAAATACTGTAAAAAAATTCGCATGTAGGAAAAAATATTTTGTTGCCAACAGACCTTACGATTAGCCATCTTCTGCACACACACCGGGCATGCCATGCCTGAAGAAAATCTTACAACGCACACTGTTGTTTCACGAGTGGTCACTCGAGCGCTACTTAATTATAGATTAAGTAAGGTTCAAGGCATAAACTTTTTTATCCCCCACTACTAACTCTCACTCCTCTCGTGGTTTGTAGCTGTTAGACCAATAAAATTTTCATCTGGGTATGCCATACCCGATATGTACGCTGAGGGTTAAAAACAGTTGTTAACGCCGCTGTGTTCGGTATAAGTGTCTTGTAGAGACTCACTCATCTTTGACATCAGTCTTTGAATCGAGAGTCGAAAGTTTGCCCAGTCGGGTGTTGCTTTATTGTAACAGTACAAAATAGAATATGTCAAGAAATAAGAATTCTTTAAAGAGTTACGAGCACGCCAAGTTGTTTGCGTCATGAAGACCCATGATAGTAATAAAGTGGGTTGAAAAAATATGTAGTATCACTCTAGAGTTAAGGGGCCAGTCCACTTTGGAGCCACGAAAAAAGGCTATTTTCGCGATTTTTTTTTGAGGATTTTATAAAAGATATGAATATAAAAGTTGTTGGGCTTGATAAATAAAGTCTTGAAATACATAAAAAAAATATTTTTAATTCATTTTTATTCATTTTTAAGTACAAAAACTATAGTTTAACGTAACACCTCAAAAATAGGTGGGCTAGGTAGCTCCATCACAACTCGGCAACGGCTTGTCTGAAACAAAAAAATCAAAGTCTATTAGATTCAGTTGACACCAGCTACAAAATGACCCTCGGATATAAAGTTTTATCAAAAAATAAAAAAATGGCAGATGAAAAACGAAAAAAGTAAAAAAAAACGCGGTTTTTTTGCAGTTTTTCACAAAAAAAAAGAGTAAAAATCACAATTTTAAAACCGTCGAGGGTCATCTTGTTGCGAATCATGTTTATAATATGTGGTTCAAATTTCAAGAGAATCGGTTTATTAGTTTTAGAGATACGATGGAGCTAGATTTTGAAAACGTTGTTTCGAGAAAAACGCGTTTAAAGTTTATATGCTCAGGTAGACGAAATGAGGTCCTGACGTTCAGGTAAAAAAAAAAAATACTTAGAGAGCTCGGATTTTTATAAAATTTTGACACAATATTTCTTATGTATGTGAGGCATTCCACACCAAATCGGCCACTTTTGAAATTCGCATTTTTTTTTGGTTTGATTTTTTTTCCTTTAATAGAGCTCACTGAAAGGAACTCGTCTGATTTTTTTTTAATTTTTATGTCAACACGTTGATCGAAAACGAAATTTAGAAAAAAATTTTTCTTCAGATATCAATCGCTCAAAAATGCAGTAAACCTAATGGATGAGGGTTCAAAATTTTAGTTTTAAAACGTACTTTCGTTTGAGAATATGCAGTAAACTATCAAAACATTACATGAATCAATTTTTTCAATTCTAAACATAAAATATTTTTTTCCACACTATTAGCCCCCTTCGATTTTGCTGTTAATTTTTTATAAAAAACTATTATTTTTTTGAGAAATTTTAAGCTTAGTATGATCGTGGGAAAATCGTCCGTTGTATATTTTTATAATTAAAATATAGATTTTTTTTACAATCAATTTTCTATAACTCCCTGAAAAATCGAACAAAGCGAATCGTCTAGGGGGTCAAAATTTTTGTTCTGAAATGTACTTTTGTTTAAAAATATGTGAAAAATTATTCCAAGTTTACATTACCTAGTTTTCCAATTCTAAGATAAAATAAGCTTTTTTCATAGCGATTGTACTAATTAATTTGTTTCTTTAATGTTTGTACGGAAGCATGATTCATTTAATGAATTTCAAGCTAAGTACGAACGTGAGAAAATAGCCAGTTTTTTTTTCTATTGTTAATTTTATTAAAGATTTTTGTTGTTGATTAGACTAATATTTCCCCACGATCATACTAGTCTTGAAATGCATTAAATGAATAGTAGTTTCCTATAAAAATTTAACAGCACAATCAAAAGGGACTAACACTGCGGGAAAAAACATTTCTTGCTTGTAATTAAAAAATTGATTTATGTAATCTTTAAATAATTGTTGACATATTTTTAAACGAAAGCATCTGTCAAAACGAAAAATTTGACCCCCTTATCCATTCGATTTGTATGATTTTTCAGGGATTTGTGCATGATTAATAGTAAAACAAATCCACAATTTAATTATAAAAAATACAACGAACGATTTCCCCATCATTAAACTAGGCTTAAAAGTCATTAAAAAAATGATAGTTTTTGATAAAAATTCAAGAGCAAAATCGAAGGGGGCTAACTCTATGGAAAATAATATTTCTCGCTTAGAATTTGAAAAATTGTTGTATTTAATATTTTGATGAATCCCTACATATTCTTATACGAAAGTACATTTTAAAGTAGAACAGTCGAGACAGTCCCATTCAAAAGTAAATCTACTTTCAGATTTGACAATGGGCAATAATTTTTAAAAAGTGAAGAAATGACCTGTTCTCAATTTACATCCGTAAAATATTTAACCATTTAAAATTCCAAATTTAACACTGTAAATAAAATGGCATCAATTTTTTGAGTATCCAGTTTCTTGCGGTCAAAAACTTTTAGCGAGACCTGTCCTACTCGCATCCTCCTAACCTTACTTTTTCACGTCATTGACAGGTTTATGCATTGTCAGACGGACTCAGCCGAACAAATTTTGTCACGCATTTCGTACTTTAAATCCTCACAACTCGGAAAGTTTATAATAAAAAGTGATAATTTGTTTTGACCGTAATCGTACAATGCCTATTTATGATTGCACAGTTTTTCATTGGTTTCTGTCTCCCCGTTTTTTTATATTAATAGAAATGTGATATATTCCACACAGAAAAAAAGGATCGGTAAATTCAAAAAAAAAATGAATTGTTTCAACCCAAAATTACGATAACGGGTAGCGAAACAAATATGGAATTGTTTCAACTCACCAATTTGATTGATTTGAAAACGACGGATTTTTTTATTTGCATTCACATTTAGTTAATCCAACAAAACATTAATGAAATTTGATTGTTTAATATGTAGTTTCAATCAGAAAAAGGATAATTCTACTTGTCAGGTGCATCACGAAAACAAAACTATTGATCAAATAAACCAATAAATGGAGTTGAATTAAATAACATCTGATAGAATAAAAAAAATATTTATTCCAGTTGGGAATCAGCAATTTTTTATCCAATTGAGAATAGGTTCAACGATATATACTATTTGGTTGATAGAACCAGTATTTATCTATGAACAAACAAAAATATGATTGATTAAAAAAAAAAGTTTAGCTTCATCATACATATTTACAAAGAAAAAAATTGATGAGTCAAATTGACTAAAATATGAAGTTGAATGAACTTGATGTTGAACGGGTTTCGGCAAAAAAAATATTTATTTTGACCATATAAATTTTCTTATGATGTATTTATTGAGCCTCTGTAGTACATAAATGCGACGTAGAATTTTATCACAAGGCGTTGCAATCTTTTGAAAGCAAGTTTAGATTCTTAAGCGCTTTTCGATTCATTTAAACTATATTGAGTAACCGATGCACTCTAGTGCATCATCGAAAATCGTCACAGTACATCGAACCCAAGTTTAGTTTCTTGTACATTTTTTTAACTTATATATGGGTCATTCCACATCAATTCGACCACTTTTGAACCCGACCCTCTTCGATTTGGCTGAAACTTCGCAATTTTCTTTTACGAAAATTGCGAAGTTTTGCGAAGTTTTGCGAAGTTTTGCGAAAATTCAAAGTTTTGCGAAAATTTTGAAAAACAATTCGAATTCAAGAAAGTTATTCGACTTATTTAATTTGTAAAAAATGAATATATCACATCAACTCATCGACGTTTTTTCGAGTTAAAACAACAATATTATTAGTTGACGTAACATTTCTCTTTACACACGCGTCCACGTTTTTGCGTTTCGATAAGTAATCAATACTAAGAGAGTAATCTTTGATTGAAATTTATAAAGTTCGAGTCACTAACCTTTTTGAGAGTTATGTTTTTCTGTCCACTGCTCCAAGAATTTCAGCCTCAGTCCAACTTCTGGTATCAATTCTCGGATGAGATCGGGCGTTAATTGACATAAAATGTCGATGTCGATGAGGTTTTCTATATGAAAAAAGGATTTATTTTTTCAATTTCATCGCAAAATCTGTGCTTTTGTAGATTGATTTTAGCGTGCAAAAACGAAATACACTTTAACACGCGAAAGACAATTAGTGAACAGACGATTAGAAAACTGATCGAAACGCCAAGAACGGTATGTTATACATCGGCGTAACACGTGGCGCTTCAATCGGCTGGTAAATTTAACTCATCGGTGAGTTGTTTTGACTAATTTTTTGATGATCGAAGTTATTGAAGTACAATGTTGCAACATTGTGCTTCGACAACCCTGCATGCCAGGATTCGTTATCCAAAATTTCAAAAACATGCTTCTTCAACCTCATGCTCATATTATAAAACACGCTTCTTTAACCTCACTTTCAACGCGACCGAAATTGATACGACTCTGAAATAGATGTATACAAAAAATAACATACCTCGAAACTTTTTGACGAGCTCCGTCAATCCCCATGCGGTGAGGATCTCATCCATTGATCCCCTGCACATAATTCCACTTTTGTTCAGCACTATACAAAACAAAAATGTCTAACTTGAAACAAAGGACACTTTTCGGACACTTGACTCGAGCACGTTTCTAACTCCTGACGATCGACGAGCACACAAAAGATGTCCGAGCGCTGGAGGGAAACGGAACTAGAGGACGCGAACGCCGGATGTACTCGGCGCGTCAAAACGCGCGCTTTCGGTATTCGCGCGAAACGCATATAGATTCATATAGATCGATAAGCGTGACACAAACCCGAATTTAGCGGACTCATATTTTAGTCGTCATAACTAAATATTGAGTATACTAAATGAATATATCGGGCTTCAATATCGGCTGAATATTTTTCTTATTTTCCACATAATACTTTACCGCGGTATGATCGGTATCACTCACACGCTATTTCACTTGAAACAGTAACGTGTACAGCACTAACATATTTTGGAATAAAATTGGCGTAATATATAGATTCAATTAACTAAACACTCTAGTTAGATTTGAAGAAATATTCTTCCGTTCAAGAAAAATTATATTTAATGTAGATAATGTAAAATATAAACAATGAAGCATTTTTCATCGCATGGAGTGAGCTCATTTCACAAATCCCTCTTTTCAACGCAACATAACTGGCAATTCACTTCAACAGAATACTTTAGTATATCGGTTACCACGTGCAGAGTATAATTTCAAAAAAAAAAAATTGATTGTAACAATCGAAACGTGATTGGATTGAAAAAATATGAAGTAATTCATATTAATAGAGCTACGTAGTTACATTAACCAAATCGGTTTTATTAGATCAACTATTACGTTTTCAAGTTTAACTAAATTTGATCAATTTTAACACATTTTCGTTTATCGCATTTGGTGAGTTAAATTTACCAATCCTTTTTTTTCGTACAGGGTTTGTCTTATGCAACGCGTGTTAAAAATCGTAATTTCAAAAGCAAATATCTCGATAACTGGATGGTCAATATAATTTAAATTTTACCAATACGTGTAGGATAATCTAAACAATATTAGTTTGGAATATCAAAACTTTCGATCTCAGACCATGTTGCGTATGTACTACCTTAAAACTAAAATTTTGACCCTTCATCCATTCGGTTTTTACTGCATTTTTGAGAGAGTTATTGATATTTGAAGAAAAAAATCGGAAAATTTATAAAAAAATCATTTCCGATGAATGTGTTAAGATAAAATTTTCAAAAAAATCAGATAAGTTGCTTTCAGTGAGTTCTATTAGAGAAAAAAAAATCAACACAATAAAAAATGCGAATTTCAAAAGTGGCCGATTTGGCGTGGAATGCCCCATGTACTTTCGAAAACAGTAAAAAAAAAATCGATTTTTTGAAATTTTCAAAGTGGACTGGCCCCTTAAGGCTAGGAGCCATGGCGGCTCAGTCGGTATGCTGAGCCGCCGTGAGTGCGAGAGAGATAGCTGCAAATTTCGAAGCGAAAACTTTTCCACGCCGTTCCTTCGATCGGAATAAAAAGGTATGAGCCCATTTTTACCATTTTTCTGCGTGAGCTGATACTTTTTTTTATTCCGATCGGACGAACGGCGTGGAAAAAGCGGGCGGAATGACTGATCCATACCTTTGAGGTACAACTTCGTTATTTCGGGGAATGAGACAAAAAATTGGGCATCGAATCAAAATTGGCGTCATTTGAAAAAGCGATCAATATCTTGCTTAATGTGCCATCCATTAATGATTACTTTTAATTTGATAAGGACGGATGGAGCTTTATAGTGAAGCGTACGTTTTTTTCCTGTAATTAATTAATTTTTTTTAATTTACTCTTCAATTTAATTAACTTTTACTTACCCCGTCAGCGGTCGCGTTATGAGACTTTTTCTTAGACTTATACTAAAACGATGATTACTCGAAAATTTCAAAAGGCATTGGAAATTTTTTCTATTTTCACCAAGTTTATTCTTCTCTATGATAGAAGAGTTAAAGAAAATTTTTGAATTTATTAAATTATTATTTTTTGGTAATTATTATTTTATTTATTACGTAATGCGACCGCTGACGGGTTAAATATGTAATTCTTGTTTTTTTTTTTTGATAGGGAGAACAGTTTTACAAAATTAGGAGTATATGATTTTTTGGATTGGAAAGTTTAATTATGGAACGTCATTGGCTAATGTTTAGAGCCAACGAAGTAATGACGATTTTTTTTTTACGTAGTCCATTCATTCCACCTTTTTGTTTTTTCGTCTTCCTCTTTGTTTTTTTTTTCCGCGTTTCTATACACGTAGAGAGACTTGAGAAATGAGAGGAGAAAAAAAAAGAATAAAAAAAGTGAATCCAAAGACACGAAGGTGCTTTTATACAGCGATGAGCCGTTTAGATTGAAATAAGGCATGCCAGAGGGAGTGTTACCATTGAAGTTCCTTCCTCCTCTTTCTCACCTCCTGGATTTTTTTGTTTTTTTTTTAATCCCCTTTTTTCACGCTGCACGTTTCTTGCTCCCGGACCTAGCATTGAGCATTCAAGTGGGTCCTTCGCTCGACGCTCACCGGGCGACGAAGGCGAACACTCGAAAATGAGAGAGAAAGGGGTAGAAAAAGAAATAAAGAGAGAGAGCAGACGAGAGCAAGGGTTAGAAAGAAAGAGAGAGGGAGAGGATTCTCCAAAGCCTCTCTGCTTCTCTGAAAGGGGGTGAGAATCCGAAAACAAAAGCTCGAAGCTCTGTCGTGTATTACGATGAGAGCAGAAAAAAACGTTGCTTACGTGGGGGTGAATTTCGAAAGAGAGTTTCGGAGAAACGCGAAATAGAGAGCTAAAGAGTAGGGGAGATAGTGTGGCACTATTGTTTTCCGCTCTCTGCCTCTCGCTATACGTACAAATCCACCTCGTCGTACTCTTCAACCCTTTCATCCCCTATATCCTATATTTCTATATCGTTCTCTGGTTCTCTCACAGTCAGCGGAGATTTTTTTTTTCGCTAACAAAGCGATTTTTTCACACTAGTCAGTCATTACTTCCGTCTCTTTTGTACATAAAAGAGACTCGATTACGCGCCGCCTTCGTATAAATATTCTCCAGCATATTCGTGGTCCTCGATGCAACTTGATAAAAAAATACATAAAATGTTTCTTCACATTTTTATTTCACATGAATGATGTGGATTTGAAATCTTAACTGTGTATAGATGAGATGAGTTCGAAAGTAAATGTTATGCTGAAATTAACGGTGAAAATTACAAAAAATAAATGAAAACGTAGGAACAAATCCAAAAATTGGTTTTTTTTTAGTTGAAGATGAGGTAAAAGTCAAATGCATTATGCAGCGTTCACCTCGAAGCGTGAAATAGCGGGATGGGAATTTCTATTGTAACTTTTGGCATAAACAATGTGACGCTCAGTAAAAAATTGAAATTTTCAATGGAAATGAGATACTTTATTCTTGCATTTTCGTTATGATATAAAATAATGAATTACACGGTCAACTCTACTTGTATCATACGCCAGTTTTCAACTCATATTCGAAATATTTACTACACACAGAAAATGTATTATTCAATCCTAGAACATTTTCCACTGACCTAGAAATTTTATTTGATTTTTATTCACATTAAAACTTGATTGAATAATCATAGGAATTTTATGTTGTCCCATCGTCCCTATGATTTTCACGTTAATTTGTAAAATATCATTATTTCAATGTATGAATTCGAACGACCATTTTCGTTTCAAAATTTTCTCACTGAAATAGATTAATTGCTAAGTAATAAATAAATAGTTCAATGCATTTAAAATAATGCTGCGAATCTATATGTGTAGACATACTGGAAATATTCGTGTTGGAGCGTCTGATTATTATTTCACCACGCAATTACCGGCTCTAAGCCCTATCTCGCTACCCCAGTATACATTTCTCTTTCTCGTTCTCTTTTTACGCTCGTGCCACCCACCCTCTTTTGTGCGGTCCGCGACAAGCCACTCATGAGCACAAAAGGCTCGTTCTGTTTTATGAGAAGCACTCTGATTTTTATTTTTCAGTGTGGAACTAAGCAGGACAACTATAACTAGCTCTATTAACGGCAAGATAATCTACTGTATCTGTCATGTTTTTTTTCTATTTTTAATCAGCGAGTAAAAAAACTCCGATTTATCAATTTTTATCGAAATTTTTGAGTTGTTTATCGTCAGATCTCGAATCGCCATTTCGAATTTCGAAGTTTTATTCATCATTCTTTATATTAAATTTGTATTGAACCATATTACAAAGTCTCCCGGTGAGGCTGCAGGTGTGGCACCTTTTTTACGGGGCTCTAAAGCAAATTGTGATTTTTGTAAAATTCTTAACCTGGCGTACATGTAGCCTCAATATATTTTTACTGTTTGTTGTATTTTATGATATATTATTCATTTCAATTTTCAGCTACAACGGTTAATTGGTGATTTTTTTTTAAAGGGGTTTCTAATATGATACAGCGGGGTGTTTTTTTAAGATGCTCCTTTGAGAACCTCCCTATCAGAGAGAAAGCTGATTTTTTTACATTTCATTCTACAATTAAGGTTATTATAAATAATCAATCAAGTTGAGACATTTTGCCTACGCCTTGTGCGATACCTCGTATAACAAAAATGAAAATGATTCAGAAAATGATAAGGATTATGGATGTTCCAAAAATAAGGGCCATCGAACATCATTAGGATTAATCACCGATTTAATTGACTGATTAGTTAATTTTGTATCAGTATCGTCTGCTTGTGCCATTGTGACTATGTAGGTATGTCAACGCTACATAATATCAAATAAGTCGAAACCGATGTAAACTTGCTACCAACTATTAATAGTATATTACACAACAAGGGCAGAAAGTTTGAGATTCCTGCACTGCGCATCATGATGCCCGAGGCGAAGCCGAGGGCCATCATGTTGCGCAGTTCAGGGCTCTCAAATTTCTGCCCGTGTTGTGTATACTATTTTTCTTCATACCCGGTCGAAAGTACGATTAAGTACAATAGACTCACGGCAGATTAATGATTTGATGCCTGCCCCGACATTTGCGGCACGAGCGAAGCGAGTGCCAGCTGGTCGGGGGCAGGCATCAAATCACCAGCTTTGGGGGCAGCTTTGACATTAGAGAAAACACGGTTAGAGACAAGTCATCGATGACAGTTACGGCAGCCTTACATACAGATGTGCGTGAAAAAAGTTTTTGCTCCCGCCGTCACTCCGTTGTTTTACCAATGGAAGAATCTCGGTCTTTCTGCATCGAAATCGATGCGGGATGTACGTCCTTGCGACCGAAGTACAAAGAAAAATCAAATATAATCATGATTCAGACAAAAAAAAATTAATTCAAATTTGTACCATTTTTTTAAATCGATTTATTTATTTTTTTTTATCGGGTTCACATGAATAATGAAAATTGTTGACTGTATTCTTATGAAATACGCAGTTTTTGTAAGCATGAGATCGATTGGTTGAGCAAGATTTCGATGTTTGCTCCGATGAATAATAAAAATTATTCACAATATTCCCATGAAATACGCAGTTGGAACTTGGTTAAATCGACATTGTCTCTTGTGTTTAAAGTTTTTTTTACATTGACCAAATGCACCATAAAGTTGACGGCTTCAGTTTTTTGGTCAAGTCTTTAAAATAAACAATTAAATTCGTTTCTTCTGAATTTGACAAAGAACTTTGATGTTCTATCTGCCATTTTTTGTAGTTCTCGTAGACGAGTTTGTACCGATCAGCCGACTTTTTTGGTCAAGTTTCCGTTTGTATAATTAATTCCGCCTCCCCGTCAAAATCTCTTAACACCTCTTCCTCGTCCATGGAGTCATCAGTGGAAATCACTTCGTTCATTTTTTTTATTTTAAACACTGATTCAAATTCCAAACTGAACTAATCTAATGAACTGCTGAGCTGATGAATTGCTCTCAATTCCAAGAGAAATGACAGCTTTGACATATTGAACAAAAAAACACGGTTAGAGACAAATGATCGGCGGCAGGGCAGGAAAAAATTTTTGCGCCCGCTGTCACAGAGGGCAAGCGTGTTTTTTTTTTTACCAATGCAGGAATGTTGAACTTTCGGCCCCGAAATTGGGGCCGAAAGTGCGTACTTTCGACCGAGGTATGAAGAAAAATATATTTTATTATTTCTGTTTCTAACATGTATTATTTTTAATCTTTCTGCGTTTTTAATGCGAGTAATGAGGAAAATTCATAAAACCATGAGTCATAATATAGATGTCGAACATTATATTGATATCAATCGCAAAATATAACCTCCCTACATTTAGTGATCACGAAAACCGAAGCAACCGAAGTTAGACAATGATAATCAAATTGGACTGTTGTCAAAAATAATTCTGCCGCATATAATTCTATAAATGAACATGGCACACGGAAATAAATGTTTCAGAATATTTATAAGGAATTCTAGCAAAAGGAACTTTTATTTTGTAATTAGATTATTTACAGTGCTGTTTCCGAAACGTTACTGTGTCGTATTACAAAAATTCATAGGCTTTTCGAAATTTGACCGTGCCATATTACAAAAGTTCATAACTTTATTTCAAATACTGCGATGCTGATTGGAATTTTTAACTTGTTTTTCGATAAATTAGACTAATAAAGTCTTTCGCACCTAATTTGTTGTGCAGAGCACGGTAATTTTTGTAATATTTTTCTCTCTGTGCATGCACGTACTCATAAAGTCGTTTTCTTTCATATTATTACTGTAATCATAGTTACATCTATTATATATGGCGATTTTTCAGTTTTTAAACTAATCGATAGTATATTGACCCGGAACTGCGAAAGAATATTCTTAATAAAAGATAGCCACAAGCTAGGGATTACAACAAGGAAACTAAATAATAATAAGAGTATCCTCGTTAAGAAAAACTTCGGTCTCTGTTTTTTCATGTTATTGCGTATTCCAGTAATGCCATTGTAAAAAATACCAAAGGATGCGCATTATATTCATTAGCGGTCGCCGAGATCACATAGGTTTTACTTTTTGCTCTTGCTTTCTTTTTTTTTGTTTCATTGCTGGTCTTCCTTTTTTTCAATGCCTTTTCTCGTTGAAATCTTTCGACGAGCCTGGATAATGGGTTTCTATTTCATATTGAGGAGATTCAACCATTTTCGCATAAGGCAGCATTTCATTTTTATTTATTTTTTATTTTTATGAATTTTTTAATAATATGAAAGATTGAAAAAATCTTCAGTAACCAATACTACTGAATGTATGATGAAGAAAATAACGTTATAGAAGATCCTAGACAGGTGCAAAAGACCGAAAATAAAGTGTTGCGAAATTTTTAATGTCTTAATCAAGCTTTCGACAATAATTAATGCACACTATCAAAGAAAAGTGCTATTAGCCGCGCACTAACAAACGTTTGAAGATATTGTTCCTAATGATCACAGGACCGCTAATGATGTCTTTTTTGTAGTCTCTATATCTTGAGAAATTAATATCGTCCAATCTCGAGTATAGATACTCGGCCTTTTTTGCCTTGGATGTTCAACAATATCTTTTTAATACTTGGCGTCAAGACGTTGCCGCGTCTTTAATAACTTTTTCCGAAACGAAATTGTTTACAAGTTTTTGGTGTTTTGCATTGCGTTGAAATTGTAATTAGCGGCTACAAAAACTCCTATTATTCATTGATTTTATCCGAAATCGAAATCGTATTCAAGTTTTTAGAGTCTGCTGGTCTGGATTCGCTATTTTGAGTTTCATGGTTTTTCCTTTGGAAATGAAATTGACAATGTTTAATACGATCGGATATTAATTTTGGTGAAAATCGCATTAACTTTGTTGTTTGGTGAATATAATTGATCCAGCCGTATTGAATTTTATGATGTTCATACATAATCGGTAGCTTCTGAATATATTTTATTTCGGTGATTTAAGATTTCGTTTTTTTTTCACTTTGAACACGATTTTATTTTATGTATAAACAATAGGTCAAAAATAGAGGATATAGTGGTAAAGTGGCCTCTCGCTCATCAAATTAACACTAACTGCATGTAAAGTTTTTTACGCGTTCAAAAGTTTTGAAGAATTAAAAATTTTTGTTATACCTAATTGAAAAATCGATTTTTAGGCAACTGCACTGAGATAAAACAATTGTTAATTCAATAGCAATTGATTTTATTGGAAGAATCTGGTTGATCCAACCACAGTCTTCTTGTTCAGAATAAGTGTCAAGTTTAATCTGGACTAGTGTATGTGTTTAATAGTTTATAATATTGTTATGATCATATATTTCATTGTCGCTCCGTAATGAGACATTTCGTTGATCCAACACAAACACAAAATAATATCAAAAAGTAAATTGTATGTCATCATAGTTCCCTGGTACCATGTTGTCCCTCCGAGGGACAACGTGTATGATGGTACCAGGAAACATTACTATATTTTTTTGCAAAATCATAGTAATTTTTCAACCGAAATTGTAGCAAGAACTTCACTATTTTTGCTATTTGTTATGAAATTTGAAAGAAAAATTATTATCCTTTTGCTAAAATCCTTCAAAAGAACATGCTACCAGTGAACTATGATGCCATGGGTAATTTTTGAAATTATTTCCTCTCCGTGAACCACTTTTGTCAATTATGCAGTTTGAGTACTTTTCCGAAAAACGACGGAAAACATTTTTTTTTACCATGGGTTGCTTTAATTGGTCACCACTAATCATATTCCATCGGGGGAGGCTGACATTTTTTATTAATTCAGTTTTTATAAACAAAAAATTACCCAAAACGGCTAAATTCTGATTTTTTATGGAATGATTTATAGATGATTTATGGAATCGTAGGATGCGTGTGGAATGGTAGGGTGAGTTTGGGGCATCTCGGTGTGTGCGCGTGGAATCGTAGAGCGCGTGTGGAATAGTACGGTGGGTTTGCGGTATCTCGGTGTGTGCGCGTGGAATCGTAGGGCGCATTGGGATGGAAGGGTGGGTTTGAGGCATCTCGGTGTGTGCGCGTGGAATTGTAGGGCGCGTGTGGAATAGTAGGGTGGGTTTGGGGCATCTCGGTGTGTGCGCGTGGAATCATAGGGCGCATTGCAATAGTAGGGTGGGTTTGGGGCATCTCGGTGTAAGCGTGTGGAATTATAGGGCGCGTGTGGAACAGTAGGGTGGGTTTGGGGCATCTAGGTGAGTGCGCGTGTGGAATAGTAGGGTGGATTTCGGGCATCTCGGTGTGTGCGCGTGGAATCGTAGGGCGCATTGGAATAGTAGGGTGGATTTGGGGCATCTCGGTGTGTGCGCGTGGAATCGTAGAGCGCGTGTGGAATAGTAGGGTGGGTTTGGGGCATCTCGGTGTTTGCGCGTGGAATCGTAGGACGCATTGGAATAGTAGGGTGGGTTTGGGGCATCTCGGTGTGTGCGCGTGGAATCGTAGGGCGTATTGGAATAGTAGGTTGAGTTTGGGACATCTCGGTGTGTGCGCGTGAAATCATAGGGCGCATTGGAATAGTAGGGTGGGTTTGGGGCATCTCGGTGTATGCGCGTGGAATTGTAGGGCGCGTGTGGAATAGTAGGGTGGGTTTGGGGCATTTCGGTGAGTGCGCGTGTGGAATAGTAGGGTGGGTTTGGGGCATCTCGGTGTGTGCGCGTGGAATCGTAGGGCGCATTGGAATAGTAGAGTGGGTTGGGGCATCTCAGTGTGTGCGCGTGGAATCGTAGGGCGCATTGGAATAGTAGGGTAGGTTTGGAGCATCTCGGTGTGTGCGCGTGGAATCGTAGGGCGCGTGTGGAATAGTAGGGTGAGTTTGGGGCATCTCGGTGTGTGCGCGTGGAATTGTAGAGCGCGTGTGGAATAGTAAGGTGGGTTTGGGGCATCTCGGTGTTTGCGCGTGGAATCGTAGGACGCATTGGAATAGTAGGGTGGATTTGGGGCATCTCGGTGTGTGCGCGTGGAATCGTAGGGCGCATTGAAATAGTAGGGTGGATTTGGGACATCTCGGTGTGTGCGCGTGGAATCGTAGGGCGCGTGTGGAATAGTAGGGTGGATTTGGGGCATCTCGGTGTGTGCGCGTGGAATCGTATTCAGAAAGGCTTCTTTTATAAATTCCCCCACCCCCCCCCCCCCCCCCCCCGCCCCCAACGTAGGCGTCGAAATGTTCGAAAATGCCCTATTTTATCACATGTTTCCGGGAACTTCAAAACCCCATAACTTATGGAATTAATGGAAAATGTCAGCCTGCCCCAACGGAATATGACTTACTATAATGGAACAAATAACTTCATGGCGAACAAAAAATTTTCCCGCCCTTTTTCGGAAAAGTACTTAAACTGCATAATTACCCCACTTTTTTCTCAGTGTGTAATAGTTTTAAGTGAATAGATAATATCGCTTTTTGAGTATATTGCATGTTAAATCACAATTTTGTCGATTGCTCTTCTTATATAACTTTTTTTTCAACGGCGCATTGTTTCTAATATGCCCCCACTCCCGGTTATGCAGCTTTTAATAAATATTAAGCTAACCATATAACTGAAAATGAGTCCCATTTGGGCGTTGATAAAAGCCGCCTGTCGAAAAATATTGTCGTTGATCGCATTTTTTTCACGATGTAGAAGTCATTCCACCGATGAGTGGAGTAAAAACAGGTTTCCATGCTAAAGTTGTGAAAAGTCTGCGATACCTACCATTGATTGATGGTTTTCGGTTAGTCTTCTTTTATTCATTTTTATGTTTTTAAGAGATTATTTTTTTTTATGTTTTTAAGAGATTATTATTGCCCCACTTCGCTAACTTCCGGGTTCCTGTGTTGCCCACATCCACTCTTTCCTCATGCACTTCTGTACCGCATTTGCATGAGGGTCAAGGGCAACTGTGGAAAATCTGGTCGATATGGGCGATTATATTTTTACTGAGTTTCAGTTGGTTAGTATCATTAGAACCTTAGAAAAACTGCCTCCCGTTCAGCGATCGATGCGCGGCCGGTGTATGGCTAAGCGGGTCACCCATCCAAGTATTGGTCTCACCCGAGGCTGCTTAACTTGGGAGATCCCCGAAGCCGCATACCGATCGTATATCTATCGCTGTCAGTGTTTCTTCATTAGTAATTATCGTTTGCTAATTTTGTACCAAATTTAAATATAATTATTATTCGTAAATTGACTGTGAATCCTACATGGGAAAAAAATGATCTGTAAAAATTAATAGTCGATGTTTAAAAAATACTGAAACTGAAACAAAATGTACAATTGAAAACTGTAAATTACTCGTTTTACAGCGTGTTTCATTACAAAATAATGAATTTAATGTGTTTTTTACTCCCTGATCAGTTATTAATGCAGATCTAAACGGTAAAAAACTCAATGTGCACAGCAATAAAATGACATAGCAGAAATTACAAATAAAAATGGGGTATCCCACTGTGTATGAAATGTAAAATTTACAGTGCCCCCAGTAAAATATTCCGTACGTATAGGAAATTAAATTGTAAACCAATACTATTTACTGATATTGGAAATAGTAAAAAATGTTAAACGGTATTCATGAAAAATTGTAATTAGAAAATATAAAAATTGTGTATTTCCTATTGAGAAAATTACCGTCGACATAAATTAGAAATTGCAGTGTGCCCAGTAAAAATTGGAAAACTTATTGCAAAATTTGCTATGTTGCTTTCAATTTTTACAGTGTACACTGTAATTACTTCAAATACGTGAGCCAAGAAATTTCAAGATGAAACACATATTGAAGACTGTTGATGTATTTGCTTATTATAGCTCAAACAATGAGGGGAAGAGAGGGGCGAATTTTCAACAACACGGAAGCGTTATGGACGTGATACATTGTAGTATATAAAAATTCGATATTTTTTATATTTCAAGTTTTTCTTGCTTTCAAAAGACTTGTTTCATAGATTATTCATTGACGTTACCGATTATATTCCGGATTGGATATGTATGTATCACTTTTTTTACCAATAATTACCAAGTAGATAGTGGCGTAATAGGTAGCGTCCATGAGCGTTAGGTCATAGATAGGTAGGTAGGTCGGATCGTGAATCCCAGTGTAGGTAGGAACATTTTTCGGCAGAAATTTATGAGAGAAGTGATGGATGTCGGAAAGTATGGTTGTAAATGCATTTATAATTAAATAATGTTTAAAAATTGTATTTGTTTTAAACAATTTTATGGTTATGTTTCGGAAATTCTGATGAGGATAAGTTCAGTTTGTTATTTCGTGTACTTTTTACGGTTTCACACTGTAAAAACGGGATTAATGTAGCTTGTACTTTTTACTGTTTGACTCCGTAAAAATTCGTTTAATGGACATGCAATATGTCATTTACAGTATTAGTATTTTCCACTACAGGGGCTTGCAGATTTTATTTAAAGTTTCATGAAAAAATAATGTATACGGGTCCGGAAGACGCTACTAATGTGGAAAACTGCAAAGTGTCATGGAAATCCTA
Source organism: Rhimphoctona megacephalus (assembly GCA_963989365.1). Taxonomy (NCBI): domain Eukaryota; kingdom Metazoa; phylum Arthropoda; class Insecta; order Hymenoptera; family Ichneumonidae; genus Rhimphoctona; species Rhimphoctona megacephalus. The sequence continues at coordinate 25,428,232 of OZ022420.1, forward strand.
ATATAAACTACAGTTCATTTTATTTCGAGTAGAGGGTCTCATTAGCAGCCCATCTAGATATATGGAAGTGTTTTCATTAAATGAACAGTTTTTTCTGAATCTATTAGTATTTTATTTAAACAATAGTATAATATTGAACCTAATGAAATACAGAACCCTGTGATGGGTTTTCAATCGATTTAAAATGGCTTTCTGTTTTTTAATCTTACGAAAATAAACTGGGGCCCACATTACCATCATCTCCTTTAAGCATTATTTTCATATTGTAAGCAGGGTAAATTTCGAACTTTAAATAAATAAATTTAAATTCAGTTTTCGAAAAACCATTAATTACACACTTGTTTCTTCTCAACCACATACTTATTTGTTTTAGGCCTTAACACAACCATTTTGAATTTTCTTGTTCAATTTGGTCTTTCTAGTTTTACGCTGTTCCCCTTCGCGCGTAAAAATAGAAATAAAGCGAACATAGTTTCATGAAAACTCAGGGTGGTTCTGACAAACGAAGCCCAAATAATAGGGCAATTATATTGAAAATAAAGAGAGAGCGAGGATGGTATGATATTATTATTTATAGCATATGAGGGAACCAAAATTTTTGCTGCTATAATTTGTCTCACGAAAAAATCTTTTATAATCGTATTAATATTTGAATTAATCTTCCTCAGTAAACTCATAATGCGAGCGAGTGGAAACTTTCACACGAGTCTGGGAAACAAATATCTACACGAACTTTTATAAAAAGTTTTTATTCGCAGGTACACACTTAAAACGCAAAGTAAAATATTTTATTTCCTATGTTCATATTTTTTTTTGTCAATAACATAAAACTCTGAATTAATACTCTTTATTTCCCCACTCCAAAATAACTCTTCTCTTAAATATGTATACTTTGTGTTATCTCTGATCTTATATATTTCTACTTATCGTGAGGTATGCTCTAAATCATTACTGCTCCAAATTAGTTCGGAGTAGAATTTATGAAGAAAAATGAATTGCCATGCCATTGGAAAGAGTAAAATCACATCGCATTGGTAAAATAGCATTAGATTGATTAAATAGAATTGCATTTGGAGTTCAAAAGTAATCGAAAAGAGCCCATTTTTAATTCTCGACTGCCCGCAGGGCAAAAAGACGAGAATTATGCGTTTCACTGCGATCAGCTGATGGACGGGTATTCTTTTATCGCCACTTTTCTCGAAAACGGTGACAAATGTCTTGACCAATTTTTTGCATGTCTTCCTAGGTGTGGCAGACAATGTTCTTATGCATAGTTTGTCAAAATTTATTGCGTACTTGTTGTGTTATTAACTTTTTATTACAATACGTCAAGAGTATGCCGCGTCTCCAGATATTTTGGAGCAGGCATATTTCGGAGTAATGAAGTTTGCTCCAAAATATTATTAGTACTCCGAAATAAGCGGATTCCATAATATCAGTATTCTATACACATACACATAATATAGAGTAGTGATATTTTGGAGTCGGTATATTTCGAAGTAATAAAGCTTGCTCCAAAGTGTAAAGAGACGCGTCAAGACGCGGCAGCGTCTTGACGCAAGGTTTTGGAGCATTAATATATAATATATAATATATAATATATAATATCTAGAGCTATTTAAGATTAGAGTCAACATAGAGTAGACACATTTAGAAGTAGAGATTTGCAGAAGATTATGGGTTTGCTATAGACCAACGTGATAGGTTAAGGCGCTATTAGAGTTTGAACGCTAAAAAAAAGGCTATTTTTGGGAATTTTTTCTGGGCATGCTGTTAAAAATATTGAAATAAAACTTGTTGGGGATGATAAATCTAGTCTTTATTTACATACAAAATTTTTTTTTTATTCATTTTACTACATTTTTATGTGCACAAACTGCACTTGAACAAAGCGCCTCGAAAAGTAGGAGGCAAACGGTCTCCATCATATCTCAGGAACGGCTTGTCTGACACCAAAAAAACAAATTGCGTTAGATTAAGTATAACTTCAGGTAGGTAATGATGCTTGGATATTAATTTTTATCGATAAATAACAAAATTGCGGATGAAAACAGAAAAAAAAATAAAAAACACGTTTTTTTCACTGTTTTTTGTACAAAAAAGATATTAAAAATATAATATAAAATCAAAATTTTTACTTTGTAGAGCGTTAATTTCTAGAAATATATATGTAGAATATGTGATTTAAATTTCATAAGGATCGGTCAAGTAGTTTTTGAGATCTCGTGGAGACCAATTTCAAAAATGGTGTTTCGAGAAAAACGCGTTCAAAGTTTTTGACGCTCAGGTAGCGCGCTGAAGTACTCATTTAAAGGACGCTGAAAAATATACTTAGACCGCTCCGATCGTTTTGAAATTTTTACACAACCATATTACATGTATATACTTTCGAAAAATGAAAAAAAAAATCGATTTCTTAAAAGTGTCAAACTCTAATAGCCCCTTAAGCATATGGGCACTTTTTATACGTTTTTCTAAGGGTTTCAAACCCTTATATCGCACAAGTTTGCAAGCAGTTACCGATTTCCTTTTTAGGATCGACCCAAACTTGGTCACATTTTTGCTACGGAAAAAAGTAGCTAAAACATTACTGACCTGTCGCTGAGACATTTAAGCTCGAAGTTGGAGAGGTTTCCCAGATACAGCCTGTACAATTAAGGTGCTATTTTATGTACAGTACCGGACTAAATAAAGTACGCACTACTATTATTTTCACGTTTGCGCTAATAACGCTTCAGTAATGATATATAGAATAACGACTAAGTAATCCAAAAGAAAGCTTACAAGTCCGCGTCTATACTTTCACTGAAACAATATTAAAAATATTCGAAATTCGTGAAAAAAAAATCGAGTAAAACCTGTAAAGTAGCATATTTACTCTGGACAAAATAAAGTACGCCCCTTAGTCTTTACTTATTTTGTTCAATAACAAACACTTGCGGTTCCTGCTCTACGATGTTTGAAAATGTGAACAAATGATGATAAACGACGAACGAACAAATAGTTGCAGCAAACTTTCTACCAGTTATCAGTCGTTTCCGAAAGATTGGAGAACCATTTATTAAGGAACAATCGAAAAAAGGCAGAAATTTCTTTTTCAAATAGAAAACTCATGGATAATGACCAAAAAAAGGGTTTGACCGATAAGATAATCATTCAAAAATACGGAATAAGTGAAGGTGCGGGGTTAGAAAAATATGTAAAAATGTAAGGAACTTGGTACAGTAGCTGATAAGATCGGACGCAAGAGAAAAAGAAAAACAACTGTAATCGATGATCGCAGAATCGATACGGAAACGAATAAAAATCCTACGAATGCCAGTCGTGGGATGCGAAAAATAATGCTACTGAATATTTCTGATAGAGCAGTGCGTTAATGACTTCGCGAATCAGGTTTAAATAATAGAATTCGCACAACATCGCCGTTCAATTCGAGAAGCGAAAACACTGAAGCTCTAGAATGCGCCGAAAAATTAAATTTTGTCCACGAAACATTCGTTCAAAGCTCTACCTCTACCGTGCAAATCTGTTCTTTAACCCTGATTCCCGAAGTCGTCAACGCATTGTTCTACCGGCAATGTTCACCTGCATCATTTTCTAAATTACACGGCTAGTAGGCAAAGGTTTTTTGTGCGTTTCCATAACGATTTCGCGATCATCGACTTCATTTGTCGTTCTTTTCTTCCCGCACTGAAAAAAAATTAAAGTATTGCCAACTATGCGATGAGGTTGGACGAATTTCGTTCCGCCAATAGTCATATTACGTTTAGTAAATCATCCGGTGGTTGATCCATTTAAAGTCACGTCGTTGAGACAACAATGCCACGATTTTGCCGCTAAATTTTAATTTATTTGAGTTGAATCTATTTCATGTCATACAAGCGCAATAAATGGTTACATAAAAAAAAAAAAAACAAAAATTGAGACACAGAATGCGATGATACTATTTCATATATTTATTGAATTTTATTCAAAAAATGTTTTGGTTCCATTGAATATTTAAAGTTTTACTTCAAATTGCGGGCCAAATTGCGGTCAAATAGTTGAGCCAACTACGCCTCCGTTCTCAGCATTATGCCTTTTTTCAGTGCGCGAACGATCTTATAAGCTACTGTGCCAAGTTTCTTACATTTTCTACATATTTTCCTACTCGCTAGTAAGCGAAGGTTTTTTGTGCGTTTCCATAACGATTTCGCGATCATCGACTTCATTTGTCTTTCTTTTCTTCCCGCAAAAGGTTTTATCAGCTACTGTGCCAAGTTTCTTACATTTTCTACATATTTTTCTACTCGCACCTTTACTTATTGCATACTTTCGAAAGATTACCCTATTGGTCAAACTCTTTTTTCGGTGCATATCCGCGAGTTTTCTATTTTGAAAAGAAATTTCTCTCATTTTTCTATTGCTTCTCAATAAATGATACTTAAATCTTTCGCAAACTATTGGTATCTAGTAGAAAGTTTACTGCAACTATGTGCACGTGTTTTTTGCACAAAAGTAGAAGCCAAGTATTTGTTATTTAAAAAAATAAGTAAAGATTAAGGAGTTTCGGGACAAGTGGCAAAATGTTGCTATTTACTTCAAATTTATACAGTATATTTTTTGACACATACTGGATGTCCCGTCCAAATTTTAAATCGATCGTCTACACCGTTTTTGTGAAATTAAATATCGAAAAAAGACTTTTTAACATAGTAAGATGCCTACGGTCATTGGTGAACGATAGTTTTACGAATGAAATACTAAGAAAAAATGTTAAAATCTAATTGAAAAACTGCCAAACCACTAACTATACTATTGCAATTCCGGTGTCCAAAAATTAAATAATTCGTCTGCATGGTTTATTAATTATTCACTTATTCATCAACGAAAACGGTGAGTTTTCCCCCCATTGACCGAACGAACAGGCTTTTTTTGTTTGTTTTCGACGAAATATTGCTATGTGAAGTTGGCGCTTTGCTTGAAAACAATATAATTGTACCGAAACTCCTTAAGGTGCGTACTTAATTTTGTCCAGGGTAAATATGCTTCTCTACAAGTTTCACTCGTTTCTTCCATGAATTTCGAATATTTTCAATGTCGTTTCAGTGAAAACATAGAAGCGGACATGTAAGCATCCTTCTGGATTACTCAGTTTTTATTTTATATCTATCATTACCGAAGCGTTATTAGCGGAAACGTGAAAATTTTATATTGGTGCGTGTTTCATTTTTTCCTGTACTGCATGATCCGAAAGGTGTTGTCTAACGTATTCGCTATAATTGAGAAGCATTTTCATGAGCGACAGGAATGGAGAAGGAAAATGTCTGTTAAAGTAAAAATAGTGACGTATCAAGTGTTACGTTAGAACGTGAATAGTTCATAATATAAGAGGGTAAAATTATACAGGGGGAGTTCATCGAAGCTGCATAACACTGCGTGGGTTTTGTCTCGTGTCGTTCGAAAGATGGAAGGGAAGGGGATTGACCGCGTGGTGGCGCGGTGATCGGCATAGTCGACAGGTGTCCGCGGGATTCAGTGTCGCGGCAGCCGCTCGCGAGGTTGGCCATATGAAGGGGGCTGTTCGCACGTTTTTTCGCTTTTGTCATTAGTTTTCTCCCTCGTCGCGTTCAATTTTTAAATCAATCGCCTTTAAAAACGGAAAAATATTAATACTCGGTGTGTCTACTGTAAGTTGGGAAAATTTTTATATTTTATTGGGCGTCGAAGGTGCGCGCATACGCGATAACCTAACCTTACGCACGTGATCCATGCGCGAAAAATAAAGAGAAAAAAAGCTGCGAGAACGCGCAGGCCCGGAGGTAAACGGGCTAAAAGTAAACATGGTGTTTACGAAAATTGGTGTTTTTCTGAGCAATTCTATATTTTTTTATTTTCAAATACAGCATAATCGATATTTAATAAAACGAAAAGAAAAAGAAACAAAAAAATGAAACTGTGACACATAATATAATCCTTGTGATCATTCTCGCAATATCGATCAAATTTACGCAGGTGATGCGAGAAAAATTATGTGGGTGTTGTGTATGCGTATATTTTTCTTTGATAAAAATTGAAAAAAAAAAAAAAAAAAAAAACTGGTCGATCGTGACGCATTGCGGTAATGTGAATTGGATCGCAAATTATTGGAATTTCTAAAGGAATCCCCGAGCTTGAAACTATTCAGTATATTCAAATACATGTTGCATGCTTTTGCTTGAAGTTTTCTTGAATTTGGCTAAGAAGACGGTACACTTTTTAGAACGTTTATGACGGTAAAAGATCGAGGTAGTAATAGAGGAAAGGAGAATCGCGATGTTTGCTTTCATCGTTGGTTGGAATTTCACACGAGTTACCTGGGCGCGTTTAATCTTTCTCTCGGGGGCGCTCTCTTGCAAGCATATACATACACATACTGATAAACACAAACACACACCATAGGCATTTCGATCTCAAGTCATGGCGCAGACTCGTTCTCCCTTCTCTTTTCGTTCGTCCCTTCTCTCTCTGCTTTTTACCTTCCCCTGTCTATGTCTATCTGTTTCCTTTTCTTTCGCTCTCTTTCTCTCTCTCTCTTTTCTTCTGTGTTGTTCATCTCTTATTTTTGCTCTCTCTCTCTCTCTCTCTCTCTCTCTCTCTCTCCCCCTCCCTCCCTCCCTCCCTCCCTCCCTCCCTCCCTCCCTCCCTCCCTCCCTCCCTCCCTCCCTCTCTCTCTCTCTCTCTCTCTCTCTCTCTCTCTCTCTCTCTCTCTCGCTCTCGCTCTTTCTCTGCTCCTTCTTTTCTTTCCCCTCCTCTCCCTTACTCAAGCAAAGTCTCTTGATCTGCGGTGTGTGGCCGAGGTTCCGCAGCAACAAGCCAAAGTGCCCAGGCCAATACACACGCACATACTCAAACACACACAATGGTCTCCTCTTTGCCCGGCAGTGTGTCTCGTTGGGTCCACGCGGAGGATCGAGTTAAGAGAGTCTCTTTCGATGGACTCTCTTTCCTCTTGCCCTGCGAGACAATGCCATTGAATTCGCATGGATACATCTATGTATTTAAATAATGTATACATATGTATACAAATATATAAAAATATTACAAAAATAATATATCGTCAATATTATTATATATCAATTATTCAAATACATTTTTATAAGAATAAATATGTGCAGAATGCGATGCGGTATTTACATATGTCGTTGGTATTGAAGTTCACATTGTTGGAACGCAACGATAAATGTTGTATTTTCATTTATCTTAACTTTTAATATGGTTTCAATTTTTCTGCAGATTAAATGTTTTGACTTAATAAAAAGTTGGACCAATTTTAGTAGGCAAAACAACGAATAAAGCTTGGGTATTACTAATAAAATAAAAGAAATTTCATTGCATTTTAACGCTGCAAACTTCAACATTCTATGCGTAAAAATGTATATGTTTTTATAACGTTGAAGTTTACATCGTTCGAATGGAATTATCTTGTTTCAAATAACGCCCAATATTTTTTTACCATTTTTCGAACACGAATATTGGTCAAACTTTTTTTTAGAGCTTTGGTACCAACACGAAAATAACCCATTTGCAGACACTTGTTAAAGCACAAACAAAAATAAATAATTCGACAAACAGATAACAAAATATTTGCATTCGTGCAATGATATATATGAATACCGTATGAATTTATACACCTTGCTATGAACCTAATACACTCGACAAAATAATATATGATTTAGTACACGGATCAAGGAACACCAACACTGAGAAAAGATATTTTTTGATTCATCAAAATGGTTGTTGAATCAATAAATTGTGGCGAACAAAATGAAATTCGTTAACTTAACAAAAATTTGGTTAATTCAACCACTTAATTTGCAGGCTCAAATTAATGTTGCTCATTACGACGAAAATATTGTTGAATCAACAAAATTTTCTGTTGAATTAACGAATTTCATTTTGTTCGCAACAATTTGTCGATTCAACAAAAAATTTGTTGAAATAACAAATTTCTTTTCTCAGTAAACGGTGTGTCAGGCATGGCCATATTCTTCAGTCAGCGCTAGCTGAATACAAGATGGAAACAGGACACTCCATCCTTTTCGACAAAGCTCAAATGCTGGCCAACCCACTGATTTATTTCTCTAGAAAACATAGAGAAGGCCTAGAAATCCGAAAACACTCAAACAACCTTAACAGAGACGGAGTTTACCAGGTCCACCCAATCTGGCACACCGTCCTCCTGGTTTTTTAATTGACCAGCTGATCAATCAAAAACTCTGATTGACTGGTGCAGTCATTTGGAACGATGACCCTGCGTATACATATGACTACCTGAGATGAGGGAGCTTCAGTATCGGAGCTCTCAGCCCTGATGATGCAAACTGTAACGTTTGCGAAACGTCGGCAATACGCTGAAACTCTACACGGCATCCATCCGGAAGCCATAAACTATTTTAACAATAATGGCCGTGAAAGTCTCAAAACTAGAAACTAGATCTATTCAATTTTTTTGTACATTATAAATTTTATATATTTTTATGTTTATATTCCTATAATGGATATAACAAATGAAAAAAAAACAACACCGAGGTCTTCCTAAATTATTCTCTCTATGATTTTTTTAGCTACACCCAGTAGCTCAATGCATATGCACACAAATTCGACACATGTCTTCATTGACTTAAAATTCATACAGTTTTTACGATCGGTCTCCCTTCGAGACTCGGAGCTTCGTAATTATTGGTGATCTTAAGAGGGGGAACGAATAATCTTGCAGGTGTTGTATTTGGCCTTGAAATTCATGAGTGAAATGATTCTTTTATTGTTTTCGAGTATGCATGTTGATTTGAGTTTTCAATGCTGCTTAGGGCACTCGTACGAGTGTAAGAGTTTGAAAGTTCGAGTCTATGAGAATGAAGAAATTGTTATGATATGCTGGATTTTTTAAGGATCTCTTGAGAGAAAATGGATGGTATTTTTTCCATGAATTATTCTCAAGGCATGAATGATAAATACAGGGTTAATTACAGAGACTATGGGCAATTGGTAAAATATCGTTTTCGCACGTCAGTGCTAATTCAAAAGTAGATGCATGATCCGTAAAAAATTGGTTGTAGTTTTTCCAATAGATTTTAAAAGTTAACCTTAGGCTTAATGGCTCAGATAATTTTTTTACACGTATTAATATCATCGCGTGAAAATGAAATAAATAAATGGAATGTTTCTGTGTGATGGTATGCGAAAATAATTTGGTATTACTATTGAAACGGTGGTAGGGTATTTCCTGGTTATATTGATAAATTCGTGTAATAAACTTTGCCAATGATGCATTCAATTGGGAATCTTAATAATTAGTTAATTAACATTAACAAACCTTGAAAGCTCGTAATTCACTTTTGAACCGTGGCATTGGAAAATTGGAGGTCAAACTATTTAGATAAAGTCGATTGGTTGCTCCCAAACGCCAATTTTCGTATCATAAAGCGTAAAATGAAAATTTTACGATTATAAATATTGATAAAAAAGAAAAAAATGTGGAAAAATTTGATGAGATTCGATCGATTTTGAAAAATTTTAATGCATAACAGATTTCTTCGTAGCACGTGCAACAAAAATACTGCATCAATCTCCTTCGCTCGTATTATTCTGGTATAAAGTGGAAGTTGGACAGAGGAAGAGTGAAAAGGGATATAAGAATTTTTTTCTCAAAGGGTGAAAAGAGGCAAGGCGCGTTTTCGATCGTGATAAAATCGATGAGTGCTAGTTCCGAGTCAGAAGTGTGGACGAATTTTCACGCTTGGAAATACTGACGAAGAAGAAGAAGAGAGAAGTTTCGCGAAGGAAGAAAAGATAGTGGCGAAAGGGAAGCTGAGAGACGAGAAGAAGAGAGGATAAGAAAGAGCGGAAGGGCGGGAGGGAGGGAGGGAGGGTTGGTAGCGCGAATGAAAATAAAAGAGTGGTACGTGGCGCAGAAGTGGACGGTGAACCGGTTCGCGTCCTCGGTTCCTCTTGAGCCTGCCATCGTCTCGGACGGTAAAGACGAGTAGTGGATATCGCGAAAGAAAAGAAGACAAGACCAAGAGAAAAAAGATAAAAAGCGAGCAAGAGAGAGAGAAAGAGAGAGAAAGTCGTCGTCGTCGTCGTCGTTGTCGACGTCGACGTCGTCTTCGGCTCTCTGGATCTTCGTCGTCTTGGTCGTCGTCTTTGGACGACGCACGTGCCCAATCAAAAGATTTTTGCCGCCGTTCAGCCGATTATTCTTTCTATATTCGTACACCTATACATTTATCCACGGCGGATAAGTGAACGAGAAATAAAAAGAAAGAAAAGTAAAAAGAGAGGGAGGGAGAGAGAGAGAGAGAGAGAGAGAGAGAGAGAGAGAGAGAGAGAGAGAGAGGAAAAAGGCAAAGGATTTTTACCGGCAGCACGAAAAGCGATTGGCGGCTTCGTTCGTTTCTACTCCTCCTTCGATCTTCCACCAAAGCCATTATATATAAATATATACATATACAAATCCGGATATACACAAAGAAAGTACTTTTGCGACGATTGAACGGCTGTCGGTATGTCGCTTACGTGCAGGGTCCAGTATCTCAACGACGTTGATCCTTTTGATTCCGCTAGCTCGTGTCCCGAACCAGCAAGACCGCCTGTGCACATCTTTAGCGCGACCTTGCCCCTCATCAACCAGCTAGCCGCGGTGCATCGACTTCTACGAGCTCCGCACAGGGTGAGTCAGGCTTATGTATACTTACTTGCTTATCGAGTTTTTCTTTTTCTTATTACGCCAACAATAACCTTTGCGTTATTGCTTGAGGTGACCTTGCAGACTATTTTATTAAAACATCCGGCGACTTGAACGACGTAAGCTTACGATTTAATGATTCTGGATGTAAACGCTGCTGCGAGGACTATACAGATATGCTGTATATTGTAACGGAACGCATTAGTCGATCATACAGCACGGAGCTTTGCTAAGACACCGCTGGATGGCCACTACCGAAACCTTTCGTGCAACGGAAGTGAAATGTCAGCGCCTATAAGGCCCTTCAGATTTATCTTTCCTCCTAATATTGTATCCTATAATTATAACTGAATTATTTATTCAGGTTCGACTTATACCTAAACGTCCTTTTTGCAATTGTTTGAGGTTGCAGACGCACTTGTTCCAATTTTATGGCAGGAATAAACTATATAACGGATTTCACGGTGATAAATATACATATGTGTATGTAGACGTGTTTACACGTCTGTTTCTGGGTCAATACGTTTCCCGTCCGACTCTTAAAGCTATCATCATTCGGCATTGTATATACTCATGACTATGAATTTGTGTGGGCGGGAGATTCATGTTAGAATTGCAATGTTCTTTTGTCAATAAATTTCAACGTGTTGTACCCGTCTATGCGTACGTATTTGTATACTTCTACAAATGTATAGCATTCTACTACATTCTTTGTAGTAGGTGATGTTATCTCAATTATTATCACTAATACAAGTATCGTTACATTGCATTACATGGAACAAAATGAATTGTAGTTTTTACTGAGATTTGCATGAAATTTTAGAATTTTGCACATTAGTAGCGCTTCCCAGACGCGTAAACATCAATTTTTCATGAAACTTTAAACAAAATCTGCAAGTTCCTGTGGTGGAAAATATTAATACTGTAAGTGACATATCGTATGCCCATCAAACGACTTTTCGCAGTGTTGAACAGTAAAAAGTACACGCTACATTCACCCCGTTTTTAGAGTGTGAAATGGTGAAAAGAAGACGCAGTAATAAACTGAACTTATCCTCATCAGAATTACCCAAACGTAACCATAAAATTGTTCAAAATAAATAAAACTTTGTTTAATTCTTCAATTATAAATGCGTTTTTAATAATTGTTGATCATACTTTCTTACATCCGTGACTCCCGGAATAAATTTCTACTGAACTTTTTTCCTACCTACGCTGGGATTCGATCTGACCTACCTACCTATCTACGACCTAACGTGCACGGATGCTACCTATTACACCATTATCTACTTGATAATTATTCGTAAAAAAATGATACGGATATATCGAATCCGGAACATAATCGATAACGTCAATGAGTAATCTGCGAGACAAGTCTTTTGTAAGCAAGAAAAATTTGAAATATAAAAAATATCGAATTTTCATATATTATAATGTATCATGTTTGAAACGCTTCCATGTAGATCAAAATTTGTCCCCCATTGTTTGAGCTATAATAAGCAAATACAGCAGCATTCTTCAGTAAGCGTTTAACCTTGAAATTTCTTGTCTTACGTGCTTGGAGAAATTACACTGTAAAAATTGAAAGTAACATAGTAAAATTTGCAGTACGTTTTCGAATTTTTACTGGGCACACTGCAAATTCTAATTTATATCGACGGTAATTTTCTTTATTGGAAGTACCTACACAATTTTTATATTTTCTGATTACAATTTTTCATGAATGCCGTTTAAATTTTTTTACAATTTTCAATATCAGTAAATAGTATTGGTTCACAGTTGATTTTCCTATGCGTATTAAATATTTTACTGGGGGCACTGTAAATTTTACATTTCAAACACAGTGGGATTCCTCATTTTTATTTCGAATTTCTACTGTCATTTTTTTGCTGTGGACATTGAATTTTTTACAGTTTAAATCAGCATTAATAATTGATCAGAAAGTAAAAAATACATTAAATCCATTATTTTGTAATGGAACACTAATTTACAGTTTTCAAATGTATTCGGTTTTACATTTAATTCCCGCTGTTTTACAATTAAAAAAAAAAAATTATTTATAGATTCCGGTACATTCTATTTTATTCAAAGTATTGTCCTTCAGAAGCCACCACCTTTTCCCATCTTTCACGCAACAAATGGATTTCACGGCAATAGAAATCGTTGCTTTTTGAGGCGATCCATTCATCGATCCATTTTTTGATATCTTTGAAAGACTTGAAATACTGTGATGACAAATCATTCTGAATCGCTCGAAACAAATGATAATCAGACGGTGCTATGTCCGGTGAATATGACGGGTGAAGTAAGACTTTCCAGTTCATGTCCTTTATATACTTTTTTGCAGTTTCTGCCACGTGTGGCCGAACATTGTCATGGAGCAACATTAGTTTGTTATGACGTTTGGCGTACTCAGGCCGCTTTTTTCTCAATTCCTGGTTTAGTTTCATTAATTGTTGATTATAGCGACCAGCTGTGATCGTTTTACCCGGTTTCAGCAAGTCGTGGTACACCATGCCTTCTTGATCCCACCAAACACACAGCATCACCTTTTGAGCATGAATATTGCGTTTTGACGTTGATGGATCTGGTTCACCTAGCAGTACCCATGCTTTTTTTCGTTTAGGATTTTCATAATAAACCTGTTTTTCATCGCGAGTCACGATTCGATGTAAAAATGACTTCCTTTTGCATCGTATGATGTTGAAGTTTCCATCGTTGGAATACAACGAAATCCCTCCTTTTTATAGAGCGCAAAGTTTATTCGGAGTTCTACGATAATTCGTTAATATTTATTCGAAATTTAAAAACTACATCTGCGAAAAAAAATAGAACCATTTGAAAAATTGTATAAATAATGAATGGAAAAAATATTTTTCGTTGCGTTCCAACGATGCAAACTTCAATATCATTTGCATCGTTCAGGCAGCAATTCACAAATCGTTTTTCGCTTTTCAAGTTGTCTCTCGTTTAATTGATATGGTAACGAATTTCCCGCTTTTTGAACCAGTCCAAGATTATGTAAACGTTTGCTAACAGCCATTTCAATAATGTTGAATGTATCAGACAATTCTTTAAGGGTCTGATATCGATCTTCATTCAGTAAGGCCTCCAATTTTTCAACTCCAAATTTTTTCGGCTGTCCTGGACGTTCTTTGTTTTTAAGGTCAAAATCGCCACTTTTGAATCATCTAAATCAATCTCTGCACGTTGTCTCAGATAGAGCATGTTCACCATAAGCTTCTTGAAGCAAGCGATGACTTTCAGCAGCACTTTTTCTTAAATTAAAGCAAAAAAGCAAAGCTTCCCGCATGTGCTGTTTCGTTGGTTCAAAACCTAACATTTTCAGTATTGTAAAAAAAGTAGTATATACAAGTGAATTCACTCTCGAATACTGAATATTGCAGGTTATGCCCAATACTTCAACACAGTATAGTTTTAGTGTTACTTCTATGAAAATAATACTAGTTACCCCACCTCATATAAAACAGCGGGAATTAAGTTTAAAACCTAATATATTGTGTTTTAGTTTCAGTAATTTTTAAATATCGACCATTAACTTTTACAGATCATTTTTTCCGTGTAAGAAAAATAAAATTTCTTTATATTCAGATAACCATTTTACTTTTTATAACATATTTGTGTACTAACTGTTCACATGCATTTAAATGGGATGAAAATACGGGTTTTAGCAATTCTCGATTAAGACAAGATGCATGTTCAGGATTGAAAAAATATCGACCGCTCTGCTCAACGCATCGAAGCCGACTGCTTACAAGCTAACGTCCACACGCGCGCCACCTAGCTATATTATCGCGTAGCGTTCGGTTGCGGGAATCGACAGAAAACAAAAAAAAACAAACTTAAGAAAATAAAAATGACAAAATTAACTCTTTAAACCGAACATCCCGCCCACCAAATTAAACTATTAATTTCTGACAGCTATCGCTTTTACGTTTGTATCAGCAGTTTACAAAATTTTGAAATCGCTCGCTTGGTAGTTCCGCTCGGGGTTTTTATCGTTGCAACCCGAACCTTTTGATCGTGACGTGGATGTAATTCAATCACTCTGCCAATCATCCACGCGGCAAAGCATCATAATGTATCATGACCAAGTCATCGATGACCAAATTTTCTTGATTCCTTTTCCATTTGGTTTTTTCCTGAAGATTGAAAAGATATTCTGATGACCACCTTTTCCAAAATTCCTGAACGTTGCGTTGAATTAATTGCCATTGGAAAATCTTCCTTCTCGTCTTGCGTTAACTGTCGAATCGCTCTAATCGCTAAATACGGAGCGCACGCTTGACCGTAAGTGACTGTATTTAAACGATGATCTTGAATAGGCTCGTCTACCGAAAAACGCCAAAGGATTCGTTGAAAATCTCGATCACGCGGGTCGACCAAAATCTGGCGATACATTTTCTGTATGTCCGCGGTGAAAGCTATTTTGTGCAACCGGAATTTAAGCAGAATGTCTAGAAGATTGTTCTGCACCGTTGGACCAACTAACAAGACGTCGTTTAACGATTTTCCGGAGCTTGTCTTAGCCGAAGCATCGAATACAACTCGTAATTTAGTCGTCGTGCTCGTTTCGCGAATTAATCCATGGTGCTGTAAATGTACGATTGGCAGTTTGCTCGCATTTTCTGTCGAAGGTACCGGAGACATGTGACCTAACTCGATATATTCTCGCATGAATTCGGTAAAGCGTTGTCGTAAAATATCGTTGCCTTTGAATCGTCGCTCGAGCGCTAACAATCTTTTTTCCGCAACTTTTCGTGACTCCCCCAATTCGCTTATTAAATTACAAAACGGTAAACGCACTATGAAACGACCAGACTCGTCGTGTGTCGCGGTTTCGAACATTCTCTCGCATTTTTTTTCATTTTTTTATACGATTTGCGTTGACCTTTCTAACTCAATCCCCTCAATGTTCCAAAATCTCGTGATATTCTCGTTGAGACTCGAGCTGTGATTACGAGAGCACACCAAGACTGAAATGTCTGGAAAACGACACGATCGTGTTGGCATTGGTCCGGCCAATACCCAACCAAGAGCTGTGTTTTGAAGAGTAGGCTTGTCGTCACCTAACTTAATTTTTCCCGTTTCGAGAGGGCTGTGGAAAAATTCGGCGCCTATCAGCATTTCGATTTTACTTGGATCGTGATAAAACGGATCGGCGAGTTTGATCGTGCTCGGTAGTGACAATTCGCTCGAATCGAACTTGAAAGACGGCAAATCGTTTGTAATTCACGGTACGACTAAGCAATGAACGCTGATACGTAAATTCGAATGTCTCGAAGTGACGACAACACTACAATCTCGTGTTACTTGACTTTTCATTTCATTCAACCCCACGATGGGCTTGCTAATCTTTCCGGTTCGTAATCCGAGCTTATTACACGCCACGACAGTTATAAAATTTGCTTCGCTCGCACTATCTAGTAACGCTCGTATCGAAATCGGCGTTCCGTTTGCATGATTCGCATTTACCAACGCTGTAGACATGAGAACGCGCTTGAGTCGATTCAACGATTGATGCATCGTTGTTACGTTGTTGCTCGATGTTGTTCTTTGTTTGCTACGCTCGAGGCTGCAGACGGCGTAGGCGTGTTCGAATTTGCTGCTTCGGCCGAATCTTCTTTGTCTCGTGGTAAATGACACAGAGTGTTATGTCGTCCAGAACACTCGCGGCAAGATCCTCCCTTGCACGTTTTGACGAAATGGTTATTTCTCAAACAATTGAGACAAAGTCGGAGTCTGCGAGCCTCGTTGATACATCCTTCAATCGTTAAACCTAGAAAATTCGGGCAAAAGTAAATGAAGTGCGGACCACTGCACAGATCGCATTTACCTGATTTGTTTTCCATTTGTTCCGTTGCGCATGACGTAACGTTGCTGCTTGTCGGTTTATTTTGCTTATTATTGACCGGCTTGCGCGAGCTTGAACCATTCGACGTCTCCTTGTCAGACTTCGTGGCTGTGTTTTTGTTTGTGTTCTCCTTTGACTTCGTACTTGCTTGTAGTTGTTCAAGAATTTGGCAACGCTTTTGTAAAAAATCCATTATTTTTTCAATAGTAGGCGCGTCGTCCGCCTCGGCTTAGCGTTCCCATTCTCGTCGTGTCGTGTTGTCGAGTTTTACTTCAATCATGTAGAGTATTAATTCGTCCCAAGCGTCAGTAGGGAGTTGCATCGCTTTTAATACTCGAGGATGTTCTTGCGTATGGTCAATAAGTTCGCGTATCGTACTCGCGGTCTCACGTTCGACTCTCGGCATTTCGAATAAACAATGAATATGTTTTTTTCTTTATAGATCGAGGATCATCATAACGATTTTTCAATAATTTCCACGCTACTTCATAATTCTCGTTTGAAATGTCAATAGATTCGATTAATTTGGCTGCGGTGCCCGTTAACGATGAGGTTAGATACTGATATTTCTGAATATTTGACAACTCAGTACGATCGTGCACTAACGCTTTAAAGGTTTCGAAATGTCGTTGCCATTCTTCGATTTTCCCTTCGAAGGTTGGCAATTGTACTACTGGAAGCTTTACCTGGGATTCTCGTTGGCCACCTACATTTCGATTTTCCGATAGATGACTGAGTAATTCAGCCTGTTGTTGCAAAATCTGCACCAATTCTACGCGGCTCAGATGTCCTTGTCTTGTCGTGCTGCTCGTCGACGAACCACTGTTTACATCATTGTTTTGAACTGAGTTTGTTGTCGCTACGTGCGGCGGTGGTGCGATGTTGTTCCGCAGCGTCCTCCACGCGACCGTAGCTTGAACGACTCTCTCGTCGAATTCGTCGTCTTCTTTTTGATCTCGCTCGCACAAGCTTTCTGTCTCGCTTATTTCGAGCAATCGACTTTGCTGAATCTCGAATAATTTTTTTGCCTCTTCTAACTGTGCTAGACGCTCGTCTGTTTCTTCGATTGTAACTGTCTTTGTGTCGTCTTGGATCTGAGCTAACAAGCTCTCCACGCGGCTTACCTTGCTTTTTTCGCGCCCGCGTTCCTTGCGAATCGCTGCTATGGCGGCGTCTATCTTGACGTTCTGGATGTCTCGATCTCGCTAATATTCTTGACAAATTTTCCACGTAAACTTATAGCACTCAGTCTTGATACTGGCACTAATATTCACAACTTGTATTCTACCATCCAGCTCAAAGGACCATGTTTGGGATTGAAAAAATATCTTTATTGACAAATACAAAAAATATCGACCGCTCTGCTCAACGCATCGAAGCCGACTGCTTACAAGCTAACGTCCACACGCGCGCCACCTAACTATATTATCGCGTAGCGCTCGGTTGCGGGAATCGACAGAAAACAAAACAAACATAAACTTAAGAAAATAAAAATGACAAAATTAACTCTTTAAACCGAACAATGCAAGTGGTGCAAATTTTATTATCTGGATCGAATCTGCATTAAATTTTTGTACTTTTTTGATTGAGATGTGACCTGTACAATATATGGGGCATTCTATACCAAATTGACCTATCAAATGAGTTTGCATCTGCGATTTCGCTACAATTGGGATATGTTTTAGTACATATTGAAAGACATTTCTGTGATTTTTTTCGATTTTTTTCGGCCAATAGCTTCGGAGATATCGATTTTTTGAAAATTTGACGATTTTTTTTTCAAATGCCCATAACTTTTTGAAAAATTCATCAATTTTGGTTTTTTTTTTTTAAATTATTCGTTTTCAAACGTAGTTTATAGAAAAGAAACGAATTAATTTCTTCGCTTCAGTCATCTACAGTTTTTTTTCAATTTTGTGTTGAAATCGCGTTTTTGAAGATGTGTGGGTCCTTCGATTTTTTTTTTTTTATTCTCAAAAAAACTTGACAGAATTTGAAAATTTTTAAGCCTAGTCCCATCGTGGGCCAAGTATTATTACTATATTTTTTCGATTATTGAAATTTTTTTTTTTTCTCGAAAGATTTTTGAAAATTCTAGGAATATCATTCCGAAAGGACTTTAACAACTATTCTAAGAAACATAAGTTCTATAATAAATTTTTCATTGAAAACAATGAAAAAAAAAAAATTTGCACACAATGACAAGTACTTGTTAGGTAATAATTTTATTGTGTATTCTGTGTTTATTGTGATTCACTCTTTCTGTCGTTTAAACAATTTAACTACTTTTCCTTGATCGGATAAGGAAAATTGCTTAACTGTAATTGATTCATCTTTATTTGGAACTACACAATGCAATTTTTGAGTACCCGTCACTGGTTTTGCTCGAATATATCGAGATTGCAGAGTATTTTTGTTTTTTTCATAATCAATATTTGATGAATATCTTATTTCAATAGACGGTAAATTGTTAGGATGTGCAGCCCATTCATACAGCTCTTGAGGTGTCGTGATCTGTCGATCATATGGTAATTGTAAGCTTGCTCGTGATGCTAATCTTTTAATTGTGCCGCCAACGCCATCGCAAGGACCTTTTCCATGTGCTGTGGCAAAAAAGTGCCATTCAGCATCTACACCAAAATCTTTTTCGTGGTAATAAAGATTCACAAAATTTTTAATGTTCTTGAATTGCTGTGGCGCGCCATCTGAAAAGTAGCAAATTTTCTTTGCACTTTTCGATATAGTTTTGATGTATTCGATAACAATTTTAATGAATACGTGAACTGCATCAGCATCATGAGAAGTGCAGTCAGATATTATTACTATACTTCTGTGACATAATTCGTCATCTGTCTTGAAATATATCACCACTGGAAATATAGTCGCCTGTTTATTGTTCCAATGGAATCCAGGCGCTGCATCTTGAATTACAAATGCGTAATTTTCGGCAAAATCACATATCACAATAAAATCATCGACTTCTAATGATTCTTTTTTGTATCTTAGAAATTTTGCTTGTTCTTTAGCAATGAAAGCATGAGGCAAAAGATTAATCATCTGAGAACAAAAATCTTCTACAAAGTCAAATGAACTTTTTGTAAAAGTTTCAAGACTCGTTCTAGGATGAGCAACCCAGTGCTTGTAGGTTATATCATCAACATAGTTGTTGTCAAGCAGATTCACTAATACATCTTCGAGTTTATCAATTCCCGGACAATTTGCACATTCGCCATAATAGCAGTTTGTCGAAGGATTTTCGCATATAACGATTTCGAAACAGTCATGATAATCTACTAACGGTTTCGCAAGGTTTTTCGATAATTTGCCCAAGTTACAACCTGAAATCGATTAAAAACAATAATAGTAACTTTTTTAAAGAAAAAAAAAAAAAAAGATGAACAGTTAAAGTCCAATTTTTGTATGCTTACCTATAATCATTAGCTTAATGTTCTGGTGCATTGAACAAACACACACGGTATGCGTACCGACAGGCCCAGCAAGAACACATTGCTTTGGACGCATCGAAGCAAATGTTGAAAAGCCAATTTTATAATCCGGATAACGCAGTTTGAAAAGCTGATATAATTCTTTGAGATTTGAAAGAATAAGCCTTTTTTGAATGTGCTCACGTTCGCCATTTTCATTTCGTACGGAAACGAAATCTTTCATACCAGGCATCATCATGCTCATTTCATCATCAACATAAAACTCTGATACCTTCAACTTAATATCTTCAGATAAACGACAGCCTAATCAAAAGGGTTGTAGAATGAGTAAAATTACAAATAATAAAATAATATTAAAAAAGAGTAAACTTTTATTTTTACCTAGCTTTGGATCGCGCAATGACAATATTCCATTTTTTTCCCTCAGGCTTTTAGCAGCTTTAGCTAAATATTTTGTCGAACCCATTACTTTACACATTTTATAAATGGTCCAGTTTGGGGGTAACACAGTGAGGATTTGAATTTTTTGAGATTTGTTCGTATCCTTGTCATGAAACTTCAATTTCAAAGCCTCAATCATTGTCAAATAATCGTCTGAGTCCGATTGGCTTTCAAAACCTTGCCCCAATCCTAATGTGATTGACAAGCTGCTAGCAGTATCGGTGATTTTTGTTTTTAAGTATGTTTCATTGTCTATTTTGTAAGACAATATTGGCGATTGGTTCAACATTTTCAACGCATCGTTAATAACGGGTAGTTGCGAAGCCAAACTTATTTGTGACGAACTACTAGGTTGGGATTCAATTTCTTCACTAGACATCGGCTGTGATTCTAAGACAGAGGAAACGTGAAAATTCGGATGATAAAAAACCGTATAAGGTATTTTTTGACAATTTAAAGATTAAAAAAAAAACAAAAAAAAACCTCATGGTTTACCTCTTATGGGAGATTCGGAAATAGCTTGATTCTCATCATCATCGTCGACGTCCATACCATCACCAGCATCATTGTCAGTCGAATCTTTTGCATGTATAAGATTGAATTGCTTTCTACAGTTCGAACACAAATAGTCGGAACGGAGGAAACTGTGTTTTTTCTGCATGTTTTCTGTGGCTAACCTCAATCCTTTCGTGATATTGTGATTTTTCAATTGAAATGGATTACAACAAGAAAAGTATTTTCTCGAAGTTTCCATGGTACAAAAATTTTGCCTACAACAAAATCAATAATAAATATTTTTGCCACCCGTGCAGGCTAGACGAAAAGCGCGAAGACCAGTTGATAATGTTGTGAAAAACACAGCAGTTTTTTTTAGGTAAAGTTAGGTTTTACCAGTAGCGAAAAAGGCGATTGCCACGCCGCCTGACGGCGCTGTTGTGATGCAAGATGCAAGGTAGCAAGAGTACGACTGTAAAATTCGTTCGTTAGCATTAAAAATCAAAATACCAAATATTTATTATAAGAATGATAACAAAAATGAAAAATACTGTATTTTTAAATATTGATTGATGAACGAAGTGTAATTTTTTGTCATGCGACATATAACGAAAAAATTCAAAAATAGTAAAAATACTTGGCCCACGATGGGACTAGGCTTGAAAATTTTCAAATTCTGTCAAGTTTTTTTGAGAATGAAAAAAAAATCGAAGGAGCCACACATTCTCAAAAACGCGATTTCATTCGATCAAGGAAAAGTAGCTAAATTGTTTAAACGACAGAAAGAGTGAATAAATATTCACAATAAAAATATTACCTAACAAGTAATTATGTGTGTGAATTTTTTTTTTTTTCATTGTTTTCAATGAAAAAAAAAAAAAATTTCAAAAATCGAAAAAATATAGTAAAAATACTTGGCCCACGATGGGACTAGGCTTAAAAATTTTCAAATTCTGTCAAGTTTTTTTGAGAATTAAAAAAAAAAAATCGAAGGACCCACACATCTTCAAAAACGCGATTTCAACACAAAATTGAAAAAAAACTGTAGATGACTGGAGCGAAGAAATTGATTCGTTTCTTTTCTATAAACTACGTTTGAAAACGAATAATTTAAAAAAAAAAAACCAAAATTGATGAATTTTTCAAAAAGTTATGGGCATTTGAAAAAAAAATCGTCAAATTTTCAAAAAATCGATATCTCCGAAGCTATTGGCCGAAAAAAATCGAAAAAAATCACAGAAATGTCTTTCAATAAGCACTAAAACATATTCCAATTGTAGCGAAATCGCAGATGCAAACTCATTTGATAGGTCAATTTGATATGGAATGCCCCATATATATATATACACCAATATAAACACGAGGTTCAAGAGATTATGGTATTGGAAAAGATTGACTGTAGTGCAGGAATTCATTTCCGATATCGATGTTCCTTTCCCTGTATACGAATCGGATTCAGTTAAAAAAAAAGAAAAGAAAATAAAAACAGGAAAAAACATACGACCGATTTCCCGATAGGGTACATCGAGTGTATCTCGTGCTTCCAATCGTTTATTGGCAATGAAGTGAGACGGAGAGATAGAGAAAGATGGAAAGAAAAAGAAGAAGGAGAAGAAGGATCGATTCGATAGGGTTTTAGTATATGGTCTTGCTTGCGGCCGAGTTATATTTCGTCGATTGCTTCTTCACCGCTCCCGAACCGAACTCCCGTTGAGCGGTTGATGGTACAGAAGCGCGAGCACATCGTGTGTATAACGGTACCGAGGAATTGCACAGCCCTCGGGGAAAGAGCAAAAAAGAAGAAAAAAATCATGAAAAAAGAACTGAAAGAACAGAATAAAATAAATCGGGGCTAAAAGAAGAACGGCAGATAGAAAAATAATAAAAAAACAAAAACAAAAATAAAAACAACATGCATAAAGATACTCGTATGAAATGAGAAGACGAAAAAGGAGCACGGGTGTTTACAGCTTCGATGTTACGAGTACGTTATGAATGTATTTTTGCATTTTGAGTACTAGTGAACAAAAGGGCCTAAAATCATATAATTTTGCGATCAAAATGTACATACAGGCACAGCCACACGCGTATGCACTGATACATGTTTATGTACATAGGTATATATGAACACTTTTGCAGTTTTTGCTTCTGTGGACCGATGTACCGGTTATCTCAAGTATATACGAGTCTCTCACCCTGTGCCTCTTGCCATAACTTTTCACCCGATCTCTCCGTTTCTGCTTATCCCTCTTTCTCTCTGTCTCTTTTTCTCTTTTGGACCTCTTTCGCGAATTCGATTCAATTCCACACTCTCACGACACCGTCGAGAGGAAAATTGAATTTGCTTGGAGAGTTTTTCGGGTTCTGTACCAAACGGGGTTTGCACGAGTGCTCCTCCGCGTGTCACCTACCTCTCTCTCTCTCTCTCTCTCTCTCTCTCTCTCTCTCTCTCTCTCTCTCTCTCTCTCTCTCTCTTCCTCTCTCTCTCTCTCTCTCTCTTCCTCTCTCTCTCTTCCTCTCTCTCTCTTCCTCTCTCTCTCTCTTCCTCTCTCTCTCTCTCTTCCTCTCTCTCTCTCTCTCTCTCTCTCTCTCTCTCTCTCTCTCTCTCTCTCTCTCTCTCTCTCTCTTCCTCTCTCTCTCTCTCTCTCTTCCTCTCTCTCTCTCTTCCTCTCTCTCTCTCTCTCTCTCTCTCTCTCTCTCTCTCTCTTCCTCTCTCTCTCTCTCTCTCTCTCTCTCTCTCTCTCTCTCTCTCTCTCTCTCTCTCTCTCTCTCTCTCCTCTCTCTCTCTCTCTCTCTCTCTCTCTCTTCCTCTCCCTCTCTCAACCTACCTTTCTTCTACAAGAGTTCTCCAGCGAATATATACGGAAACATGAACAACCAGGGACCAACGAAGCTTCAGTGCGAACTCAAAACAGAGTTTATACATTGTGCTCTCTTTCGCACCCCATTATTTATACATATATCGTATATGTTTACGTATACATGTGTATTCACATATTGTATGTTTATATGTGTGAGTAGTTTACTTGAAAGGTGTACTATATGTGTATTCTATAGATGGGTGCGAGGCCACAAGCCGCCCCCGCGTGGAATCGTAATTAAATCATTTCAACGCTAACTCGAGTTACTTAATTGAGTTAGTACAGAGACTGCGGTCAACAACTAACGCTCCCAAACAACCATGTCCGCGCTCCTTCCACTTTACCCACGCTTCCCTCACTCGCTACACTACAGAAGTGATGACAAACATACAACTTTTGTCTCTACGAAATACATGCTAAGTACTCTTTTTTGGGCTGCAATGAAGTCACCCACATTTTAACCAATGCCCACACCGGTAAACTTTCATCGGAGTTTATCCAATTAAGAATCGAAACCTTACGACATTCGGGGCACTCCTGGCTCTCTTGTAGCTTCGACCAATCATACTTGATCGATCCATTTCATGGGGTCTACGTGAAATATGAGTATTGAGGCTACAAAAGATTTCCCGGTTCATTTAATACTGTACATACGTTTTTGTAAACTTCTATGCAGTGATACGGTTTCTTTCTCGGCAATGCATCTTGCTAGGCTCGAATGAAGCCAGTAATGTTACGTAATTAGTGAGAAATCACTTAGGTAGTGAGGGGATGGAAATTTGTCATGCTCTGAGTTTTTTTTGTAAATATATCTCTTTATACGGCATTCGGATTAAAATCTTGTAACTTGATTCCTAAAAATATAATTATTTCGCGTTCCACCGATTTCTGGTTCCGCAAAAATCTTTTGTTTCTTTCAAGTATATTTTTTATTGAGATTTTTTATCCTTCATGTATTTACAAAGTGTTATGAAAGTTATCGATTTAATGATATCGTAGAAATTTTATTTATCGCTGGACATAATTATTCCAGGATTTTATCGGTGCCTAACGAGCGCGAAGGATGTTTATATCGTTCACGCTACGCCGATAAACTCTTCTCTACATAAGACTCTTTTCTACATATATTAATATATAAATATATGACACATGCACACATTGTAGTATTTTATTTCCGTGAGATAATTCAAACTACACAAAGTGTAACTCATCCTGTCATACCAGCCATAGGTCACTGAATTTAACGATAACGCGAAAAGAGTCATAAATCCGTATGTATTTTCATGCTATTTTTCATCGTCGCTTCCCCCAATTGCCATTTAGAAGCAATACTCCAATGTGTAACCACACAGGAGACTCGTTTGAACGATAATTTTTTGTTTTTCGCACGTTTTATTTCTGCTGAGAATTGGTTCTGGTATTACTGTAGCGTAGCGACTTGCAATATGCGCGATTCGAGCACGGGACGTATCGCTGATAAGAGTCTGTGCGCACTCCGCAGCTCTTTTTGTCATGATGCTACACGTATGCTGGATGCATCACCAAAGCTATCGGATAACTCGTCACACTTTTTTATAAACTCTCGTATGGATACGGGAGCTTTCATGTACAATTGAACATTCACAATGTTAGTCACTTTTCTTATCAATTATTTTTCTATTCTTTATTTTATTCATTATTAGTCATAATCATACATTTTTTCATAAACTTTTTCCATTGTTTTTTTTTTAGATACTAGAAACACATTTGCAAATATAAATTGCCGTACGGTTCAGGGAATTTTGATGTAAACTTACTTACTTAATTTGTAATGTCGGTATTTTTTCTTTACTATTGTTTTCCATTACTTATTTTTAATTCATCGTTTGTAAGGCTTTTTCAAACGCCCTCGTATTATTATAGAATTCTTCATGCGAAGTAGTGGAAAATTGCCCAAAATGATCCCCCTAAGGTAAAATTCGATTTTAGGAAACAAATGAAAATATTTTCCGTCAACTGAAATCACTTTTTAGGGTTCCGTACGTCCAAATGAAAAAAAAAAAACGGAACCCTTATAGGATCACTCGTGTTTCTGTCTGTCTGTCCGTCTGTCACAACCAATTTGCTCCGAATCTACTGGACCGATTAAGTTGAAATTTGGTACACATGTGAATTTCTGTGATCCAAACACAGACGTGTAACGTAAATAAATGAATTTTGAATATGGGAGTCACGTTTGGGGGGCAAATTAGAAAAAAAGTTTTGCAAACTGTACCGTGTGACATATCAAATGAAAGGGCTTATTGTGAGGGTCTCAGATATATTTTTTTTATAATTTTAAAATAAATAGTTTTAAAGTTATTTAAGAAAATTGATGAAAATTGACCATCCCCCCCCCCCCCCCCCCCCTATCTCCGAAACTACTGAGCCTAACATTTTGAAAAAAATACAGAAAATAGTTATTTACTTATAGATTGCAGGAAAACCTATAAGAAGTTTATGGTCTTAAAATCTTTAGTTACCACAAACAAATTTGGGTCAGATTAAAAAAAAAAAACATAGTAGATAACATATTCATCGTACGGAACCCAGTCCACGCGAGTTCAACTCGCACTTGTCCGCTTTTTATTAGCTCATCTATATAGTAACGCATTGACTAACAACAAATTATTTATTTATGTTACTCTGGGGTCATCTTTTTTTTCCAAACGTATGCTAAAGGATCGTTTTGGATAAGTTCACGTCCAAAACGATTCCTGGGAATCATTTTACCCATAAATGGAAATAAAACAAGGAATTATCTCAAAATTAACTGCTTAAAGTACTTTAAGTTTATTAGCACGCAAAATCGTACGAAATATATTGCAAGTGATCGAATATTTTTGTAAATCAGCAGAAGAAAAAAAACACGTTAACAAATTATTTATACGTTTACAATTGCAATTTTTTGCAAACATTTCTGAAACGGCATCTGAGACAAAAGTCACGAGTTAACTCTTCAATATCATTACTATCCACAGTAGCGCATTCATCGTACCCCCATCTCAAACAGACACAGCATCTTATCCACTCTTCGCCTCCTCTATCCTGCGAATATCTGTGTTTGCAAAACGTGCTTTCTGTGTCCTCTTCTGCTGACGTTGGTTCTGATAGCTCTTGAGCTTTACTATTATTCTCTTTATTACCTTCTTCACTGGTCGTCCCTTTATCTTTACCTTTCGCTTTCCCTTTCTTTTTCCGTTTTGAGAGACGTCCGATTTTTATGATTTTGTTTCCGCACGAGATTCTCGTTTCAATACCTGCTCATTTTTTTTATTCCTATCTTCTTCCAATTGATTTTTATAAAGAGAACTGATTAATACACCCGTGCCTTCAGACCTTCTTTTTGTCTAATTTCTTGTGCCTGTCCTCGTAGGTAATAGATTTACACTTCTTGAAGTTGCCTTTGAAAAGGATGTAGACGAAATTTCTTTAATGGTATCAACGTCGTGCAACATAGGTGTAGTGATCACAGAGGGTAGAATCGATGGTAACGATGAAACTAATGGTGAAAGAATCGGATCTGAAGGTGATGATGGGGCTCAGTTCTAAAGGCTGCTCTGAAGTGATTGCTACAAAATCGTCATCAGAAAAAACATCCGGGTTGAAGGGAACTATACCATGATGTTGAAGTTTCCATCGTTGGAATACAACGAAATCCCTCCTTTTTATAGAGCGCAAAGTTTATTCGGAGTTCTACGATAATTCGTTAATATTTATTCGAAATTTAAAAACTACATCTGCGAAAAAATATAGAACCATTTGAAAAATTGTATAAATAATGAATGGAAAAAATATTTTTCGTTGCGTTCCAACGATGCAAACTTCAATATCATACTATACCACACTTTTTGAATGCATTTATGTTCTTCAGTAGAACTCCAGCTTTGAGATAAAATTCTCAAAAAAATTTGCTGATTGTAAATACCGAGACCACTCTTTCCGGATTGTTATTCATTCAATTCTTCAAAGCCTGATTGTAGTATACACATAACGGATACATTATCCCGACGTCGAGAGGCTGTAATTTATGAGTGCATCGTGGAGATAGACATAGAATTGTTACACTGATTTCCCTTGCTTTAAATATCACATTGAGATTTTTTGTATGCGATAGGTGACCGTCTAAAATAAGAAGTGCAGAATCCTTGGTAAATGGTTTCACATGAGCAAGAAAATGATCGAACCACTTTGCAAACACATTCACTTTCATCCAATCTGAATTATTGACGGCGGACGCTGAACCTGGAGGTGTACCGTCCATCAATTCCAGTTTCATCCGTTCTCTTTGAAAAATTAACATAGGGGGCACAAAAGTTCCTGTAACTGACGTGCATATGACTGCTGTTATCGATTCCCCTCTTTCAGCTGAGGTTACTCGTGCGTTGCTCCTGTTTTCGCCAATATTTTGGTATTTTTAGTAGGGACTGTACTTACACTTGTCTCAAGTACGTGCTGCCGATATTGACTCTGGCGATTGCAGAGAAATCTCTGGTTGACGTTCACGAAATCCTCTTAACGGGAGAAACCAATTTAGGAGGCTGAAATTTTGGTGTTTTTCGTGAATTTTTTTAACAGGGAAGGAATAATCAGAATTTATTTAAACTTGGAGGATATTTTATTCGTGTTTTGAAGTACACTTTGTAATTTTTTCAAGTCATTTCCGCCGGAAACAGTGGAGTTAGAAGCTGCTGTCCATGGACGATCGCCATCCGAGTTTTTTGCTGGTGGGCATTCCTAAAGTCACAATTTTTATCTGTAATCATTACAATTTTCTTTTTTCGTTAACAACATATTTCCTAAGAATATGAACCTAATTGTGATCAAAAAAGTTGAAAATTGCATGTTTTTGAGGTGTTTGAACACAATGTCATGTTTTTATAGCATGTTCTTCACCTTTTTTTGCATTAAAAAAAATATTTTTAATCATAATATCATTCCAGAGTTAGGTTCATATAGATTGAAATTGAATAAAGAATATTCACACAAATTTTCAGAACGATTGGTCAATAACTTTTTAAGTTAGAATGCCCACCAGTTGAAAAAAAGTCGTCCATGGACAGCAGCTTCTAACTCCACTATTTCCAGCGGAAATGACTTGAAAAAATTACAAAGTGTACTTCAAAACATGAAAAAAAATATCCACCGAGTTTAAACAAATTCTGATTATTCCTTCCCTGTTAAAAAAAAATCACGAAAAACCCCAAAATTTCGGCCTCCTAAACTGATTTCTCCCGTTAACCAGTCGTTGCCCGCTGTACCCTTCTCGCTTGAAAATGGATGCTTGATATTATTTTTTTCCGCTAATTGGTAAGCAAGAGTAAGGATGTCACGAATGGTCAATCCATATATTTGAGATCTCATATCTTGTATATACTGCACCAATTCCAGTTTCTGCTCTTTCATAAAAACTGTGGCCTTGCCACCCAAAAATTTCTCATGACCTATAGCATAAATATTTTTACCCGTAGTTCTTCGTTTTAGGGTCATAAGTGGACCGGAAAATTCTCTGCTGGATGTTTTGAACTTTGTTCCGGCGTTTACGGCGTCAAGAGCAGCTGCCATTGCATTTTGACTTTAGCTTTGACGCGAAGTTTTTCTTTTATAACTTTTTGGCATTATAGCTGGAAATTAACGAAATAATTTGGATAAAATGATCCCGGGATCGTTTTGCACCATTAAGATGAGGTCACTTTACCCCAAATGCCCTTTCGATCTTTTCTGACTGAAAATAATCCCAACTAAATGTCAAAAATTAATCAAACGTTCCCTCTCAGAATTTGATATGCGTCCGAACATATTTTAAAAAAACTACATCAACATAGTAGTTGGGAAAACATTTATACTATTGAACAAATTTGTCTTACCTTACATCGAAATCAAAAATTTTCATATTTCTTTTGCCATCAACGTCAGCGCGGTTTTCGCAAGTTTGTATCGTTTGTCTGATATTTGGTTACATGACATAAAATAGTTGAGGGTGAATTTAGTTAGTTAACACAGGCAGAGACGGTAAAACAAAGGGGGATCATTTAACCTGAAGGTATCATTATGGGCGACTTTCCCCTACTCCATATTTAATAATACGCAGTGTCCAGTCGTCCGGATACCGAAAAAATTTTCCGTTACATTTGAAAAAACTTTGAATATTCCCCACTATAGTTGAAGGAAACTAAGTATTCCCCGCTGTAGTTATAAATTTTCATTCATTTTTCATCCATCAAAATCCATTGAGAATCGTTTTCCCGGACGAATTATATGCGATTATTCGTCCAGATATAAATGAAAACTGTCATAAATTGTATATCCGAATGGATTACATACAAATTACGTACGAGGGAGTTTCAATATACCATTATACTGTAGAAAAGTTAATTAGAAAAGTTAAATAAAACAATTATAATCGCATTCTCGACAAATATCTGGACGAATACCAGTCTTGTATTCGTCCGGTATCCGGACGGCTAGACACAGCCTTAATAATATTCTTTTCTACTTTTTTTTGAATATAACTTAATGTATTTTATAATATTTATGTATACGAGTTGAAATACTTTTTTTTTATTTGGGCATAATGCGTGGGTTTTTTTAAATTTTCATTCAGCCATGACTTAATTGTATGAGTTATGTTTTAATAATCATATGGATTTTTTTTTTTTTTTTTTCATTTTTCTGTGAATAAAGATCATTAGCAGATCCTGAAGAAATTAACATGGAATCACCCTGAAAGTATCTTCTTTTAAACAAAAACGATTCGTGAAAATTGATGAACCTAATAAAAAGTTATGCGTAGGCGTACATAAAAAAAATCCTCCTCGTTTTTTAAAGTCGCGATTAAAAATGTTAAATATTGGTGAAGTTTTCAAGGACCTTAGTTCTGCGACTTTTAGTATCTATCAAAAGTAAATTTTTTTTTATCAGAACGCAAAAGTAAAAAACTTTTGCGGATATCAAAGAAAATTATGACGCAAGTCCTATTCGCGTTGTGGCACGCCAATCGATCAGAGTTTCGTCAATTATCAATACTATAGGAGTGAAACTTCGGCTTATTCCATGACTTTCTTTGTACTAGGTCAAAGTATATATGCCTCTGTTTCAAGCCCTGACCGAATAAAATTTATACTAGCGATTTTTTGTAAGTAATGTTACACTTATTATGAATTAAAATTCTCAATGGGATATCGATTGAATATTTTTCACATAAAGTTAAAAAAATAATTTCCTTTTTCGAATAAATTCAAAATCTGATTTTTAACAGTAATTGGATATCTTTACTTGATTGTATTCATTTTTG
Source organism: Rhimphoctona megacephalus (assembly GCA_963989365.1). Taxonomy (NCBI): domain Eukaryota; kingdom Metazoa; phylum Arthropoda; class Insecta; order Hymenoptera; family Ichneumonidae; genus Rhimphoctona; species Rhimphoctona megacephalus. Next base: position 25,459,367 of record OZ022420.1, read on the forward strand.
AACATTCAAATTTACATACTAATTTCATACTATCCTTGCTACTTCAAGTTACTTAACTACATCAAGTATTTTGCATAAATTTATGATTATGCTCACAATATTATATAAAAATAGTTGAACTCTAAATAAAAATTCAAAAGTCTTTTCGCGTACCTTTTCTCAAAGGAATACCGTTTATCGATAAAACAATATAGAGGAGTCTAAATCGTTAAACCGGAATTAAAATTTTATTCCGTTATTGCTGAATGACTCAATATGAGAAAGAGCAATTTTTTTTTTAAATTTCGTATTTTAAGTGTACAATATAAAAATGTAATTGGTTATGTTTTATTCATTGATTTTAAATTTTGTTATTTTCTATTCAAGTGGCAATTTTAGTGAGGTTTAGTCAGGTTTGCGAAATTTTTAATGAAAAAATAATGCATTAATCATTACTTTTTTAATGAGTAATGGAAATAATTTTTATCAGCTATTCAATTTTAATGGTTGATGAAAATTAAAAAAGATGGTGAATGTTAATCATTTCCATTGACCATTCAATTTTAATTGTAGTAACTGGGTAAATACTCAGATATTCGTAGTGGTTTTAGTCTGGGTCAACATGACCTATGGGTTAAAATGTCCCCTGGGGTCAGAGTAACCTAACGGACCAAAATGAGACACTGGGTAAAAATTACCCATGAGTCAAAATGTCCCAATACGTCAGAATAACCCATTGGGCGTAAAAGATGCACTGGGCCAAAATTACCCATCAGTCAAAATATCCGATTGGGTTGGAATAATCCATTGGGAGTAAAAGACACATTGGGTCAAAATGACTCATGAGTCAAAATGTCCCATTGGTCATAAATCACACGTTGGGTCGACACGATTTAGTGAGTAAAAATTACCCATTGGGTCAAAATGCAAGTGGCGACATACGAGGATTATATAGTAGCGGTAGCGGTTTTGACCTAGACCGAAAATAGCTAGTCAAATGGTAGGTTCGCACTATTGATTCATTTTAATTCGGACCAAAGCTGCTACTGATACTGGTAACTGGATACGATCAATCTTCAGTTACTACCATTGGGTCATTTTGACCCAGGCCAAAACCGCTATATCGCTACTAGTAGCCGAGATTCACTCGGTTATACTACCATTGCGCCATTTTGACCCAGACCAAAATCGCTACCGCTGCAAATAGGTGAGTACTCGGTTCTCAAAATTAAAATGGTTAATGGTAAATCATATGATATTGAAGTTTGCATCGTTGGAACGCAACGAAAAATATTTTTTCCATTCATTATTTATACAATTTTTCAAATGGTTCTATTTTTTTTCGCAGATGTAGTTTTTAAATTTCGAATAAATATTAACGAATTATCGTAGAACTCCGAATAAAGTTTGCGCTCTATAAAAAGGAGGGATTTCGTTGTATTCCAACGATGGAAACTTCAACATCATTAAATCATTTAATTTCGTTGGTTAATGGAAATAATTTTTATTAACCATTTAATTTTAATGGGAATAATTTATATTAACCATTACGAGTTAATGATTAGTGAAAATTCAAATGCATTTAAAAAAGTAACGCATTATTTCCAACCCTAGGTTTTTCAGAGAGAATCCCTCAAAAGGACCGTTTAAAACTTCGAACAATACTCGTAGGCTATAACTGCTGAAAACTTAAAGAAAAATCTTTTCATTGGCTCATATTTATGGCACAGAAGTTTGCCTCATTCAAATGCAAAGAAAATTGTTTCCTTAGTTTAGCAGTTGCTTCATTTCGTTAAGTATTATGATTTCTCTGGCTCATTGTCATCATCTGGATCTTTATATTATGATCAAAGACAACGAAAAGAAAAGTTTAACCAATTTTCATAGTTTAAATATGTTTGCAAAATTTCGGCAATTAAAATTAAAAAAAAAAAATAAATTTCGTTGCATCCCAAGACTTTTAAAACTTACCAAATATTACAGCTCTGATGAAAAAAAAATTGCGTTGCATTTCATCGCAATCTTCAATTATGTTTATTCGTATAAGCGTTGCCAAAATTGTCTTTGTTTCAGATTTATTCCAATTGAGGTGAAATTGCCCATACAGATATACGTGTTTACGTATACTCCAAAAGTATGGAATACTGCTATGCGCTGTGCAGACACTACATAGCTCTCTCGTGACTGGCACGATTCGGCTTATATTCTTCCTTGGTCGATAATAAATAACTTGCTCTACGGCGCATTCTCTTGCATTCCTTTCTTGACCTTCGTTTCGACTACGACGCTTCTGGTGTCTCTTTCTGGTGTCGTTGCGTGAAAGTAGCCGTATTTTTCTTACTTTTTTTTCTTCTTACACGCTCTCTCTCTCTCGATGTACGTATAAAATACATATGTATTAACGTTGCAATGTACGTTGTTTTTCCGCCGAACTTCCAGGAGGTTTGCGCCTTTAGATGCGACTGTGGATTAAACGATTTTACTGCTGATTTTTTTGTTTGGATACTTTATTTTCCTTACTGTTGTCGAGTTGCGACTTGATATCGCAATGTAACCGAATCTTTTTACGTTGGATGAATGTCTGAATCGATGCAAAGCCATTGAAAGAGAAACAAGACCCCTAATACGTTGACCTCGGATCTGCACCCGCTCTTTTCTGTTGCGATACTTTTTTCGGATTTTTTTGTACTTACTAATCTTTTATGTAATTTGCTCGAATTTTTATTAAGCACGATTCATAGTATTTTCGATAACAAATTACATATATTTAGCTGTTATTGCAAAAATTTCGTTTCCAACACTTTTGAAGGCCATTCAAGCATGCTAATTTTTTGGTTTTTAACGGGGTCATCCCATGTGACAGCTATTTTTTTTTGCTTTTTTTGGGAATTTTTTTTTTTATGAACCATTAAAATACACTATCTTTGAATTTTTACCATACATTTATTAACATTTTTACAGTCCCTCAGAATTTTATCAAACAAAAATAACGAGTTGAATCAACTTTACAACGTTTGGAAGACACTCATGTGTTGGTTGACGGCTGCCATGATTCCGAAGGTTTTGCTTATCTGAAATCAAAAAATCAAACGGCATTTTAATTTGTAGACCCGAGGCTATCGCTGGAACTAGAATAAAGTAAAAATATCGAAAATTGAATTTTTGGCACGGTTTTAAATGTTAAGTTCCAAGTTTCGTCGTTTTTTTTCGACTTTTAAAAACGTGCCAAAAATTCAATTTTCGATATTTTTACTTTACTCTAGTTCCAGCGATAGTCTCAGGTCTACAAATTAAAATGCCGTTTGATTTTTTGATTTCAGATGAGCAAAACTTCCGGAATCATGGCAGCCGTCAACCAACACATGAGTGTCTCCCGAACGGTGTAAAGTCGATTCAACTCGTTATTTTTGTTTGATAAAATTCTAAGGGACTCTAAAAATGTTAATAAATGTGTGGTAAAAATTCAAATATATTGTGTTTTAATGGTTCATCAAAAAAAATTCCCAAAAAAGCGAAAAAAAAAATAGCTGTCGCATGGGATGACCCCGTTAAATCATCAGAATGTCAAACCAATTAATCGTGATTTATAGTTTTTCCTTCAAAGAAATCAACGAGTCTTCACTTAAATTTCTCGCTTCTCGATAGTCGCAGTAAGCTAGAAAAATCACTTAAGGCAAAAAGGAGAAAATCCCGCTGCCCAAAAGTGTCAAGTCACCGTGACTACCCAGTTATACCTGCTCACAGCTGTTGCGTCTTCCGGTCGTCACAAGAAAATCTGAAACGAAAAATCGTCAGTTACGAGATTGATATTTTACGAACGAACCTGAAAAACATCGGAGCTTCGTTGTCACATTGACTACGAATATTGCAGACTCGTTTTCCCTCGGGAGAAACGACTATATGAACCTAACAGAATACAGATCTATATAGATATGTGTATATAAAGGCTGTCCCAGGCTGAATGGTCAATACCATAAATTTGACCTGTGAGTCAAAATTCGGGTTCAAATGTCTTGAACTGTTTTTCAATCGGCTTGCTTCCTGACGAGCAGGTTACTTCACTTTAAAGTTGGAGAATAGATCCTGTTTTATCGCATCCACCTTCGAAATGGTTGGATATACAGCGGTACATTGATCTTGTAGAGCATAAAATTTCCTACAAAAAAGTCTCGATGAGATACAAAATTATCTTGAAAATGTTCAATTTAAAACCCTCAAAATCCAAGTTGCTAAATTCGAACTTCTGTCAGGAGTAAACTACTAAAGATAGAAAAGTTCCCACAAGAACATTTTTGTAGAAAATTTTATGCTATATCCGATTGGATGTACAGTATATTTCTCTGTCTGTAATAGTTTTGGCAGAGTCAGCGTCAAAGGATTTCGTCAACTTTAATGTTCCAAAACTCATCAAGAGGGAGTCGAATTGAAAAATGTTATCAGACTTTTCGACTGGAGATTCGCTTTAGAATTCAAGTTTGTTGAATTGATCATTCAACCTGGAATGGCTCCTATATATATATATACATATATACGTGATCGATTCTTATTAGTTTCAGGGATGAACTGTTTCTCTTGCATGATACGAAGATCTAGACTCGTTTGAAAATTTGCATGATTCCGTTTGCATGATTCTAATAATTTATTTTTATGATTGTGTGATAATATTATATATTCGGTTGATTCGAACATCCATTAATAACAATTACATGTTTTATAAATTTGAATTGAAATAAGCAATTAAAGCTTTATATCAATCAAAGTTTGTTAGTTCTACGTTGAGAAAAAAATTTTGTTGACCGAAAAAAATTTTGTTTCTTTCAACGAAAATATCTGGTTCCATACGGGCAACAAAATATTTTTGAGATGACACAAAGTAATCTATGAATGCTAGTTATTGAAGAAAGTCAATAACTTTCTAGAAAGATATTGACCGAACTAACAAAACTTCGATGCAGTCAAACAAATTAATTTTAATGCAACGAAATATTATTCAAACGAACTAATTCATTTAATCATCCTAACGATTACCGTTTAGTCAATTTGATAATTGAGATTCAAACAAATATTTCATTAAATCGCCTAAAAAGTATGTGTAAGCAAATAAATGGTTCCAGTCGTTCGAACAAAATCATTTGGCTCTAATGATTTAGTTAATTCATCTTCAAGGGATTTTCATGATTTACTTGAATAAACTAAATCATTTGCCATTCAACAGAAAAAAATATGATATTGAAGTTTGCATCGTTGGAACGCAACGAAAAATATTTTTTCCATTCATTATTTATACAATTTTTCAAATGGTTCTATTTTTTTTCGCAGATGTAGTTTTTAAATTTCGAATAAATATTAACGAATTATCGTAGAACTCCGAATAAAGTTTGCGCTCTATAAAAAGGAGGGATTTCGTTGTATTCCAACGATGGAAACTTCAACATCATAAAAAAATTGCTGGATCCACCATTTTTCGTCCAACAAAATCGGATTTAGTTCGATGAAGAAATTATTTTTCTCGGTGCATGCTTATTATTTGCTTTCGTAAAAAGCAAATTGAACTCAGCTACACTTACAAAATTCGTTTATGTCGAAACACACGCAAACACGATGTACTACATCAGGAAAAATGATGTTTACTTTGCGCATTTTCATTCGTTGCGCACTCGTCGGATGATTCTGACACTGAGAAAGAGCGTGGGAATTAAACTCGTTCTGTAAAGGGCTCGGAAGAGAGGAAGGAAGAAAAAAACATCTTATCTTCCTTCTTCTGGCGCTCCTTCGTGGAAACAAACTCTCGTTTCACGGATGAACGTTGCTGAACGCTCGGCTGATTCTTTGCACAGCATCCAACGAGAATATTGCATCTCGGCGATGAAGGTATTGCATTTCCGTGTGTTTCCTCAGCGTTCTCTCGCCTCGCGCTTTGAGTCTCATTTTCCATGGCATAACGCCACCCTCGCACATTGCCTGCACCAAAAAGATAAAGAAGAAGAGAGAACCAGAGAGAAATAGAGAATCTCTCGTAGGTGATTTGCCTCGTGGGATTGTATCTCCCCTGAGCGAGAAAATGCGAAGAAAGAATTGTTGCGGTACGGAATGACCCGCAGGAGGTTGGTCATAGAGAAGGAGGTAAAATCTACTCCGCATTTGTTTAATGAGACCCATTGCCCTACTGGTATGTTGGAAAAAAAATAATAATGAATAAAAAGCAATTAGTTCTTCTACGTCTCGCATTCTTTATGCCGGTTAGAGGCACTTTTCCGGCTCCAGAAAAATAGCCTTTTTTCTTCATACTTAACGCAAATAATATCCAGAACAACTCACAGTTCCATACATTTATTTCATCTATAATTGTGAACTTGAATTCCTCCTACGTTCATTTTATATGCCTCTCCTAATGCCCCGTTGTGGAGCATAACCGCGAGAACTGTAGCGGTTTTCTCCTTGGAATAAAAATGAGGCGTGAGAATTGTATGCTTCTTATAGTTTCAGGCATCGTAGGGGAGGGAGGGGGGAGAGAGAGGGGGGGGGGGGGGGAGAGAGAGATCACAATAATGTTGGAGTTATGTTGCCGTAGAAAAAAAGAAGAAAAAATATAAAACACCTGTAAAATCCCGCTGGAACGCCATGAATGTTCGAGTACGAGTGGCTGAGCGAAAAATTGCCATACACATAGCACATTGCGAGCTGTTGTCACGCGTTAAATTGAGATTGCTTCTACATTTATCTGCATTTTAACCCGTTAGGGCTCCACGTTGCTTTTACTTCATTTATCTGACATTTCGATCAATTGTTTCGTCTCATGAATGCACAGCTACAGTCGATGCTCAATTTGGAATAACATGTTAACTTGCAATATTTACATTGATGGTAATATATATAATATTATTAATTTGGAGAACTTATTTCCTATTTGTTTTTTTTTCCTTCTGCATGTTTATTATTATTTAGATAATAAGTTTTTTGGTTAAAGTATTTTCAGAGAATTTTTATATCAATTCTAGAAATAAGTATACGATTCCTAATTTTTATTTTGAATTTTTGGCGTCGAGACTGCCACGTCTCAAGATATTGTACGCCATTTGTTTAAAAATTAATAATCAAATCGATAGTGATTGAAATATCAGTAACTTAAATTAAAAGTTGTTATTTTGTTAAAAATTTTTGACTTGCCACGTCTCGAATCGCTTTATTTTCTGAAAACTCATGAAAAAAAACATTGGTTCGGGTTTTTTGTCCTCGATAAAATATGCAAGCCCAGCAGACATATTTATAGTAGTGGAAGAACTTGAATTACATTATCGTTTTCAAGACTGGATGATCTGCATCGTCTTTCGATTAAAATCTTCGCAGAGAAGAGAAAAAAACGAGTCGATGCCAATAAAACTTCAATGATGGATTTAACATTGACGTCAGAGCAGACCAATAAAATTGTCGTCCTTTTAAATGATGGGACCAGATGCGACAATCCCCCCTCTCTTTTTTTCTCTTTTTCTACTTTCGCGTTATCAAAAACTCTGCTTCTCTCCATCTTCGGTGTAGACCCGCGCCCTGCTTCCTCTCCTTGTCCCACTGCGTTTATGGTCCCTCATCATTTCGATCTGCGACCTTTTTTCTTTTTATCTTCCTATTGTTAACCCCTCGCCCCCCTCCTGATCCTCTACCAAGTTCCTTTCGTCTCACTTGCTGCCTTTTTCGATCGACGCGATTCGATGAGATCACGATATTGCGATTGCAAGTTCAAGAGAAGACTCGGTTGTTCGGAAGGGAATTATATGAGAACGTTTTTCTTTACGCTCCAGTGGACAAGCGCCAATGCCAATGTACGACAAGATTCGATCTATGGATTGACTATAATTACTTCTCTATCTTTGACTCCATAATATTCATTGCTCCGGAATTTACGAATGAATGAAGAAAACGTAATTATCAAATAATTAAGAATTACTCGAAGAAATAATATATAATTGCTTACGTAGTTTTGGTGTTACTTAATCCATTTAAATTTATTCGATCGAAGAGTTATTCAATCGAAATATTCATTTGGCATAAAATATTAGGTGTATGACTTAATTTTTACAAATTTTTTCTTCGAACTTAAAATTATATTTAAAATAGAAATATTCTCGCGGTCTTTTGTGGTTTTGAAAGGATCGGACGCAAGGTTTTAGAACACCGAACGACAAGTCTACGTGAGTTACATAACCTCTCAGAATAGCAGAGTTTACGATGG